>OZ037711.1:9905758-10527633 GCA_964035505.1 Watsonalla cultraria
GTGTTTGATTTAAACTCGCTTGTGATGAAAAGAAAAAGCAACAATCTAAAACTGATGCATACATATTATACAATAAGAATCGAAGTCGAACTGTAAGAGTAAGGTACTTAAATTGTTTTTTACTTGGAAAGTGTAAATATTCAATAAAATATGTTTACAAGTGCATTGATAAACAATCTAAGTCGAACAGTTAACAAGCACGAACGCGACAAAGTATAAATTGCCAAGAAGTACTCAATGGAGTCAGTCAACAAGCATCCTTTTGTGCCATCTAGATACGGAACCAGTGGGGTGTGAGCTGGGAGCTAGCTTTGCACGCTTTTTAATTCGTTTGCTGTGCAAAACGGCCAACTTTGACGTCGACACGTAGAACTAAGCGTTACCGCCAAACATACACGACTGCGCATTTTTATTGCTACCAATGTTTTAAAACAAATATACTAACAGTAAGTGATATAGGTACACATTTGTAGGGAACGTGGAGTTTACAATGAATACAACGTTTTTTGTTGCTTGGTAGGTGTATGAAACAGGCGTCAATGATGCCTTTTTGAACTCTAGGGAGTGCGAGTTACAAAGGTAAATGTAATAAATTTATGCTTTAGAAGTTATGACACTCATTTCCACCTCTTTTTCTACGAATGCAGCAAACAGCTATCTAAATACTATTTTACTATAGCTCGAATAACGGGGAAGCGACTTTTGCAGCCTATGAATGCTTGCTACGAAACTAATTGTGTAGCGTTTTCGACTTTATATTAGTGCCTAGCTAGTCTTGATGTTCAATCTGACTTATAAAAAAATCTAATATTTCTTATAATCAATAAAATATACTGATACAGATAATTTAACTTAGTTATAAACTAAAAGAAAATACGTTCTTGTTACTCGGGCAGGGGTGTGTAGGTGGGGAAGCAACGTGTTACACAAATTATAAATAATAGGCGAACGTTATTTTTTCGAATACATATTTCATTTTATATTGTATGGGCGAGCGGGTGGCGTCGCGGTGGAGGGGGTTAAAATAAAGAGAAGCGCAATTGAATTTTTAATATTTCATGAAGAGGGACGCAAGCGGGCCCGAAGCAGTATAATGGGGTTACGGGAGACGCGTGCTCGCTTCAGAGCCCGCGCTCGCCGCCGCCTGATACTTGCCCTGTCAAATTAAAATATCTTCATTTAACAAATCTTTTTACAAAGATCCACATATATACCCCTCCTGCCAGGTTCGGAAGGTTACTTTTACGAAGAGATTTACAATTATACATTCACTTAAATTTAGTACAGTTTTACTCTATTCAAAAATATTTTTCAATTTTAAGTAATACAACATGAATCACAATATCGTCCTTAATTATTATCATTACTCCATTTAATCATAATGTCCACTGTGCTTTTGGTTTCTAATGACATGAATACTAACTCTTCAAGCGATAACTTTATACTGAATGTCAAGATGATTTATTTTAAAGGATAGTTTCTATAGTAACGGACAAGATAGTCTCTTAATAATTTATTCAGTAAATATGGTCTACGCTATCTGTCAGAGTTTGTGCCTTAAGTCGTGACCTTAATGTGACTTCTTCTCAATTGTTTGATCAAATTATTAAGATCCATTATACTCGCATATCATTTTGTATAGGATCAGGAGTAATTTTTTAAAATAAATGTAGGTGTGAAACTTTGGACAGACCTTTTTATGCCTAATTTCCAGGATATATTTTCTAATGGACTTAATTATCCTTTTTTTTATTATTAGTTGGTAGAATTAAAATAAATTTAAATTGAAGAAAATTTGTATGTTAACAAAAGGAATGCTATCGCGGTGAATCGTAGCTAAGATCTCAGACCAATGGGCTACTATAATATAATATGGGAGCTAGCCTTCCGTCTAGTTTTATTTGTGCCTTAAGACTGCGTCAGTGCATTGTTCACCACGATATGAGTGACCTGTGGAATCTGCCAGTGATATCACTAAAACATACTAACAAGCACGTAGCATCGTTTTATATCGTATCCGCCAGTAAGTATCGAATATCAGTATCGTATGGTCCATTCACGTCTAATAGTTATGATACGCGATCATAATATCCTGTTCAGTATTATATTGTGTTTACTTTTTACTGGAAACACTATAATGAACGCATGCGCAACTATACTACCTGTGTACAATGTACTATTTTCTTTCAAATGCCACCAGATGCAGCTCGGTCCAGTAAATGTGTTCACATTTGAGTATAGGCATCTAATGTAATTAGAAGTAGACACGAAAGCGTAAATAAATAATCTGAATTGTGTTATCTCTGAACTTTATGTAAGAATCAATTGAGCTGTAAGTGTAAAACAAGTTGCACTCACGAAAGAAACAGGGGGTCTACCAACATCGGCTTAAGCAGAGCGTATTTGGAATTTCTGAGCTTTGATTTTTCATTTTGTTACGGTAGACTGATACGTCAAAGCTATAAAGTTACGTTATACGCACTGCTAAAATGATAGTTGGCCCCCAGTTATTGAACCGACTTGTTGATTTCCAGAATAAACTGTGAAACGAATTAATGCAAAAAAGTCTTAAGCCAAACCAATCTGATAGTGATAATATGTAAGTCAAGCGGGTCAGGGGGTCCATCTGGCCCCACCGAAGTGACCCAGATCGACACAATACCCTTCCGCCTAGCGCCACGCAATTAAGCGCTACACCAGACATAAAAAAATTACCGAAACAAAAGCGAACGGGGGTACTGGCCACCCCATGCCACCCTCCGCAGTTACAATTTATCAAAACAAATAAAAATACGCAGAAATAAAAAGAAACGGACGAAGAAAGTGTAACAAAAGCCGTATAATATCCAAAATATTATAGGATTCCCATTGGTGCAAACTACACATAAATTTGAGGGAGATTCCGTAATATTCAAGTTATAGGTATACTACGATATTTTCTCTCAAAATGAATTACTATGTTCAAGCAAATTGTGTTTTTAATACTTTCCTATAAAGGTAAAAGGCAAACATACAGCCCGCTTGATGGTAAGAGGCTGCTGCCTATGGGGAAACACTCTAGCTGCCGAACATACTTATGTAGAGCATAATCTTTAGTGCGTTTGTTGATACATATTCATTTATCCTTCTAAAATAACCTTTCCAGTGAATGCTATTTGAAACTACATGCAATTTAATTCAAATACCTTTCTCAATTACCCTTAATAAATGATAATGATACATGAAATATACCCCTATTTTGTAACTCCACAACATCCATTTGAGTATAAAATCAAATCAATCGATTGACGACAAATAATTTTGCCAAATCAGTTGGAGATCGTAGATATAAATTTGGGATTGTTTTAGCTCTGCCTACCCCTTCCGAGAGATGTGGTGTATCAAACCTTAAAAGGAAAGGGTAAAAAAATAAATTCTTACACTTTAAAACAGTCACTTAATGAGTAAGAGGAGATCAATACTCAACACCCCTTACACTAATTAAATATGTTTTTGTAGACTTGAAGCCTGTCACTACGTGTTGAGGAGGAGAAGGCGGGCAGTTCAGGGTGTTGAATGACAGCTTTATTTCATCTCTTGTATCGTTTATTTTCTTGTTTTTTACAATATTACAATAGGTACACGTTAAATGCGTAGTCGGTCGCAGCGAGAGGACGACAGGTAAGTATGGTGGGGGGACGCGAAGTTAGCTGCAAGCAGCTAGGAACGTTTCGATTGACGTGAAGTTGGCTTGCGCGTTAACATGCCCCCGGCCTTGGAAGCTGGCAGCAAGCAGCAGCTTTCAATGGTTCAGCTTACTTCGACAGGCAGCGGACAGATCTTCGAAAATGCCCGCCGTATTGTTCCTGCAGCAGTGCGAATGTCGGCAACTCTGGAAACGCCATCATGACCCGGTAGGACGGAGATGATTCTGCCGAGGTTCCATCTGAGAGGAGGGGAGTTGGTGTCCTTAATGACTACCAATGTGTTGGGTTTCAGATCCGTTACATTTGACTTCCATTTTGCTCTGGTCTGTAGCTCACTCACGAACTCCGTGGACCAGCGGTTCCAGAAGTGTTGTCGTAGTTGTTCGACTCGCTGATATCTGGTCAGACTCGAAATCTGCCTTTCTTGTAGGTCAGCGCAAACAGGTGCAGTCAGCGGGCGACCAACTAGAAAATGAGCAGGACAAAGAGGGGAAAAGTCGTGTGGATCAGAGGAAAGAGGAGTTAGGGGCCGAGAGTTCATTATGGCCTCAATTTGAGCCAATGTCGTGCTTAACTCTTCAAAAGTTAAATGCGCATTACCTACTACACGCCGGAGATGGTATTTACAGCTCTTTACTCCGGCTTCCCATAATCCACCAAAATGAGGCGCATAAGGGGGGATGAATTTAAATTGTATATTCTGACCGGCAGCGTAATCTAATATTTCTTGTGAACAGGTTTTTAGAAATTTAGCAAATTCATTCATTAGCCCAACAAAGCATTTCCCATTATCAGAATATATTACTGAAGGTTTTGAACGCCTAGAGATAAATCTCTTTAATGCTAAACAATAAGCATCTGTAGTGAGGTCGCTAACTAGCTCCATATGTACGGCGCGGGTCGCGAAGCACACAAATAAACAAATATATGCCTTTACAGTTTTAGCTCCCCTGCCTTTTCTGTTTAATATGAGCACTGGACCGGCGTAGTCAACACCACAGTTTAAGAATGGATAGCCTGGATGCAGTCGTTCTTTAGGTATGTCACCCATGATAGGCTGTGGTGTTTTGCCTCGCAATCGTGTACACAGCACACAATCATGGAATATTTTCCTAGCCAAGTTGCGCCCTCCTATTGGCCACCAAGTTTCTCGCAATGTGTAAAGTAGTAACTGTGGCGCAGCGTGTAAAAGTTTAATATGTTCATAGCGAAATATTAAAAATGTGAAATGATGTTTAGATGAAATTAAAATCGGGTGCCTTTTATTATAATCGAATTGTAAATTATTGTTGAGTCGACCCCCTACTCGAATTATATTATTAGAATCTATAAATAAATTTAAATTAGACAGTTTGTGTTTATTGAACAACGCTTGTTTAGTTTTTAAATTATCATAAACGTCACGAAAAGATTCCTGTTGTGCTAATCGAATCAATAAAGTGAGCGAGTCTTCCAACTCATTCACACTCAGGGGGCCTGTGCGTGATGCATTCATATGGCATTTATTGAAAGAAACGCGCTTCAAACGGGCAACGCCACGAATCATTTTGTTAAAATCAGAAAATCTATCGAAGGGAAATTTAAATTCTTTTTTGTGGATGTTTGTGACGTATGTATGAGTAGTGTTCGCATTATGAGTTTTCATATCAGGGAGATCACTTTCCGCGACAGAAATGTCTGAATTGTGAGTTGAGCAGTTTAGAGTTGGATTACGGAGAAATTCCGGGCCATGCCACCACAGGTGAGACATACTGAGCGAGTCCAGTGGTACGCCTCGTGACACGAGGTCAGCTGGGTTGTCTTTGCCACTGACGTGGCGCCAAGGATGCTCTTTCGTTAACTCGCGTATCTCCACAGTCCGATTTTGAACGAATGTTTTTAATAAACTTGGTGTCATGCGCAACCACCCGAGAACAATAGTGGAGTCTGTCCAGAAAATTACCTGATGAAAAGCACAGCGCATAGATTGTTTAATTTTATTATACAAGTTAGCACTTAATAAAGCCCCACACAATTCTAATCGGGGAATACTAACAGGTTTAATAGGTGCGACTTTACCCTTTGAGCATAAAAGTGCTATGCTAACTGTATAGTCAGTGTGTATAGTTCGAATGTATGCGCAAGCGCCGTAGCCCAGCTGAGAGGCATCGCTGAAAATGTGTACTTCGACATAACTGGGGTTTGAACCAATGACATGACGCGGTATACGTAATGTATTGAGGATAGGAAGTGATTTTTCAAATTGGTTCCAACTAGCAGCTATGTCGCTAGAAACTGGATCGTCCCAGTCGAGTTTTAATAGCCACAATTTTTGTAACATCATTTTCCCCATCATTAAAAATGGACTAAGCAAGCCTAGGGGATCGAATATTTGAGATATACTTGAAAGTATGAAACGCTTTGTGATATGTGTACTATCATTTGGTTTGAATTGTGTGTGATAATGAAGTTCGTCGGTTGAATTGTTCCAACCTAAACCGAGTGTACGGCAGTTAGCATTCTCGCCCAACGAAAGATCCTTATAATTATTATTGATGTAAGTGTTGTCTAAATTGCACTCGTTCGGATTAAAATTAAATGTCCACTTACGAAGTGGAAAGCAACCTGATTCAAGGACCCTTTTGGTTTCGTGACACAGAGATAAAAGATGTTCAATCGAATCTGAGCCCGTAATCATGTCGTCAACGTAAAAATCGTCATTTATAATCTGTTGCACTTCCGAGTTGGTGCACTCTGCTGCTAACTGCTTTAAACACCTAACAGTAAGAAATGGAGCAGAGGCAGTGCCATAGGTGACTGTGTTCAACTTGTAACATTCGAGCCGATCCCCAGGGTTTTCACGCCATAATATTATTTGAAGCATGCGCTGCTGCTCATTAATTAGCACTTGTCTGTAAGCCTTTTCAATATCAGCGCACACCACAAACCTATGCTGTCTAAACCTCAGCAGTATAGAGAATAAATCCCCTTGGATTGGCGGCCCAATTAACTGCAACTCGTTAAGTGACACATTAGAACTTGACCTTTGACTGCCATTGAACACAACCCTTAATTTTGTTGTGGTGCTGTGTTCACGAAAAACGCCGTGATGCGGCATGATATAATATGGCTTATCGTATGTATCTATTCGAGTCATATGTCCTAAATCATCGTACTCCTTCATAAAATCCGCATACATTTTCTTAAATACAGTGTTACGCTGTAATCGTTTTTCAAGACATAAAAACTGCTGTTCAGCTATCGCATATGTATCGCCTAAACTGTCAGGAGAACGCTTGAGAGGTATTTTGACGCAAAATCTACCATCAGCCATTCGCATCGTATTTTCGATGAAATGTTTTTCGCATGCCATCTCATCTTCGCTTAAAATATTAGCTTTTGGTAGCTCCTCAAGTTCCCAAAACATTTTCAATTGAGTGTCAATTGATTGTGTGAAGTTGCAATGAATTAAATTATTGCCTTTTGATTTATTTGTATGTATGAGTCCTGAAATAATCCACCCTAGCTTTGTATTTTGAAGGAAGGGTCCATTTTTAAGGCGCATCCGTCCTTCACTCAATAAGTCCCAAAACATGTCTGCACCGATTAAAATATCAATGTTTTGACTTTCGTTAAAATGTGGATCGGCTAACTTAATGTTGTTGGGTAATTGTAAAAGATCGCTTTGTATGTAAACGGGTGGTAAACAAGAAGTTATCTCAGGTAATACAAAACATTGTAAACGCGTAATGAAAGTGCTGGCCATCGCTTTAATTTCAATATCACACCTTTGCGAGCTGTGTGTTATTGAATTTCCAACACCTTTTATGTGTGTAGTGGACTGTATCGTAGGAGTGTTAAGTAAATCGCATAATCGCTTTGTAATGAAGCATCGTTCGCTCCCACAATCGAGCAGAGCGCGTGCAACATGATATTTACCGGTATTAGTTATTATCTCCACCTGAGCCGTTGACAACAACACAGGATTCACACTAGTTAATAATTGTTCGCATTGTGTATTTAAGTGTGAAGTATGTGCGTACGTATATTGTGCAGCGACAGTCGCATCGGAAGAGTTGTTTTCGCATTGAGAAACCGGTTTGTTATTATCGCTAGCTGTGGTCGCGGCGGCGATCAGCTGTTCCGTGTGGATCATTGTGTGATGCCTTTGATTGCACTTGCGGCATGAACCGAACCTACAGTTAGACACTGAATGACCTGCGCGTAAACAATTAGCACACAGGTTGTTATCGCGTACGAATTTTAGTTTGTCTTGTAAATTGAAGTTAATAAATGATTGACAAGTGTAGATTGGGTGATGATAGTTACATAGTATGCAAGCGCGTATTGGTTTTTTAAAGTGTTGTTGTGAGTTATTCGTATTGTGTGAAACTGGTGACACATGGCAGTGAACCTTAGATATTGGCAATTGTTTATTCGCTTTATTGTGAGCGCTATGTGTAACCAATAAAGTTTCTAACATGTCCGCCCTATCTTTAAGAAATTTAAGTAAATGGTCAACTTTAACTACCGGTGTACTGTCTTTGTCTGACTCGGTGGCATGTATGGAACCGCGATATTGTTCCCACTCGCGTTCTGTACTGCTATCTAGTTTACAGACTACAATATATATGATGAGTGTATCCCACGAGTCTACCGGTTCGTTAAGTAATTTTAAAGCGCGTAGGTTTTTCAATATCGTATCAATTAATTTTCGAATATGAATGGGAGATTCTTTAACTAGATTTTGAATAGAGAATAGGGCTTTGACGTGGTTGTGTACTAACAACCTAGTATTATTGTACCTATTGCAAATTAAATCCCATGCTACTGTATAATTGTTTGAACAAAACTCTAAGGAATCAATTACTAATGCTGCGACGCTTTTTAAAGAAGACTTTAGATAATGAAATTTCTGTATTGAAGAAATATCTGCATTATTATGAACTAAAGAGAGAAATGTATCTCTGTACTCCAGCCAGTGCTCATATGATCCATCAAAGGTTGGCATAGCTATGGTAGGCAGCTTTACAGCATGTGAACTAAAATGTGAGCTTGTAGCGGTTTCACTAAAGGAAAGCAAGCTTTTAGCTTTAGCTATAATGATATAATATGCACTTTCAAAGCCTTCGCGTAATTCTAATTGTTGAAAAAGCTCATGATCATTTACTGACACTTCGATTTCACTTTGTATTGAATCAAAATCATTGAACATTTTGGAAGCTCCCTCAAGGCGTAATTTTAATTCCCCTCGTTTATTTGAGTTGGAAGCTAAATCATTTTTATCTAAATTGTTAATATATTTTGTTAATGCCGTTAATCTGCCTCTAATGACACCCCTTTTTTTATTGAAAGTGTGTAGGAGGTCATCACTTTTAGAATTTGCACTTTTGGGAGATTTGTCTGGAATTGCCAATCTTTCGGTGCTCATTTTGGTGGATGATGAGAAAACACAGAGTACTTACAGTTTTGGTTGATTAACAGCCACGTGCAGTAAACTTTGCGCAGTATCCACGACAATATGGCGGCCGGTTGAAACACTGACAACTGGAATTTGCAGATAGAATGCTATTAGCACAGGTAGGCAAAGAAGTTGGGAAGGAAACTAGTGGCCGTCTTACCGAAAATACACCGTTTGCCACGCTGATTACTCCGTTTCGTATCGTATGTCGCTTTATCGTATGGTTCGCTTCTTCCGTATGTGATCTGCGCTTGATTGGCAGAATTTGGCTCCGATGGACCACTTTTGTTGAGGAGGAGAAGGCGGGCAGTTCAGGGTGTTGAATGACAGCTTTATTTCATCTCTTGTATCGTTTATTTTCTTGTTTTTTACAATATTACAATAGGTACACGTTAAATGCGTAGTCGGTCGCAGCGAGAGGACGACAGGTAAGTATGGTGGGGGGACGCGAAGTTAGCTGCAAGCAGCTAGGAACGTTTCGATTGACGTGAAGTTGGCTTGCGCGTTAACACTACGCGAGTCTTCTAATTAAGGCACAACTACCTCAGCTCAGTTTGAATTGGTAATCACTTGGTATCAAAGAATTTGCTTTCTTTCACTATTTATTACTCAGCATTCATTGGATATTTGTACGCCTTTCGTCTGAGTCCAATTAGTTTTGGTATCTGGAATTACAGTTGTGATCATAAATGTGCTTCTATGAATTGCTTTATGTACTACATAATAAGTATTAGTGTACTCATAGTGTCGCAACCAAACAATGGGATCAAATGAACTCTATATATTTCTAAGGATAATTATAAGTTGCATTTGAGTATAATTTCGTTCCAATAGAGTTTAAAACCAAAACATTGAACGCAGTTTCATTCATAGAATAACTGACTTTAACGATTCTACCAGCATAGTGATAAATGCGAAAATTGGTTAACATCCCTTGGAATAACTCCGCTATTTGCCTAAAAACGAGATGTTTGTTAGTTCATCAATAGGTGTAGTGAATAAAAAAGAGATTGTATTCAATACGCACAGTGTGAAAACTTTTACGTGTATTCATATTTTTCAAGTGGGGGGAACAAGGGGTATCGCGATGTGGAGGACTGAGGTAGACAAGGCGGCAAGTAATTCCCACTAAAGAGAACAATAAGTTACCACTGCGAAGCGACGTGACAATATGACGCCCTGACGTCATAGAATAAATAGGTACGAGTGCTTTTCACTGAATACATTTTAGACTGACGGATTTTACCTCTTTCATTTTATACTTAAACAAAGAACCAACACTGCTGTCGCAAAGCACTCGTAACTATTAGAAACATGTCTCGATAAATTGAGAAATGACTTTGAGAATCAACTTTACAAATGAGCATATTTAAACTGCCAAAATGCTTATATTTGCATCACTAATCTTGAAAGTAAGAATGAAATCTTATAACAACGTAACAGTCGAACAGAAAAGCCTTCTACAACAAACTCAACTAAACCTTTGATCTCGGCGCAGTGAGCGTCTCAGGGGCTACTACCTCCTACAACTCCCATTACTGTATGCAGATTTTATATTTTGTGTCATTTTTGTTTGAGCACCGCGCCTACCCACCCGCGCCCTGCCGCCCCGCCCGCCTAGACACCTCGTGGGGCGCGCTACTTAGCTGATGACTTATTAAGAGTGCATTCTTCAGAGGTGTCTGCCTGTCGCGGCGGGTTTAATGACGTGGGTGGCGAGATGCTTTTCGATTTCATACCTTCGGGAGTGTCCCACTTTCCCCACAATGCCAGCCTTTTCGTTTGTGGACACCTCTGTGGTTCGACAGTCGACATGTTATGCTTTTGTTTTAGTCATCTTTAATCACCCTCTACTGATATGTTTTAACATTAGGATTTCTTCTTTTTATTATATTTGTGAGCTGGTAATGAAACACGACTCACTTGATTGGAAGCTGTTGCAATACCCAATGGAAAGAGCATCTCGGCATCAATTTCCGTCCTATAACAGTTTTTCCATTCCATTCCTCTCAGGTCAAATTAAAGCTGGACATTTCAAGAACTGAATATTTATTTAATCTTAGACTGATTGGTGATCTAAAGTATACAGTTGTATATATGAGTATCGAAGTTGTGTGCATTGACGTTTTGTGCATCGGGACTGGGTATGGGTATTTTTGAAGAGAGGAAATTGCCGAGCTTTTTGTCGGGTTCTTCTCAGTAAAAGCAACTCTTTTTTGGACGACTGCATAACAATTGAAATCGTTAAAATTGTTACGCTTTCACTTGTTTTATGCGCTTACCACTTCGTTCAGATACCTAGGTAGTGTAAAATTATTTGAGTATACTTACTTATAGGTCCTACCATTGAAAAATGTGATACAACCGATTAATTATTCACATGATCGCACATCGCTAATCAACCTGAACCCACTCGAATAGCGTAGTTTTTTTAGCTTGTATTTTATTTCCCTTTCAGCTTTTCGCTGTGAATTAACAATACTCATTGAATTATTTTTATTGATACTAACCAAGATTGACGCATTTTAAAAGAAGTTGCTGTGCCAGGTTATTGAATGATGAAATCAGCTTAGAAACGTATAAACCATAATTTTGGGTAACCATTTTTAGCAGGGAACTTGTTAAATGTATCATAATGCCGTCGAATAGTAGTCTAACTTGCCCTAAAATAGGGCGTTAGTAGCTCACTAACGCCCTACCTCACTAACTAGTCTTCTCAGTATCTTCCTTATTGTAATACCGCGTTACAACCAACCTAAATACAATTATCAATTTTTGCCACAGGCAAAATGTCTATCGCAGAAATATGGCATGTATCCAAAAGCTTCAGATTTTTTTGCAGAAAAGGTGTGTTCTGTAGAGGCTTACATGCTTTTAGAACATGAAGTATTGGTCTGGATTTCATATAATACTTAGCCATGACTGTAGCGCAATGCCATCGATTGTACCTAACGACTAGTAGTAACTGAAGGATAATTTCCAATAATTTACTATTTTTTTATTATTTTCTAGTATTAATATATTGTGTACAACCTAAGATGATTGATAAAAATATTTTCGGCAGAGCACATTATATTACAATGACATTATTTTAAAGAAAGAGTTAAATAAGTCTTGCTACTGGCAAATACTTGCATATTTTACACGTTCCATAAAAATATATTAAACTTTTAATATAAAGTATTAAATGTAGCAAATGTAAATAAGAAAGATATCGCAACTCCAAACGATTTTTGCTTTAAATGCATCTTCTTCAGTTGTCAGAAGATCTAACTACAAATACGACAGTCAGTTGTCTGTCTGTTACCTTTTCATGACTGAACGGTGAACTGATTTTGCTGAAAGGAAAAGAGATAGCTCCAACCCTAAGGACGGGCATAGGCTACTTAAAAAATCATTAGGTACGTGGACGAAGTCGCGAACAAAAGCTATTAATTCTTTAATTTCTACGAACGAGTTCGAGAGTTTTCTTAATCGTTACTTATATTGCTAATTTTTTTATTTAAATTGATATCTATCTGTATATACATACATACATACATACACACATACAGATAAAAAAAATGAAGTTACTGTTAGTAATTCAAAAATAGCAGCTTTTCACTAAATTCATATGAAAGTATATATACTCACATAATAAACCCAATTACAAACCGAATCTTCAAATCTCAATTTTATTTATCTGTATGGATATAGATAAAATCAGTTCATTCAGTATTCACATTTCTCAAACGATTAATTCTCATGTGTCGCGTAGCCCTAGAATGAAAACTTAATTTGCTTACTTGAAATTGTGAATGGACTTATTTGTCTTTCATTATAATAAAAGTGACAAATATATTAAAACAGGCACTAATTTGGCATATGACATCCGAAAAAAATGCCTTTTCAATAAAGCAATCGCTGGCGAATTATTGTATCGGAATGATTAAATCTATTTTAAGCCTGAAATTTGAATATGACTGCTCGACACGAAACATCACTTAGGTAGTTACGTGAAATCCAATTTAAGATCTTTCGTCCAGGGGGAATTTAATATATACTTCTAACTAGCTGTGCCCCGCGGTCTTACCCGCGTAGAGATAATTTCATGGATGATCCGCGGAACCCTAATGTTTTTTTTTAATAATTGTAGCCAAAGTTACTCCTTGTAGCTATCTGCCAGTTAAAATCGGTGCAGCCGTTTCGGAGATTAGCCGGAACAAACACACAGACATACAGAGAAAAAATTTAAAAAAATGTTCTTATGTTTGTATTGTATATTTCATTATATGCATTTTGTGAAAAACTGTTATTCTGGAATTACAAACAGTCAGTTAATTTTTTTTTTATCTGTATAGATATAGATAGAAGCAGGCAGATGTCCAGTTCAAACATTGACTTGTCCACGAAGATATTATTACCAATACTAATTCCTTGACCAATAAATCGAGGCGACTAAAATACTTACTTCTGATGTAGCAACCGATCGTTTCTTATTCCCAGGTCTTCACTTTATTTAAATTCTAAAGCAAACGTACCTAATTTGCGTTGAACTATGTAATTACCGAATAAATCATGTATCTTTCACTTATCGTAACAAGCTAATTAGGTGACGTGTTACTGAAAATAATTATGAAAAACATGTTCTTAGATATCTTAGAATATTATAAATAGGAAATGCTTGTTTGTTCGTAACGAATAAATAAAAATATTTTGCTAATATGTTATCACTGAGCAAATAGGTAGTTATTTTGTTAATCGTGTTAAATTTAGGATCTAATACAAGGAAGGGCAAAGTCGCGGATAGAAACTAGTTATTGAATATATTAGGAACCTCGTTCTTTGAAATGTATGTATGTAATCATAAAAACTGACCAGTGAACAATCATACTTTATCGGACTATTAACCTTTTCAGTACCACAAGAAGTATGAGACGTAAGTATAAAAAAATATGATGAATGCACTTTAACGACGATTTTAATAGGGCGGTGTTTCCATCGAAGTCAAATTACACTGCTGTAGATATGCGATCAGTCTATACGTACTCAACGTTTCTACCATTGTGTGAAAATTGTTGTTTTTTCTTGAGCAATTGCTTTCGTTAGGTTTATTACAGCGTGCAATCTTAACGTGGCTTATTTCATCGGTCATTTGTCACTTGTACACTTCACTTGAAATTAAGCTTTGTTTACTATGTACCTAGGATTTTAGCTACAATATTGGAACCAAAATACCTAAGCTTCTGAATATATAATAAATAAGGGGCCTACCATCGTCCGTTAAGCAGAGCGTAGTAAAAACTGCTGGGCTTTGACGTTACATTTTGATACCGACAAATTTACTTCTTTTAAATGATCCGAACAATTTATTAAATTACGTCAAAGCTAAGAAGTTCTTATTACTCGCTGCTTGGACGCTCTTAGTTGGCTCCCAGATCCTACTGCAAAAGCAATGCCTTTGTTGTGGGAGATAGCTCTTTTATGAATAAAAAATAGATTGAATATTCGAATACTTTTTCCCTAATAGACAAAGTACTCAGTCATCGACGTGTCCGATATTAATGCATCGGCATGTTCCCTTGTCTGCATTAAAATATTGGATTTAGTGATGGATCTCCATTCTCTTCGATTTTATTATTAAATTTGCAGTGAATAGTTTTCAGTAAAGATTTTTTTTTAATTTTGTTGTTGTATATTTTCGTATTATCTGACGGTATTAAATTTATGTAGCCCGTGAACGCTTCCCGTGACTATCGCGATAGGTAAATGTAGAAATATACCTACTACATTTTACGTAGGTAGGTACCCGTGACTTCATCCGCAAAATGATCTTATAGGTAGCCTGCGTCCTTCCTTGGAGACAAAACTATATCTATTCCAACTTTCAGCAGAAGTAACTAACAGACAGAGCGATACATTCGAATTATAAATGGGTTATTATATTAAGTAGTTGGTACAGATGGTGTATTCAATAGTAAGTATATACACATTTCCTAGAATACTAAGCTAAGGTGGAGTGACTTATAGCTACTCGAGTTTTTGGTGAAACAGTATTATAACGCGGATGCATGCAGACGCATACTGGGGGGTACTAGAAATATGAACCCTTTGTCTGTCTGTGTGTGTAAATGCCTGCATCAAAGTTTAAAATGATGCTCTGATATGAATGCATTATTTTACTTTGTATAGAGAAATATCATAAGCCCATCCATTGAACCATATCATACTCGTATTTCAATTGAGTATAATTTTAGATACTCGTGTGGAATGGGGTAAATCGTGGAAATATTCTTGTAAATTCAGTACCTTTGTTTTTCATTTGCCCTGATGGAGTTGAATACAAATATTACAGTACACTAAGTATGTTTTGCAAAGAGGTATATTTCTATAAATGGATGACAATAGTATCGTGTGGGCATGTGTGTAGGTTGGTGCCTCAATGCCTGTTAACTTCAGACGGCTGGCCCTCGAGATTTCTATGCAGTATTTTCCATGTTATTTCTTTGACATTCCACGCGTCAATGCTGAATACAAAAGTTGTTTTACATCGCCAAAGGTTCGGTTTTATTTGTTTTGATAAGCTTCATACATTGGGACTACTACCAACCCAATAGTACCAAAAATACTATAATTACTAAATTACTATACTGGGTAGGTATCCCAAAAATGTAATGTGGGGATTGTTGAAAATAATAATTAATGCATTCGTAATTAAAAGAGGAAACAATAATTTATTTGCGGTAAAATAGTTTAACTTCAATAATTAGCTATTCGTTGCAACTTGCAGAGTATTGAAAAAACGGAACCGCTTCAATGATTAATAATCGCTTTCACATAAATATCCATTGCTTCCTATTCGCAGGTTATTTCTAGTAAAGAATATTGCTTTTTGCTTGTACATTTAATTGCATTAGCTGTTAATGCTGTTATCCATGCCTTTGTGAGTGTGGAATTTAAAATATGGATTTTAAACTGATTAACTCTTCATAGTAAAGAGAGTGACAAAAACATGAGATGGTGGTAATGAGAATTCTTAATAACGTGTTCAATACATATATTGTGAAACCTGAATTATATATACGAAACAGTACTCATATAACTAATTACAAATAGAAAATTTGGCTCAAATCGGTCTCCCTCGGGATTGTGCCAAGAAGGCTGACTTGTTTTAATTTGTGTTATTTGAATTACTTACATCGTATAAAGACTGCTTCCCAGTTAAATGTCCTCTATCTAAACTGAATTTGAAGTAGAAATAGCTTTAGCATTAAAACTCGTTAGGCGCAAAAACCTATGTAGTACGAGTAATTAAGTACCGCTGGAAAGAATGTCCACCTCCAGGAAAAAGGCCCGTTTACATGCCGACTACAAATAAACGACATGGTACGTCGAATACATGAAAACATACCCTCCCTTGGATTGTTGGTATGTGGATTGAGGTGTATACTAATCATTATCGCCGTGGCGTTATCCCATTCATTAATTAAGTCCGCAACTGATCTTTACACGCCACGATCACTCACCATCCGACTTTCACAGCCCCTTTTACTGGGAACATCGGTGACCCTGGTTAAACCAATAATCAGATTTTCTTAGGCTTCAAATTGATTAACATGCCATTTGACAGGGTAACTTGGACGGGGTTTAATGAACGGTTGTAACTCTGAAACTTTACTTTCGGAATTTTCTTTGTCATGATATTAATGCGGCAGCTATTCCCGCTATAGGGCACCTATATTGGCATAGTATATTATTATGTGTAGAGTAGTGAGGTTTGGGATAGGATTTAGACGTCGTCGATCGCCGTTCTACGTACTCGTAGGGTTCATATTATCGATGATGATAAACGGAATAAGGCATATGTAGCACGGATATGTGTATGCGTCTTTGCTACAAAAGAGATTAACCCGCCCACTCCTTTTTCATTGTCATTCAAGTTAACAAAATGCAGTGCAAATGCACATCGGCGATGAATTGTGTGGAAGTATAGGTATAATTATTAAATTTCATATCATTGAAATAGGTGAATATGTCACGGGGCGACGAAGAATGAAGTTATGTCCTCTCAAGTTTACGCTTACAAAATAAATCATTAAGCCCAAGTACCGGGGTTTTTAATTAACCATTGTGCCCGCGCGCCTTTGCGACACGTATCGCGCGCAGAGCCTCGTACAATTTCATTCAACATGTCGACATTAAGTTAATTATATCAGACCATAAGTGACATTTTGTGCGGTGGCTCGATTACGATTCGATACATTTTTATAGCGATCACATGGTAGCCATTGTTCCGGGCCGGTCTCCACTGGCACACCGGGCTTTATTGCTTTAATAAAGTGATTAAATACCATGGCGTAACGCCAGGGCTCGATACGGGCCGAGCTAATTTCGAAAACTTGTATTCGCTCCCTTTTCGGCCGTGCGCATTTAATGTGGGGTCAGTGACTTGGTAGATCCTGAATTAGAGTTCGATCCGCGTGTGCGGTGAGGGCGCGTGCTGCTGCCGACTGGCAGCCGACGACGCCACGTGGTGATGGTGACCGGCGCCCGCCGCCCGCCGCCTGGAGACCACGGCGCCCACTACAGTGCAACTCGCCCTCGCCCTCCTAGCTCGCAACCAAAGGCATACTAGGCATACCCCGCCACCGACGCGGACACTCGCGCCCCCTGCCGATTTTATTTTTGTTGCCTTACTTTTTTCTTTATGAAGGTCCACTCACTTATTCATGCGAGTGGGATTGTAGTTTTTTCCTACTTTTTGTATGCGCCGTGTATAGATATTTTGGCCACCTACCTCCTATTTTTTCGTGACTATAAAACTCTGGCGGGTCGTGTGCTTTTTTCGGGTGCTCGGAGAGGCGTCGGGGGTGGGGTGTGCGGGTGCTCACAGTTAGAGAATTATTCATTGCCTACCCGCTACGAACCGACTTTCCGTTATTTCTGTTTGTTATGAATTATGTCCATTGACTTTTCCCGACCGACGCCCAGTTTCTTTCGATTTCGCTAATTACTTTTACTGTAGGAACTATAAATCAGCGATGGTAAAACTGGTGGTTCTAGTTACCGTACCGAACGGGTGCGGCTTCCTTCTCTAAGATATTCAGGTGGACTACTGCCCTCGAGTAGCTCGGTGATTTCATGCAAAGTGGATGTGTTCTTTCATAATAAAACATCATTGTCCTGCATAAGCTGACATACTAAACTGTAACAAAAGATTCAAATTCACACTCTGCTGCCTACTAAAATATGTAGAAGAGCTCGCTCCCGGCCCGCTACAAATTTGAATTTCATATGTATGTATGTTTTGCCTATTACGGATGCACTCATTAATATCTTAAGTGATGTGTGGAAACGGGTCTGGTGCGATTGTGAACTTTAGCTCTTTATCCTTAGAGTTGATAATTGATTTCCGACAGGGTTCTGCCTCCGTGTAAACGAAGCACGCGTTAAGATTATGTCGGATGAAAAAATGCTGCAAATTGTATGACCCCCCATGAAAAAACATTATCATTACTCGCACATCCGGCGGGCTATCTTTTCGTATGCAAATCTGAAGAGAGCATGTCGCTCCCGCGGTACTTAAGCTTCTGAGAACAATTTGTTTATTGTCATTTGTTTCTAATTCGTTCAGCCCTTACACGTTTACCAGAGATGGCGTTGACGCTAAGGGTGGGTTAGTGAATACTGATTTACGCAATACTCGCTGTTTGTAAAATGTGTGCTTAGTTGTAACTTATTTACTCTAGTATTACTTCGTCTTGCAATTTAATTATTTAAATATTGGTAACATCCTATTAAACAAAATCTTCTGCAGACCTTTTTAGGGACTCGACGTGATCAACTAGGATTCATTTCTTTATGTTGTTTATCAATTAAGTTATTTTTGTGTTTTGAATTTGCAGAACATTATCGAAGTATAACGTAACTTAACTGTCTTAAATGGTGCAAACTGATATTTTTCTCGGCTACTGGTCTTATCCGTATTACACCTTATTACACTTTCTAGGGATCTAGACATGCCTGTAATACGAGTACTAGCCAATAACGTGTGATAATGGTATCGCCATCATATCATCATCATCATAGGCCACTTCATCTGGTCAGATGATTGTTGTAATGCTATGTTCCAACTCATGCATCTTCTAATGTGACTTAGCAGTCCAATGGCGCCATTATATATCGCCGCCTTATAATATTGTAATCTTTCATCAACATTTCTTAACATCAGGGGTTAAAACAAACACTTAGGTTGTCCTACATCCTTTTTTTAAATCCACATCGCAGAGAGGGGCTTCAACTAAACATTCCAATGTGTTTTATACGGTCGTGTGTTTGGTTGACGCGACGCTAGTTAGTTGTGCAGTTTCAAAGACATCCTGTAATGAAAAGATCTCATAGCTTTGCTCCGTTCATTCATATGCAGCATAGAAAAATGAAAAAAATAGGCTCTCTTTCGTAACTTACACAGACACGAATCGCACCTATGATATAATCCAAACTATAAAATAAAGGTATTATCAACTAACAAGGATCTTTTAGTCTTATAATTAGATCAAATAAATAGTTAAACCCATTTAGAACAATTTAAAACGCTACATGTGCACTTAATAAGATATTAGCTCATAAAATATTATTTAACTATTAAGTATCGTATTTTTTTAACAATAATAATTATTAAGGATATAACTTTATGGTTCGTATGCATGTTAGAACGTATTTGGAATAATAAATATGTAAATTTGGAAATCAGAGTATATATTAGTTTGCAACCAAAAACCTAAAATAACTTTTCCAGTGCGGTCCTGTGCTTCTTAGGGAAGTCTCGCATCACGGCATCTTGTGAGGCGCGGTGCGCCAACAAAGAGTGACGCGACATTACTACCCACTATTTTTAATAAAACCCCCAAGTCAAGGCGTACTTTTTAATAACTTATGTGTAGGTGTGAGTAGAGTCATTTCAATTGCACTCAGGGCTAGGTCGCACCACTGGTGTGCTAGGAATTTTTTCTTTGAGAACATTCTGTAGCAGCGGCTTTTGTACCTGCGCTTTACGGATTTGAGTCGCGTGCATGCTTTATAATATTTTTCTTCACCCGCTCAGTGTCTTGAAACAATTAAGGATGTTACTTTACATTTAGGTTAGTAAGTTGCAAATTTATTATCCTCACTTTTAAAAGGAAGTCTTATAATTTGCCCAATATATTTATTTGTATGCGCATTGTACAATATACCCAAATAATTATTATGTGGTCGATGATAAAATATCGTATATCCAGGCCAATTACAAAAGAATGTATAATATAGAATGATTATAATTATGTTATTACTATATGAGATTGATAAGTGATACTGTAGGTAGGTAGACCTACAGCTATCCCTGATGCTGAAAGCTGAAAAAGGATAAAATAAGAATCACGTAGCTATTCCGCTGAGAAACTGGTCTAAAATTTGAATTTCCGCAAGCTAGTCATGAATATAAACATAAGGATTCTTCGTAACAGTTTCAAATAGAAAACGAAATTACATAATATAAATTACATAATATTATATATTTATATACTTCCTTTAATAAAACTATAACGAGATATAGATTTTTTCTATCGGTCTTTATCAGCATCACGGAATATTTGCTAAGATAAATAGCTTAGCACCCGGATCAAGATTAGTATACTCCTTAACTCGGGGTAATATCTCAATTCTGCAGAAAATTTGAATGAAATTTCAGGCGTCGAAAAAGTGGAAGCGGAAATTTCACTTTCATTAAAAAGTAGTAGATAGTAATAATATATAAATATGTTATTAACACTATGAAAAGAAAATTATACGCTAGTATTTATTAATATATCTATGAGTACGTAAATAGACATCGGATTCCGTGAATTGTGGTTGCATCATTCAATTTTATCGAGAGAGCACACAATTTTATGGGAAAATGAAATTCCTATAAAGAAATATCTTCAAGCTTTCTATGCCAACCTTATGCTGTAATAAATATTGGAGACCTGATTTTGAAAGCGCTCCGGAGAAATCACAGTTCCTGTTTCTTTTAAATCAATTGAATTATCTGTCAAACAAAACTTTGCCTTTAGATAAAAAAAATAGGGGCAGTTTGCAAGGCATTTGATTGCCAGCTCTGGAACAGCGTCGGTGTGAATATTTCCTTAATAAATTCATATCATTTTTTTGTATTTGTGCAAAATGAAGTTATGATCTTTACCCATGCTTAATAAGAGACACATGTGTGATTTCTTTAAGATTAAGATTGAACGATTTTATTGGAAAATAATCCAGACAATAGCGGTAAATATTATCTAACTAAGTTTATTTAAGTCATAATTTAAAGCGAGTTAACTCAAAACGATTGATCAGATGTGAGTTAAAGATTTCCGTGTGCACGAGGAATCGTCGAATTTAAGTGGTTCCATACTAGTGTCTGTGCCCCATCGGCGGTGGCGTGAATATTTTATGAACAACTGCGGCGCGTGCGCCCTAACATTCAAGATGACGAACGCAACTCTGCCGGCTCAGTCAGATTATCTTGCATTTTATTTCAACCGTTCGCATTTAGAATTAATTGTGTATGTCTACCATTTTCTTAAGCACTTTTATTTGAGAATGATTTTGATTTTGATTACTCATATTTTTGGTAACATAATACATTTTATACCACATTGGTGGCAAACCGATCACTTAATGGCATCCTTAGGAAATTAGTGTAATCCATTTTTCTTAACTTTTCCTAAATTGAAGGGCAATTAGCTATTAAATCCGGTTTAATATTTTTAGAACAGTTTTAAGATATACGTTGTCTGCGGGCATGTTGATGATGCTGTGATCCGACAGATTTAACCCATCTCAATCGCTCCAGCTTGTATTGAATCGTCGATCAGGTATCGCATGTGGCTTATGAAGTCAATCTTCTTCTGGGAAGTTCTGCACTACGCCATACCAACCAAACGATTGTGGTAGTACCTGCAGCTGATTTGCTGTTTTTTATTAAAGAGTTCCGTTATCTATCTCCGAATCCCTTCATTAGTCATTAATCTCCACAAAATTACCATGGCACCAATTCTAGATCTTCCATAACATACTAACACTCACACCACCAAATCATCCAATCAATTTGCGATAAAACTATTTAAAATCTGTTTCAAATAATGGAGAACCTTACTTTTTTTCTCAACTTTTTTGAATTTGGTTAAATATGGTTTGTCTTTTGACAAATTACAGTCACAGTGTTTTGTCTAAGACTCAGCGGTGCCCTAGAGGCCACCAAAAATTAAATGGCAGTATTTCTACCTGTTGTAGATTCAAAGTAATGAAAACTTAACATGCCATGACTATCCGATTCATACGGTCAGTATTCGTGGCGTTATAAACGAAAGAAACTGCACACAAATTCTATCTGGAATTGGCAACTTTTAAGGTATTTCAACAACTCACGAAACCCACGTTTCGAAATATGAAATAAAACTTCTTGATGCAATCGGAACACACGTGTTAGCAAAATGAAACGTAACTAACACACTATTCGTACAATTCACGAAAGACGCCCGGAATTAAAAGGAATCAAATATGTATGATGTATGCATGATATATGAATAACCCGGGTGGCTCTTGGCGGGCTGGTGCGCCGTAGCTCTACAACAACTATAACTTATACATTAATAATAGGTTTGCTTACAATGCGCTTTAAATGTAGATCTAGAGGCTGTCCCACTCTGGCTTCGTAAGCGTCTCACTCTCGGCGCGGCGCACACGACTCGCTATTCATGCAAAATTTACGAAGTGTGCGACTAACATCGCCTCTCAAGATAATGCAGCCCCCATCTCCCACGGTTGGGTACAGCCTCCAACTCACCCCCAAATCAGGCCCTATCGATGGTCATCGGACATTCCACTCACACAGATTCATGTCTAGCGTAAAATAGGGACTCGTCGGTTAAAGAGTTTATAACCATTGGTGCAGAAAAAATTGCGTGTCAAGAATCGAGTGACGCAATTATGAAAGTGGAGGTATGGAGTAGCATTCAGAGCATTCTTGTCTGCTTCAATGTTCATGACGTCAAGGTTCACTATAAGACCGTCAAGGTTCGCTTCAAGACAGCTTTAACGCATGGTGGTGTTTTCTTTTGGTTAATTATATTGTGGGAACATTATTTATACCATATATTTTTGAACGCATAATGAGAAGTATGAAGTTCTATGCACGATGCGCATGTTATTTCTCGAGTGGAAACATTTAATGTATACATATAAATGGTTTTATACATAAATTTACAATGTTACCATGTGTGGTGATTTGTCCGTCCGTCGTCGAGCTCTTGTTTCTCTCATGCATTTTTAATGTTTGGAATTGAGGCTATACTGTTGGATATTTTGTTGGCACTGTTAATACTATTTGCTCTATTTATTGTCAGTAGTTTTTAGCTGTTTTGCGCACGCTTATGGGCCAGTTCCCTTCGCGTAATAGAGTTACTAGCTATAATAATAACTAATTTATAATATCTATAGCAAAATCTTCCAAGTCGTATTTCATTTTTAAATTGTTCTACTTTGGAATGAAGCAATCTAATAAGGCAAGAAGAAACATTCAAAGTTAAATAGTTTATTGGCAGAACAAATTATTCTAATACTTATATATTTTGGTAACGTAGTCAAAGCACTGGTTACTGAGGATACCAGTGTAGGTGACACACTCCTTATAGAACGTACTGCTAATGGTGCTGTTAGATGATTGGTTAATACATTTCTTTATAATTCGAGTACGGTGAGTCTCGGCTCCGTCAATTAAGCTATTTCAACAAGGTACTTTTTGTAGAAAATATCATAGTTTGCTTATCTTTTATTTTACTTCTTTACCTTCGTTGATTAATTTTGACCTTTTTTGCAATTCGAAATAAGTTCTTTTTAATAAGCTTGCCATTTTTGGGCGTTTAATGCATCAGTGTGGATGCTGCATCGGTAAGTGTGAGGATGGATGTCGTATATTGTAATATGTACTTATACCGCAGTTGGAGGTAATATGGAAAAATCACGTTTTCCGTTATTCGGTCCTCATAAACCGGGCAACCAATCAAGGTTTAGAATCCGCTTTTGAAATTGAAATCATAGAGACGTAACAAGTTTCTTCCAATCGCAAACGACAAATCTCGTCGGAAACGAAGTTTAGCTTTTAATTCCACGCCTGGCGTGGACAGTTAGCAGCATTAATATGCGTAGGTTAGATAGGTGCACGCGTATGGCACACCTCTAAACAAATAAAATGGCAACTTACTTCTTAAAATAAATATAATGGCAACATAATAAATTATGATTTGTAATTTTGAGTAGGCAGCAGTTAGGTCAACTTTCTATATATTGCTTATTATTATTTATAGTTTATATATAATACATAAACATTTTGTTATGTTTTGTTTTGTAATATAAATAGATAAATGTCTAAACGATATGTTTAGTGAGTAAAGTTATATTTGTAGCTGAGTGTACGAAATACGCCGAGGCTCTTTTAATTGATCTTGGTCGTTTTCTATTCGTTTGTGCGCGACCGGGTGACTGATTGTATACGTGCACGTAACTAAAATCCAACTCCTGACTTTCAAACTCGGCTTTAAGTTTAAAGAGGTAATATTATTCATACTCAGCAAGAAACCATTTCTCTACTTGTATTGTTCCTTGAATGATGTGGCAGTTATCGGCCGGCTACAGCCGACGACAAAATTGGTTTGACAGTTTTACAAAATTTTGCGCAAGATATACTAAAACTGACTGATCAAGGGATTAGGATGCGATGACATACATTTAAATGCAGAATAGATATATTTTACTAAGTTATATATTGTACATAATTTGAATGATACGTGGATAAAAAATGTCTATTGTATGTCCTTTAATTTCTAGCCTACTAGCTGTGCCCCGCGGATTCACCCGCGTAGATTTAGTTTCATCCTTATGGTCGCGGAAAACTAATATTTTAATAAATAAAAGGTAGCCTATGTTTTTTTCTCTTTCTCAGGGTCTAAAGATTGTCTGTGTCAAATTTAATCAAAATCGGTAGAGAGGTTTAAGCGGGAAAGCGTAACATATTGACATGATATAATACACATACGATTATGTCACATCCTGCCACATTTATGATAGTAGAAATTCTTTACGAAAATAATAACGGATTTACATTACAAGTCACAATCGCATCGAAATTGCTTTTGAATTATATGTGCCGACTCGATACCGCGGCGTGGGCCCAACAGATCGATGACAATGTGAAATTGGCATTGCAACCCTGTTGCTACTGCAAAACTAGTAATTATCAAGTAAAAATTAGAAAAATAATCATTTGCGTCCATCAATGTCGTGTCACCGTCGAATGGTAGTCGTTGTCGTCAATAGTAAACGCACCATCTAATGTTTGCTCGAAAACTCCGCTTCACGCCTGAGTTGAGATATTTACAATGATGTTGATTTAAAGAAGGCATTTCAGGTACAAAGAAGTCTCACGTCGTTTGATTGAGGCCTTTGGAAACCAGAGCTAGAATCGTGTATTATTATTTATTTTTTATAGCTTCTGAGTAAGTATACTGCGTCCTCACGAGGTAAGAAGTCTTAGAAGAAATATTTTATTTTTAATGTTCTTTACAACATAAAACCAATTTGTCATTCACTGGAAGTGTTGTAAAGTCGTATTTTGGTTCGAAATTACCTAATTGGATATTTTGGTTTACGAAGAGAAGTAAATTATACATTCACGTTGATTCCTTCACTTCACTCAAACAGTTTCAAACAAACCCAGAGCCAATGGCTAATAAATTTTTGATTATTTGTATAAATCCTAGAAAGGTTCAGTCAGCACCTGTCCGTCCGGGTATAATCGGATGTTGATTAACCCAAGCCGCACGTCGTGTCAACTCGCGATCTGTAATGGACATCAAATTATCTATTCTAGTTCCACCGCGGTTTATATGGCAAACACATTTAGAATTTTATTTTATCGGCACGAGCACTTCTTGTTAGTAGACTCAATGACATATTTGTTTATTCTGTTGCAGCCTGTATGTACGTTGGAAAATTACCAGCTGTGTGGTACCTATCTAAAAAGTACGAGCAAGAAACTCAGCTTCAGCCAGGCATCTTGTACACGTTACGTACCTATAACTTATATCATTAAAAATACAACGAATTGCCGGAAAATTTACATAGGGAGTGGTAATTTGGAATAGGTTAAAGATAGCTGACTTAGTTATCTTTAACTTGAAGGAAGCAACATTATTTCTGAATAATATAGCCTAAATATCTTCAGTTTAATGCTAAAAAAGCTTGGCCTAGTTTCTTACTAGTCTTTTTCAGAATTTCTATGACTCGTCTAACGACATTAGGCTGATGACGCTGAGAATGCCATAAAAACCGGATATACATTATACATTTAAACTAGGATTCTAATTTAAGATATTGATTTTCCGATAAGAATAGACTTGACTTAATTACAACTACCGCGCCAGTCCTTTGACTCGTTAAACATGCTTAGGGTTGCCTACTTGTGTAGGGTAATATAATAGTGTTTTAAAATACTAATTGTCTTATGTGAGTAAACGTCATTCTTTGCAAAATAGTATCACTTACTTCATGAGACTGAGTTGAACACTTTTCAAAAGCGAAAAACAGTATAGAGTTTTAAATAGTAGATTGGCAACTCTATTTGGCCGGTTATCATACGCTTCCGCAGTCAAAAGAAACTCATCAAAATTTTGCAAAAAACGTAAAAATAATTGAGGTTTGCTCGTGATCTATTTGAGTACATTTTTACTCAATTAATAGCAATCCAAAATCCAATAGATGAAACACCGGCGGTCACACTCGCGCCTCACTGAGGCGTCGTTTTTCATCAAACGGCGGAAGAGACCCACAACGGTATCGACTGTATTGGGTTTGGAATTCGTTATTGGTGGTGACTTTTTACTTTTCCCGATGAGATTTTTTTCGTGGTGGACAGGATTGCAAGTATATTGCAGGTCTATATTGCGTTTTCCAGTGAGTCTCGTCATTGAACTGGGAGCGGGCCTGTGAACAGAATGTTTTATGGGCTTTGTAATAACGGAGCCGGTGGGGCCGAGTCGGTGCGTCGCGGTTTGAGGGCTTTCATGCGGGTGTGTCACACTGACTATTTTGAAAAACGTTGTTTCTCTTGTATTGCCACTCTATCAGAGCCCAGTGTGAAATAGAGTCATATCGGCCAATTCTTGTATCTAAATTATAAACAAAAACACGTAATTGTGTTGAAATGTCAAACACAGCCATTGTATTCTGTAACGAAAATAATCAAAATCCACCTTTATTTTGAGAGAATCATTACCGTTAGATAACAGTATTTATATTTTGTTATTGCCATTCTGAAGAGATCACATGGGCTCATTTGGACCCGGAACCGCCGGGACCCGGACCCGGTCCCAAAAGCCCCCTGACTCATACATTGTTAAAATTGTATTTACTTATGTTTATGTACCTACCTGCAGTACTGCACTGGGTCATGCAAATGTATTCTCATCGGAAACGCAACATTGCCGTATTCGTCGTATTTACATACTATTTACTTGTAGTTCTTATAGTATCAGCTTGGTGACTGCACCAAGATCGGAATGGACGTGTTGGATATTCTGTTCTCTCGCGAAATTTCTAATCTGGATATATTGAACCATTTAAGAGGATCGCTTATTCTGATTTCATGAATACCTAACATAAAATACTATGGACCAGTCGTCTCTTCAATATATCTTAGAAAGTACGCAACGGGCAACAGTGCAACAACGTGAGAGGTACGGCATAATGGGAACTCCCGTTCAAAATTTGAAGCTTCCCGACTGGGGCTGAGCCCCGTCTTTAAAGAAGATCGCAACCAAATTTAGCTATTTGGCTAATCACTATGATTCAAATGTCGAAAAAAATAAGGTAGGCAACGTGCAAGTCACTACCATGGACTGCAATATCCCCAGCCGAATGTGTTTTTGCCACTTCTTATTACTGTTGAATGTAAATATAATATTGATAATAGTAAATATATAAATACAGTTTTCCCGAGTCGTCTATGAATTGTGATGTATCTTATAGGTACTGCGGAGGCAATGGAGCACTAGCTAGCGTATGAAAGGAGACGAGGGGCGTAAGTAGGCACCAAACAATAGGCTTTCCGGCTGTCAATTCTACACCGACTCAGCACTTAGGTGACAGTGTTACTTTAAAGAGCTGCTAAATAATTACCTGCAGTGTAATTTAAACCGACTTTTAAAAGAAAGATGTTATGTTATGTATAAATCACTATGCAATGTAGATACTTCAACAAGTGAATTACGTCTTCTATTATATAAATATTACAGCGTTTTGTAGTACAGCACTCGTTTTATAAAGTTAATGATCAACATACATGCGATTACTTTTTCACAGCTTCAAGGAAATACTAGCGACTTGAGCAAAAAAAATTAATCTCGATACCTCCACGCGTGCCTGAGAAAAAGGGTCTTAACAAGTAGGCAGACAAACAAATAGACGAACCACGAATTAATGATTCCATTTTCCGTTTTAAGGCACTTTTACGATATAACAAGCAGAATAGCAGTAGCGTCAATAAGGGGTGGCATGTCGTGTCCGACCGCGTATACGTGATTTACGTGTTTAATAGACTTTTCAAAAGTACAAAAATGACATATCTACATTATTTTCTTCTTCTTCTTATTTTAATGGTGGCGACGAGCTTGAGTGCAGCTATTCCGCCAATGTGCACGTGGTTGTTCTACATTATTTTGATAGTAAATAAAGGAGTATAATATTTTTAAATCCAAACATTACGTTCAATGGAACTTTGACGTTTCGTTTTGGTATCGTAAAATAATATAAATAAAATAATAATAAACGCCAAAACTAAAAAGTTCTTAATACGAGCTGCTTAAATAATTATAGCTGATCCCCTTTTTGTATAGCTTATATTGTATACTGTGACGCTGTCTATAGAATAGTGTGGGGACGCCAACGGGGTAAAGGGTTATCTGAGTCTTAATGGTTCATTAGCTCATACAATATCTAACCTACTACACCTTCATACATTCATATGACGCATTCATAATAATTACTTATAACAATAAGTTTCGTTTTTGTTCTGTTCTTTTAAATATCATTTTAAATAAAAATAACGAATATCAGCTAACAGTTTTATCCACCAAATACATTCAGCGTTCGAGAAGTGAAAATTTTCACGATGCAATTGTGTGATTTTCCCAAGTAATCCGTATTTCAATAGAACTTGCGAACAATGTAAACAATATGTATGTAGGTGTTTGTTGGTCATTCTTGTTGTCCGATCTCCTGTATTTTCCTTTCATAACAAAACAACTGCTTTCAATGGATGGCATGAATGACATCTAAATATAGGTACTTGATACTTTTTAATACTTTACCGTCTGAGAAATGTGGGTGTTATTATCTATCTTTGCTCTGGGACTATTGTGGAAAAAAGTTTAGATCAAAGGCCTTCTATATACGGACTTGCATATTCTTCTATATAGAACTCATTCACATTTTAAGAGCCAGTCATAAAAAGATAAACGTATTTTTATTGAAAAAATCAGGACTATTACCAGTCATTTATTAACGGAAAATTTAATACTCGCAACATTGGCGGGGCCGAGAGCTATCTTTAATTTGTAAAACAATAAATGTTAATACATCAACAGAGACACGAGCATCGGAGTACGGGCCGTTCAATTAAATTTTTCCCGCTGCCAAACTAATTTGTGAACTATACCGTACGATATTGGGTCGTATTTATATACAGTGATAATTTATTGGCGAAAATGTTTTTCATTTTTGAATTCTAGCGTGTTGATAGCTGATCAATATTTGATTCGGAGCATTGGTGTGTTTGTGGGCACGTTCAAGTGCTTCCTTTCTCCAATTTGATCTCGAGGTAACTTCTACGATGACAAAAATATATTGCCATATTCAACATGAGTCTGAGAATTCAACGAAGCTCATTGACATGTTCAATATACTTTCGGCGAAAATTTGGTATTGTCCGTACTTCAAAGCAACAAGCATCGTTGTATGAAACAATTATATACTTACAAAATACGAAATCCACGTCATATTTCGCAATGTACTTATATGATAAGAAAAATAAGAATTTTTTTTTTATAAAGTTCAAGATTAAGTATTAGACAATAAATTTTTTTTGCGTGCCATCTCTTAATCTACATGACCAAAGGTTGCTGAGAGCGAATGCCATAGAGCTTGATGTAAGCTTGTGAGAAAATTAATTAAAAAATAAAATATAGAAAGTAAAATGTGAAATCGCAAAAAACCATTTCGTGATGTGACGTATCGGTTGGAATATTGACAGAAATAGCTGAGTGAAACATTGTGGCAATCGAGCTACGTTCAATGTTGTATACTAAGTAGTGTGAGTTGAATTGTCTGCAATGTATTACACACTATCGGGAGCCTAGAGGCTGGAAGGGTTGTTGGATATGATATTTCCCAATAATTTTGTGCTGCTGTGATCTAGTTCCATGAAAATGGAATGTAGATATAATTTTGGTTTAAATCCGTGGCAGCATACAGTTAACACAATATGTGTGCGTTTTCATATTGAACATTATTTACTTTTGGATTTAATTCGTGATAAATCATTCACAAAATAAATTGCTGCAAATCTATTAATTACTTATTTGTATCTACCACTAGTAGCGATATATATTATACCTACACAAAGAGTTTAGGACACGAAAGTGTTTTAACATTAGACTGTGTTTATGGTCTCTGTAGCTTTTTTAAACTAGCCTCTTAATAAGAACACCTAATAATTTCCATACAATTCTGAAACTACGTCTAAATCTGGCTAAATTTACAGCAAAATTGCCCCTAATTTGATTAAAACGAATTAAACGACCGTAAATATAACACCTCGAATAGAGCCCAATTCAAACGCTAAATCGCTTCAGGTATTACATATTTTCAGGCTAGTGAATTGACTATGAAGTTGAAAGTGTCGTGCATAGAGAAGATTGCATAATTATAGTCTACGTCTGTGCTAGGCTAACTAACTGGCAATTATACGTATGCAGTCAAAGCGGAAACGCGTCCTTTGCTACACGACATCGATTAAACGACACCTTCTGTCATTTGCTTCAATTGTTAATTACTTGCGGTGTTAGTCGCTAACCAATCGCCGATAATTAAAGACGTTCCAATAATTGTTAGTAATTAGATATTGTTTGTTTACTACATCGTTTTGTATCAATTCAAAGGATATACTTTGCATATTGTATCTTAAGTATAAAGCACCTTAACCCTACAAATGAAGTGATAAGTAATATTCACATACCATAAATTGCTGTTCGTTCAACTCGAGAACGGCTGGACTGATTCGACTAATTTTTAATTAATTGTCGTAGTCTAGGAAAGTTTAAAAGATAAGTAACTATGAAAAAAATCTTAGGAATATAGCAAAACCAACAATTACGGTTTCCCTTAGAAACTATTCCTAGCTGTCAAACATTTGATGTTCGTCCCGTCGTTCATAAAATAAATTAAATTTAAAAGAATACTTCTGTTTTTTTTTTTAGCTTTTTACTTTGACATTGGCAACCAAAACATTCTCCAATTATGATAAAAAAATATAATTCACACAGATATTTTCATTAATTATCCGGTTGGATACTTAGTGAAAATACCGGTCCTACATTAGATAAATAGAGCATTGGAAGTTAAGACTTAGAGTACGTCCAATTAAAGTCTATAATAAAAAACTAAAGCAAATACAGCTTAACTTAAACGCAGATTCAACACTTTCCGTGTTTATTCCGGGATTTATATCGCGCATACAATCCACTCGGTTAATGAATTAAGCCGCGCAAGCCTGAAAACAATTTTGTGCGTGCAATGGTGATAATGCAAATTTATTATATCATTTAAATATCGGAACGTTAATAAAACGGTGATAGTTACACACGCTGACAGCCTTGTTGGCCTGAGTTATCGCTTCGTTATAATATATCTGTCCAAACTACTAGACTAAGGGTGGTCGCACAATGAATCACCACATACACTAAATTTTTCGGTGTCATTAAACTATCACATACAAGTTGCGCTTTCTTGAAGCTTAAATTCGAGGCGACACTAGAATTTTAAATATTAGATATGGTCTTCCTCCGTACAAATCTCCGTACAACATTGAATTATGCCAGTGTGCAAAACACATGTCGTATCGATACTATATACGCGGCTTGCACTTCATGGGCAAGGGCATGCTGCACATGTTCGGCCCTACGCGTACGAGGAACCCGGCAGACTTCCATAGGCTGAAGAACTGGACTGCACTTGCTATGTTATTCATAAATTTGTGCCAGCAGAATGAACTATTTACTTTATGGTTTGTACAATCTAAAACATGAATTTCCACAAAATAACATCTGACTTTTAAATCAATTTTTCTATAACGAGGGATATTGGGGATTTTTATACCCCAATCAATGGTATTTTAAAAATGCAATTAAACAGATTTGGTGAAATAAATCAAGTTTACCTATATTAAATACAAACAAATATTATCACGACATTCCCCTATTGTACTCATGCCCTGCGGTATTCCATTCTAGATTTACAAACACGGAGCACTTATTAATATTCTGTTTATGAACCTCCTTTGCTTCGTCCACATTGATCATTATCATCATATACTCCCGCCAGTTTGATGCAGTCTTCTTATTTCCCCTCATAGTCGCATCAATTTGATCTAGGTTCGTTGGTATGATCATACTTTCCTGAGTTAAAAAAGTTCTGGACGATTTTTTATCGAAATAAAATAAAATTTTGAATAACCACCAACAAACCACCAACCGTTGGCTTAGTCAATTCGATGTGCAACATATTGGCCAATATTAATGGAATTCGCGCTACCTCCCAACAAATTAACAATTTTAAAAAAACATGCTCTCTACGGATTGTCAAAGTTTGATTGCCTGCATTCGTACGCTGCTGAAAGGGTGATCGCGACCAATCTAAAAAATGTCCATTGAATTAAACCAGTGTAATAGTCAGCCACCTCGACCGGACCATGTAGCGATGCTAATTGTCGCAACCAATATAACTCTGCTCGTATCACTGCTAGTTCACAAATAACTGGCCGCAAACACTATCCCTTTATTTATGTTTTTTAAAACTAGCTTATTTATTTTTGAGCAATCAAATAGTTACCACAAATTAAATGTAACGACACGCCCTATATTATACTATACTTATGTTCAATTTGAGACATTACAATGGGGGATACTATTTGATCGCCGTGGGCTGGACTTGGTGGTATACTATTTTAGTCATTATACATTATATGCCACCCATTACAAGATTAAGTATACATATAATATACGAAACGCTCCATATAATGGCGGGACTATAAAACAATTACTTGATTATGAAATTCGGCAATTCATCGTATCGTAACAACAGAAGCTAATAATATAAATTGTTGTTTGAAGATGAGTACAAATGGAAAACTGTGTAGTGCCGCGCGGGCAGCGTGAAATAATTAGGGAAGCGAGCAACGGGCGCGGCGCGCTTACATCGAATGAAATCGGACCTTTAAATTCGTATTGTTGATAAATGGTTTAATTGTTTTGGCAATTAACCGCTGTTGGGGTGCAGGGGTGATTCCACGTATTGTGACCAGCCACGGAACGTCCACAATGTTCGTTTGTGGAGACGACTGACAACAGAAATTGTCACTAAAGTGGCATCTCACATGAATATACCAAACTTAGTTATAAGAACAGTGAAACAAAATTGAAACAATATTTATGGACATACCTCGTTAAATTATATTCAAAATCTTCGAAAATCGCGAATGAGGATAAACAAAGAGGGTAGGAAGGACTCAGTACGAAGTTAATAGTATTTAATTGAATTAAAATTAAATATTATAAACAGACGTGAAAGTAAAGTATTTGTCGGTAATAAGAGGTTGGTAGTGACACTCACACAATAGTTCAATGAAAAACTGTTTGCCATCCGTTAGGACTTTGATGCAGCTTACTTACTTCTTATGATACATTATATAATATACATGCATACAATACATTAACATTTATTTGTAAAAAAAAAATACATTTGACATAGGTAGATAATGTCTGGTGAATATTTGGCATTCGAACAAAAATATTTTCAACTAACTCTAATTATTTTATTCCGATGTGAAGCACATACTAGAGAGTAATATTGTGTAAATTACCTTAGATGTTTAAAAGAAAGCTCTGTGTGGAGGGTGGAGGAGGTTCATATTATACAGTGCCGTATAAATAACGGTGATAGTACATCACATGTAGGATTCATAATGCTATGAATAAGGCATAGAAATGTTAATACTTTATTTTGTATCACCTCACCGATGGGAGCGAGGGTCGACGCCCTTTGTTTCCAGAAAATGTCAATATATGCAAATGTGTTGTTCTTGTTGTATGTCTGTTTAATCAGGGTAGTTTTAAATACATACAATTGGTATTTTAATAAGAAATGAAAATCCTGTCAGTAGCATGGGAGTTGGGAGTCGGGTGGCGTCATGTTATATCCACATTACTATTCAGTGAGCTATCTCAAATTATTGTCATCGTTTACATGACTCTAGAATGCATGACGTAGCTTGCAGTCCTGTACCAATTTAGTAACCTGAAGTAAGTACCTATTTTGTAGACCATTTCTCACGACTAAAATGGATTTTAATTTGCTGATTTGAATAACGTCAACGGTGGATCCTGGGGGGGGAGGTCATGGGGGTCATGACCCCCCCCTGAGCTGGTTCCAGGACTTAGGTGGACCACTAATTAACATAATGGTTTTACTGACTTACGTATATTAATAAAATACCTACTTTTTACTTGTATCTATTATTATCAAATTAAATTATAACTTCTTGACTTCCCTGACCACCTCCTGGCGCCAAAGTTGGATCCGCCCCTGAATAACGTACGTTTATGTTGGTAGCCCGGATTCATTGCTTTCAAGTGCTATTCATATGTTTATTAATATGCATCTAGCAAATATATTTTTTCTTAAGTTCTGAGAGCAAATTTTAAAGAAACTAGTTAAGACTGTTTTACTCACAAAATTTTTGTAATCAATAAAATCTCTTCATTCTAAAACGATCGAAATCAAACAAAGTGCGAATATTTATTAAAAGTCGAAGCTAAGTAGGCCCTACGCTTTGCTTAAAGTGATGGTGGTAGACCCCCGTATTAGGTGTAACCTACGTGCAGTTTAATATTCTTGTGTAAAGCAACAATCCATCAGCGGCGGTTGGAAGAGGCAACAATGTTGCTAATGAGGCAACACTTAATATTTATTGTCAGGATGCTAATGTTTTACGTAATTTCTTAATAATTTTTACCGTTTTTATTTCAGAGCGGTCGTTGGTTGTTATTATTATTAATGATAATTACTGGCGTTATTTGAGTTAATGACTCGATCTGGTATGCGCAGGAGTCCTCGCGGCGTTCACCCAACACGATATTCTTTGTTATTTAACAAGAAAGAATGATATATGTCTTCAATAGCTATTCTGCGAATATTTCTAATATGCTTCGGTCCAAGAGTCGAGAAAACATAACAAAATAATCGGAAAACGTTATTACATTATGATACTCGGATATCGGATAATTAAGTGTTTCTACAATGTGTCGGATCTACCGTGACCACAGATTAAATAAAAGCTACAACCGTGACGCCGACCTCAAAACATCTATCATATTGCATTACCGCCATTATGGTGACAATTTGATCACAATAAATATTATTTATTGTACGTGCTTATTTCCTTGCGTAGAACATATAATTTGCAGCTCGCTGTCTGCTATTATCGGCAAACATGTATGAGTTAGTCTTACACGCAACAATATCTTTATTTATTACAGTAAACTAAGTTGTTTGTGAAATAACAAAAGTGTCACTAGCGCGTTACCCTCTACATTATACAGTTATGGAGTAAATATAGCTAGCCTCCTCTCCTCGTATTTAGAAGTAAACTTATATCTTCATTCCATAGCAAAATAGCTAAGTTAACTTATAAGAAAATTGTAACAAGACCGTGAATGCATAATATTTTTATATTAAATTTAGTCGGGTTTATTTATGACGTTAAGATAATATTTTACAAATTTTTTTTTAAATGTTTATCTGTCCCTGTAACTACAGGCAGACGAAGACACCGACAAAAGCTATTTTGCCTAAACATACCTTCCTACAGTATATACAACTTTTGCTTAATTTCGAACTAGGTCAATTTGTATAGAATGGCTTAGAAGGTGAGGGAACGAAGTAAAGGTGTAGCTAAATAAAGTGTAGTTTAAAATAATCGGATCCCGGTAACGGCGCGAGGTGTGGTGCAACAGCGTCGCGGCGCGCGACTCTCGTCTGAGTGCAACTTCACACGCGATGCCTGCGTTTCCCTACCACATTGATTCCCAGTTATTTTTATAGCAATTCTTAAACAATATAAGGAAAAAAACAACAGTGAAAAACGCACTGGAGCGAATAAAATTTACACCCTACTTTGTGTACGTCCGTCGTGAGCTCATGTATAAAATATTAATTCACGCTACTTCAAATGCAATAATATTTCTTTGCGAGCACAAACGTATATATTATTGCACATAATAGTTTTTATTAACGCACTTATGAAATTGTTTTCTCAAACTCTGTAAATCGATCTTTGTTGTCATTATTCTGTAATTTAATAGGATTTTCTTTAATATCTAGTTTTAATGGTAGAAAACTCAGCTCTGTGTCAAGCAGCACAGATCATCCCTTGAGTCAATATTTTTGGCGACCTTATTCACGTCATGAACAGAATAGTACTCTAAGGCAGCGCTACTTATTTTATTACGATCTATTATATGGTGGTATTGTCCCCAATTGAGCAGCACTGAGGTAAGAACTAAAAACAGGAGACCCCGTAATCTCACTTAATTTTATGAGACAATTTTTTTTTATTGATTTTCTTTCATGCATATTTTATTCGATTATTAGGTGTAAATACAGTCAAAAAAGTGTTTAGATAGAGTGTGTATGATTAAATTTATCTTTATCTTTTTCAGGTAAGTCCTCATGACGCGTTATCATCAATAATTTTCCGGCTGGTTCCCATTGTGTCGTAAGTACATTGCGACTACTAAACACGCCACATACATAAAACAATATTTTAGGTTTAAGCCTTACATGTTCAGAGAAGTGTAATATTCATTTATTTCCATTAAATAACCAACCTCGAAAGAAACAAGAAACCTCGATAGAATACACCTCCCACATATTTCTAATTGAACGGCTTGAAACGTTCCCTATTAGAGGACCACGTGAGTAGTATTGGACAGATGAAAACCCTTTCCTTCAGCCTTGAATCTCGATCGATGGTGGACATAAAAAAAACAATTGGAAGTGCATCGCCTTTTTTCGAAGTCGGGTGGGGTGTGGGGTGAATACACCCACCCTCCCAGCCGCACGACTCGACGACTCGAGTGCTTAACGCGCTACCAAGTGCTTTTCGGGTGGCCGGCTGACGGAAAGGCGACAGCGACCGACGCCTGCAGTACCTAGGAATTAGCTTTGAGAGCACTTATATTATGACAACCTTTGCACGTACATCTACGAGGGGGCTTTGTTCGCGCATGCTGTAAGCTTATTCATTTTAAATTACTTATACGCACCAGTCTGACGATTACTTGACGGTTTTTGTATACCATGACGTTGACAAACAGCTATAGAGCCGCGTTTGATATAACCCCTTTCTACTGGAGATACTCACGTAAAACCGCACACTGATACACATACAGCACAGTCCTACATAAGACAGATGGCAGGGAGGCGCGCAAATATTTTAATACCACTTGACAAGTAAACAAGATATGAAAACATTTCCCTGAAAAATCATATTTTTGATTTAGTGACTGAAGTCGTTCCATATATAATAACTATCGTCCTTGGATATCAAGGAGAAATGTTCGCGGAAACATTTTTTACTAAATACGTTTAAAATCTGTTTCTTTAGCATTTTTTGACCAAATGTTCCGTCTGAAAATTCAATGAAATCCAAGTTCAAAAGTATTTTCCTAGAATCAAGACACGTGTGAGTATCTACACGAATGACACGCCAAATAGGCGACGTATTATACGAAAAATTGCCTGTTGGATTGATAATGATGTAAGCCATGAAACGTGTGGAATGTTATTCTTCGTTTAGCATACCTACGTACAATTTAGACTTTTAAACATTGATGTTTCAAAATTACGGTGTAAAAAGTAATTATCAATTAAAATAAAAACCAATAGGACCTACCTGCAGTGAACCTATTAGTTTAGTGTGTCAATCGAATTAAATATAATTAGATATATTTAAGTCGCCAATGTATGTTGCTTATGGTAACGCGTTATGTGGTTGGCTGTACACGCCGCCCCTTCCCATTTTCTCCCGAATCAATGTAATAGTTGTGTTCTTTCAGTGCATAAGTAGTAACCTTAGCATACGACACTTATGTGTGTAAGGAGTTCCCCAGGATGATATTCCAGAGCTAGCTAGTATGTCTGTATGGGGTTCCTTAAGAAGCAACAAGCTAAAGGGTCTACAAGGCGCATCTATCTACGTTACTTTGACCAGTAGTATTTATGAAAAAATATAGCTTAAAAATACAAGGCATTCTAATTCAAGGTAGTATGATGGATGCAAAATAGAATAACAATATTCTGTTGATCGGCTCACGGAATTAAGTGATGTCTCAATAATTTGTAAGTGAGATTTTTTCAAATCTGTAGTCAAAGGACAACATTGTATTTTTTTATCCATGAAATAACTGTTTTAGTCTCCACATGATTCAAGGATTATTGAGATTCTTTTGGTACATAAAATAATGAAAATATGTATGCAAAAATAAAACTCATGCTTTGAAATTATTAACTAACTCACTCTGTTGATTATCGAAATAATTTGTAACTTTAAAATGTAAATAATACTAGTATAGTGTAAATACTCGATAAGTACAATATACAATGTTGCCCGCCGTTGAACCGGGTGGTTCTAGTTGGAGTTCTTGATTATGCTCAAATGTCAAAGCCAATATCGATTTTGAGGTCATTTGGTTTAGTAAGTAAATATTTTTATCAGCCAATTATACATTTCCGTATCATTTCTCCATATCAAATTTGTATTTTTCAAACAACGAAAAAATTCATAAAATTTGCAATCGATTTTCATATAATCTGTAGTGATTCAAATTCGTGAGAATACCTGCATATATCTGAGAAGTAATTCAAAGACGTATTATAGTGCCTGAGACGGCGACAGACTCACCATCTGTCACGTTGGTACTTAATCATCTTCGGTGAAAAGTGAGTGTTGTAATAACAACACCTCTGCCTACCCCTTCGGGAAAGACATGCGTGAGCGTATGTATTAATAACTTGAAAGTAGGCACATTTTACGCAAAGTTTACAATTCAGTGGAAATGTCTATGTTAATATAAATATTACACATGGGGTAATGAAGTTAATGATCGAAGGGGGATTGTTGACTACAATTTGCGTCACGATCATGTTTGAACTTTGATTTTATTGTTCAATTGAGAAACTTTAACCGGACATAAACTGACCGATTAGCTATTTATTATTTACTATTCCTTTGAACTGAACCTTGATTTGAGCTTTTCAATTGGCATAATTTCATCTAATGTCATGGGCGATTATAATCAATATCTACAATGACTCCAATATCGAAGTTACGTTCTTTATGTTTGGTTTTTTCTTCAGAACTATGATTTTTATTTAAAGAATTATATTCAAAGAATTCTCCGATACTTGACAGTGCGTAGCCGAGTGGGCTTACTGTTTTATTTTATCATAGTTTATTATAGTCATAATTTTTTAATAAAATCACCATTTGTTGTAAGAATTTTTTTCTTGTTTGGTTGAATTTTAGCTTAATTTTCTCAAAAGACTGGTTTCTGAATAAGCAGTAACATGACGTTATGTTAATTAGTACCTTGCCGGGGTCTTTGCTGATTAAAACATTTTAACTTCCAAAGTTAGAAACAGCACAGAGAAAGCACTTGGAGGCATATGTGGGATTTGTTTTGGGTTTGGGTATTTATGATGGACATTCAATAAAATATAAAAATAGGCACAACCTGTTATTTTTAAATGCCACACTTACCAACGTTCTATGAAACAATGTAGAGCGATTGAATAATAAAATAACACCTGTCGTATGATGAGTACTTATTACCTTAGTAGGTAAAAGCAATAACTATACAATCTTATTACAATATGGCTATTATTGAGCTAGTTAGTGTGTATTAATATTGGTCAGTTGTGCGCATAAACATACAGGTTTCCGTGTGGTTTCCGAACAATTGCAATTGTTGGCGCAAAAAAGAAGCAGAGTCTTCATATTAAAATGGAATTTGGGGTGCATTTTCACTTATAGGCAAGTAGGAGAGGCGCTCTAAAAAGTTTAATAATAGTTTGAATGTTTTTATTTCCGTAATAAACATAATAAACCTCACTCCGGACCCACCATACTGTACAGACTTCTAAGACGGAAGAATGAGCATGGGTTTGGCCATTTAATAAAATAGGTACCCATTATAATAATTAAACACTCTGTATGAATTTTACAACAAGTACTAAGTAAGCATACGTTTATTCATGCGGTTTTCACTATTTACTTGTGTAATATTAATAATCTCTTAAGAAACGTATCTTTAGGCTGCCAGGCGAGTTCACTTACAATATTATAGGTGATATGCAGCTAAAGAATGAACCTACGGTCATGAGTAAACCGCTACCCGCTGTCTCCCTAACAATCTGTCTCAAGGTGGTTGACCTTAGCTACTTACACCCGCCCGCCCGACCACGTGACCCACCCAGCACTTGAGCTAGGTCAGGGTCGACCGCGACATCTGCACCGATTTACGTTGGCCCCCCGTCCGTCCCTAAGATCCTCCGACCGGAGACCACGTCCAAATGGACGATTTTCGCCTTTTCGCGCCGACGACTAGCCCGATTTTTCCGCCCGAATAGTTTCGGTACGATATTAGGGTCACGTATGCTGACCTCTACGAGGGTCAAGGGTCAATTCTAACACTAGAGACATCGAAAGATTTATGATGTGTTTGGCAAAGCCAATGAAGTAATAGCAGTTTATTTGCATTCATATCAAATTATTTACATACATATTGAATAATACATTTTGGGATCTACCTATAAAATCCTATTAACTTTAGAAAAATACCCGATTATCCCATTACTAACCTTATAAAAAGTATGCCCCTACGAACGAAACATATAATTTCCCGGCGAGTACAATAGCATAGCGTCCTGTTTTACAATGCTATTAACAATGTTTTTCAAAGGACCGTTTCTAGAAATAAATTGAAGAGTGCAATACAAGTTCTTGTATTTTCGTATTTAAGTGCTGGTTCAAAAGCTAATTAGCTTTCTAATAATACAAAGAAACTAGGGACATTATATTTTTACCTTTCATTTGCCATGAGAATACGCCATGACGGATCTAAATAAACATTTAATTTATGATTTAATACTCTATAAATTGATGAAATCCCGAATCTACTTCTATTTTTCGTGTGAAATTGTAGAGCATTCAGTACTCCAGCTCATTTGCCACTGATATAAATTATATCATGTATTAGTCAAATATAACCATGTTATCTCATTTGTTTTTCATTTACTTGGAATGCTTAATTTGTATGAAAAAAATAGTTTGGAAACCGAATATAAAAAAATTTTTTGGGTTTAGTAATCTGAAAATAATGAAAATATAATTGCGAAAAATATTGCAATCCATAGTAACCGGTCTACGATATCCTTTTAACATTTAGCGCCTTCTTTTAGTATGGATAAGTAAGTATTAGTAAAGTAAGCACGTACATAATTGTATTTCATTAAACACTGTTAGTAAAATATTCTTTGATAAATTTCTACACTAGAAATATCAAGAAATATACTAAGATGTACCTACCGATTTATTCCCTTTCGGAAGCGATAAGTCTTCTACTAAAAAGCTTTAATACACCTTAGCTGGCTCTCCTAATTACAATAGAGAAGGTATTAGAGCAAACTTCAAGTCCCTTTTTTTTTTTTTATTGACGAGGGGGAAACCTTCAAAAGGTCCCCGACCGCCCTGGGAGAGGCAGATCGGGGTATGTGGGATTTTTACCGCACTAAAACCCCCCCGGTGGCCATCCTCAGTGCTCAGGGGGGACTCCGGGTACTCTGATAGATCGCACCGGTGTCCCCCCACACTTTGCCGGGGCACATCCCCGGGGCAGCTGTGTCGCCGCCCCTGGAGACCTCGCTGTGCAAGGCAGCGCGAGCCACGTCGCGCTGCCACCTTCCCGGGCCCGCGGCTTGGTGGTCAAAGCTCCCACCCCGACCACCGCCAGCAGGCCCTCCGGCCCCCTTTTAGTCGCCTCTTACGACAGGCAGGGGATACCATAGCCAAATTCTTAGACCCTGGCTATTGGGTGAAACTTCAAGTCCCATACTAACCGTGCTCGGGTAACATAGAATCCCATCTACAGCACTTCTGCAAAAAAAAAAATTGCCAAGGCTCTCAGCACTTTTCCGAAAAGTGCTGCCGAAAAATCCACAAACCAGTCGTGACAATCACGATGCACCAGAACGCATCGGAATGGTAAATATACAGTCTATAATTTTTTCACATTTTTTTATTATCTATCTCTGTTGAAATGCTGCGGTTAACAAGCAATCTCAGTTTCCTGTTGTTTCGTGATTTCTGAGTCTGACAGGTTTTGCCCTTGGCTACTACTGAATGGACCAGTGTCAGTGAATGTATTCGGTATCCTTATATTCGCAGGTGATACCGAATTACACATACTGCAACATCTATCATGCTATTAGTATGCTTATAGTTTGTGCTATAAGGTTGCAATTCACTTCATTCAACCTGTTCACTTTTTCATGACTACTTGAATTACATCACACATGTGACTAGTATTCATGCTTAAGGGAATACAACGTTGAAAAATATTCTATGTACATAATATCCGACTTCGTATCATATGAAGACGGTTTTGATTCTGTTTTCAAATTTGCATTATTCAAACACAAAGTATACAGGAGAAAGAACCTAATTATCATAGAAATAGCGGCGTGGATCACGTGTACGATTTGTGTAATATTATAATTTTATTATTAATTTAAATATACCGTACGATCGTACCGAGTGTGCCGGGGCAATTTCATTATTATTTCAATCAACTGAATGTAAATTTATTCAACAATCTCACGAGGTAATTGCGATGGCGTCGTCTCTCTCTTTCGTATTGCCGTCACTGTCTGACGCGTTGCAATATTTGCGGGTCCCCACATTCTTATGCGTTCAATCAAACAAACCTAAACACGGCTACATCTCACTGCGTCGCGTTGTTTGCTCCTTTTGTTTTGTTATGATTTTCATATATATGCGTACACGTCCGCTCTGCGGTCATTGTGGCCCTTCGTCGGCTGGAGAGAATATTCACTAAGGAATTACTTAGGTACACTAAACAATCTAATATGCAATATGACATAGGTACACAATGTACAAAATAAGCTTATCACGTCTACAAATATTTTATTGTAACAAGGCACAGATCGTTTTATTGCTTGATAAATTAGTAAATTCAGAACTCATTATTACTTTTAAATAAATAATCTTAATTTTCTCCCATCAAACTAACTAGATTTATATATTTGTAACGTATGGATGCCGAAAATCAGCAGCTTTCGGCTTAAAATCCATAGAGTTACGAGCAACAAAAAAACAAAAGTTAGATGTCTAGACAAAAAATGCTTTTGTCGCACCATATCGTAGAGTCACATTTGGTTAGTCACCTGAGGGACGAGTCGAATCGAGTCCGCAGTGTGGGATTCGCATTTGTTTTTTAAACTGCAAAGGTGGGCGACAAGCTTACAACCAGCCTAATGGTAAGCTACTGTACACCGTGCTACTGTCCTATGAACACTTGCTACATCAAGGGTAGTCGTACTCAACCTTTTAAATTAATGAAAGCGCTGTGCCAACACAATAAAAGCCGAATATGTCCCTGTATTAATATCCTGTGACCTGTACTACTATAATAATTCTAGTTCTTACGTTAAACTAATATACACAAACTGTATCGGATGTTGAGAGCATTTGACGAGGGGCATAAAACTGGTCGGTCGATCGGTATATATTAATGACTGCAATCGTTCAACTGAAACATTTCATACTTAATGCCTGAGTTTCCGGCGAGGAACAGTATTGCTATTTAAATACGCACTTGTTAATAATACAATATTTGATGCATACGCGTTTATCCATGGTCGTTGTGCTCGTTATATATGCAATATTAATTCGCTTACGGCTCGGCGTTATTTTTAAATGTTCCGTGATAAACATTTTGAAATTTTCTGAAAAGTTATTGAAGTATTTTTGATGATAAATACCGGTTTAAGCAAGCAACCATCGTATATGTATAGGTTTTTTAAAAGGATATTGAAGGAAAATTATAAGTTTCGTTCAAAATGTGTTCACTCATCCGCACCCCCAGTCTCAGGCGGGGCGTCGAGGTGCACCAGAAGCTATCGTGTTTACTGAAGAGAGCATTGCAACCAAAAAGGGGATACAAGCACACATAGAGCTTACACAATCCTTCCTTCATTTCTATTATACTAATAATTATGAGATTATCTACGTAACAGCTAAGTATGCCAGACAGTCAGTTTCGATAGTTGAGGTTTACGAAATCATTAACGTAAACAACAACCAATTTCAAGAATAGACATCTAAATATTTTCATTCCGTTTCCAATAAAGCATTCTCCCTTTTCGAATATCAAATTTAATAGTCACAAAGCCAAATAAAAATTGGAACGTTTAAGATATTTTTTATCAATTGCCGAAAGCGGGCCGGTGGGAACGCCAGTCGATTTTTACTCCTTTTGAAGTCCATTCCAAAAATATTGCAATTGAATGCAAATCGGTATGGAATATTGAAAACCTCAGAGTGGGTGATGCGGGCATACCTCATCCGTGCACGCACGAGGCGTGGGGAGGGCGGGCGTTCAAAGCGGGGCGCGCCGTCGCCACCCGAGCCTCCTTTGCTAAACCTACGCGCAAATAGTACACGTTTGCTTGGCAACATTTCATGCTTAGTGTATACAAATAATGTGCGGTGCAGCAACAAACTGCGCAAAGGGAATACTAATGTAAGCAACGGACGCCCGCCCAAAGTTAAACATTTTGCACGTGATCATCCAAATTTTAATAAGCAACGGTAGTCGTCAAACGCATGTAATGTTGGTTAATCTGCTCTAGTGTTCTCAATACCTATTACAACTATGGGGTCACTCTGTTTACCTTTCCCCGACCAGGCGTTAGGTTTATTGCGTTTCAGATGTTTGTTTTAAACCAATAAGCCTTTGACATCAATGTTATCATTATGTCGTTTCATTTGTTTATCAGTTGGTATGATGTTCAAAATTATTATTAAGGTAAATTAGCTTACCAAAAGCTTTTGTAATAGTGATAGTGAATATTATTAATGGAAATCTTTATTTACATTGCACATAGGAATTGTGTTAATTAATTTAGGCGGGAACTGCCAGTGTCGTGAACTAGCCGTTTACATCAGTCGGCGTCCCCGTTGCGGGGCATTAGCGATTCAGTGGAGCCGACACAACAGCGCTGAGAGTCCCCACGGCACGGACGATTCAGCAAAAGGCAGAATCCACAATCTGGCGGTGACGTCCACGCATAAACACTACCACTCCCCGGGTAGTTCGCCGTACAAAGTCCGACTGATTCGCAATGCAAAACGCATCGGCCGCCCACCTATCTAATATTGCCTGATGTATTTTGAATAATTGCTGGGCACTCGGCAGCCGATTCTGCTCACAAAGAGACACTACGCCGTACAGTGTCTTATACTAGAGTTGCTGGCTCAACGTGTGCGCTGCCTTTGTGTTAGTCACGGACAAAAGCCAACGTCATCGAGTAAGAAATGGTGAAAACCAAAGGTAGAACGCATCTTTGCCACCCTCTAAGCCCCATCATGTGGTTGAATTGTTCAAAGAAGAAATAATACATGGTTGGTCTTGGCTATGGTTTTATTTTTGTCACGGATTATTGATAGGTTAAGTGGTATTCTTATTCCAAAATCGCAACAGCTAAATTCATATGCTTAGGCATAATATATCGGAGTCAAAATGAGCTTCCTTACCAAATTATATTCCATTTTAAAAATGAAATTTATGTAGCTACGCACCTATAGAAAAATATAAATAGATACAGGTAGAGACGTAAATCATAAATATGTCACTGCTCTTATATTTGTTGGGGCTGGTGCCGCACAAGACCAAAAAATTACTATGGCGCGATCAAGGCCAGTGCTTAAAACTCGTGACGACATCACCCACTTTACCGAAGATAGATTTAGGAATCAACACGACAGATGCTGACTGAAAAAGTATTTGGTCACTGAAGTTAACAAAAGAGATTTTGGGTATAATACTGTTTCCTCGAACGAAGGCGCATTTAGTCCAGCTTAACATGAAATGAAAGGGCCCGATGCGGTGTGTTTGCTTAATACACCCAACACGCGGTACACTCCACTAAAACCTGATATTGATCCAGTAGTGATCCGATTATAAACTTGGTATAGAGAGAATTTACTTATTTAAAAATTCCTTTCAGTAAAGTTTTTTTTTATTATTTAGGAACAGAATACATTTCGTCCGACTGTATTACACAACGTATTGCACCATTTTTAGCCTTTAGTTATCAGTTGGTTTTTAATTATCATAAATATTTATTTATGTTCTACAGGTTCTAAAAATGTCTACAAATGCAGGATTAAAATGATTATAAGCAATGAAAACACTTGAAAGACATTTTGGCTAGATTAAGGCAAAACCCTTGCAGAAAATATTATTGTAATTAGGTTAGTTCATAGAAAGAATGTATCAGTGTACTTACCTACCTAGTTTTTTAATCCAGTCCATCCTGAAAAATGCTGGGTACAGCCTTTAAACCTAATAATAAAATATAAGAGAAGTGCGATTTAACAGGCTTCCCGACCGGAGCTTAACCTAACAAAATACTCTGAAATGTGTAAGGAAGCCAGTGCTCCATAGAAAATATTAACAGGATATATAGGGTTATTGGTTATGTTAAGGCAATCTGTAATGCGGATGCAAGGTAGGTCATTTGCAACCAAATAACCCTCATGCTAACAAGCCATCCAGCAATTACTGGCACAGCGATTACATTCTTTGTAAGGCAGGCTATGTGCTCGTGACAGTATTCGTGTTGAAGAGTGTCACTCGCACTCGCTTTCAAAGGTTACAGTAGCCGCTTACCAGGTTGGTCCTTTGTTTGCCTAAAAATAAAACCCTAAAAATGAGAGCCGTGGTGGCCAGTTTGAGTAGTCGCCAGCTACGTAAGCGACACGAGTTACGATGAAGTAGCTGTCCATTGCTGAAAATTTCCATATCCATTTTCAAGATGGGTCAAGTAGTTTCGGAGCCTATTCAATGCAAACAAACAAACAAACAAATAATCAATTATTTTCTCTTTATAATATTAGTGTAGACAAAAGCTGCAGCCTCCCGAGGTGGTACATATTTTAGTCTGTTACGAGCTATGAGTGCTGACCTTGAATGCGCAGTAGTCATTTAAGTAGTCCATCTGTACGGCGCGACGCGAATAAAATACATGCGTATTTAGCTCCACTATTTTCTCGGAGCGCGCATAACTCGTGACGGCACCTGTACATAGTGTGCATTTATGCTATGTTACCAGGGTTTATCTCAACTGGATGTCACATTCTCGATCTTAAGAACAAGTACGAAGATCGTCTTTTCATTAATTGCAGTTGTCGCTTAAGACGCTCAAGGAACTATGAGTGTTACCTACTGATTTAATATAGATAGTTATTTATTTTGAAATGATACGAACCACCCCGCCTCATTTCCATAAAGCAAGTCGTACCTCGAACCGCGGATTCTAATTACCACAGAATAATATCCACGATAGGAATCGATCTAACCCCCTGCACCCGAGTTTTGCCCCCTCCCCCACGGGCACCGCTGCACGTACTAACCTATACACACCGGTATATTTGGAAGTCATCGCCGATGATTTGACGTTTTAGACAATACTCTATGTATGAAACTTAATATATTGCCTCCATGCTTCTGCGTTGGCTTGTGACGTCCAGAATTTAGGTTCAAATTGAAATGGCATAATCTAAATCATTTCATTTAATACTAAATTATAATATTTTAACGGCGATAGACTCACCATCTGCCACGTTGACACCTCTGCCTACCCCGTCAAGGAATAAAGGTGTGAGCATATTATGTATAATATTTGAATATAAGTATTCGTAGTATCGAACGAAGAAACGATTCTTATTCTGCATGTTTAATAGTTTGACACTTAAAATACAAAGATCGGTGACATGTTGGAATTGTTGAGCTACAACTACTACTAGGTATTAAATAATTCGATATAACAAACAGTGATTTCTCAAAATGTAGCCATAATACTTTTTAACTTTGAGGAATATTGCCTTAAGCCTTCGCTATAATAGTTAGGTACCGATCTATATATCTTTGATAGCGCCCAATGAACGAACGGTGCGAAATAGGGGTTAATGTTGTGGGGAGAGCGAGTGATCATGCTCATCCCCAGCAAAGGGAAGATCTTCCAGCCAGGCGGGTGTCATGCCTGGGGAACCGCGGCTCCAACTGTTCTAGTTGGAAACTTGTATATATACTGCAATGCGCTTGAAAACTCTTCTGGCGCGATTTAGGTTCTAGTGTATTTGTATCTAAACTTCGCATTAGTTAGCGAGTAGCGCCATCTATGAGCGAGTGGAGAAACGCTGCTACAATGTTAATTAGATCTTTTGCTTATTTTGAGGTTTTTTGCATCTACTAAATAAATATTAATAATCAAGTAAGATCGCAAAAAAAAAGATAAGTATGGCGACCTCGCTTTAACGATGTAATCAACTCCCTCGCCAAAGAAAACCTTTATAAGGTTTCATCTCTAGGAAAGTTGATTGATGTGATTTTTTAGATTATTTTCATTGAGCTTTTAATTAACTGTTGGTATATTAATAACATTTATTTATTCTTGAATTAAAAATAGGTTGCTTTATAAAATGTATTTATTTGGAACATTAATTATCCTTCAAGTCATTTATCCGTACAGGAAATTTTAAAGATCATAATCCAAGTTAATGTACACTGTTGCTATTTTGGATGTGTGTGCGAGCATCAAACATTTCCCCAGCGACCTATTTGACTTTGCAAAGAGTCGCACGCCGACCAAACAATAAGAAGAGGGAAAAGTGCAGAGTCCCGTTTACCCCTTCCGCGCGACCGCACACTAGCTTTGTTCCAACTAACACGCGATAGTGGCAAAGAAAAGTGTACTCGTATTGGGGAATAGTGACATAAAGTTCATTAAAGGCGCGCTGAGCGTGTTGGAGTGGATGCCAGCGCGAGGGCGAGCCATCGAGCGTCCCCACTCGGCCTCCTACAGCCTAATATTTTTTATATGAATATTAACGTCGTAGAGGTCTCACATTCGCTTTGAAGATGCTTCAAACAAAAAGATAGCGATGTGACACGGCCTTTGAATTCGTGAAAAAGTTGATGTACTCTCTATATCTGCAATATTCGATTACCTGTCCGCTCTCAACTCTCCAATCTCTCCATCCACACACGTCAATGGCATGACATATTACCGTTACTACATTTATTCTGCTGCAGTGTAACCTGCACATTGTCAAGTCTTATTTTAACAGTGTCATCAAGTGCTCGCTAATAGAGCTCTTAGGTTTATAGATAGCCTGGAATAAGCTGACTAAAGTTATAACTTAGTAAATATGGGGCAAACCGCCTTACAATGATGCGATTGAACCGAGATGGCAGTTATATTCACCATTAAGTTGTATACCTTAATAGTCAGGTTACCTATGTGTGCAATCGATTTGAGCAGCAATTTAAAATCCACTTAAAGACAGCCGCAGACTGTTAATCGAAAACTTCGCGCCGGGCGAAGTTCATCCAGTGGTAACGTCTAATTGCTTGTATTAAAATAACTGAGTGATGTCAAACATTATGTAGGGCGGGCGGGCGGGCCGACGGCGCCTGGCACGGCGCTTCACATGTTAATAAACATTATGATAGGCATCAAGTGCGATAGCCCGGCTCTGAGCCCGCCCGCCCCCACACGCTGAGCGAGGTTTTGTGTTGTTACTATTAAAATTACTTGCATCGTCGGTTAACCTCCGCTATTGCTTCCCACTTCGGCGGTGCACTGAACCCGCAGTTGTGCACGACTGTTATTGTTCATAATCTTACTTATATTTACTATGGTCCGCTATCACACCGAGTACTTTTAACATTATGTTACATTTTACTTTATAGTGTACGTATTACCAGAATACAATACAAGTAAAACGTACCTACAGATAAATAATTCTAAATTTCATTCAATAAACATCCAACTGACTTGAGATTGTTATGGTTGTTCTCATATAAAAGTAGGTACTGTCACAGTCGCAATGGAGTTACGAGACCTTTTTAAAAGCATTCGTTAATATATTATGATTTTGCAGGAAAGACTTGAACACGGAATATTAAATGAATATATTAGGAAGTAAGGAAGAAATAGGTGTCGTTTTACGACACGATACGATTTTGGGCTACAAAGTGCTCCATTCCACTTTCTAGAGTTCGCTATTTACAATACCTAAAGGGTAAAAACTAATACTACTAATACTGGTAAAAGAACAAAAAAAGGGGTCTGAAAGTTGACTGGGGACAAAAACTAAGATGAGCATGTGAAGTATCAGTTTACTTAAAACATTTTTTCCACGTTGTTTTGTTTGTAAGAAAAACGACACGGTGTGAATAAGTAATCAAAGTTTATCTGTTCAGTATCGTGTCCAAATACCATTTAAAATGCATCTCGGCTTGTTCCTGTCGCTTAATTAAGCTTGTATAAGCCAATCGCCGCAATGCTGTGTAGGCCAACAAAACTGTGACAAATTTCAAAGCAGCAAATGGAGCTATTTCCGCGAGGATGCGACTCGATACTCGCCTCTCGATTATTTTCCGACTCGTTGCTCCAATAAAAACTCGATTTGTTCTGATTTTGTAAAATAAGCTGCTGGTGCTATCTTGCCTGTATCAAGTTCAGATGTTGAATGGGTTGGTCTGCCTAATGAATGCAGAGAGGCTTAATGTTACTTTGAGGAGTATTATTTATATGGGAGTATTTATGCTACTTGAGATGCTCACGGGGGTATTAATCTAACTTTGTGGCGTACCTACATGACGTAATTAAAGTGAATTATGCTCCGAACAACTTTTTCGATAAGTACATAGGCATTGATTCTTGCATTGACTACCTAATCCTACTTCCTACTAATATTAATATCGCGAAAGTTCGTAAGTATGGATGAATGGATGTTTGTTACTCTTTCACGCAAAAACGACTGAATGGATTTTGATCAAACTTAACAATGATACAGCTTACACATCAGAATAACACATAGACTGTAATTTATTAATTATGTGATTTGTTCAAAATATAAAGATAAATCAAAACCTGTGCTGACGGAGTCGCGGGCACCAGCTAGTAATATTATAAACAATTGAATCGCTGTGCCGTACACACAATGTCCTGTAAGTATAATATTAGAATACCCACCACTTCGCCCACGTGAGTATCAAGTAACCCTGTGATATAATCTGACACGTTTGCTATTTTTGTACGGGAAAGTGTTTCTGTGATACGTGGAAAAAATAATTCTTTTGTCTCTGTTTTTGCAGTGGGTAGATCTTAATTAGATACACGCGTAGGTTGTGATCTCAGAACAAAGCATCTAAGTTAAGAGATGTCACATAGTATTGTAACATGCTAATGTTATGTATTCGGTTGTAAGTACATAAGTAATGTGTATGCTCTTATAAATAAAACAAGTATGTGTCTTGTTGTTAATTTCTTTCTTTCACGCTGTTCTGCCATCTATGAAGTTTACCCACAGATCTGGTATTCGATGTAAATGTATTTGCGAAAGACCTGTTCATCACCTTATACCCTTATGATACTATCTGCTTTCTCATTGCAGGAACACAATTTTTTTTATAGTAGATACTTACTAGGAATTTGTCAGTTGAGTGCGATCTTCTATAACGTAGAGTAAACCCCAAATAGGCCGATCTGATTTTCATAATCTTTGAGTGGAACTTGTTTAATATTATCTAAGCTTTGTTGTTCCTCTAGTCAGTTCTAGACTCATTCGTTCAAGTAACATAACCTCGCAAGCGAAGTTGCGCAGTTCATATTACTTTGTATGCAAATGAATGAAGTATTAACATTCATATTTACGTAAGTACTGTCTTTGTGTCTGTATGTGTGTCTCAAATATGGGCTAAGAATATGACTACAATCTCAAAATCGTATAATAGTTAGTATTTTGCTCGACATTGTAAACGTTTAAGGTATCGTGGGAACGAGGAAATAAGTACACGCTTTATTATATGTAACCAATTTCTTAAAGTGGGTATATGTAGTGTAGTATGTGTATATTTGTGTTATGTTTAGAATCTCAGATACGACAACATAAATAAATAAAAGTGACAACCATATTCACACTTACGTTCCGAGAGTCAAGCGCATCTTAATTACTGAAATTAATCATTAAATGAGTGGAATAAAAATATATTATGTACTTACATACTAACCGTATGTTTTTGTTGTTTTATGATTACGTACGGAGGCTTTAATCCAAATACCTGTGTAGCCTGCAGAATTCGATCTTTCCAAATATTTCACAGCATTACGCTTAAGAATGTACACAATAAAAATAGGTGAAAAAGTGAACGTATATTGGGTGGGGAAGGGGTATATTGACCCACCCCCTAAACCTGCCCCGTATGACATACGGTGTGAATGTAGCTACCTGCTGTGAGTATACTTTTTCATGTGCTCAGCTCGCGCGGGGCAGGATATTAATGAATTTCCTCGCTCAGGCTGAAAATGATTAGTTCGCTAATGCGATTAGGTCGCTGTAAAGGTGCACGTGTCACTATCGTATTGTCCAGGGATTTGGGTCCGTGTCGATCTGTCCACTTTGCCTCTCACTCACCCCACATTGATACACATTCCGACGACATTTACACTGATTTTACTTAGCGTTGACAGCAAGTTATCAAATTGAATAAATAATGTAAGTAGCAAGCAGGTAAATTATGATACAAGCACATACTAAATAAAACCATTTAAAAAGTTAAGCGCTTGTCGAGCTGAATGATAGGTTAGCAATTTTACCGTCAAGTCCTTCACAATGCTAAGCATAGCTAGTTGATATATCGTAAGCGCATATTAAATGGTGCAGGTACCTGAATAATTACGTGGGTATACAAGTCATGTAACCTAATGGACAATTGTGAATACGGTTGATAATAACATGACTGTCACCAATTAACTAACCCACCTCTATAACAGACGTGTTGGGTAAAGTCATTACTTTGACGACTAATAGCGTGACAAGCCTGGCGAATTCTAATCACCTTTGGCAGTTTGTCACCTGTTATAGAATCTTAGAAAAAATATTTAAGAGTAATTCTCTGTGAGTTCTCTTTTAAAGTAGGTTCATACTAAATCTCATTTTAGTTCTTGATAAAAAGTTGAGCAAGGGACCCAACACAAAACATTGCTAATAATCAGATCCTAACGTCCCTGAGTTGGTCCTAATGAAACAGTTCGCACGCCAATAGTCTACGTACTGAACGTGACAATAAAGCAGTGTTAAATTAAGTGGAGGTGCGAGCAATTTCAGCTCCGTGTCTACCTTCCTAAGTTACAAACATATTAAATCGTTACTACCTACATTGAACCAAATTTAATCGCATAAATCGGGCACTTTGCAAATCGATCGTGCAACGGTAGAATTTCAAGTGTAAAAAGTTCCTTTGTGCATTAAAAAAGTGACCAATTAAATAACGTACAAGCGTAGGTGCTCCATACGTTTGCAACTTGTAGGACTAATAAGGACTTTACTTTGTGCACGAGACAATAAATACTGATTCTTTACTTTTTGTTCACTTGAAAATTATTTGATTTTAGGAAGTTCTCTTTAGACCAGTCTGTTTGGAGTTCCATTCACACGGTGACTGGGTCCTGGGAATTAAAATTTGAGAGCGTTATTTTGTAAAGACTAAAGTCGGAAACACTTTATGTTAACCTCTGATTGAGAAACAGAGTGAGAAAAATTTAACTTATATATATAAATATGTTCACTATTAACATAATAAATATATAGAAATAATCTGACGTAAGGGTGGATAGATGAAGCGTTTTTTTTTGTACCACTAAGGTGCAAACAAGCATGTGGCCCATCTAATGGTAAGTGGTTACCGCAACCTATGCCCGCTTGCGGTAATATCTTTTAGAACACTATGTTGCACTCGTTGTCCAAAGTATCCTGATTCAAATAGAAAATGATGATAAAACTAAAATGCCAAATAATATTATTTCCACGCTTAAAGTATGGAGTCCCTACACGTATATTTAAATACGTAAGTATAAGTAAGTATAGATCGCGTTACGTTTTGGTAGGGATTTTATAGGTCTCCCATGAAGGCAAGCCAACCGTAGAGATATAAATCAACTTCATATTGTGATTTAGCAAGACTCGTTACTCTAACAATACCCCATATTTACATATAAACATTATTTTCAAGACTTTATTTATTGTTTGCTGTAATTCAATATGTTTCGTTGTAAGAATGGCCTAAGCTGACGCACAGTTCCTTCGCGTTCATTTAAAGGAACTTCATAATTTCTTTTGTTGTTTTTTTGATTATATTGAGAGTTTTATGACCATCTATAAAAGCTATGATTTTGCTCATGATTGGGTCATGTATGGTGTTGAGACAAAGTCATGTTAGATTTTGGGGATATGACAAAGTTGTTGATCATAATATTTTAGTCATATAAATAGGTAATGCGTATATTTATTACTACATTAATGAACCTATCGCTTTGTAACAGACCGCGCTCGCCGCACACCCAATAGATACATAATTATTAATATATGAGTTGATGAGCTGTTTTCCACAATGTCCGTTTGACAACCTCATAATTATTTCTTTCCAATTTTTAATTGACGGGAACAATCAAACCACCTGTTATTTTGTCGTGGCTAATTAACCGTTTGTTAAATAGAAACTTTTTAAAACGACGTTTCTTGACGGCTCAATTGTTATTTTGTGTAAATTACTTATTTAAGTATCGCTGTATTGCTTTTTGGGGTTCAGTTACATCGGAGCCACATAAAGCATGTATCCGAACTATATACAGAAGCCTTAATATATTATTTATATTTAATATTTTTTATTAGTTGATCGATTAATTTGGATTCAATTTAGAAGTCTTCAAATTCAAAAAGACTTAGTTTGGCTGCCAGCATTGGGGACGTGCGACCTCGAAGGTACAAATATAAATAACGGTCTATCGGTTCTGTGTGCGTGCAATATTTGTTTGTGTTTATTACACACGAATTACATTTCACAAGCAAGCGAAACAATACGGCCGGTTTCGGTGAGAATCCCACCTCATTGCTACCGATATGTGAAGCGATGCTATATTTAACTTCCACTGCCAGTTGACAACTGTTCGACAACTACTTGACAACTAATAATTGTTTGTCTACCTACTGTTTAATGCTAAAAGAAATAAGAATAGGCGTCGAAAAAACTACTTTGATTAATATTGGAAGTAAAAAAAATTACTAAATTGATTTTAATGGAGCTATACAATAATATACATCTAGAAATATAGCTTATACATCTAGAAAAATACATAAGTAGGCTCTAATTTATTGTGTTATTGTGTAACTTGTCTAAAATTTAAAGATAAGACAAATCGTTCAATCGTTCAAGACGATCCTCACTCATATGATATGTCTCATTTTTTATTCAATGACAATGATAAAAAAAATTGCCACAGTGTTATGTTTCTGTGGTGAGTAAGGCCACTACTTGGGAAGAACTCCATTTGGGAAGGAGTAGGAGTGAGAACGCTGTGGTTTCTATAAGTTATATTAGCATATCAATTCGATTAATTATAAGAAGCTCTTAGTGTTGCAAGCGTTAATAAGTTGGGTTTTGCGAATGTTTACCACCTCAATCATTTTCAATATCACTAAATATAACTGAGTATCAGCGCATTGCAACCTTATTTAAGACTAAGCTCAGGATGACATTGAGACACCCTTTCCTTGTCTTGTTATTGAGAAGTTCAGCTTATATGCAAAACCTCTCTGACCCTGCTTTATTGCAGAGAAGATTTTGAAATTCAAAGTGTTTAGCGACGTAAACAATGGAGTTGTTTGGGTAAAATGGATTTTTTGTGCAATTATTAATTCAAAAAAATGCTCTCAATTTAAATAATGCTTGTAAATAGAACAATTATACTTTATAAATGTGTCAAACCCTTGTTTTAACGTAGCATTGTATATTAATACTGTTTTCTGCAGTGTTGGATATTACAATATATTTTACTCACAGATTCGGAGAAGACCTGTGCATTTAAAGGCATGTCCAAGGTTAAAAACAGTTTTTTGTTATAACAAACAAGATATGTAATTATTGTCGGTTATGATCAATGCTTCCTGTTAGCTTCTACGCGCGAATTCATGTGCTTTCTTTAAATACGCTGACTTAAGCCGTGACTGAACAGAGGTACTTCCGTGTGGAAAATATTAGTTAAGATAAATGAATAAATCTATACATGTATACAATATTGAAGTGTCTGTTTGCAATTCCAAATTAACAGCTTTTCACTATATGCATTATGAACTATATACTTGTACTTACCTAAAAACATTAAAAAAAATGTTTAGAGTAATCTCAGAAACGGAAGGACCGATTTTAGCGGCATCCAAGCATTTCACTATAAACAATAGTTCAACATCATACGTAGTAAAGCATATCTTACTGTGTAGCAGAAAATAGTACATTAAATGCATGAAATATGCTCTGATTTGAAACAATGGCAAAATATACATATAATAACATCAATGAATAACAATGGGGTATAAATTATCATTTAAACTGTTGTTATATTTTATAAAATATAGCCCTTGCGTTTTGTATAAAAGAATTACACTCATATAGCTTGTTGGAGTGTATTAACATATCGCAATACAACAGTTGTTTGTGCTCGCTACGTTTGGCGAGATTTGCATTCTCGGGGCGTTTCGTATTGATACACTTTTGTATTGTTTCAAATGAATATTTATTTGAAGTAGAAGAATCGGGGTATATTCTGGATGTTTGTAATAACTACCTGCATTCAAAATAAGTTTAAATAATACAATAGACATTTTAAAGACGCTTCGCATAAGCGTGCTTGAGCTAGTCTGAGAGATGGACACTTTTCTGCGTATCATACTCGCTAATTAAAAGTGGATTGGGAAACATATCCTATCTTCTATTATCAATGTGCATTCGTGTGCACATTGTAACCGAGTGTGTTACTTTGTAATAATTTCACGCGATAACTATTATGCCAATTTATATGATTTTTTTCATACGAATTGAATAGCGACCTTACCTTTGTCACCGCGCGGGCGAATCTGAAGATGGAAGCTCGTTGTTAGAGGTGTAAAAGTAAGGAAAATAAGCGTACGGTATGCATTCGTTAAAATACCAAAGTCGTGTAGGTACTCATGATACGAAAAATGCGAGAAACGAAATTAGTTGCTCGGTAGGTACTAGATGGCGCACTCGTTACTCAGTTCCGAATACATACGGTTTGCTGCAGATCCGCTCGTTATATTATAAGTAAGTTTGCTTGTTTGTTGGCGAATTGCTATGAAACTTTTGAGAAATGTTAGGTGTACGCCGCAATAATAGCATAACGAACTGAGTTCGTAAAATTTTCGTACGAACTCAGTTTTGAGTTTTACATTTCAATTTACAAATTGGAACTGTAACGACTGTGTCGACAAACTAAGCCCAAACTCAATCACATCACATGCAAACTGAGAAAAAAAGGCACTGCATCGCATGCATGCATCTCCTATAGGTACCTACTAATTGTACAAGTGCTCCAAGTGTTTACAAGTGTTCCACGGCTATGGAGGGAAGATAAGTATGGGTAAATGAAAAAAATATATCAATTTATATCGTGTCGATATTTTAAAACTATATATGTGAGGTAACTTAAATATTACCGTCAAAATATTCAAAATACTCTTTCTACTAGTAGTGGGGTTGTGGCAATCGTGGGTTAACAAGAGCTAAAAAGGGAACTCTTTTAAATTATCGAATTTGAATCTTATTGGATGATTCGAAAAAATATCGACATTTTAAGCAGACATATAACTATTATCTTCTAAAACAATCGCTATTTTGATATATTGATATTTTTTAAGGAATGGAAGGAAAGCCTAAGGTAAGGTACAATTCCGGAAGATTAAATTCAAATAAATGTGCTTATTATAATAGAAGCTGTTATTTCGAGAGTTGTTGACAGAAAGTTGTAAATTATAGTATGATTCCTGAGACGTGAAGAAAGGACGTTGGTTCCCCCGCGGCGTGCCCCGCTCCACGACTACCGTGCCACTCGGGCACGACTCACTTGTAAGATGATTTTTTCGTGATCAAGCCATTCATTGTTCAGTAGCATTTATTCGATTGGCTCGAAATTGTTAACATGCCCCGCCGTGTGGTGGCCGGCTATGAATTTTATTCACGTAGCTCCAATGTATAAGGTAAACGATACCTGACAAGTAATACGTGGCTCGCAATCATGTTTTTGCTTGTCAATTTTCTTTTAAGGACTTGTTTGTTTAATCGTTTTGTATTTTTATAATAACGTACATACATTCACCATGAAATTTACAGCATCACTCTGGTTAGGCAGGGAGAAGGGCAATGACTGTGTAATATAAACTAAATTATTATTAGCAATTTTGTATTTACCAAGTAATATTTATATTATACAAGCGACGCAATTACTAATCCTACAGGCTCTGTACCAATGAGTTTTTCTAAAAACTTATGTGCAGTGTTTTCACACCACGTCTGAGAAGTAATTCAATGACGTATACGTATGATACTTGAGACGGCGATAGACTCTGTCACGATGACACTTAATCATCTTCGCTAAAAAGTGGCTGTTATAACAACACCTCTGCCTACCTCTTTGGGGTATACAGGCTTTTACATAATATGTATGTATATATTTATATTGAACGAAGCACTCCCAACGATCGTCAGTTACCATTGGTAGTTTCAAATCCATTCATATTTACCGGCAGTTAAACAATCGACGAGCGGATCCGGTCCCGGCATGGCATATTTCATGGTACAACAATCTTGAACTCGCACTGACCTGCTAGACTTTGTGAAACGCAATATTGTATGGGCAAGAAAAGCGTATGGCGGTATGTAAAAGTATGTAATTATATCGGCGTAGATCTGAGTTATTTTATTCGTAGTCCGATTCCAAAATATTTAAATAGGTATTCTTTTAATTTGTTCAGTTTTTTTATTAATAAACATTTAAATATGTTCACAAGTAAACGTTCATTGACATTGTAGATACCAACTTGTAGAAAGAATAGATGATCCAATTACGTGCCTTAAAAAAAGTTAGATTTAGGTATATTGAGGATTTTTTTTAAATATGGACCTCTAGATTATTTGTCATAATTATAATTCGCTCAAAAGAATCTTCATTCGATTCGCCTAACCGCCACCACTTGAAGTTCAGCATGTTATCTTCGATTCATGAACATTATTTTACTCGACACATACTCGTACGTGTAGATGTAGTAAAGACACTATGAATAAACAGTCTTCCGATAGTACCCATGTGATTGTGAAAGCATTTTTCGTAACAACGTCTTCAAAGCTTCGATATCCTATCCTTTTACGCTGTTCAATCTTGAAATTCCTGCAAGATATTGCTTTTGTTTAATTACATTTACTGTAGACCCCTTTAGGATTTTATAAAGGAACTACTTAGTCTTATAAAGAGCTCTTGTAGCTTTCAAAGGCACTATTAATCTATTGTTAGTTTAAAAAGGCTGGGCATTGCATTAACAAGGCAATATTATTATAATATTCCTTTGACCTACAGATAAATAGTACCATGTAGTTCCAATATAAAGCTTATACTAGTTATACCTTTATTATATACTATACCCAGACTCATGGAAAACTCAATGATCACCCTGTGATCGTTACATGATGGAGTTTAAACACGTGACAACTTTAAGACTTGTTTGAGTGCAAGTAAAGCTGTGAAGACGAATGGCATTTACCACTCACTTCAAAGTTGTACACTGCATTAATTTGATAATATTCGGATCAATCTCCGCTTACACTCATTAAAACTGCCCGAGCGTTAATATTTATTTAAAATTAGAGCTGAGCTTAGGCATTTTAAATCTTAAATGTAATGTTTGTTTGATCACAAAACTGACCCTCGTAAGATCTTAAAATTTGGTGAAAGACTTAAATTAATTAAAGATCATGGTCTTTACAAAATGACTGAATTGTATGTGTCACGTTTCTCGTTAAAGGTGCATTACAGCCACGCCCACGTTTCTTATCGACGGTATATTATATTCTACGCACTGTGCCAATTGAAGAAGATAACTTAATCATTCGCGAATACTCGCCAACATAATGATAACAGGTTTTAATCAGCTCCTCGATATAACAAATTTTTTTTAAATTTAATATTAGCAAATACAACGGTAATGTTCCGCATCAAATATACTGACGCGGCACGCATTTCCTGATGGGTCGCCGAAAGGGTAGGCAGAAGTGTTACTACAAAGTGTCACTTTCCACCGAAGATGATTGCCAAAGTGACAGATGGTTAGTTCATCGCCGTATTAGTATACACAAATCATTTTGAATTTCTCCTCAGACATATGCGGGTTTCCAAACTATATTTTCCTTGACAGTGCTCGTGGCATTATTTGACATGGACTGAATTTTTTTCAATAACTCATTCTTACAGTCTACAGCGTACATTAAATTATTATTTTTACTAGCTGTGCCCCGCAGTTTCACCCGCGTATTTTCATCCTTATTGTCGCGGAACCCTAATATTTTTAATAAATAAAAGTAGCCTAAGTTACTCCTTGAAACAACAGCTACCTGCAAGTGAAAGTCCCGTTAAAATCAGTCCAGCCGTTTCAGAGATTGCCCGGAACAAATAGACAAACAGACAGACAGACAGACAGACAGACGGACAATTTTAAAACTTGGTTTTTCAGTGTCAATAGCGTGTACACTTTTGTATGCATTTGGTGAAAAACTTTTATTTTGGAATTACAAACAGACACTTCAATTTTATTTATCTGTATAGATGTATAGATATTAAAACCATAGGACACTAAAGTGAAATGATTAAATATTGTGCTCTGTTTGGTTTCTCTACTTTCTCGCCAATTGCTTGGTTTCTTATTCAACTGCTGCTCTCGATTACTCCCCGTTATTCGATATTCACTGGCGCTCAATATTCCCAGAATCGGAAAATTATTATGATACTGGGTCTACTCTTCTGCGAACACGAAACTTCGAGAGAGACACAAACGAAAGAAAATCAAACGTAGTTTCAGTATGGCTTTATTTCTATGAAAATGAAATTTTCGCACCTTAAATAATTAAATTAAAATAGGTTTAGGATATATATATATATATATATATATATATATATATACGCCAAAGAATTTTCTTGCGGTCCTCGTTGGGTCGTAATTTTAGAACGAATAAGAACCGTTGTAGGAACTTAGCGAACATTAGACCAAAACTTCGTATATCTTTGAATACTGATTGGTCTGAAATCGAAAGGAACCAAATATTTGTTGGCGTTTATCTCATTACAAATGATATGAGAATAACGACAACTGATACGTAGTAATAATAGGTACGTTTTACATTAACTTTAGATCCTTTTCATTATGAGCTGTCATGTCCGCATTCAAAATACTATCGTCTATCTACTCTAGAAATTATGTTTACAGTCACAGTTATTATTATCCCCTCATTGATATTAAAGAGACTGTCATATGCATTAGTCTATTGGTATCTGTAAATTGTCGAAAGTTTATTTCTTTAACGCAAGTAATGCAACTATGAAAAATGCTTTCATAACTCTAATGTAAGTAGGTATTTAACTATATAGTTCGGAATATGCTTCCTAGAATACAGTGTGTACTCGTAATGCCGCCGTCAGAGTTCATTATATAAACGCCCTAGAAAATGAACATTATAAAGTCTTTATCGGTACCTAGTTCCGCACCACATACCAATACGAAATAAAAGTTAAAATATGCTGGAAACCATTTGAGTACCACTCCATTTTACATTTCCCTTCATGCTCCTAATTCCATTCACATAGCTAAAACACCAGTCGGAAACTGAGTGTTTAAATTACATTTTTTTATCGATGCAATTTCATATTTTTACAAGGATTTTAAAGCACTTTCGTCGGTGGCAATACGTGGCTACAGCGGCTCTTTCGACCATGCATTAATGCAGTTATGCAAACTACTGCAAATATCTTATTCGCCCCCATCTACTCATTTGTCCTTTTGCCTAGTACTAAATTACATTCTCATTGGAGCGCTGTACACAAAAGTTAATTTTAATGATATCCTCAATTACTCGTTAAATGCGCGCTTTTTATCTAAAGCCTTTTGTTTTCTAGCGTAAGGAATTAGGAATTACATTAATGGCGGTAATTGAGTAGTATTGTTACATTTATACCTATTTTATTATCTTTAAATTCTAAATAATGTTCTGTTTTATGTTATACTCATGGACTTGCCTGGTTTCACAGGTTAAGCTATGTTAATGGTAGGTACTAACTTCCGATTTCAATTAGTAGATGTTTATTTAGATTCACTTGGTTATTTTGTAACAGTATAATGTTACGGAAAGTTTTCCTGATTTGAGTACTGTAATACCATACTTTGTTTTTCTTACGTTTTAATACTCCTGCAATTATTATTTACTGGCGACCTACAAGACTTTTAAAAATCAGATTTCAAAACCTTATCATCCCCAAATTCCAAAATAACATAAGTGAATTCTTGTTTATGATTGACGACACATGAACATGAATAGGTGTAAATTGACTTGTTTAATATAATGGATGTTATGCATGTGTATCGTTTATCAAGTAACTCGTTGACTTTAAGAATATAAGACTTGAGTAAGCGACCGTTAATGAAATGATCTCTCGCGCACATCAGCATACACTTGCAATTCACATCTGGACAATTTATGCAGTAATGCGCGATACTAAACGTTTGTTTGCGACATTTTGTATTCAAATTGACATCAATCCATACTTGTTCACCACAAATTACATACACGGCCCTTAATCACCTAGGTCACACAGTTGATTCAACGATAACAACACTTCCCAAACGACTTCACTTCACTTCTTATTCATACCTTCCGCGAAGTTGCCACAATTTTGCCTCTCAAACGACATCGACACTTTGTCAAATGACATTGCTGTGACAAATAACAGCTGAAATTATACCCAGTGTTTGTACCCATAGTGGAAACTTACTTCAGTAATTTGATGTAAACTTTTAGTTTTGTTTACGGTGAGAACCAATTTTCTAGGAAAATAAAACGCAGTAATTACAATTGTATTTTTAAGCATTCGTAATGAAATGAAAACGGAATAGTAATGTATTAAATGTGATTGAGAGACAATGCGCGGGCGTCGGAACACGCTCGCCGGCGCCGGCGCCTAGCGTCTTTTATGTTCGCTAATAATACATTTTGTTTAACATATAACCGTATTACTGTTAAACATATCAACGCTCTGTGTACTCGCATTAAATTATTACTTCAGTAATCACAAACAGACATTCGTACTACGGTACCATCGTGTTGGTTGCAATGTTGCCTTACGCGGCTCGGCTCGCGCTTATCGTTACGGAAACCATCGACTGCCGTCTACTTTCGACAGGTGGATTAAATTTAATATACACCCATTAAGTATACCCCCCAAATAGATGCTTTAATTGATGCTTTTTTAATATGGAACTTTTAAGATCTTTGAAATAATCCTTGTTATCTAATAATATATTATAGTATCTTTATTTATTTGGGATAACAACAGCATAAGTAATTACTAAACTAATATACAAATTCAGCTTAGGAATGTACTCCTAAGTTGAATTTGTATATTAGTTTAGTAATTAATAGCCAATAAAAGTTATCCACTAATAATAAATTTAACGAAAGAAACGGAGGTTGCGTATATATGAAGCAAACAAATTAATGGTACCGACATTATCTATAAGCGAACAATTCTAGTAGGTATATATATATTTATATATAATCTGAATCTCGGAAACGGCTCGAAATTAAGTATGCAAGGGGTTTCGGCAGCGATTATTCGATCTGCCTAGGTTTCAGTTTTAGTAAACGACAAAAACAAACGAGTCAAGCTCGCTCAATCAGGTACTATGTACTTAAATGCTCAATCTTAAAAAGGTTCTATGAGGAGACGATTCTTTACAGTCTTCAATAAAATGATTGATCTTTGTCACTGAATCAATCATTGACATGACTTGTGACTATACGTAATGTGAAATAAAGCAAAGGTTATGTATGATAGTGGTGTGAATAGTAGTGTTGGTAGAGCTAGAGCGCGGAGAAGGCGCGAGGCGCCGGCATCGGGAACGGTCGGGGAACTTCACAAATATATAACAATAGTGAGATGAGAGTGACTCGCGAGATCAAAGCGAGGCGACGCCGCCGACGCGCTTTGTTTACACCAGAGCCGGCAAACCATCGACTAATCAACCAACTGATTAATTTAATTAAACATTACGAGAAAGTTCTGTTTATTTTACGTTTCCTCGGGCCCACATGCGAGTTCAAAGGAAATACGCGGGAATGTAAACACCACTATATTGTTGGGCTGGGACGAGCCGGCCCGTATTGTGGCTCGTGTATGTGACACCTTGTGACTGGCGATGCGACGCAACGCTTTTATTAGGCCCCATCCGCGCCTCGTGTGTATTGTGTTGTGTCACAACTCTCACCAACAGCCGAGCTTATCAACTACTTCCGCATTATCATTTCGGTTTCGTGATTCCCAGAGTGGTTCAATGAAATATGGAGAGATCATACTGACGCAAACTCTAACACAGAATGCCACATAGGCGATGAAAATATGTCTTAACGCAACCTCCAGCTAGGCAGGCACGCTCTTAGAGCACTGAGCTATCGCGCCCTCACCTACTTACTAAACACTTGTCCTAAACACATTCCTTAGTTTTCGTGGCACTTTCCGAAAGCAAAATGGTATAGTATTTTTGTAGCTATTATTAATGAATTAAAAGATGGCGTTCGCGTATTTCCGGTGGCATGTTTATAATTAATTTAGTACATTAGTACGCTCCGTACGTACGAATCACTGTCTTTTGTGTTTTGATTCAATATCATGAGCGACGTACATTGTTATGTTACAATCTTTGCAGATGTGTCTGTTTTGCTAGAAATATCTGAGAAATATTTAATTCAAGCAACCATCCCCTTACGGCGTGGAGTTGCTAAATAATTATCTGTAGGAAGAACACACAATAAATATTATTACTGTGAACCTCCCAGGGAATGGTGGTAAAGACAGAGTGTATATTTATGCTTAGTAAGCTTGCTTATATATATCCCGTGGTGTTGGAAACTATTTTGATATATACTTATTTATGGTTTTTAATGTGTTCGTTTCTTATTATATTTAAAAAGTAAGTTGTCAAATAAATACGTGGTATGTCAGCTGCTTTTTTTCACTGCTCTCTTATTTAATTCGCTATCGTCTACACGTGGTGTAACATATTGTTTTATACAGATGAGTCTTATTAAGGTCGCCCGGCAGACTCTTTAATATAGTATGTGCACACAGATATTTTGTATTTGTCCTCTTAATTGAGCCCAAACCTATACATATGTCTTACTACATTGCACTAGCATTGAAACCCCATCCCGTCAAGTTATTATCACAACGTTCTCAAAGTTAAATGCAAAAATGCGATACTGTCCATAGAATGGCAACCAATAAAAAGTATAAATGAGTGAACAACGCAAATGCGCAAAAGTTTAAATGGCAACTAATTAAAAAACAAAACGAAAAACTTCACTTTAGCATACGGACGGTGAAGCTGACTTCCGAATTATAAAAACTCGTCTATTTTCGCGCGTTTTCGCTTTCGTCCGGCTAATTAGGGTTAAGGAGTTTCGTGTGTTTTTAAAGCGCCGTCAGTTTGTTCTTTTTTCAAATAGCTTTTAAACTCTTCGGCCGCCAACTGTCAAGTTGGAGATATCAAATATCATAGTGTGCGCAGGCGCAAATTGACATCTGACACAGTATTTAACTACTATTTTAACTTTTTAGTTGGTTTGAAGGGTATATGTAGCTACGTACAAGCCCCGCTATTATATTACGATTTTTCCATAGAGCTCAGAAAAATGTGGATTGTGGATTAATTACGTTATATTACACGCGATCTCGTTACATAAATACTTGAAAAATAAGAAATGTAATTTTTTGTATTAATACTTCGTACTCGTCGGTCAATGGTGACTGATAGCGAACTTTTCCTTTGGGCCAAGCAAAAAATATTGTTCTGTCAATTGAGTTATAGAGTTAGAGGAGTAGTTAGTCCTTGGTGATAGTATATAATTATGTTATTTAGATCTTATACAGCTGCCAGAATGATCAGGGGCCCAACCATGAGCTCTTATTGCAATGTTAATTCAGTTGTGCGACAGTGACAGATGTATGCACGTCGCATACATCTGTCTCATATATTAGTGAAACTATCATGGCAATAAGAGCTCATGGTAAGGCCCCTGCTCTATATTTAGTCGGTAGTGCGTGACAACAGTTTTGTTGCAAGTATCTTCAAAGACATTTATTTCCCTCCTGCTTGGTATGAAAATCATTGATAAGTAATTCACTAGTATTTCACAAACAAAATTTAATCAATTTAATTTAAATTTAATGCTAAACTAAATCACCTTGCTTGTCCATCATGTCACAAAAATCACTCAAATTAAACGTACACTGAAAATGTTGAATATGAAATAACTTTTTTACACGTATTTCAACATGATTGAGCCTTGTCGTTTTATTAAAAGTTTATATTAATACTAATCGAACCTTGAAGAGATGCAGCATACAAGAGTTAACCATTTATAATGCTGCATAATGTGATATCTACCTACGGGAGCATTCGATTTTTTTTTCATATCATGCATCCACTATTACATGATTACATTCTGACAACCCTGGCCTTTAACAACTATTGGCACTTTATCATTTTCAGTGACACGTAGGTATTGTTGTTACAATTAACATCTCTGCTCTCCCCTTCAGGGACCCTTCTATAGGAGAGCGTAAGCATATTTAAATGTTTACATTTTGACAGCCCTAAGATTATACCTCTTAGCAATGATCTTCGTAATGATCCTCTAATGTGTATTCTGCCTTGTTTGTGAAATCTTGATATGGGAAATCATTTCGGTACCGTAGAAGTAGTCGTCGCTTTTATTGCTCGATATCTCTCAACATAAGGTAGGCAGCGAATGCAGGCAAAAGTAATTTCTTACCATCTAAATTAATGCTTGTCTGCCAGTAACAAATTTAATATTGTTCTCAGCAAGCCTGATGGTAAGCTACTACTGCAGCGCTGTGAGCTGCATATCACATTACGGTGAAAAATTACTATGATATACCTCTCTCGCGCTTCACATAATTATATTATTTTTAAACGTTCGCAAGTTTTCTCACTTTCTCCGCCGTTCCACCGTTGAGCTGGTGGAATAAAAAATGACTGTAAGTATAATCTACTTATTTAGCTTAGAAAACCAAGGGCTGAACGTGTTGTTGTGCTATCGTTTCCACTACTTCACTTATAAGAGTACAAGCGGTGAACGGTTACCTTAATGATGGAAATTGTCGGGTGAGACCATGAGGCGCAGCTAGTACTTTAATAATGTTATCGTAAAATACGGTGTTATTGCCTCCATAGAGCACGCCCAGCGAGCGTCGCCAGATAACGCGCGGCATAAGTTGAAACAGGAGGGTGAACATTTGCATGTTTGTCTTACTTACAACGCCAAAACTAAACCGAACTCAAATAAATTCCATCTCTCTTAGCATAAGTACTGCTGTGCTTTAATATACAACTCAAACGTGGCTGTGTAAGCCAATTAATGCTAAGAATTAAAAGTTACTTTGTATTTATAACTTTCGTTCGCTGTAATTGTGAGATGTAAGAACGTTTTTGTTAAACTGAGCTGGGACTTCTGGGAAGGCGTGAATGCTCAGTCGGAAGCCTAAGAAAGTCTGACAACAGGTAAACCAGATTGCTGATTTTCCTCGTAAAAGGGGTTCAGAGGTCAGATGGTAGTCTGCATCCCATGGCGGTAGGCAGAGACCACCGTTTGCCACATGGCAGTCACTATGTATAACAATCTGGTGATCAGCCGCACTAAGAAAGAGTTGAGTTGTCCCATAATTTCATCCTATGTGGGTGATAAGGGGTATGAACGCTTGTATGTGAAGTCTTGCCGACGCGCAAGACAATCTGCGGGCTAATAAGTATATATTTATCGACAAAGAAGTAATAGTATTAACTTTGATCAGTTTGGGACTAAATTAAATTGTGTTATAATGTCCGAATAAGCATTGGAACTTTCCGGGTGAGAAATTAATGTGCAAAGTGATCAATAGCAATCTACTAGGTGATACAATATTCAAATAATTAAATAGTAATACAAAAAATAAATACTTATAAAACATATAATTTATTTTAATAAGTACCTACTTCCTTATATTGTAAGAATTAACACTCACGCAGTAATAGAATTATAGATCGTCGTGATTCCCACGTGCCATATTATCCCAGAATACTATGAAACCGTGTAGGTTTCTGCTGGATAGAAGACAAAGCAATTGACGCATATAATACATCAATAAATAAGCACGTGAAACGAAAGTAAATACTCGGTACTTATCGCTAAATAACACATCACAGTCCGGTATGAAATTACAGTGAGAGTCGTTAGTACAAAACGACTGTTATTTTTCCACTTGTAACATATAGTTTGTAGTTCTACCAATAATTGTTTAATAATATAGCCGAAATAGTGTATAATACGGCTATCACAATATTAATAGCGGAAACTTGTGTCTCTCTCGTAAACAAAGTAATAATTCAACTCTACATACCTTTCATCGTTTGGTGAATGTACGTATATGATGCAGGTTGTTCACTCACTTACATTGGAATTATATATATTAACTAGAGGAGCATCCGATAAAAGAGACGAATAAAGTATTTTCATACCTATATAAAAATAATAAATAAGGCGAAGGCTGCATCAGTGTCTGTACCTGCCCTTATTACTTCAACGAGATGTACATTCTAAGAGATTTTATGTCTAAGAGCTTTAAACTTAAGACTACAATTTTCTTTGTAACATATATGGTCGCAGTGACAAATTGATCAACTTACTATAAAAGCCTCTGAAGGACTGCTCACTGACTTCAAACTTTTAGGAATATTAAAGAAAATAATGGTGTGTAAACTTACCAAAGAATTGAATCTTTAGTGTTAAAATGTATACTTGCCCTAGTGTTGGACATAACGTGTAGTCAAATTCCAATTGCTTCAAAACTTCCCAGTGATCCAGCGGTAAACTAAACGCTTTCCCAATATCACCACAATATTGCGTAACAAACAAAAGCAGCAACAAATGCTCGCCGATATGTTAATTATGTTCCCATAAAAAAGAACGGACGGACACAGAACAATGGGGAATATGTGTAATAGAGAAGCAAATAGCCTATCAAGCCTTCAGACGCTGTAAACATATAAAATGAAGGCAGTTATTGTTCTTCGGAAACAATAAGAGGAACATTTTTCCACAATTGACTGAGGCCATTTCGAGTGAGAGCCATGGAATAATAACTAGTGGATACCACATCGACGCACGTTTAAACAATCAAACGACGAACAAAAAGATAGTAATGTGGAAATGGATAATGCAGAGACGGTCTGTGTGGGGAGCGCGCGCGGTGTGTCCGAGGGCGGGCGAATCGCGCCAGCCGCCCAGCCGCCGTCACTCGCTCTCTACCCTCGATACTCATACATTGCATTTAATAACAAGGAAAAATTAGTTTATAGCTTAAACATTAATTCAGTTTAGTCGTGAATGCCGAGGAGGCAATGTTAGATTTCTAAATGATCAATTGTTTGTTTGTTTGTTTGTTTGTTTTGTACCCTTCTACGGCAAAGTCAATTTTGTTAAAATTGGATATAACTTTGACGCAGGGCATTTGCAAAACAGAAATCAAGCAAATAAATAAAAAAAACTCGCTACCGCGTATTTCCATGGTCGGAGCGTCCCCGGCAGAGAGGATGTGTGATTAGTTTTATCCTTCGCTCCTCGCGGCGCCCCGGCCGCCCCCCTGCCCCCGCCATTCTTCGCCTACTCTATCTCCTAACAAATGAATCATCCCATATTACTTAAACTGGAAGCAGAAACGACTCAATAAATTGGAATCAATTCATCGGAATCTTTCACAAATTTCAAGCGCTCTACATTTTTTAAGAGTCGTTTTGTGTTGCGGTATTAATAAAGTCAAACATGCACTCTAATACCTAACTTTTTACATGCCGTCAGAATAAATCAAGCATCTTTTCTGTTGGAATTTGTAATAGATTTTGCTAGATATGATTGTGATTCTTGTACTCGTACTTTCCGTGCGTATGGAAAACATGCAACATAATCGGTATTAACTTATTAGGTACACCGCGTGATTGCATCCCAATGCGGAACTTCAATTCGCAGGGAGTCGATTAGAGGGCGCCACTGTCGGCCCAGCGGAATTACATAAATAATGAGTCAACTAATACACGGGATTGCACTCATTTGCTCTCTAGGAAGTTAGACCGGCCGCGTATCATGATGCCTTTAACCACACGTTATTGTGATACCAACCGAATTGCTGTAGATATGTACCGTATTACGTTACTTATGTATTTCACGTTAAAAGTATTGTCCATTATGTGTTCATATACAAACGGTGCGTTGTAGCAACAGTGCAATGAATATTACAGATTTGCTGAAGGGGAAAGACAAAACCATAAAATTGGTTCAATCTTCCATTGTTTTCCTTAAGACGTAAGATAAGTTTATAACGATTGCAGATTTTTTAACACAAAATGTTTTCCTGTCATTCCATATTTTGTGACAACAGAGGGCCAACTAGCTTTGACGTTTAATTTTACGGTACCATAATGAAAAGTTACAAACCGATGATGGTACCATGAGAGATACCGTGTAATAAGCTTTTATTAAAACTTATAGTACAAGGCTAAAATTTTCCGCGAAACGTGCAATAAAGCTAATACTAACTACCAAAATACAGTGTTAATAATGGCGAGTGAGCCGTGTCGTCTTACTTTATTGATCGAGCGTTGGTCGCTCCTTCTCCACCGTTGTTATTTACAAATATGAATTTTTTATTTAGTTTGCATAAGAACGGCGTCGGGCTCTCCCCCACTCACCTCCCCCCTATTAATAACCTAAGCGTCTACTAAATGATAATACACCCCATATAATAACGGCTTTCAGCGACCTTCGTGAACGTAACAATCCATCGTATTTTCTTACAAATATACTGAAAACACGTACAGGGTTGGAAAATGATAGTGATAATTAAATTTTAGCCTGCCCTCACACGCTACGCTAGACGATAACTTGATTCCGATACTTACCGGAGGTCGGGCTCTGTTTATGACCTTAATGTTCATAATATACTTAGTTTGAATATAAGCAGTTGCTGGTCTAATATTTTAGATTCTACTATAATGTCAATTTTGCTATTACTCAGCGCATCGAATTTTAATCTAAAGACATGTGTAAATAAAATTGAAGTGACTGATTGAAATTCTAAATTATCAGCTTTTCAGTACATGCGTTATGAAAGAATTAATTAAGGTACCAGGTACCTGTCGGTATGTCTGTTTGTTCCGACCACGGGTACCGGCTCTCTGAAAAGAAAATATATAAAATGATGACCATTTATAAATAAGACCGAAATAAGTCTATTTTTTATTATATTATACGTAACTTTTACATAATATATGACACTATATCTAATCAGAATATATAAAGACACTTACAAAGACATCATAGTTATTTATACCTAAGCGTGAAATGAGGTTATTTTAAGTTTAATTTACTGTTTTGTAGCGAAATCGGAATCTATATTCGCGACCTCGTGACACCTTGGAGTTAAAGCTCATATTTCTCACTCAGTTAAAGCTCACAGAATCAGTTCAATGGATCAGTTGTGCAAAATGTAACAGGCAGGAACAACTCATTTAACCAAAAGATAGCGCCTGTTGACATACTAATGTGAATAGGAAAATGAGGCTATGTCTGGACATATTAAAACATTGTGATGAAAAAAAATCACTTTTCCTCCTGTCTGAAGTGTATCTGTGCTCAGTGAATGAACGTATATTAAGTACCTAGTTGACGATTTTTGTTTATGCTATTTTGGATTGATGATAACTCAAAGACATTAGTATCATAAATCAAAATTTAAATTTTTCATTTAAGTTTGCAAATAGAAGTTTAATAAGCCTTTTAAAAGTAGAGGAGGCATGTATGATATAATACGTTATAGTTCTTACATAAATACTCCTTGGAATATATTATGTTCTTACATAAGGTTTTGGCTTCAAATATATTATTATAAAAATACTCAATAAAAAATAAACCATGATGCATTTTAATATAATAAATGTTCTACATCAAGGACGGTTAAATGGACTCTGGCTCCGCCTGCAACCGCTGTTTCGAATTAGTTTAGTTTACGATTGTTAGGTATAATTATTGCAATGGGAAAGCAAGTGATATGTTATCTCAAGTTCAATCGCGTTCCCATACCTAGCCATTATACAGTGATCTGGGGCGGATAGGCTACTCATTAGCAACTCAGAAATATGTCCGATAATGTTAGTTATTTGCTATGTTAATAAGAAATGTGAATTATAACAACTAAGTTATGAATAATAGTAGCACTTGGCACCGGCCGCGCCGCCCGCGCACCTCACCGCACCCTCCCGTATGTACATAAATCTATTTTATCGTACTCCAGCAATAAATTTTATTTCGGGATCTTTAATTCTTTGTTATTGAATTGGATTTTAGTGTTTTATTCGGGTAAACAAACAATACATCGGAAAGTTTCAACCGGTACTTAGGGCACGTGCGCGCTCCGTAAACAGGACTAGTGGAGCGCGCGGCGTCGCCCGGCTAACTTAATAAAACATTTTATTTGTAGATTGAACTGCGTTCCGTTATTACTGCCGTAAAATGGCCGGCTTTTGTCTGCGTTCACAATTAAAACTTCGATAATGTTTAGTTGTAGCGCGGGGCACAAAGAAATGCCGCTCTTTGCTTTAACAATTACTGAGTAGACGTAAATAAACGCACGCGCACTGAACGCTCGACGGTGTGAAATACAGTAGCGATCGATAAAATGTGCAATCGTAAACTTCCTGTTTGAGATGGGAAATTGTAAATTAACTGACGAATTGTTCTTTTTCATCTGACCGTTATTATTAATGATAGCGATAATGAAACGTCGTTAATTTTTAACGAGACGTATCCTGGCGCTTGGGCGCGGTGTAGGCTTACTTCATTTCCATACACGCAAATTGTATCGGTATTTTGTTTGTACCATTACTTCAAATATTTATTAAGCATGCTAAGATATTATTCATATAGAGATCTGTCAGAATTTCTGTTTAAAATAAAAAATATAAAAAAATTGTTTACATTTGGTACTTGCAAATCAGATGTTTGGAATGTTCCACACAGCGTGGAAGTGGCGATTGAGAATCGCGCGTAAAGGTCATGAACTGTGTTGTACCCTAGTGGTTGTGCCCATGTACCGAATGTGCATGGGCATTTAAATTTAATATAAATTATATAAGTAGGTATATATATCTTTTTTATTTATTATTTTAATAGGTAGGTACATATACCGAGCGTGACCCAAAGTTAAAAAAGTCTCCTCTCAGAGAATAACTTCGTAGCACCATGCATTAATGTGGACGAAGAGAAAGAGATGCGAGTGCTACGATTATCTTATTATACTTATTACTTATCTATACTAAAATGATAAAGTTTAAGAGTTTGTTGGTTTATTTGAACGCGCAAATCTCAGGAACTGGATAGGAAAAATATTTTTTTGTTAATTTATTGAGGCAGGGTTTAGGCTTTTAACATCACGCTGCGACCAATAGGAGGCATCAAAGAAAAAACATATGCACGCAGACAAAGTCGCGGGCGACAGCTAGTCTCTCTTAAAGTAATAGTTTTCTGCCTTCGACCATTACACCCACCGACGAAAAAGCTTATCTTTTGCTATACATAAATATGAAACTTATCAAAGGCTTGTGATTCCAAAAAAGTGATTATCCAGCAAAAAAATGTAAAAAATATTTTGCTGTACATTTTATCACGTCACCGCACAATGTCGCTAGCAGAGGGAGACTTTTTGTCATAGTGCAAAAAAGGCGCGTCGACATTTAAAAAACCTTTGTGGTTTAACGTGTAAACAATGATATTAAAAGTATAGATACGTCATGCGCACACAAAACAAACGACCAAAATGATCCGTACGGCATTTTTCCTATTGTCAAATAAATAGTATAAAAACTTGAAAACAACGCCAGTGACATGTCTACCTCTTTTCTTATAGCGCTTGGTTCTCATTTACTGAATAAAAACTTAATTATATAAACAAGAAAATGTACTTAAAACTAATTCCAAGTACAAAACTCGACCCAAATCGGCCTCGACCTCTCGAAATCGTGCTAATAAGGTTGGCAGCATTGCCACGTTGAATAGCAAAGCTAATTCTCTGAGCAAAAAAAGCCCCAGCCCGCTTGTCACGGGACGCTTCTACGAGACGACGTGCAACCTCTTTAAGTAGTTTATAGACAAAGTAAGATAATAATCACGCTTCGCTAATAGAAACGATACAAAATTAATGGGACTAACATATTATATTACGTCACTGATTTATGTAATTTCTTTAAATTTTTTATCGTTTCTGTTAGTTTGCACTAACTTTTTGCTTTGCGCGATACTTAGTCTACGTAGTAGTAGGCCTACTTGACAGTGAAATCGTACGAGGAGTAAGTTCGCGCGGGAGCCAGCCTGAACCTTTTCCACCTGTATTTTATAAGTGTTTTGACAAAGCTAATGCGTGTCAAGTAATGCCGCCTCATTCGCTCTGAATATATATTAAAATATCACTGTGAATATATATTAAATTTATTTTGTTTGTTTCAGGCTAAGCTGATGGAGAACTCCCACGCCTGGCTTGGTGCATCCACATCTTCGATTGCAGGTCTGCTGTTATTTTTATTTGTTATGTATTACTTAAACTCACCATCAAGCACATACATACGAAACATTGTTAATGGGAAATTACGGTGAACTACGTGAATATATATATATATATATATATATATATATATATAACTAGCTGTGCCCCGCGGTTTCACCCGCGTATATTTATTTTCATACAAACTTCCATCCCCTATTTTATCTCCTTGGGGGTAGAATTAATCAAATCCTTTCTTAGCGGACGCCTAGGTCATAACATCTAGCTGCATGCCAAATTTCAGCCCGATCCGTCCAGTGGTTTGGGCTGTGCGTTGATAGATCACTATGTCAGTCAGTAAGCCAGTCACCTTTGAGTTATATATATTTGGATATAGACACAATTTTTCCGTCAAAATATACAATTTTGGGCAACTCTGAAAAAAAACGCTTCTATCGTGTATACAATTCCATAAAAAAATAAAGTTGCATTCGCCACTCGAGTCATTTTCATATCAAATGACTCAATTGATATTAATATGAGAAACAACTCACTTTACAATTGTATTGATCCCTTTAACATTGCTTACATGCATTAATTTTTAAACAATCTAGAGCATGCTATTCAGGCTATAACGGCTTTTAATGTATCAATCATTAATTTTATTACTGTGATGCACTTTACATAGTAGATAATGTTTGATCAATAAGCAATCCATATTTATGAAGTTTCTGTTGTAAAAGGCAAAGTAACCTATTGGGCAAATTAAAAAAAACCTGCCTAAGAATTTATTTCCTCTTATCCTAGTGAGTGGAAATTCAAACATACGTACATATCGGTCAGAATCATAACTTTCTTTTTTGCTACACTGTGGTCGGGAAAAAAAGTTTATGCGTCTCCATAGAACCAAAAATATGCTTACCAAATTTCGGCTAACTCGTTAAGCCTGCACATTGATTTCAGCTCGAAATATAATTTACTTTTTGTATTGGCATACTATCCCGCGATAAAAAGTATCATTAATAATATATTACGTGCACAGAAAAATACAAAGACAAATAAAATGTTTCTATATGTATAGCGTTAGCTTTAGATGATAACTTAAACACCTCCTTTAAATGTTCATTGTACATTGATGATAAACTCCGTGTCCCTGTGACTAGACTGCACAAAACTAGTAACTCTCTTGTGGGGCAAAGTATACGCCTTTTCAATAAACTACCATTAAAAATGTGTGAACTACCATTTTTAAGTTTTAAGGTAAGCATCAAACAGAAACTTTGTGAAAAAGCATATTATAGTGTAACTGAGTATATTGATGATAGCCAAACATGGCAATGAGTTGCTCACTCTTCCATTGAAATGTACTTAAACAACCCTATGTATATAGAAGGGACACATGTAAAAAAAACCGGGGAGTTTGTTTCGCCGTTTCTTCTCCTGACAGGCTTACTTTTGGAAACGGTAGTAAAATAACTTAAGTTAGCGTAAGAAAAATTACGTTCAATAAGTGTTCCAAGTGTCCCTTATGTTGAATAAAACTTTTTGATTTGATTTGATTTGATTTACAGACACGGTCACATTACAGATTTGTTACACACTTAGAAGTCGTATTGATAGATACAAATGTAGGCTTTTTAAAGGATAAAAATGCCTCTTATTCCTTTGAAATCCGACTGAACCTAATTACAGAAAGAGTTATTCTCTACTCTTTGTTTTCACATTAAATGACAGGCGAGAAGTAATAGAGATACAAGCGACACTTTAAAACTTTCCCCGTGACATAAAATGTGCGATGGTGCATAAAGTCCGGAGGTGCGGGACCACTCAATGCTTCTGTTGTTCCGCATCCCGTTTCACTGTGGGAACTACAGCGTATAGTATCTCTATTTTTGTTAGTTTGAACTTGTTGTAGACAAATGATCAAAGTTGACTAATAAAATGAATAGTTTTGGAAACAATGTAATTTATATAAAACTTTGACGTGGTTGATTCAAAAACTGACGCGCAATAAAAGCTATAGGGTTGTACGCGCCTCCACTACAGTCGCAACTTAAAAATCGAGCTAAGAAATATAATTAATGAAAGTATGATTATGCATAATTTAATAACTAATGTACTACCTACAATTTAGGTATCGATGCAACAGGTTAACCATACAGAAACATAAGTACGGATTGTTTGATGCTTATGATCACGTTTGTGTTGTCCTCCACCTGTCAGACTTCCACGGCCATGCTCTCAAGACGAAGGCGCCCACGTGGACCCACAGCCAGCTCCAAGAAGCAATACAAGCAGTCGTCTCACAAAGGATGCGCTTTACGCAAGCAGCCACACACTACGGAATACCAAAAGGGACATTATACGATAACATATTAGGGAAATCGAAACGTATGGCAGTGTTAGACGAAGCTGGTTTACTTGCTAGCGAGGAAAGGGCCATCTTAGACTTCTGCTGTGAGACTAGTGTGTCTCCTTACAATAGAAGAACTAAGAAATCCCTTGTTCAAGTTTTAGCGTTCGTTGAAAAGCTCAGACGCCGTAGGGATCCTACGTTTACCTTCGTTGGTCTGACTGGTTTCCGATGGTGGTGGGCATTTTGCAAGAAAAACTCAATTGTATCACTTTATTATGAGGGTAATGTCAAGCAAAAAGGTACAAGACCAAAATCTGATTTAAACACTCGTGCTGATGAGGAAACGTGTCGCTTGTAAAATCTTCTAACACTGAATACACAACGCAATATCTGCGATTTTATATTCAGCTTTTTAATAAAATATGATGCATACATCAAGCTACACGTTTCCCGAAAAGTTGGTCCAGTTATTTATAGTTTTTCTTAGTAATAAGAAGTCAGCTAAAAAAAGTGAGCTTTCAGGGTCTCTTTAAAATTCCTTCCGCTGGCCAAATTACCAAGAACAGTCTCTCTGTAAATATAACAAAAGCACATAAACATTAAAGTACATTTAAACTACTTTTCCATATAAAGAATTGACTTCTTCAGTTCATAACTGGCCGGGTAGAATGTAAAACTACCCCAAATTTTTAGCTCATTTCGTCCGGCTAAAAGGGGCGCTACTCTGAACTATTTATACTCAGTACTGCAGAATGAATAAGTAAGTAGGAAATTCTGCGCCTCTAGAAGTTTTGGTCGATGTAAATATTAAACTCTGCCAATGTCCAATTTAAATGACTATTTTATAACTAATGTTATACCTACTGATAACCAATTGTCTGGGCATTTAAGTATCATAATGAATCAACACGACTCTCTAGCGTTAAACACTTGCCATTTACGTTTAGATTTCGATAAAAAAGTATCCTCATCCGAAAAGTATGCCTCAAGAAATAACGACAATTTTTATTAATTATAGTATAATTATAAGTTTGCATTTTGATTGTTGTGGAAAAATATATAAAATGTACGTAAATGCCTTTAACACGAACAACTTTCTTGGGGTACAACTTTACTACTACATTTTCAAGTCACTATGCTAGAAAATTTAGTTTAAGTTAGAGGATAATATTCGGTACAATTTGTATTTACTAAGAAAAATCAAGTTTCTGGAAATTTCGTCTAATTATTAAATTTCAAACGAAAAGAAATAGAGCGAGGCAGATGGGTCAACTATTTTTATATACACATAACTATATAGGAGATTGAATCACCAGCTGTCACGTTGGCTTCGTCGCGTCACTTTATAATCTTCGGTGAAAAGTGGGTGTTGTTATTGCAACACTTTTGCTTACCCCTTCCGGGAATACAGGCGTGAGCATATGTATGTACATATACGAGGTTTTTAATTGGTTTATAGTATTTTTAGCGTCAGTTGCGAATTTATACATTCGACACAATAAAGTTATCAAAAATTGCCGCCTCTACCGACCTATACAACTCCATACGCTATATTATTAGTGCAGCTAATTAAGCTATAGACATTTAGCAAACAGATCTTACACGGCGTCAAGAGTTCGCAGCACTGGCCTAGAAGCCGCAGTATTCATTTTTTGGGCGTTGTGAATGCACCCGTACCTATTTAAACTAATATTGTTTAGATAAATGCGTTTATGAAGTTTTGTAAGATATAAAGTTACCTTTAAATTTCCACCCTTAAAACTGCAGCCCTAGTTTCAGCCTACTCAGCTGTTGGTAAATCCGCCACAGATCCATGCGGGATTTATAGATGATGTGACCCTGATTGGTTACTCACCCTAAGATTTAAATGAAATGTCTATATTGTCTTATAAATAACATGCCTGCTCGAAAAATAAAAGACGCATTCATTGTTGAAAGGTAAAAGGTCAAACTTAAAAAAGTGTATACATTTTCAATCGATTGTAATGTAGGTAATTATAAAATTAATGATAAGAAATATATCTTAAAATGCTCAAAAATGTGCCTTATTCCTATTAGTTATTAATAATAATAAGAATTATTTTTGAATAAGTTTATTAGAAGTACCTATAAGTAACTAACATATTTCCGGTCCCATCTATTTAAATTAACAAACCAAAAGTATATAATTATATGTAAAAGTACATGAATATTAAAGCATAATTTTTTCCAAAATTTTTTCACTTTCTATAATTTATTTATGTATTTATGTTTTCTGAATTTTCTGCCTGAGAGCCTTTAATTAATAATTTTTTGTTTTACTTATCCATTGTGTTATTAGCAACATACAGTTTGGAAACATTTTGTATGAAATATTTATACATGCATAGAAAGTGAAGTCCCTTTAAAAGTGACTGCTCCGTCCGTCCGTAATCTTAAGAAACGTGTATAACTTAGTAAAATACTTTTATTTTCCATGAACAAAAGTGTCATTAAGAAGATTGATGCTCAAAGAAAATTGTTTACTGTTCAACCTAAAAATGTAATTACCTAAAGAGATTTGTTCTTCCGTGTTGTTCAATTATGTCGACCAAGGGTGTACTAGCAGTTTTTATAATTTTTAGTTGATATTGACCTAAGCCTATAGTTATTACAAAATATGATTCAAACGAAGAGTACTCTTCGGAAGAGTAGACTAAACTCGGACTAGAACTAAGTCCATCTCTTTTTAAATCCGTATCACAGAAAGAGTTGTAGTTAGTTGCGCAAGTGCGAAAGAATGTTACTATATATTAAGAATGTTACTATATATACAGTATCTACTTCCAATTTTTTTTATTTCGACGGTCATTTGATGCAACACAGACTTAATGTGCAAAAAATGTTACTATCAGAATAGATACCTATGCATTTAATGTAAGACTGAAATTAAATAAACATTAGCAATTCTACTGTTGTACTTATTTAGTCTTAAGCTAATATTTGTCTCTTTTTATTGCAGCGATAACTTCAGCAGGTCAGTAATCTGTATTTTGAACCCAGTAATTGCATGTGTGTTTATATTCGTTGGTTTCTTTCAGACGTGTTCAGCTCATACGATTTGACTCGAACAGTATACATAAAAATTTATTTATAATCAGGAATATTAGAGGTTTTAATCGCTTCTTCAATACTACCCAACTACTCAGTTGAGCAATGGGTGATGTACTCACAGCTCCACTAGATTGCTTATTTTTTGAGCAATCAAGGAGCACATCATTTGGAAACCTACTGGCAACATATCACGATCTTGACAATAACCCACGTTGATTGATCAGTCAGTCCGAACATGTATCTTAGTATTAACCAGGGGGCATTACTACCTCTTATTACCATCGTATATTGACAATTATTATGAGGCGATGAGATGATGAGACGATGATAAGTATGACGTATAAAAGATCGTCACAGTCACACAGCCAAGCTATAAATAATGTCACAGACGCAAAAGAGCTCATGATCCACTATCAATTAGATAGAACTCGAAATGAGTCGAATTATGATATGGAAGGATTATTTAAGTGTACTTTTGTGCTATACCTAGTTAAAATAAGTTTGTGCATGATTTTTCAAGACTTTATCATGTACTAGCGGATGTCACGCGGTTTCACCCGCGTAGTTCCCGTGGGACTATGGGGATAAAATATAGCCTATGTTACTTTTTGATGATGTAGCTATCCATTGCTGAAAGAATTTTCAAGATCATTCAAATGGTGCTGGAGCCCATTCAATATACATAAACAAACAAATATTTCCTCCTTATAATATTAATGAGTATAGATTTGATTATGAATATTTTGTATGTGTTATAAAATTATTGGTGAAATGATGAATGCATTCAAATATAACAAAGGAAGTCACGTGCACTACACACGAGTAGAGCACAAATGTATTGTACATTTACGTACAAAGTACATTTTATAATATCCGTGTTCGCAATACAATTTGCGCTCAGAAATTGTTGCAGTAAATCAAATTACAGTTTGCCCATAATTTCCGAGACAAATTATTTTAAGCATTTTATAGTATGCCTTGAAAAACGAATATTTCCCGAACTTGTTGGATGTCACTCTTTGTACCTATATGCCAATGAATTACATTTCAATGGAACGCAGTAATTAATGCAATTCGTCTCTATTTCCAGCAGACAGCTACCAATACCAACTGCAATCGATGTGGCAGAAGTGCTGGAACACGAACCAGTCGCTGGTGCACAACCTGCGTTTCCGCGAGCGCGGCCCGCTCAAGTCCTGGCGGCCGGAGACCATGGCCGAGGCGATCTTCTCGGTCCTCAAGGAAGGCCTCTCGCTCTCGCAGGCAGCACGCAAATACGACATCCCATACCCGACATTCGTCCTCTACGCCAATAGGGTCCATAACATGCTGGGACCCAGCGCTGACGGCGGAGCTGGTAAGACTTTGTTTTAATACTTCCTCCTTTTGCGCCAGAATTGACACCGCATCATCGACTCCTATTAATGTAATACACACAGCATACCACAGGCCACATACGTGTATACCTACTTTACGCCGAATTGAAATTAATCGCAGTAAGAGTTGATGGTATGGGTAATTCTGACGCAAAATCCACTTTCACAGGTTAAAGTTTTTGGTGTAAATCATTATTGCATTAACCGAAGCTTTTAAAACGCTCTGATTTAAAAGCCTCGGTTAACCTTGTTTAATGGCTTATAAAATTATCTATAAAGCATTAATTAAAGGACGTTATTTATCAATAACGTAGTGTACTTAGCGCTGAAATATAATTAGTTCAATATAAAATATAAGTGTTGTAACATCATGTTCAGAGACTCGTCTGAGATGCCAATACTCACAGCCTTATTAGTAGATACGATTTCACACAATTTTTAACTTGAAGTTATTTTAAAGAAATCTATTTTTCTTACAAAAGTGTTGAAACATTTCAAAATTACGAGTAGATGAGTTTACTATAAATAATCCGTATTAATTTTTTTAACATGTTTAATTTAATACTTTAACCTGTGAATAACTTATATTAAGTACCTTACTGTGTTTTAGTCTAATAATTTGATGTGCGAATTGAACTTACCTACAAATTGTTTTAATTGCATTGCGAATGTATGCCATGCGACTGGTAGGACTGATATACAGAACAAAATGAAATAGGTACTGGTTGATTCTTGAGCTTGTACAAATTAAGTGAGTGTTCGTAATTCGACACGATATTACTGCAAGTGGATTGTATTATGTTTGCAGGTTGCTTTGTGGAACAACACAACAAGTAAAAATAATACTTAAATAGTAAAGTTAATTGCTTGCCGTGGCAATATCATACAAAAAATATTCTCTAAATAAACTGAACTCCTATATGATGTACATCTTCAACCATTAGGTAAAATATAATATAAATACCTATGGTGAAAGTGTCCCTTAGAAACAATTACTTGGTACTTACGTTATCAAATCAATTAATCAAAAGTGATTATGGAGAGATATTTAGTTGTAGTTTTAGACAAGTATTATTAGTATTATATTTTCTCAGTGATCTTAAATGAAACTATGGCAACGGAACAAAAACGTACAACGGTTAAATGAGCATAGTTATGGAAAAAACTAGGACGCAGCGTATTTATGTCTTCCAAGGAAACCAATTTGAGATATTATGGTATAAAGGATTACCTACATAAAATATTTTTCACTTGCAGTAATAACGTACTTTTTGAGTTTTATGCAATTTTAATGAACGATATAATTAATCTATTCTCCCCCAACGTGTTTGTCCATAGATTGTCGTTGTTGAACATTGAACAGTCGATGGAGGAATTGTGAATGAAATGACCTCTATGTGTTCACGTTTTACTATTATGCGACATTGCAGATTTGAGACCCAAAGGTCGCGGGCGGCCCCAGCGCATCCTGCTGGGCGTGTGGCCCGACGAGCACATCCGCGGCGTGATCCGCGCCGTCGTGTTCCGCGACACGCACGCCACGCACCACCTCAAGGAGGTGGAGCTGCCCACCTACCCTGCTATCACGGTCAGTATTCACACCGCTGTGCTATCACCTCGTTGTTGTTATACATATTGATATGTGTCCTCATACTCTAACTATAGGAATTACGTTTACTAATTTAACCTAGGGTAGGTATGCGATTAGATGCGAATGTGCTATTGCGATTTTGTATGAAAATAAATACTAGCCCAGCAAATTTATGTTGATTCTACGGTTATACTAGCTTCTATCCTTTGATAGTTGCTTATCGTAGGTTTTGCTATTGTCTGCATAAAATATTTGATGTTGTCTTGAAATTGCATAAAGTAAGACTCATGAGGGTGTACTGTATGCGCGATGTATGCATTACAGGACGGGTCAGGCGTGCCTGGCGTGCCTGGCGTGGCTGGTGTGGCGGCCGCTTACCCCGGCGCCTGCGGCAACGGCCGCGAGGAGCGCGTCTCGCCCAACGTCGCAGCAGCTGCTGCCGTAGCGGCTGTGGCCCATGGCCTCCGCCGCCAGATGTGCAACATGGTGGTGGCTGCCCAGCGTCCTATGGACCACCCACAACACCTTGCTCTGCCGCCGCTGCCGCTTCACTCGCCGCGTCTGCCCTCGCCGCTGTCAGCCGGACTCGAATCTCCGCTCTGCTCGCCGCCGCCACCCGGCCTCGCTCTGGAGCCAAAGCCTACGGACCCATTCAGGCCATTCGCTTCCCCGCGGCCGGACAGCCGCTACGGCGAGCGCGAGCCGGAGATGGCTGAGATGGGGCCCCCCCGCACGCCGGTGAGCGCGCCACGTAATGGCCCGAGCGGCTCCCCGCTGGGAGCTGAGCCCGCCGCGGCCGATATGTGAAGGGAGGCCGCGGGCGCGGCGCACGCGCAGTCTCTGTTCGGGATGCCGACATTGCCGCTGCCCGCCTACCGCTTCTTCGTGCCCAGTCGTAACAAGCCTGTCGGGTACTTCTAAACAACTCGACTACCTGATTACTGACTCGCATGAAACATCAATAAGTTTCTGTCTTCTATAGTTATAGACCATGTATCTTAATTATATTTGAATTTCTAACCTTGAGAATATTTGATCGTCAAATACCGTCAATGTTTCGTAAATGTACCTAATTTAGATTAAAAGTATTAGGTATTCGAAATATTTCCATATGATCCTGCTATGTCATGTGCTTACATGACGACCATGACATACCTATCTATCCACTAACATTGCACTATATTCCCTCTTACTTATAAACCCTACTCCCGGTTGAATCATTGTTCAACTGGTTTGACAAAACTCACAAATATTTTAATTGCGTGGCAGTTAGCTTAGAGGTCGTATATTACTCTGAGCCATGTTTATAAGTAGGGGGCAATGTTCTGATGCGCATTAGCTGTGGCCTCAAAGATCATATCAATTGGACGCAAGTATATGTAGATACTGAATTATAACCTACTCGTACCTTGAATGTTAACTTGCATCCCAGTTTTCATCATATTTGAACAGTAATTGTAATTTAATTGTAATAGATCCTGCTAATTGTTGGCACTTCTGACATTCTTGATACCTTCACGAGATTGATACTTTCCAACTGATGATTCCCCGTGATATCGAATTAATAAAAGAACCAACATGCAAACAGGCAAGAAGAAGCAAGAGTCAGACACTCTTTGTAGATATCGTCAATGAACAGATCTCAGCTACTGTGAGAGACGCCGCTAATGTTGAATGTACTCGTATTATAAGTACCTACAGCTACGTTAACAGTTTACAGGATCGTGTCATGTAGAGTTCAATTTTAGGAGCTTATTATATTATCAATAACATGATAACATGCATGTTTCCAAATATGTAATTCTTGTATTAGAAATAGGTAAATTATATGCGATTAATAAATGAGTATGTATTCAAACATTATTACACACTTTCTTGAATGTTTAATTGTGTAGAATAGTGTGTATAAATAAGTGCGTAGATCAGATATGGTGCCCAGAGCACCAGTAGATTGTAAGAACTACTCCAATACTTGAAGATGTTTCATGCGAGCCTACAGTACTATGAGGGCAAACCATACAGACTGCAGGGCTTACCTTTTTTCAATTATATTTTTCAATTATTTCCATTTTAGCATATGTCTGCAAATGTGTATTATAGATATGTTTTATTAAGTGGACGGTGGCCCTGCAGTCCTCTGACGACGAGTCACCGACACCCGACTCCAGTCGAAGCGGTACTTCACTAACAAAAAACGATCGCTACTTTATTTATCGTTCAATATAATTATTATCTCGATATTAATTTTAATCAAAATTACTGTGGACTTGCTGTGCAATAATATGCTTGTTATTTAGTTATGATTTTTATATTATTATGGAAGATTTTTTTATACACTGACGTTATGCATGTGTTCCAGGTATGATTTAAGCGTATATTTAGTTGGGCGGCGGGACCTCGCCCCGCGCCACCTTGTCTGCCTATTCATCTAATGTCCAATGTTATCGTGTAAGCTTCAAATAATATATTTCATTACAACTTACATCCATCTCTCCAAGTAGGGATATCAAAATTAAAAAATATTTGGCCCGTATCAAAAGACTGTTCGGTATACCTAATCATGTAATTCCGCAAACATATTTGTGTAAGAGTAAAGTATGTGTTAGAATTAGATATTAAATAAAAAAATATTGTAGTAACTGTCAGATCGATGTCAAATATATGTCTAATAGCGATTACTTACGTATCTAATAGTGGATGTGTGTTGTTGCTTCGCGGGCGCTTGCGGAGCCGTCGCGGCGGCGCCGGCGCACTCCCCAGTCCCAGCTCACTGTTCACTGTTCACTGTTCGTGCTGCGATTCACATACTTGTAGCCGTAGTGATCGCCAAATGTAATATCTAGATGTATTTTTAGCCAGTAGTGAATGTTCCAAATGCTAGGCTAAATTAGATGTCTACGTAGCAGCCTGCCTCTCTGCATTGGACCTACCTTCGAACGAAGTTTTCATGTTATGTTGTGCTAAATATCTAAGTTATCATCTAAAAGCTACATCCTATCCAAATCTAGTCTACAATTAAATTGCTACTTACGAACGTTCAAACAAGCACTCAACTCGCCTGGTGTCAAGCGCTTTTTGCAACCTATGCAACACCAGGCATGTCACTCGCGCGATGTAGACATGAACGAATGCGATGAGGTGACCGGTATCCCTCCGGTATTTATAACGAAAATGCAAAAATTCACTCTATTTCCAATGCAGTACGGCTGGCTACTCCGTGTTACTTGTTAGGTTAGTTAGATGCACTACAATCACCAACAACTGAATGTGTACATTCGTGCGTCTCTGCTGCTACCTACCAACGCATAGTTAGTGCATACCATTTCAAATAATTAGATAAGGTTTACAGTACCCGTACATTATTATACTTTCAATTGTACGAGTACAAAATTATTTTATCGACCACTTCCCAGAACATAGTTACTTCATTTATAGTTTCGGCGAGAAATTAATATTGTTACCTTCTTGTCGCAAGGGTATTCCATGATTTAGGTGAGGACGAGGGTCGGTGTAGCTCGGTAGGAACAGTCGCGGGACAGGTGAAGCCAGTTTATGATAAGTCTCCAAGTGGCCTTGATACTTCACTATTGTTTGGATTATCAGATTCGGTTCATGTTTGGAACTAGTGTATAAAAAAGACCAAATTTATTAGACGAAAAGAATTAAACATTTTTCGATTCAAATCTAGTTGACACTATTTGGCTATACTTTTTGGAAGCGAAGGTTTAATGTAGATAAAAAAAGAATAAATTAAAAAGTTATATATTGGCCTATCCGTTTCGGATGAATTGCGTAAATTTTGGTAAATGTTAACCTACGCATATTTTCTATTGTGTAAGTTTAGGCTAATGTGTTCAAAAAATAACTAAAATTTTAAATTTTTGAAATTGTAGAAAGTGCCTTCCAAATGTTTGACCACAGTAAGTGTTGGGATGGTGCGCGACGGTCGGCGTAGGCGGAGGCTGCGGCGCGCCCGCCGCCGCCCCCGCCTACTTTACTATTGAGCAGTTAGGATTAATGGAAATTCAAAATTATATAAATTAATACATATGACTATTAAATAGAAAAAATATACATAAAATTATATATTTGGCCGATGTGGTAATACCCTGACATGAAAGCGTTAGCTGACTATTCGGCGTCAAAATTATTAAGTACTTTTATTTTATGTTATCGTAAAGAGCAAGAATTAAATCCATTGAGTGTAACAATGCAGATATTGCTATGTGCCATTTGTTTGAACTGAATGTTGATTGCAGTTCATCTACTCGTATATATTCGTATCACAATGTGGATGGTGTAGTTATACATTAATCATTAATTTATTGTAGGTACTGGAAATACATACGTTTCGCATTACATAAATAAGTACCTACCTACCTAAGTATATGTTATTTTCGTGATAGATAAGTAAAGAAACTTGTAGTTTTATTGTGTACACCTACAGAGGCGGTTTTGGTTGGTAATGTAATGTAGGTAGTTTACTTTATTTATAACTTTTTTAGTAGTTATCATTACTTGCAATTCCCACTCGCGTTACAATATTACCTACCTACTTCTGCATGACAAATGTTCATATTATCTCTTACATTTTATTTTGTGATAACTACATATTATTTATATTTATAATATAGAATAAATACACTATCTGTGAACTCATTACGATTCTATTAATTATATTATTTAGTTTATATAATTTAAAATAAACTGCCGTTGGGCTCAAAACGTTTGAATCAAATTTGGTAGGTACCTACCAGTTTCGTGTCTCGATAAACCAAAATTGGATACCTAATAAGTATTTTGTTTGTAGCAACAGACTGTTTAGTTTAAGTATCTAAGTTGTTCAAGATGGTGGGTATCGCATACGATTTATTTATACTGTGTAATTATTTAATATAATTTAGTTTGTCACAAACAGAGTTAAAAGTAGCCTAAGTACCTACACTATGAAACTGTTTCGTTTTGTTAGCCCTATGACATGTCGGTAACTAATTTCTGGAAAACAATTGTTACCAAAGAATTGATAATTGAGAAGTTTTTTCGTCAAAATTGGGCATTGATTAATTAAGGTGTATTTAGACGTAACTTATGTGACACGACGGCCTCTTAGTTGAACGTTACATAATTATGTTACACCTACATTTTATTTGTGATATGTAGGTTATTTATTTAGTGAATCGTTTTAATCTTTTAGCTGATAAAAAATAAGTACTTGTATTTTTTGTAATTTCATTTCAGTTATTAAATAGTAACATGTCATAGGGGTACCTACATTGTGATTCATACAGTCAGCTTCAGATATTGGCTTTAACTATAAAATAATCTCAATTTATCAAACCGCAAATCAAATTAGATACTAAGCTACTAACAATAAAAATCATGAAATTATAATGCAACCGCCGACCTATATCTACGGTGAAGGCTGGAATACGAGGAATTACGTAACAAGAAATTAACAATTTTACTAATTTAATGATGTGTCCAAGTACAAATTGCTTAGCGTTAACTTAGTTCATATATTTTTACATTTTCAACATCAATACGTAGATATAATACATTCATATTAATAATTTAATTGAGGTTTGTTTGGATATAAGATCGCTCTGATTTATAATGTAGAGTAGGGGCCTTACCATGCTCTGTTAATGCCATGTTTGGCAATTGTCATTCTATCATGGCAATAAGAGCTCATGGAAGGGCTCCTGGGGGCCAACTATGATAATTTAAAACAGCGAGTATTTAGAATTAATTGCTTAACGCTTAGACATTTTAAATATGCGCTGCTACGATTATAGTTGGCCAGTGGTTTGTCGATGTCACAAGTAGATAACACCTCCTCTATTTCGTCTCCCGAGGCGCTAATTAAGCCGTGAAGCTGACTGTATTGAATACTTATCCCCTTATGTGTAAGAGAACGAAAAGCTAACTCTACGTTATTCATTTAAATAATATTGTTTCCCCTCATTTTTAATTCTCAAGTTCCTGACAATTACATACCTACTGTGACTGTGTATTGGATGTTATGTCAATTTCATGACCTCAGTTGTCCGTTTCGCCTGTTCGAGTGCGTCGCACACAAAACAAACCTATGATATCATGAAAATATAAATACATTGAATCCATTTTGAATCGATCAGCTACCCACCCAATGGGGCAAATGTAGATTTGTCCAATGTTTATGGGTATTCATTTTGTGCAGTGAGCGGCGTCACCTGACAAGCAAACCGTAGTAAACGTTCAATAAAATGTTATTCAAATTAAAGTAGCTTTCATTGTCGTGAATCATTATAATGTGTAGTAGGTATCTGTCACAATTAAAGCATTATTAATTATATGTAGTAGTGACTATCTGTCTCAACAGTCTTTATTAATATTTAAGTTTGTTATTGTCACTGTGTACCGTTGTCTGAATGAATTATAATATAAAAATAGAGCAAACGATTCTAGTTTTATTGCTACTCCCTACATAAGTACCAATTATTAAATATAATGTAGTAGTTGATGCTTAGATGCCTGATTAGTTTAGTATATTTTATTCGTATTAGTAAAAATAGATGATCAAATTTACCTGCTTAATACATGTAGTAGAAATTTTATTAAATTTAAAAATTCACTTTAAATTCACATGCTAATGGAGAATACAGGATTCCCCGAAGGATTAGGCAGAAAAATACTTATACTACTATAGAACAACGAGGCAGTCTATCTATATATCTATACTCTGAAATCACGTTTATGTACCTACCAAGGTACCTGCACTCGAAACATTTGCATACCTTATACGAAGGTACCACAATTTGTGAACCCCTAACGGCTAAACATGAACATCTCTGTTTTTACGTCCGCTTTGCTGTCTCTAGCTTTATCTTTTCTGTGGGGTTGCCTAACTGCTGCAGCAACATGTATTCAGGTGTGTCGTTGTGTAGCAGACGTGTAGTACTTTCTTGGCAAAACGCCGTTTTTCGGGGCCCGTGTATAGCGCCATCTAGCTTCAGTGCCTAACAACTAAGTGGATAGAAGAAGAACACAAAATCTGTAAGTACAATTTTAAATAAATATAGCAATGCTTTCAAAACAGAGAAGGAATAAATTTGTTAACGACATAATTTTGGGCACGGAAAAATATTTAGACGATTATGTGGCGAGAACAGGAACAAACTAGAAACTAATATTTACATACATCGACTGTGTCCAAAACCAGCCGCGTTATTCACAAAGGTTTCTCAGCGTCGTACTCGTCGTCTAGTGTCGGTTTTAAATTCGAAAATGAACCTTTTCCTCTATGTATGTATAAATTTTCTATGATTGAAACCAACATTCGTCGTCGAGTTCGACGCTGAGAAACCTTAGTGTACAACGCGGCTGTACGTACGTCCCCCACCCATTTGAGATGGAGATACTCTTCCTCGGTTACGACACCTCCAAATTAACGAATCGCAAGCAAGTCGCAAAATGTGCAGGCCACGTATATGGTGCAAATCTTTAGTGATTATATTTGCTATGTTGTTTATGTCTATGCACTAAATGTCCACCTCGACCGCCGTCGCTATAAATACACTGCGCAAGCTTGAATTTCTATATTGACCGGACTACTACTACAGGCATTCCTATTATGTAAATAGCAAAATAATCGAAAAAAATATTGTTGACCATTTTTATTTATGTATTTGGTTCGTTGAATATGAATTACAGTGAGTATTATATTATTATACCTGGATAAATATAAATATTAGATTACAAAACGTGACAAAGTGTAGACAATCTACGCTTACCTATTGTTTACAATATTTTGTTCATACAAATCGATACATACAGACAAAATTATATTAAATCATACTGTGTGAGACAGAAGCAACTTTACATGAACACCCTCACAATTCATGGCAGAGATCTAATAAGCTCACGATATACAAAATCATGTCCCAAGTTACATTTCCACCATACATCTATGTAGTCTATGGTCTGTTACTGGAGTCCAAAAGTTAGGTTCCCTATCTTATTACGCCCTGAGCGGGGTAGTCTCCAGGTAGCGGACGAAATGTTTCCAGTCATGTTAACTTACTTTACTAATTGACCATTCATTTTGAGGGTTTTCTCTATAAGGGTGGCAAGCTTGCATAAGGGTTCCGGGATTATAATAACACTTCCCATACGATACAGATTAAATAAATTTGATAACAAAAAAAAATTGTAAATGTATTCAAGAACTGTAACTTTATTTCTGACACCACGAATTCAAAACATTTTGGCAATTACTAAAGTAGCTTAACATACATTATACATCTAAAAATTAATAATAAAATGAACCGTAACTAAGTGTAATGTTCAGAGGTTGTCGCGTCGACGTCATCGCACTTAACAATAGCAAAAAGAAACAAAAAAACTGAAAGTTTTTATAAAAATTATAATCGCTGATCAACAAAGACGTTACAGCTGTATGTGATTGTGATAGTATTGGAGTAACTACGTTTAATACTTTAAATATTATACTATAACTATGCTTTCAGTCTTCGTTATTTATTACAGCCACGACAAAGCAGCGCCAACACTGCGCCCCTTGTTGACCATACTATATATACATAGTAAGGTATGTATATACACAAAACTTACATACTCAACAACTACTGTGAGTACCAAAAAACCATAGTTGGAAACGCCCAAATCGAGCGAATGCATATGTAACAATATGCGCATAAAGGCATCAAGTACTTGAAAAGAGTTAAGTTTATAAGTTACTATTAAGTCAAATACATTATATGCTTAATTCGGTAGTACACGTGTGAAATTACTTTAACTACACAGAAAGTACCTAAGCGGTCTGTGGCCTAAATTAAAAATTACTAAGTTAACTGGTAATAACCTGAGGCCTTACCATAATCTCTTTTTGCGATGATAATTCGACTGAGTGAATATGACAGATAGTATACACGTAAGATATGTCTGTCTCCTTCATTCAATCGAACTAATAGCACAATAAGGGTTAGTGACACGGCCTTGAATATAGTTTGAATAAATGGTTACCTTAAAACGATAATTACTATTTCCAAGCCCTCAAAGGCACTCGAGGCTTGAACACAGAACGCAACATTATTCATGTGTGTATTCACCCACATTGTATGCTACATTCTATGTCTAAGTCAAGGTCAAAACAAGAAATTGCAACACAAAGAGTAATACAGTATCTTAAATATATGAATTTAAAAGCATTTATATTGGGATACACGCGCTTTGCCAGCAATAATGTACAATAATAATATGCATATAAATAAGCATATACGTGAACAAAGCTGTGTCCAGCGCAAGGCCAGCTCGTTAAGAGTGCGGGCCTCCACACACAAAGTACATAAACATAATGGTTAAGTAATTAATTGTGAACAATCACAAAAACATAAAATAAAGTCAATAAATCATAAAAATAAACAAACAAACACGGAAAAGGACGACACAATGAAGTTGTATCACATACAATTGAATTCAAATAAATTATTACAGTATAAACAAAAATTGCTATAAGTACTTGATAATATTAAAGCATATGTGTAAGTTTAATGCTACGAATGTAACCGTTACCCGACAATATTTCCTTAACAAAAAAAATGAAGTGAGTAAGTAATATTCAAATTAGGAATAAGCATTGAGATGTAATAGGTACTAACAACTTAGTAAACGTGAGCAAATAAATAATAGAAAATTAAATTAGGTTATGTTGTATTGCTAACTGTTAGCGAAAAAGGGACAGCACAATAAAATTGTATCACAAACAAATTAAATATAATTATATAATAAAAAAAGCTTAATTGCAAAATGTATTGCAAATTGTCTCGCAACCAAAAAAAATATTACTTTAATTAGTAATTCCCAAATGAAATGAGATTGTTTCCAGCACAGTGGTTAGGTAAGTAAATATACAATGTCAAAGTGAAATCTAGGTACCACTACTCAATTGCTGTTACAAAGAAAATGTTGCAAGTAAAGAAATGCATAGCAGTGGTATTATGCACAAGAGTAAATATAATGATAAACAAATGAAACCAAAGTAATGCTCACCACACGACACGATACAAACGAGTTACAGATGTTCAAACACAGACCATTTACTTTAATCTTTAAGAGTGTAGTTTTTCCTTCTCCAAAGATGGTTGTGATCAACTATTTTGTCTTCTGACTGTACTCCATATAAGAGTCCCCATACCGTGATATAAAGTTAAACTTATTTAAAAGGAAGGAATTGAATGGTAGTATGCAAATGATCGCCTTGTAGCCGAGGGAATTGTTTAATAAATGTCTACCGACCAATAATAACTATTGCAAAGCTAATAATCGGTGTTAACTCGATTATTAAACAAATCCCCTCAAATGTACAAATAATTAATTTCAATAGCTCTCAATCAATTTTCAAAAAAGAGTGTCTGAACTTAATTACCAATTACATTTTTTAATAGTAGATACAGATGAGCATTAGATTGCCTTATGACTATTTTGAACAGAATCTTAAAAAAAAACTTAAAGTATCAATAAATAAAATAGCGCACGCCGTAATCATTAAATTATACTGTGATGAATTAGTAAAATTAGGCAGTGGCAGTCTGAGAACAAAACAAAACAATTAAATCAACTTACTAACTAAGAATCAAATTTCTTTCTCATAAATTCTTTGGGATAATGAAGTCGTTAAAATCATATACAAGGATTTTGGCAATGTGAGATGGTATGCAAGCCACCATTGTTATCTACGGAACAGATTACATTCAAATATACTAGAATATTAATTATTATTATTATTATTATATGATATTGAATTGAATGAATGAATAATTATTTATTATTAAAAGTTATTGTTACGGATACTTGATATACGCAGTATTACATATGTAGAAAGAGTTCAAATTGTCTATGTCCGGTGGGTACACGACACTTCCCTTGTTCGTTACTCGCCTGGCCTCTTACTTTATAAATCACACACATTTCTCCAACTCACCAGATTACTTCAAGATGATTCATTATTTAGAACCCGTGATTAGTTGACATATGATTTTCACTTAACACGCTTGACATTTATTACTAGTGAAGATAAGACGAAACATAATCCAAGGGGTGATAAGAGTCTCATCGCCTTTTAATGCCGCCTGTTTGATTGTGTGATAATTGTTGTCATCCCTAATTTATAAACATTCTCCTCAATACGTCAGTGAGAGAAATGTAATGCATATAATTACATGGTCTATTGTTTGGAAGTCGGTTGCGATCGGTTTATTACTCATAAAAGAATACATTTTGTTTAGGATCCATTTGTATCTTCAGACACTGGAGCGAGTCAGCCAAAATAATATTCTTTAATACACTAAGTACTAATGATTGTCTGTGTACCGCGTCTGGCACACTCAATGTCCGTAAAGTATAAAATGTCCTGTACTCGTATTACCTACACTTACGCATTAAGTTCGACATAATCAGAGTTAATACACAAAATGTCTTTAAAACAACTTATCGCATAATGCTGTAGGCAAACTATGTAAGGTGTAAGGTGTAATAGAACACAAACTCTTGTTGTTAAGTTTAGCTTAAGTATTAATTTTAAGAAAGAAAAAAAAAAATCAAATTTATTATCATAATACAATTGTTCATAAAAACATAACAATAATTAATCATTAAATAAGATGTCAAACAATGTCAATGTAATAAAACCTATGTAGTTTCAATAATATTCTACTAATATCATAATATATGCAGACAAAAATGATTGGACTTTTACAACAGTTTCATCCCCAAATGTGAAAGGCAATATACGTTAACTATGTATAAATGTATACCATAAAGGTACATGTGCCTAAAGCCTAATCGTCTCATTTATAAAAGTAACGAGACTGCCATGCATACAGTTTCCAAGATCGTTGTAACCTTTATAAATTCGACGGAGTGGTGAAAGGCATAAGAGGTTAAGTCAGGGTGCCATGCATCTTTTAGCTTCTGACTGACTTGTAATAACTGATGGGCTATTGAATACTGAGATATATAGATATTCGCAATAGCAACTGTTCATAGTTCATCAATTTCACTATGTTGGGGAAGAAACTTAGAAAATACCAAGATTGTCATACATACAGAGATATTATATCAATTAATATGTCTGAGTTAAGTATATGCTGCAAATTGTAAAGTAAACAAATTATTTTTACTCGCATACTTCAACTTAATTCCTATAAAAGGTTTGTTCTTCGTAATCGGAGCATAACGTAAACATGATCATGTCAAACATAGGCGGGGGACATTGAAGACAGGTTCGTAAACAATTACATGTGAAAACGGACCCAATGTCTCAAACACTCGCCGTCAATTTCTTAGAAGTTATACTGCCATTCAAATCTATTTTAATTTGCATTTACAAGCCTGTTATGTACTTGACACATACACATAGATTTTGAAGCACGCAAACATCTATGAATTAATTCGGCGCTAAGTATAAAGAGTAAGAACGATAGATGGATCGCAACCGACGTTGAGGCGCTGGGGTTTACTTAGCAATTCCAGGGAGCGTACATGTTGACGTATCGGCGCAGGAGGCGCCGATTGAGTCGATGCTATTCCTCGCACTTGCGGCAGGCGCCGGGCACGTCGAAGTCGAGGACGAGGAGCTTTGTTTCCTCAGTGCCATTACGCGAGCCAACGGCGCAGATGAGCTTAGTGGCAGAGGCTCTAATACGCCACACCACTCCGCCCGACCCGCCTGAAGACAACTCCACCAAATTACGAATGAACTCGCCAGTCCTAACGTCCCACAGCTTCACCGTCCCGTCGTCAGACGACGTGATCACGAAACGGTTGCTCGACTGAAGACAAGTCACCGCCGACTGGTGCTTGTTCGGACCTGCGGGAGAGTTTAACTGTTTTGTAAAAATGTATATTTAAATCTTTGCATGTATTCACATAATGTGACATGAACATGTTTAACAATTGCCTATGTCTGAAATTTATCACAAAAAAAAACAAAAATTATGCGTTGATAAATCCGTCTGCCAGGACACTGAAATGTAATAATTTTTATTTCACTCATGAAAGATATTACCTACATTATATAGGTATATGATGGGCTAATTAAAAAATATATTCGCATAACTTTACTTTGTTGAGAAATAATTGGAAATAAAATGTTTAAATTATTCCGTTATACCGTATTTACTCGATATATGTAGTTATCGATAAATAAGTCTCGCCCATCGCTAGTGAGCTGTCTCTGACATTGTCACCTTTGACGTCCCTACCGTCACTTGACATTGTCAACAAGTCTTTTAACGATCCATTAAAATCTAGCCGACCACCCACGCACCCGAGACCGCCGATACGTGGATTGCTTTCGTAATAAAATTCGAGAAAGCGGGGTCTCGTAGGTTTAGTAGTTTGTGGCATGAGCGAACAATTATTAAATTTGATTAGTGCATTTTAACGCGTGCGGTTATTCCAGTGAGTGTATATTGGATGCAAAATATGTTTGAACTGACCTGACAATGTGTGCAAGCAATGTCCAGTGGTGATGTCCCAGACCTTGACGGTGGAGTCAGCGTTGCCTGAGACGAGAATGTTGGAGTGGAGCTCCATACCGGAGGTGAGCGACTGGTGTCCGGTGAGCGTATGCTTCAACTGACCCGACTCCACGTCCCACACGCGTATCGACGTGTCCAGCGAACCACTCACCACATGCACTCCGTCAAACTGTTTGTACAACAATATTTGCTTTCAAACACTCCACCGTTACTTCGGTATTAATGAAGAATATACAGATACATATTTTTAATTCTATTAATATTGTTAAATTAAATAAAGTAATTTGTAACGATGCTTATTTAACGTATATTCTTTAATATTCCTTGCGGTGATATCCATCCCAATACTATAAACTAGTGGACGCTTCCAGCTATGCATGACCTAGTTTTTAAAAAAGCTTTCAAATATCTGTCTGTTACCTTATCAAGGCTAAAATGCTGAGCCACAATAAATGTAGCTAGCTTAGAGCCTGAACTGGGGAGAAATACAGTCTACATATAATCTAAGCTAAGCTGTAGCGTGAAAATGTAGTTCATCTAGCTGTGAGACTACAAAGACACGTAAATACGCGAAAAACAATTTTACTATTGTGATAGTAAAGGTAGTGTTACCTGGAGACTGTAGACCCTGTTGGTGTGACCAGCGAGGGTGTGCAGACACTCGCCGGTATCGGGGTTCCACACCTTGACGAAGTAGTCATAGGCACCGGAGACGACCACTTTCCCATCGTACTGTACGCATCGCACCGCAGCCAAGTGTCCGACGAGCACGCGGAGGCACCGTCCATCAGGTATAGACCATACGCGCAGCGTTGCGTCACGGGAGCCTGACACTACCCTGGAATACAATAATAATGCTACATGGTACCTCCTGTGCTATTAACATTGTTTATAAGTTTCGCTTTACGTTTAAATTAAACTAACATTAACGAATCGCATAAGCCTGGAATATAATAGAACAGCTTTCGGCCGCAGTTTCGCTCGCGTATTATATACAATAGTCTTATTTATTTTTTGACACCAAGATAGACATCCCTAATTAAACTCAATTAGCAATATAACCTGTTACTCAATGATAATGAGGTATTATATTACAGAAAGAAAATTTAATGATTACTAGTATTTTTATAATATGAGGTACAAATGTCTAATATATAAGTCTATTAATATACACAATGCGAGGTCAGTCAATGTTGGTAATGTATAGGTTGGTGTGTAGCCGGGCGTACAAATTATACAGCAATATCATTGGATGTAAATGCAGTAATTTCTTGTGATTATCAATTTGATATTCATTCACAATCACAATGGGATAACTACCAGTTATAATGTAGGCCCGGAATCACTAGAGCAGCTCATTGTGACGGTTATAATGTGCTGAACTGTAACTTACGTAGCCTATTTTATTAAAATGAAGATTTTTTATCACCCATGTCCATCACTTAACATATTATGACAAAAAAGGGATGGAACTGCTTCTAAGCCTGGATTTATCTAAGGCTAAGTTTGTAATCAGTTTTTAAAAACAGTGATGAACATTGCAATGGAGAAAACCAGTATAGACTGAGAAATAATATAAGAAGTATTGGAGTACCTATGTAATTATGAGCATTGATGCCGCAAGAAAAAGTCCTTCATATTTTATGCACGTTAATTAATTAAACATTCGCTAATGCAAGCAATGGCCAAGGTAGGATGTAATTTCGCAATGACTTAATTTCTATGATCACTATAATTATCATAATGTATAAGGACTCAACAAGTGGTTTCCACATAGGAAAGCACCCTAATTTACGTTAATACACATTTATTCAAAATTAAGATTAAATCGCACAAATGCTACTAACAGCCAATTTAAACTTTTGAAATGAAATAAACTTTATTGGTATAAAATAGTTTCAATCAGTCACTTCACAAAGTGCATTGTACACCAATATTTGAACCTCCTCAAGTGCAATCTTACATGGCACATTGTTCAATAATACCGACCTATTTTGGTTGAGATGCATGCAGCGGACGGTAGAGGTGTGTCCGGCGAGCACCTTCAGACACTGTCCGCTCTTGGCGTCCCAGACACGAAGCGTGCGGTCCGTCGAACCACTGATCACCAAGTCACCCACCATCTGAGACGACCATACTCCACCCGAGTGCCCGACCAATGTACGTAGGCACTGAAATATAATCAAATTACAGGTCATTTATTGAGGTCTAATCTTCATCTTTGCCGGGCCATACTCAAAGTTTAAAATATCCCTTATGCATAAACAAACCCTATCATATAAAGAGCAATTAACTTCATTTTATTGCATTTAAGAACCCTAGTTTCGAATCAATACTAAAGTAAAGAGCATGTTTGTGTTTCCGACACTGATACCAAATCCGGTATCAAAGTAAACGCCGGTTTTAGCCCACCTTGCCAGTAATAGCCGACCAGACTTTGAGTGTGGTGTCATCGCTGCCGCTGAGTATGCGGTTTCCGTAGAACTGGAGGCATGTGATGACGTGGTCGTCGTGTCCTCGCATGGTAATGGGGGCGTCCACGGGCTTGTGGACCCAGTTGTTCTCGATGAGGTACTGGCGCATGTACACTGCTTTCCAAGGACTGGCGCACCGGGGTAGTGAGCGAGGCATCTTCTTCAACGACGTGATATTAATACGGCGGCACTGCTCCTTCCACAGCAAATTGTCATCGGCTAGGAATCTGCGGCAAATTGTTGCATTCACATTTAACAGGTTATATACATACAATCTCAATTCGGTAGAAAGTTATAGTTATGAAGGTCGGGTCTTCTGCGTGTTGCACAGTACGTTCCAAAACATGTTAAAAATCTTATACAATACTAGTTTTTACAATTCTTTCAACAACAAACCAAAGAGATTACTTTTTCAATTAAAAATTTGTATTATCCCACTAGATATTTTTTATCGGCTCCATGGAATTAATATATAGGTACCTCCAATATCGGCAAGTCTGCGCAGCTTGCAGCAGGTCCTTAGCCTCGAGGTATCCAAGCACAGTGAGCGCCAGTTCTTTGGGCAGCAGTGAGATGAAGTCACGCTGGAACAGTGGCTCAATGGACTGCATCATGTGTCGCACTTGACTCGCCGCGCAACGGTTGATCAACGCGTCAATTGCTTGGATCTTCTCGCCGTTGGACCAAGATTGGAAGCTGACAAAATAATTGAAATTTATTTAATTCAAACTAAGAACAGTGAACTACGAGGTGTCAATGCCATAATTAAAGTGGCATCAAATCCCACACACTTCGACGAGTTGGATCCTAGAAGTTTGTTCCTAAAGAACTAAAGGACAAACTAAAAAATGGTTATGCATGTCTTCTTTTGCGGGAAACTGAATCCGACGGCGAACTGAATGCAGTAATTGAAATCAATATATTCGTTCATCATACGTTGATATAGGAACGTACTTTACCTAAAGTTTTTCTAGACGTAACATCTCTTATAATGAACACCAACGCCCAACATACATCAATTATAATTGTGGGTTCAATAGTTATATTTAATAATGACTAACACGCATATCGTTCATATAAGCGGTCACTGTGTGCTTTAGCTGGCAATACCAGGGGTATAAAAAATAGATCTGTCACTAGCTATGCACCCGTACTATTAATATTATTGTAAGTTGCAGCAAAAAGATTATATTGTGTAATACACTTAATATTTAGTACAAAACACATATACTCAGGTAGGGTAAGAACGCGCTCTAGTTACACTCCACTTTAATATTTTCCACACAATATGAATACTCAGTACAACATAACACAACGTTTAATTCGCTTGTAGAAGTATATTAATATATGATATTTTCTAATTGATAACTCAAGTAATATTCAAATATTTTAATGTGAAGTATATAACAGTGGACTCACAATATTTTTTCTAATATACCCGCGTCAAAAGGTTTGAGCATAATGTGTATATATGTGTATTAATCAGTCAGTCAGACAGGATAAGTACTTAGCTATATATAGATAGAAACAAGGCTGCATATGAAAACCCCACTCTGTACCCTGCTGCCGTATAAATAATGGAAGTATTCTTGGAATACAATTTCAATGAACAAAATCATGTAAATGTAAGTCTGACGCAAGTCCTGTGGGTGATTTTCCATTATTTGTTAGGATTTCAAAATGTATCTCAGTCAGAAAAACAACACGTGTCCAATGCACATACATATATTAAGGAATTATACATTTAGAGTGAAATGGTGCAACATTATCTCTGTCTAACCCGTGTGTCTAACACAATGTTCTTTAAGCTTTCACACAGCAGCTCAAAATACGCTATTACGGAGTAAATCGAGTTCGACATAAACGTAGTAACATCATAACTCTAATCGGATTTGTACGAGAGGTCTTGTTAGTGAGAAAGAAGGTGGGAATCATCCTATAAATCATAGAAGGAGTTCTATTTTGAAACCTTAATAACTTTTGTTGTGTTACTGAAAAACATTTGGGAGTGGCTGTGATGAGCTTCTACCTGTTCTGTTGCAGTACTCTTTACTTTCAAAGTTTTATTTTGTAGTACATAGCTTTTCGGTTTTTCTTCGGTAAACTTGAACCTCTAAAGTTCAATATTATCCAATTCTGATGAAACCTTAACATTAATATCATATCTAAACATCCTTGGCAATAATGAGCTCAATACCACTATTTCTTATCTTGTCCGTAATATAAAGCGCCGGACCTATTCATTGATGAACTTGAGAGGAATAAGGCATTAAGATAATATCCAATTAACTAATTATTATTGCTGGGTATCCCCAACATACGTCGCAACATTTAATTTATGTTTATTCGGGTTGTTGTGACTATAAGACCGTAGCGTGGATGACAACAGGCATTTGTACCAATAATATGACTGAATTGTTCAGTCACATATTATAGGGTCAACAGACATTGATCGACGAGTAGGCAGGGAGAATTGACTTCATCAATCTCTTCATGCCCGACGGGTGCGTGTACTCAATTTCCCATCCTTTATTGATCGAACGATTTAATCAAGGTCAAGAGCCTTGATGGATGTTTGTTTTAAATTGTCGAGAGCAACGCCTGTATGCAGGTTCAACCCTGCACTGAACTGCACCAATTAATTTGTCTTAGCCTGAGTCAAATGATCCACCGTGAGATGGAAAACATCACGAGGGAAACCAGCGATCTGTGTGTGTATGAGTGAATCTTGCTTGAAAATAGCGACATTCGGCTTCGATATTAATAATAATATTCTTTCACGCATATAAACGCGTGAAAGAATATTATAAGTAGTTTGAGATTTCATCAACAATGTTCTTTTAGTGACCTTCCTTCGCTCCTATTCCAGACACATTTGCATAGTAGGTATATATTTTCTCAAGATTTTTTTAAGAACAAAAGGAAGATCATTTTATTACAACCAAATTAGATGGACACGATACCAATCAAATCGAGTCCTTAAAAACAAAAGTAAAAAAAACACGAACCTTGCAAGTACACTGGACTTCAATGGAATATAGAACAAAATGTTATTTAGCAAACATTTCTGACATTTTATCATAGACTATTCCTAAAACAGCCTTGACAAAGAGGTAGTAGAAAAACTAGTAGAAAAGTGAGTCTCGCTCGCACTCGCAACCTCACAGCTATCGCGTAGATTGTTAGTGGATAGTCAAATCCGTCATCTTGGAAATCCTAACTTTAAACAAATCACCCGAACTAGATTTCTGTACGACAAAGGTCACTGATAGATGCTGAGACTTTGTAAGAAGTTGAAACCCATAATGCTGAGTTTAAGCAATAGCTTTCGTACATAAGTGATTATTCAGGCTTGTTTTGTTCCCGCGTGTGACCTACATGTAAATAATAACAAATGTTGTGGTAAAATGCGCAGAGATTCAGGTATCAATTAATCTCGATAGCAGGACAAGTGACAATTTAGTTTCAAATTTGAAATAGAGGCACGGCTTGTTTTAATTTCAACGTAGAAATAGTGGTGTTAAGCACATGAGGTACCTAAGTACTGATAGAAAAACTCATTGATACAATACAGTGAGACTTGAACTTGTGTTACAATACTTGCAGGAGGCATACACAATTTATTTATTTATTATGTCATCTACATAAAAATGATTTGAATACTTACAGAGTAAGCCACTGTTTGATCTCTGGTGGTGGGCCAGACATCATCATACCGTCGGGGCAAAACTTCTTCGCCGGCTGAGGCGGTGGTGGGGGCTCTTGACGTCTCTTTCTCTAAAATATAAAAACAATGTTACAATTAATAATATCATGCAGTTTAATTTTTTTTAAATAATTTATCACTTACAATTTTGTTTTTGTAGCTCAACATTTTGACTTCCGTAAGACGACTGAATCAGACCACACTCAAATCACTGTATTTATACACTAATATCAAAATTCATGATGTATAAAACATCATCCTAGCTAGTTTGAATTGCAATGAGGTGCTTCAACTTCTTGGACGAGGAGTTCAATATGATATGAATTGCAAATTCATCCCGAAACAACTTGAACTGCGTCTCAAATAAATCAGGGGTGATGAAATGTTGTTACCAAGCAAAATCTTTATAGGTATTAATATCTAATAAAAAATCTCTGATACGAAACATACACTTGGTTCGATTTTATGCTATTCAAAGATTTACAATCCACAAAGTAAACAAAACGGCGTTCGGCATTTTCTCACGTTTTTCAAATGAGCTAAATTAGCAAAATTATTTCCTTCAGTTTTAAATTTAAATGCACTAGCAAATATCTTTCACGGCATTTCACAAAGCGACGAGTGTTTGCTAACAGACGGTCTGTTAAATGACGAATCATTTAAAGCGCTGACGACAGATACCTATACGTTATAAGCTATCTACACCGAGTTAATAGTAGCAATGATTGTTTGTGTATATTTTTGTAGCCTAACTCGAGACCTTACCAATCGCAACGATATACGCGATATTATGTGACAGATATTGTATACGACGTGTATAAATCTGTCACTAACATAGCCGAACTATCATGACAATAAAAGCTCACTATACTTGCAATGCAGACAAAGTCGTGGGTATAAACTGATATTATATATATAGCTCTCGAAATAATGATATTCGATAATGATACTCGAGCTAGCCATAGCTGGCTTTAGCTTTACTTTTGGAAACTAAATTTACGCGGGTGAAACCGCGGGGCACAGCTAATATCGCTAGAAAATAAATAGCTATAAGATGGCTTATATTCTTAAAATAAACCGTCATTATTGCTTTCACAGCTATCTTTGTTATTTAGGATATAAATAATTTAGTGTAATAATAGTTGTATATAAATTCTAAGGTATTTTTCATATATTTTGGAAATTCTTCTGATGGTCAGACCTAAAGTTACAATCATTTACTGAGTTTATGTTAGATTTAAGCACTATTATATTGTATTCCACCACATTAGTTTTAAGTATATGTAACGATGGTTTGTTAATGATTGTAAATAAATCAATAAACAATTTTTGTGATAATACTTAACAACGTTAGAATGCATGAATCATTCACGCCCCTTTTTTAAGTCAAATTAAATGTATGATGCAAGTATTAGCATGGCACGGGACGTAAAATAGGCATTTAAATTAACATGAAAATAAGAGATCTCACCCATAGCCGCTCGTGATCTGGCTCAGGTTCATAGTAACCGTCGTCGTCCTGCAGAAAGATAATTAAGAAAATAAATACCATATCCTACTCTTATCCCATGTTATTTAGGGTCAGCGCAATGTGTTCTTCTCTTCAATTTCGCTCTATCAGCCGTCCTATCTGTATTCACTGCCATTGTAGCCATACCATCTTCCTAACAATTCATCCATTGTTTCTTTGATCTTCCTTACATCTTTTAAATATTCACATTCATAAACAAAACCTTTTTGGGAATATAATCCTCATCCCAGCATAATATATAAATACCATTATTATTAGAAGTAATAAAACACAAACAAAATATATTAATCATTCAATATTCCCGTTTAATTAAGCTAATATGGTTTGAATTTACTCACCTCATTCGATGATAGGCAATTACACCAGGAATCTTCAATAACTTCATCATCATCAGAGTCATCGTCTGCATACTCCATCGATAACCTCTGAAAGTATAAGCAGTTAGCAATTACCTTCACACACTTAAGCAAACCTACTTACCTACCTAACGTAAATATTTCCAACATAAGCCAAAAAAGATGTCACTCACAGGGTCTTTAGAATGTGTCTTCATCTTCCCAGTGGTATTAAGTCCCAGGAGTTTCTCTGCATTCGATGTAGAAGGCACGCTGAACTCCTTGGTACTATCAGAACTAGTACTAGCGATACTTGAGGCGTTCGAGCTGGTCCGCCCTGATGGCCCACCAGCATCCAGCTCACATCCATCCTCGTTTTCACAATCCATTCTATCGCCCTTATACAATTTTCCCTTAGGGAAATCTTTCTTCTCTTCGGTACCACTGCTCAATAGCTTCTGCATAAAGTCCTCCTTATATTCCTTTTTCTGTTGTCCCATAACATATGGATTTCTCGAGTGTATCATATTTTTGATAGTAGTATTACTATCATCAGCCTCCTTGCTACACCCCGGCAGGCTGTAATCGTGCGAAATGTTAGGCAGAGCAGATATAGTCTCCGAGCTTGACGCCAAACTGGAGTTAGTGCTAGACAAGCTCCCTGAGAAATGGCTTGAATTAGATTTTCCATCGACTATGATCCGGGAGCATTGTTTTATTATCCTGTTCTCCTCATCGAAATCCTCCCGCTCTATGTCGTCGATCCGCTGCCTAACATTATTCTGTGCGTCAACCTCTTTGTCCACCGCACTGGGATCAGAATCAGTCTTATTGTCTTCATTTTTTTCGTAGGGGGTCTTGTTTGACTCTTCAAATATGTGACACGTGGCTTGAGAACATGATGGTTCCATTCTATTTCTCAAGATCTGAAATACAATATAGACATACATTAATATTTATTATTACTACTTATAAGTACCCATTAAATATAAACCAATGACTTTTAAACTTACTGGTTTTCGGACTGTGGAATTTAGAGGTGCATGAGCAGGGTACCTGTAGACATATGCATCATGAGTGAAACAATAGATTATTAAGAAGAAATTATGCAGTTGCTGCAACTAACCAACTATTGCAATTTATAATAATATATCTACGGGTCTAAATAACTGGCGAATGATAATCAGTCAGATAGCAGTTATGTAATTTATACCATTGACAAATGTGTAATAATCAGGATATACTGTGAATATCATACTGAATAACTCAAAAACTCCATCTAAATTGAACATGCCTTTAGGCAGTTTCCAATATTATAATAGATTGTCACAAATATCTTTTACAACTTGGCTCTATATTTTTTTTTAATAATTAAGTAGTAAGTTACTTTTAATAAACAAATATTTTGAATATAGAAGTATAATAATTAATAAGTCCATATTTTTTGTTGTATTTATAGATTTTTCATATTATGCCTCTAAAATATCCTAAAAAGGGAAATACATTTTGCATTTGATAATGTTTGAATGCATGGTCAGTTTTATTATAATTCGGACTGCTTTTTGACATTATTTTCAACAAGTTGTTTTAAATTGGGAGAATACCATTTTAGAGGGTGTATCAGTGGACCAGTGGAGTGGACCAGTTTAATGTGATATGATAGTTTGAAACCAAAAAGAAACAGTGAAAAATATATTCTTTGGAATTAAAGCGATTATTGTGAACATTCCTATCTGTATGTTTGATTGTAAGACAAAATGAGAAATCAGCAAAAAACAATAAATATTATATATTTCAATTCTATTTATCTAGCTATGAAGCTGGTAGCCTGTGATATTATAAAAAGCCACATTTTATTTAACCATTATAAAGTGAGCTCCAATTGCTAGAGCAAGCATACAACAGGGAGTCAGTTTTAAATGGACAGATTCTAGATGCTGCACATTTCTGATAGGGTTTCTGAATTATGTAACAATCAATTATTGTACCATATTTATTTATAAAATGATTAAAAAAAGTAAATTATGAGAGACATTCATTAAATGAGATATATACAAATAAAATATCTGTTGTTTGTAAATTCTTATATCGAGATTATTACTCAATGTAACCTTTGCACCTTATTTTGGTAACAATTAAATACAATAGTTCCATATCTTAATATTTTCAATGATCCTATCATTTGACATCAAAAATGAATTGAAGTCAAAAAGGTTATGACAGTATTCATAACAATAATAATATGCAATGTATTGAATAGGGATAAGCGAATCATCAGATAAGGATCAGAGTAAAAAACTGTCAAAGTAACAAAAAAGCATCACTCTTTCAAGATCACTATGTATAGGTAATGTACCTAGAAGGAGAGAGAGAATGAGGAAATGGTTCTTTAAACAATGAACTTCAAATTAAATACCATTATTAAATGTATCTTGAAAGCATTGAACTACAAGAATCTACCTTAAACACTAACTAGAGGTATATTTGATGAATTAAGGATGGTTGTACTCCTTAAAATGGTACATATAAAAAACATACACTTTCGAAAATCCTTGAAAATACAAGATGGCTAGTTAGTTAAAACCAGATGCTAATAAAATTATGAATAAAACATACTACTTTAGAGATATTGTGAAATGAATAACAAGGCATAGAGAAATAGTTGAGAATTATACAAGCAAGGTCATTGTGTTCAACAAATTGTTACACTATATTACTACAGCACACAGATAGATACACAATGTCACAACCAAGGCCATCTTTATCATATGTTTCTTCAATTAATAATCCTATGCAAATAAAATGCACTTGGCTATAAAAACGAAAAACACCACGACACACAACTAACGAAAATTTTTCATGTAAATGGTATGGTTTCCATACACGATTTACGTGATGAGTCGTTCGATTGAGCATGACTGTCGTGTCGTATATAAATGCAGGAAGTAAATCACATGTGCATTCTCAGCAACAAAAACTAACTCATTGGGATCCGAAGCGTGAGAAATTATTTTTTTCACTTCTACGCAGGATTAGCAATTCACATGCAGCATGAACAAAAAACATTTTTCAAAATGTATGGCGAAATATTCTGACCTTTTCATAGTTCTTAACTCACAACCGTTTCGTCCAGCCGAATGTTGACCTAGAAGTATAGGTAGAGTCTGGATGCGCAGATACGCATCGCGAGCTGAATAGCTCTGTTTGGGATATCGAAAGGACATGATGTAAAACATAAAAAAGTGGGATGAGAAACTAATTACGTGCCCCACGTACGTACACTATAACATTATTTTGAATGAATACTCACCTGTGGTTTTATTACACTGTATATAATTTCATTTGTTAACTTGTTACTTGTTACAGACACATACTTAAAATACTAGATTAAAATAAAAAATTATGCATTTGCAATGTGCATCAATCTTTTTGATCGAAACACGGTGGTCGGCCATCGACCATAGACAAATTTATTGGTAATGAAATGTCAGTTGCCATACTACAAAGATGCACCAGCATAAAAATGAATGGAATGGAATAAAAGCTAAATGTTCTCGGATGTGGTTTATAAGAATGAAAATATAAAATGAATAATGAACATGTTTTTTCACACAGTATAATTGTCTGAGTTTATCATTAAACTATTTTTTTAATTCGTAATCCACAAAATAATATTGTATAACCTGTATTATTGACTGATATGTTATCTGTGAAGTTAAGGGGATCACAGACTGCGCTATAATAAAATGTAATGTATTATATCGGTTACGGGTTTTTACCGGTTACCGGTTTTAAAAAATCCTACCATAAAGAGCAAAATTTGTGGGTTTAGTTGCAAGATTTCAGCTAAAATTAACAACTAAGTACAGACTTAATAACATTTATTTTATTCATAATAATTCATTATATGCGCCTAGATTATTGTCTGTGCGAGGTTGTTTGAACTGAAATTGGGGCTGGGAGCTGACGCTTAACAAAACTGTGGATGATTATGGATCATAATAATTATTTATCTAAAATGTTCATAATCATTCACTCGAGAGTGGTATCTATTCTATTCAAACAAAATCTTGCGACTCGTGTCGAGTCAATGGCTCATTACAGAGACATGCTCCAGCATTTTTTTATGTCTGCGGCTCCTACCTCTAACGCCCATTATTTTTTCCTCATTCTCCTTTTTTCGGTGAATTGCGGAATCTGGAAATGGTAGGATAGATGTACGGTTAGGCTCGGTTGCACGGTAATTGTTACTAAAGCAAATTTGAAGTTGACAATGGGCGCTTTACACCACTGCACAATGTGAAAGCACAACACGACACAATGTGAAAGCATTGTAGTAATGGAATCAAACTACTAGTCTGACGATATCGTGTCGTTACTGTTATCGTCCAATGTGAAAGCGCTCAATAGCTATATCAAATTACTGTGTCAATTCGCAAATTTGCTATGTGATTTTTGTTTAAAATACATGGGCCAATTTTCAAATTCATGGCGTCACCTAGCAATTTTAAAAAGGAACTGCAGTAGTCTTGCCTTTCTGGCACTGTAACAATTAGTTAAAACCAAAGTCAGTTCATGCAACCCACCATAATATGTATTTGTCTATCAGTTTGTTAATAGTAGGTACTGCAGATGATAGCTATCTGAGCCGGGTTTGACCCGCGTATCTACCTAACCTACCTACCTATAATTCTCTAATAATGAGTGAATTGAAATAAAAACAATTACGTGACGCAATATCTCCCGAAAATCTGTTGTTATTGCAAAGTATCAGGCGCATCGTGGAAAGGATAATTTGTAACCAATTTAAATTTATGTACGAAGGTAAAACTTTTAACCGTGTAAGTAACTATCAAATATGTCGCTATAATTTGCATATTTTTTTGGAAACTCTGTGCTATCCTTATATTTTATTTATAATATTATGCTTTTCTTAGCTTTATAAGCAGGTATTTTGTCCAATTACTTAGTTGAATTGGTTGAATGTTGGGTTTTTTTTAATCTTAAGTTATTATGCTCGCTAGCTATATTCGCTTAGGTAAGAAAGCAAAAGTGCCATAAGTTTAAGGGACACAGGGTACGTTTTGTAATCCAGAAGTAAAAATAATTTTTCAAAGGCAGATGAAGGAAAAACTAACATAATATCAAAGACTAGGCGATTGCTCACTAATAGTCCCTTTAAAAGTTCCCAAGAATAGTGCCAACTTAGCAACTTATTAAAGAAAGAAGGAGTGTGTTTAGGGTATGTAAATAACTAAAAGGGTAAGTATGGGTAGCAATAACAAAATACTTTTAATGGAAACGCACTTTTTCATCACGGGGAATATCACCACTGAGACAGTAGATCAAAATCTGTTAACCGTTGCATGACAAAACCACGCTTTTTCTTCTTCCTATCCTTATCTTTATCGGCATCCTGTACTTTTTCAGCTTGAGTGACTTTTGTGGAAGGTTTGGGTTTAGATTCTTTCATTTTTTGTATCTCACACTCCATGTCGAAGGGACACTGATCTGCTGCGGATATTGGCATCATAATAATCGGCACAAAATTAGACTGTCCCTTTCGCCCTCCGTCCTTCTGTAATCAAAGTGGCTGGTGAAACACTTGCATCACTCAAAAGTGACTACTTACTTACCTTTCACACAAATTTGATAGATGATTAGTTTTAGGTAGGTACCTGACTCTCTGCCGCACATTGGCAACAATAGCTTTGAGCTGCAGATACTGCATTGGTCTTCATAAGATGCTGAACTACTGCTTTTAGCTGCTCTTCTTCTAAACATTCCGGCTTACTATTTTCCCATTTGCCATTAGGATTTAACTGAACCAGTACTGGAGCTGTCATGCTGAGCGCATCAAACCCAGGTCGCGCTAATGGCCTGCAAATTTGTATTCAATTACATACGCATAGCATTGGAATTCGCTGCCTCGCTGCGCAGCGGTTTTCAATATGTATAATTGATATTTTTCTACAGAATTATTACCTAATATTTTCAAACCGGTTCAATAAAATTGAATCACAATCAGTGTCTTAGCTGCTCTGTCTCAGGAACTCACGATGATTTTGTTCCAAAATAATATTTAAAATACTTACACATTTGCCAGTTTGGCTATTAACTTGTTATCACACATTGTGCTTCAACACTTGAATAATTTACTTGTCGAATGAATTAAGTATCATTGATTTATTTATATTTTTATAATTTTAAGAGTGTAGCTCGTAAATGCAATTTTGATTTTAATTTGACATTGTCAGATTTACCGTAATGTGACAGAATTAATAAATAATTCGAAATTATAAAAAAATATTTCGAATTAAGTAAATAGTAAGTAGTTTAGTTTATGGTTTAGTTTATATGGCCTTTGATTTTTTTCAGTCGGATATTACGCCATAAAGCCTTTTTTATCAAATCAATCAAATTGATTTGATAAAAAAGGTCGTTGTCATTACCAGTTGAACTATTTGGAAAATGCATCCCAATAGACTTACTGATAATAAAACTACTCACCCATCACAATTGTGTTTTTATGTTGGGGTTAATATGCTGAACTTGACAGTATCATATTAAAATAGGGGGAAAACACGTCAGTATTTTTTTATATCTAAAGGCAAAACCCAGAAACCAACCAAGAACCATACATACTTACATTCAAGACAATAATATACATTATCTAAGGTTTAAATCTTTCAGTGGATCCAAATGGAATTTAATTTTTATATTTATGTTTCCCTATATATGATGATTTTTAATGTGTAGGTATGTTTATAAGAGAAAAAATGCAATGTAGGTATTTACATTTTATTTCACGTAAGTGTAAATTATAGAAAGTACAATGTTTCTACCATTGAGATAATAAATCGAAATCGGTGTGTCTGCTGAGCAGCCACGGCTTTGGTTTGTTGAGCGGGCCGCCACCCCTCTTTAACTCGCCTGGTTTCCCGCTCTTTGTTTTCTTACAAGAATGCCATATGAATCTGTAACAATAAACATCAATCAAAACAAGAACGATAGCCCCATTGTAGGCGTTAGGTGAAAAGGGACATCTGTATTATAATTTCAAGAATTATACATATAAAATAGAAAACAGGAAAAAAACTTCTGAAAACTCAGAAGAGGCGAACTGAGGAGCTGTGGCACAGTTGCTATTGCGGATATCATTCGATTCGATGTATAGGTGATTGCCCGAGTTCTTTCCGTGCTTCGGAGAGCACGTTAAGCCATCGGTCCCGGTTGCCAATTCATCAACTTTGGCAATCGTTACACCCCAACAATACATGGGATTAGGCTAGGGATATGATGAAAATTATGAGGGAGGACTGAGAGTGAATACCAGTGTTTAGTACACTCCTGCTTTAAGTGCCTACTATTAGGTATTGCTCTTGATATAAAAATGTCGATCTGTAGTGTAAGTATTCTTTAGTCTGTAACTCTCTCCTTACCTCGGTGTTCGAATGGTTTGCTGGTGGATCGGACAGTTATATTCCCAGTCGGGGAGTTGAAGGATGTAAATAATCTCTTCGTCTTCTTCCGCATCTTTTTTCTTTTCCGTTTCAGACGAAGCATAAGGCTGTTAATAATAGAAAATGTATTATTAAACGGTGACTATTATAGTTGTATATATTAAGTTAAATTATAAAAATAATAATAAGTAAGACACACAAATATATAAAGACAAACTTGGTAGGTAGGTCGTACCCTTATTTACAATAATTATGTGCTTGGGTTAGTTTAATTGGATAAATACTAACGAATACGCTGGGTGCAGAGATAGCCTCGCTAGGATCGAGAAACCCATCAAGGATTTGTTGATTTATCTTGTGCTTCCGAGCTAAGTTGAAATTTTTGGCATCTTCTTGTGTCATAGGAAATGTGATTAGAGGGCGTCTGAAATATTAAGTCATAGATAAGCTTTATTGGGACCAGGAATAACACTTAGATAAAATAATAATCGTCCAATCATCATACAAAATACCTAGAAATTCTGAAGTATGTCAAGGTAAGTATGTCAGTGAACAGTAGCATTGCATGTGTTATGTAAACTCTTATAAATCGGTGGGTGCTTACTTATATACCTTTATTATCCAAAATATAGGATAAGGATGATAGAATACTAGTTCACCTGAAAGGGTCAAGATACAAAGACCGCTGCGGCAGCTTGAAATGTTTTTTGATATAATCCTCGTCGAGCAGTTGGAAACCAGAATTGCCTGAGCCGCCAGCGGAGGCTGGGCGAGGCTTGGAGCCGGCCCCCTTGCCTGCGGGCCGGGCTTCATTCCGCGGCACAAGGCATATCAGCGGCAGTCCTGACTGTGCGCCGCTGCCGCCATCGCTACATGCGCAACAACTGGAAAACAACTTTTATGTTTTAGTACCATCAAGTATAAAAATAATACGATACGTAATCATAAAAGTCTGCACCCTGTAAATCGCGACGCCCAGTCGCGTTTTTAAAAATTAAATAAATTAATATACGTGAATTTTTAAGTTATTAAAACATCATAAAAATAGAACTAAGGAAAATACCAAACAACACTTGAAAAACAGAGTCTCGGTAAAAGCGTCGCGGATGGAGGATAGGGCTGAACTGTGTGAACGGTGGTCCGCGGTGTAGCCGTGAAACTGACGAGAAATGCTGGCATAGCAAAATGTATAAACATAAAGTACTTGAAAATATGTAAGGGTATTATAATGATAGCACATAATATACTAACAGGTTTCAGGTATAACAACCCGTTCTTGTTAATTCATTATAGATATTTGACACGATTTTTCTCTCAACCTGCTTCCTAGTGGGTCCGGTACGCATAATTTTAGTGATTACTCAATGCATATATGAGGCTCAGATACAAATAAATATACAAATAATTTTTTACCTCTTTTACTATTACAAAATGTCGGATATCATCATAGATTGGCAAGTTACGAACCTTGCTCACTGGGGCCAGGTACCTATTAATACAAAAGAAAATATACTTACGTTGCCATTTTTGGATCCAACTGACGAGAAAAATATATCTAATGGAGTGTACTCATTTTTTTATTATTTTCTATGATTATTTTTGGTTTTTATTGTTTTCTATCATTTCTATAAATTTACTGAATAATGTCACTTATGACGAAAATTCACATGATGGGTATATTTTGTTTTTTCCGTCACTTGCTATCATGACATAAAAAAAATTGAATTCATATAAGAGGTTTCAATACGGATCTTTTTTTATTATAGTCCTTTTCACTTATACTTACACAGTTTCTTATAATTTAATACGCTACATATTATCCAGACATTGCTTTCCAATATTTTATTGTATACTTACTCACACTATATTTATTTGGAAATGGTACATTATACTTTGCATTTATCTGTCTTCTATTTCTCTTTAAACTTACTGTGAGTAAGAGGGAGTGCCATACAACCCCCCGTATTACAAAACATCTCCTAAGATAATCCTTGGCATAAAAGTATTTCCATATCTTTATGTGATACGGATTTCGAAAGGGATGCGCAGAGTTGTAGGCAGAGTTTGATCTAGTCGTGGTTTTATTTTAACCATGTTTTATAATATGGGGGTGTGTTCGAGTGTCTTACCTACAGAAACATAGTGAGAAAATATACATATGATTAGGTGCTCTAAAAATAAAAACTTGCCATGGTAGTCACTCGGCCACAGTTTAATTTGTGCTTAAGTATTTAGCTTAAGAACTAAAAGTTGTAAGATATACGTATATCAAATTCGATACAAATATATCTAATATGCGCCTAGGTCCGGTTGGTATGTCTGACATGAACCCGATCAGTGCCTTTTTACCTCGTGATATGATCATGGCATGCAGGGAAACTTTAATTGCCGAAGTTAGTACAATAAATTGCTAAACATTTAATTTTAGGCAAGTAGGTATGTACCTACTAAGTTTATTAAATAAACAGGCACCCTGCTATCTATACAGATAAATAAAATTGAAGTGTCTGTTTGTAAATCCAAAATAAAAGTTTTTCACTAAATGCATCTGAAAGTATACACGATACTGACACTAAAAAACCAAGTTATAAAATTTTTCTCTGTCTGTCTGTCTGTCCGTCTGTCTGTCTGTATGTCTGTCTGTTTGTTCCGGGTAATCTCCGAAACGGCTGGACCGATTTTAACCGATTTTAACTTTCACTGGCAGGTAGCTGATGTTTCAAGGAGTAACTTAGGCTACTTTCATTTCTTAAAAATATTAGGGTTCCGCAACAATAAGAATGAAACTAAATCTACGCGGGTGAAACCGCGGGGCACAGCTAGTTGTATTATATAAAAACTCCACTAAAACAAGCTTACCGAATAATTACCTGACGTATAATTTCAGAAACTGTATTTTCCTGTCTTAAAATATCCTTGATGGTATTGTAAACGTAAATGCCAAATTCCAAGATGGCTAAAACAGTACGTACCTACAGAAGACGGATATAATGTTTATTTCAGATGTGAATTGCAAGAGACGCAGTGACTGTTTTCACTTGAGGACTTTATAGGCACCCTATTAGAATCAGACAGGTACAATAACGATATTTTTTATTCAATATGGAGATTACTGCAAATATTCCAGTTGAGTACTAACTTGTGTAATGGTTAAAATACTTAGTAATTTGCAGTATTGTGGTAATATTGTCATTTATTGAGTGTTAATAATATGCATTCTTTTGTAACCAAAGGATTTTTCATATTATTTTTAGAATGCTTCGGCCGCGAATAAAATCAAAATCAAAATCAAAAATCAAAAAGTTTTATTCAACATAAGGGACACTTGGAACACTTATTGAACGTCATTTTTCTTACGCTAACTTAAGTTAATTTACTACCGTTTCGAAAAGTAAGCCTGTCAGGAGAATAAATAACTAAACAATAAAGACTAGAAACATTTGAGACGAGAAGCTGACGAACGATTATAAATATTTGCTGGATCGTCGAAAGAAGAAGAAACGGAGTTTTGGTAATTAAGAGGAAATCGTTGTTCAGAGCGTTAGTAACATTATTTATCACCACGACGACGAACTTGCTGGAACTATTTCTACCTAGATATTATGTGAATTGTCTAAAATATAGGGATTATTCAAATCTGCACACGGAGTCGCGGCACCAGCTGGTTCTTTATACTTAAGTTAGTCCGCAGTCGATAGCCATCAGGCAGGCAGCGGGCATGATGACTAAGATAGAATGAAGAAAAAATATGGAATATGGCAGTTCTACTAAGGTTTTAACTCTACACAACTTCACGTAAAGTTATTTTCTGAATTTGTTTACATCTCCTCGGATGTCCCGACACCTGTTGAGCTAGAATATGGATCAAACACTCGTTATCAAACATTACGCCTTTGTTGTTTATTCACACCCTTTTAGTCTTCGAAGTACTTGCCAAGTTCATCACTTTTAAACTTTGGCTGACATTAGAATATACTTCGAATGCAATCATCGTTTGCCATTTACCTTTGCGTAACGGACTATTGTACGGATATTGAAACGATGTCGTTTTTTTATTTAAATCTTGAATGCAAAACCTATGGAAGTAATGGTACAGGGTGAGCCCGAGGGTACGACTTTGTGTTAATGATAGAGGTTATATTAAATACGTACCTAAAGATAGCGGTTATATTAATAGGTGAATATTTTTTAATACTCATGTCCTTATTTTCTTCATAATATACTTTGAGGTACTTAGATACCAAGCAGGAGATGATGCGTGATGAGGCGATGAGCCAATGGCGTGAAAAGTTATATTTTTGATGTGTACCACTCGTAGCTATACAGCGAATTGCAATTGACATGCTTTTACTTAAACCTTGACTGGTAAGAATGTTCTAATCGACGTAACGATGGCTTACCATTATATTCAATTCGAGTAGCGAAACGCAGCGCAGTCTTTTCAACGCCACCTTCTAAGTACTTACAGGGCCTAGGGATCGAGCTGAACATATGTCAAATTATGATAAAAGTAGTTGCCAATCCATCGCGATTGCGATAGTCAGAGAGAGTATAGTCTCTCTCTGACTATCGCAATCGCGAAGAAAAACACGAAGTCATTAATTAGTTGGGAAGATGCGACTAATGAAGCGTAAGTGCCCACGTTGGAAGGCACGACGTTAACTTACCCCGTGTGTAATACCTCCTCTAGCGTTAATGTAGTATGATGAGTGAAATACCTGGAGTGGATGTATGGAAGGTGTTTTCCAACAGTGTTGTGTGCCAAAGGGGTTTACAGCAATTTTTTGTGTTTAAACGGATGCATTGTGTCTTTACGATACATTTACGAAATACATATATTTGAAGGCGGAGTGTTCACTATCTACTTAAACAGATCATAAACCTCCAACATATTTGCATCTTGTGAATTATATAGCAATAAAGAAACCTAAAAAGTATCTTATCTACATTAGATATAAATAGAATTTACAACCGACATTCGTAACATAGTAGGTAACTATAATTCAATATTTTGTTTAAGAGAGGTATTAAAGTGTTACGTACGTATAGTAGGGGAGCCCACGATGCTAAATGGGGATTTACTCGAGCGTCATAGAGACCTATTGGGTTGCAATGCTTAGATGATAATAAGAAAAGAATGTCATATAATGTATACCTTTTCATCGGTGGGGGAAGCGGCTATAGCTATAGCAAATTTGTAAAAAAAAAAACTGTTATGTGGACATACTCGAGCGCGTCAGATATTGATGGCATAAATGTCCTACGTATTTTTAATAATATATGTATGTTAATTTGATCGTTTGCATGATGGGGGTGGTCGTATGAAAGGGTTGGGAATGAAAAAAAAAATTTCTTAGGGGGTGCTAAGTGAACCTTAAATAAAGCTCTCATGCAATAATCTGACGATTTCGAAATTGACGCAAACTCGCGGCCATTATTATAATATGAAAAAAAATTCGCCATTTTGAAATATTGACGATCATCTAGAGGCATTCGCCTAATCAGACATTAAAAAAATATATTTTTTAAAACATCCTTATCCTGGACGTGCGGCCTTATTTATGAGGTTCATATTTGGTGGAGGTACTTAACCGGGTACAATGTATCCCCCTGTATATTAATCTGCCGCGCTTTAGGAAAACACGAAATCCCCGCTTGGGCTCCCCTACTAGTACGAGCGCTGTCCTACAATGCGCAGTAGTAATTTTTTGGGTCTTGTATGGAGTGTAACGGCGTACATAAAGCAATTTGTTGGGTTGATTTCACACTTAGTCACATACAGTTATAGCCGTTATATACATTCATTTAAATAGACTCAACGATGTAGACTAACTGCGTGTTGTTTTGGCGATTCTCTAAGAATGTATTCAATCGTTACCCGCCGTAGCTCTTGCTGGCCCGTACGGAGTGAATGAAATGTGAAGGGTAGTGTTTTCATTTTTAGGCGTAAATTTGGAATGAGTGCAAACAAGTTCATGGGCAGTCATCCCCACAATTTTTCCTAACGCTCATAACTCGTGACTGCCCCTGTCGTTACCCTATGCTCGTCCTTGAAAGGTACCAGACTGGTAGAGACATACTCATACGCATATATAATAAAAACTTGGTATACTCAGGGTATATATTTATCCAGAATAATTTAATAATTATTTGAATAAAAGGATGTCTGCACTTATCGACTTACCTTACTTCTCTTTCAAGGGAATAATAATATTTTTTGAATTAAGTTATCTTGTTATTATGACGTAAATGAATGATCTTCAAAATTTCCGCACCTAATTAAAGCACTTTATAGAGACGAGAGACTAATTATGTGCCGTGTGAAGGCGGCCGATCGGACATTTGTTTATCTGTCAACCAGTTGTACGGGTAAGCTGGCTAGACCTGAGCCACAGTATAAATATAAGCGTTACAAGCAGTAAGGAATCTAGGCATACTTTTTTAATAAGAATGTTTGCCCCTTTAAGATTTTCAAAATCACTCTTTTGTAATAATCTCTCTTCTCTTTCTTTCAAAATAATGTAGATTTATCATTTGAAGTTATCGATAAAACATGTGAGTCACGTATAAGCGATCGGCCATGACATGACACCTCTTACTGTCATTCCGCTTATTTTCTCGTAGATGCGCGTGTCTGTGCATGTGTGTAATTTCAAACGATTTGTTTCTAGATTCCTAACTGCTTGTTAAGCTTAAATTTAAACTGTAACTGAGCTATAATAATAATTGATGTGTATATCTTCCCACGGGTGTAATGTGTCTATATTGATCAATTGCAGGCAATAAAGCAAGCGTTGAAATCAATATATCGCGCGCTCACATATAATTTGTACTCGTGTTGAAAACGTATTTACTTACGGAGGCCGTACCTTCAAATCTTGTTGTGACATTAATTTTGTCTCACTGCCATTCAATAGAGTAAATCTTCCCAATAATTTTCTTAAATTTGGATTTCAGTTCAATCGGGGTTGAATTAGGTAAAGGAATTTAAAAAAAAAATTAGAGAGCGAGAAGTACGTTCGTATACCGTACGTACGCCTTACCTTAAAACATTCAAAATTGTTGTTAGTAAAGTAAGTTTAAGTTTAAGTAAGTTAATTGCAACGAGAGTCTACCCACTTAATTATGACATTTAGGAATCAAAATACCCACTTCTGGGGCCTCACCATGAGCTCTTATTGCCATGATAGTTTCACTCATTTATGAGACAGATGTATGTGACGTGCATACATCTGTCACTGTCGCACAACTGAATTAACATTGCAATAAGAGCTCATGGTTGGGCCCCAGACATAACCCTATCCAGTCATCCGATTACCATAAGGTCAGTATTAGAACGTAACTGGGGTAATTAAATGGAAAATGTCACCCGCTCGATGCGTTCGCTGTTTGACGGCGTTCGTCGACAGGCGCGCCGTGGACCACCCTCTTGTGACCACAATTTTACCGAGACAAGGTTTCAAAATTAATAAACTTAAATTACCAGACAAGTTTTTCCCAAAATAATAATTATTACTTCATTTTCAATCCAATCAATAACAGAGCATATTTTTGGTGTAAAATGTAATGTAATGTGTCATACGATAAATCTGAGTTACAAAGACGACCAACTTACACAATGAAGAAGGATTTGGAATGGAAATTTAAAAATGTAGGCAGAGTTATGTGGTATACCGGAGTGGATGATGATGAGAGGTTAGGAATTCAGAAAAAATGATTAACAAGGTATGTATGTTCTGGCTAAGAGGAATACAAAGCCACTCGAGCTTGCGCTCGCTCGCTCAACTTTAGCTTCCCCTGGGTAAAGTTAGTGGGTCTGCATAGCTGGGAATCGGGAAAAGTTTTCACCAAAATAGTGTAATTTTGGTGTCAGACATCTAAGAGACCTTAAAAGCAGCGAGCTACCGGCTGAACCTCAGTTATCTGTGTATCAGTATCACAATATATGACCAATTCATACACCAAGATCCCCGGAGATGAATAATAATCCTACCTACCCCTTACATATTATGAACTTTTCTCAGACATAGGTAATTAGGTCTTGTTTTCATATTTTTCAAGTTAGTGCTTATTACAACGGGCTATATTGTATTTATAAGGAAAACGTTGTAAGTAAGTAATGAGTTTTGTAAAAGAATTGAATGTAATTCAATGATTATATCGGTAGGGTTGATTTTTAATGGTAATGTTTACAGGTTATCACATTTATTAGGTTGATGATTGAAAAATATTCTCATAAAGATAGTAGAAGTAAGTAGATAAGGATCTCAGCAATATTTAGGACTAATATTGATGTACAACATTAAACGATTGCAGCACAAATCATGAGTATAAAATTAGTTAATTAACACCAATATAACTATAACCTCGTTCTTTGAAACTAGATGTAATTTGTATTCTTTACAGATATAACATGTAGTCACCCTACATGCTTGCACGTGCGACACCCTGCTAGACGCATAAATTGGACCGCTATTGTGTGACATCGTGACGTCAACAGTTCCTCCCCTCCACACACATTGGACTTAATATCGTGCCACAGATACTAACACAAAAGAAAATAACGGTGTCACTACTAAATATTTGCTGCTAAGTAATAAATACACTCGTTGGGACACATTTGTCAAAATTCATCACACTACTACACACTACACAAAAAAAATGGTTAAGAGTTAATGCTGACTATCAGGGGTCACAGGCTTCTTCACCGTTGTAGGAATATTATCTGCTTATTTTTGAAATCTCGTATCTGGAAGAGCTTTGCTTTTTTTTTATTTGTCGTTTTCTAAAAAAATAAACCTAGCTTTTTGATTTATCGCTCCAGAAACGCCCTGCATACAAAATTTTATGAAAAAAGCATCTTATAGATGAGAAAGTTCCACTGTCTGTTTCGTTTTAACGGCTAAGCCGCTGAATCAATTAGACTAAAATTTTGCGGTTGCTTTGACTCTCAGGAGAAAAACATAATCTATACTAATATTATAAAGAGGAAAGGTTTATATGTATTTTTGTAACGAATCAGCTGTAAGTAATGGAGCGATTTAAAAAAATCTTTCACCATTTGAATGCTACATTATCACTGATTAATATAAGCTATACTTTGTCTCTATACTCCCACGGGAACGGGAACTACACGGGTGAAACCGCGTGACGTCCGCTAGTATAGTAATATATACATAATATTAAATAATTATTAACCGGACTACTTCACAACTTTAGTTTGTATAATGAAACAATTCTTCCCAACAAGTAAATTCAAAGGCATTTTCTTATAACAACCTAATTGAAGACGGGAATGTTGTCTGGGGACAGTGGTCACCGATCTATAGAGTGAAGGTACTTGTATAAATAATTCATAGTTTGCACAAGCGTTATCAAATGATATCGCTATCGATACTCAAGAGCTGATCGCGATAAAATCGGTCCAATTGATTTTTCCGACACAATCGAGCTTTGGACCGGTGTTTTATTTTTATAAAGCTCACACTATATAAGCTTTGCGTATGTATACGCCTCAGGTACGTACCTACATGTTTAAAGGCTACATCCAGACACGTTTAAAATACGGTCCTGTTAGTAACACTATTTATAACTCAAGAACGGTTGAATCGATTTGGCTGAAAATGTATTGGAGAGATCCCGTTCCTGTGTAACGTGAAAATATAAGCGGGGGAAACCGCGGGGCACAGCTAGTCTATACATCTATACAGATAAATAAAATTGAAGTGTCTGTTTGTAATTAAAAATTACAGCTTTTCACTAAATGCATATGAAAGCATTTACGCTGCTGTCACAAAAAAACGAAGTTTTAAAATTTTTCTCTGTCTGTCTGTTTGTTTCGGGTAATCTCCGAAACGGCTGGACCGATCTTAAGATCTCAGGACTTTCACTAGTAGGTAGCTGATGTTTCAAGAAGTAACTTAGGCTACTTTTATTTATTAAAAATATTAGGTTTCCGCGACAATAAGGATGAAACTAAATCGTACAGTAGTGAACTGATATTGAGTTACATCGACGAGTTTTAGCTTGTATTGCTATTTTATAATTATAATTATAAAAGTTTGTGAGTATAGATACTTATATTATATCGAAGTCTGTTACTCGTTAACGGAAAACTACTGAATGGATTTCAATGAAATTTTACAAAAAAATACCTTTAATTATACACCAGAATAATACAAATGCTATGATTTATAGAGATATTATGCGAAATGTCCATATATATAGATAAGTCAAATCTTGCCAGCTATAATATAATTCACCTAAAGACATGTAATATGTTTATTGCACGATTTCAAACGCTATTATTTCCTTCATTTTTGTAGGTAGGTTACTTAAAACTGACTAAATTGGTATAAATATATAGATATATATATATAGAATATGATAGGGGATGAATATATTGCCATCAACGACCGGACTCCGGGTTGCTACCGAGACATTTCAAATGAAAATCCAATTTACACTTTGCGATCCGGGCATCGAACCCCGGACCTCATCTTACGTGTGACATCAACTAAACCAACGAGATAGTCTTACAACAATAATTCTGAGCTAAAATTACCGTGAGCATTGAAATACACATTGTAAAGCGACGCTATTAATTAAACCCTTGGAAAATGGTAAAGCTAGCGACAAAATTTAATTCAACAAAGAATTAATGAAGCTCCACTATTTCTCGGCTAGCATCAACGGTACGGAAGATAAAGTTTACTTGGACCGGTCCTTTGGCTGTTTATTCACGGATATTTGAAATGCTGTAATCTAGTTTAACTTATTACTAACAAGTATTACGAGTATTTCCAACAATGTTCTATCTACAGTTTATAAAATCAAAGATACAAAAAATAACAAAATTTGAGTTTGGCTGTGTTGTGCTGAATTTTCCACTCGCAGTCAAACACAATCCACGGATAACGTCAGCTCAAAAGCATTGAATGTGGAATTCAGTACAGCTCACAGAGAGGCCTTCGATATGTCAATGCTTTGGATATATATAGATTTCAATCATGACTTCGTTCGAAAGTAAGTGGGTGATACTTACTGCTTAAGGTAGATACGTAGGTAATAATTATACGAAGCTCAAAAATACTTACTTACAAGGTAAAATAATTTATGAGAAATGGGTATTTACAGATATTAACAGAATGAAGTATAGATACAGTCAAAAAATTAAGAACGGTCTAATATTTATATATCACTAGCTGTGCCCCGCGGTTTCACCCGCGTAGATTTTAATTTCATGATTGCCCGCGGATCCCGAATGTAAATTTTAAAAATCTAAGTAGCCTAAGTTACTCCTTGTAACATAAGCTATCCGTCAGTGAAAGTCCCGTCAAAATCCGTCCATCCGTTTCGGAGATTACCCGGAACAAACAGACAGACAGACAGACAGACGGACAGATAGAGAAAATTTTAAGAATTGGTTTTTATGTGTCAGTACTTTCATATGCATTGAGTTAAAAGCTGTAATTTCGGAATTACAAACAGGCACTTCAATTTTATTTATCTGTATAGATTTATTTATCTACTAGCTGTGCCCCGCGGTTTCACCCGCGTAGATTAAGCTTCATGCTTTATTTCACGGAAACATAATATATTTTCTAAAAGTAGCCTAAGTTACTCCTTGAAACATCAGATGTCTGACAGTGAAAGTCCCGTTAAAATCGGTAAAGTCATTTCATAGATTACCCGGAACAACTAGACAGACAGACAGAGAAAAATTTTAAAAACTGGTTTTTCTATGTCATTACCGTGTATACTTTCTTATGCATTTAGTGAAAAGCTGTTATTTTGAAATTACAAACAGACACTTCAATTTTATTTATCTGTATAGATATTTCGATCTCTGCATCGATGAATAGTGCATAAACGTAATATTTTTTTCCAAAAATATTAAGAATCCAACCTGTTAAGTTTTATTGTAAGAGGACATCTAGATTAGATAAACATAATACATCCATCATACGGCCTCCCTTCACCCCTGCCCTCAATTCAGCACTTGTAGCCTTGCTCGTTGCAGGAACTCAGCTCTAAGCATTATCTGGTTGCGATACAACTAGCTTTTTTAAAAACATGATAGAAGGAAAGGTAGAAGGGCAAAGAGGTAGAGGATGTCCAAGGTAACATACATGGGTGAAGTTCAAGAAAAGGCGTCTGTGATGTCGTATATCAAAGATGGCAATGGACAGAGACAAATGGAAAGAGTTGTATCGGTTACACTGGCTCTTAAATTCATTCATGATGACAATCCCCAGTCACGCAGCTCAGGATTGTGAAAGAACCTGTTGTGCTCCAACTCTCTTGACGTAAGATTACGCCAAATTAGTTACGTTATTGATAAAGAGACCCTTATTGTATCCACCACAACTTGCATATGCACGAACGCGTGCGCATAGCGAATTGTTTGTCAACCCGTGACATCGGCTGTGATGTGTCGCGCCTCGTTAGCGCGCCCTGTGGAACCTTGACTAATTGAAACAAGCCCCGGAGTAGCCCTTCCAACAAGTAACAACTGATCCAATATGTTGATATAATTCGCTACTCTAATCAATCGTACCGTTTCAGTACTTAGTTATATAATCATAATACACACGAGATCATGTTTATTTTTGTAATTTTACTCTTGCACTATTTTGTACAAACAAGCAATGGCATTTTGTTTTATTACTCTCCAATAGAAAACATATCGAAATACAATACGAGTATAAAAGATTAAAAAAGAGAAAAAAATTGAAATGGAAACGGACAGCTTTTTTACCAATATTTTTCAAAGGCTAATGAAAAATGGAATGTACCTACTGCATCTCACGCGTTCTCGAAAAGCATACCCAGAATAATGGAAAAATAACTCTGCAAGGCAAAATTTTTTTGGATAGAAAGGCTTTGTAGTGATGCCATAGAGGCATGCATGCCGACGCGCTACCTATGAATAAAATTCGCGTATCGTGTTCTACCGAGTGCAGTAGCAACGTTAAAAAATAGTCATAGAGCTAATTTCTAGTGATTGACTGTTTAGATAAATGTGTTTCAAGAGTTACGTAGTCCACAGTCCCACACCTGGACATGGGCAAAAGGAAGGAAAAACCTTCTTTCCATCCTTTGCGATGTCTTGATTTTTGGGATTGAGTTGGTCTTACCATCTTTGTATACTTTTATTTTCTTATCTTTGTCTTCGAATTTCATCGCAGACACACAATGACATGAGTAATTTAACACGTCGCGGTGTGAGATCACTATTTTAATTTTTTTGGAACAAGGCTTTGTTATTTTTGACATTTTTGATATGAATCCTAGCCAGATCGATTTATCGACCTCAAAACCCCCTGCATATTATATTTCAACTATTGGAGGTTCACTCGCTCGCTTGAGGGTGTCCTTTGCATACCTAGCGCAGAGTAAAATCACTGCCAAATGAAAACTACGTTACCACAGTATTTCATTCATACTCCTTCCTTACATGGAGCACTGGCGATCGTACCTCACCGCAGGGACACAACACTACTATAAAGTAGCAATATTTGATTGCAATCTGCCCACTTGCTTCAGCATACATAAAAATAGTAATACAGCAGATATAAAAATAGCTTGCTTTGCTATACTAGCTTAGAGGCTAGTGCTAAGTAGAGTGTTTGCGCAGTTTCCTTAAAATCATTTTCTTTTTAGACCGGTTTTGATTTTTGGAATAGAAAGATAGACAATCTTTCTATTCCTATTACATTGATTCATACGATAAACAACTTTCTAGTTTTGCCCAAAGAGTGAGCTAATCGATAAATCTCCGTTGTTTGTTACTTAATCCACGTGACATTTTAGAGTTTGTAACAATGTTAAAACCTGTTGTAACAACTCTGTGAAGCCGTATAAATAAGAAGTTGAAATTGAAGTTCAAAGCTTTGTAATAGTTTCTGTCTGCATTTTGCGAAGCCATAAAGCCGATTGGTATAAGTTTCTAGGTTCTATCTATACGAATAACATGAAAAGCTTGCTGTTGCCTGCGACTGCGTCTTCGTGCTTTACATACATGTGGCGGTGTAAAATTATCATAAATATTATATATTATTCTTTTAATTTATGTCTAGATTTTTTATGTTTTCTTCTCTCCAATAAAGAAATTCCACTTTGCACAAACTTAATTTATGGCCTATGATATGGTTCTGCATTAATTTATGCTCATCGCCGCAAAATCGAATTATTATTAGTTTTATGACAATATGTTTGGGGTGGGTGCATTGTTCCCGTTTGAACCCCCATACTTGCTCCCTCGCCAGCGGGTGCATTCCAGCGCACACGTGTTGCCTACATTTTTGACTCGGGAGGGTAGTTTTGGGATTTAGATGATGTGTTGTTTGATTTCATTAAAAAATTACAATTATTATCAATCATAGGCATTTTAAAATTAAATACTTTATTTGGGGAATTTTTGCAAACCAAATGTTGTATAGGCCAAAAGTCGGCAATAATTCAACTGTAAAGTTCCCATCTTGGATTTTACAAATCTATACAGATAAATAAAATAGATGTGTCTGTTTGTAATACCAAAATAACAGCTTTTCACTAAATGCATATGAAAGTATACACGCTACTGAAAATGAAAAACCAAGTTTTATAATTTTTCTCTGTCTGTCTGTCTGTTTGTTCCGGGTAATCTCTGAAACGGCTGGACCGATATTAACGGGATTTTCACTGGCAGGTAGCTGATGTTCCAAGGACTAACTTAGGCTACTTTTATTTATTAAACATATTAGGGTTCCGCGATAATAAGGATGAAACTAAATCTACGCGGGGCACAGCTAGTATTTAAATATAATTACGCTTACAAGTTGCAGCAAACAGATGCGAAACTATAGTTCTATTTCTTATAGGGAGACGCAAGCAAAGGAATTAATTCACTCGGGTTTCTTTCTTGAAGAAATAATTGAATTATTTTATTTGGGCGTTGGGGCGCCCACCTCTCCGGTGATCCTGAGAGGAGGCCTGATGCGGGGATGGGGCGTCGAGGTGGAAGGTCGTATTTCACAATTAAATTTTTCCGGCGCGATCACACCCAGTGTGTACGCTGAGCTACGCCACCTACGCCACATTCCCTCAGTGGGGTGGGGCAGTGGCTTCCAAACTTTAGGGATATTTTCGTAAATTAATGTACATAATTTGGAATATATTAGCAGCCTCACGTGTTTATGCTGATACTGATATCGATAACTGAATTTAAATAGTTGAGTGGCTATCATTGATTTAGCGAGCTACTCGTATTAATCTCTGTTAGTATCGACACAGAAAAAATAAAACCGCACAGTTTATGCGATAAATACATATAAATTTACATACTTATATCGTCACAATTGTTGTATTAAATCACATTTTTGTGTGAATGATTTTGTGTTCAACATGAAACTCGGTATTATAGAAGTGAACGGCGCAATAAAAACTTAAATTTCTGTTTGATTTATATACTGCAGATTTTTTACACGTGATGTTCAAAAAATAATTTATTTCTATAATAGGAGATGAGCAACAGCTGGTCCCGTGGATTCACCCGCGTAGACTTAATTTTATGGATGGGCGTAATTAGCGGCAACCAATTTTTTTAAAAATAAATGTAGCCTTCGTTACTCGTTGTAACATTAGCTAGAGCCAGTTAAAGTTTCAGAGATTAGCCGGAACAAACAGACATACATAGAGACACACTTTCAGCACCGTACATTCCTGGATATTCTATTATACGAGATGTCGGAGCTCATCCCATAGCTGTTTTCATTAAATTATATCATATAGTTAATGAAAAAGTTTGAGGCAAGTGTCTCCTAGTTTAATATCGCAGAGCGGCGACGACACGGCGTCACGTGCACTGGCAAAGATACACTAACACAACTGAACCGCAATCGCACACACACACAAAGGGAGGACGCGTGCGTGTGACTTGTGACCGAATCAGGGCATAACACTAGGAACGAAATGTTGACTGGGCTATTAGGTTAACAATGGCAAAAATATCGCGATGGCTCCGGTGCACAGATTAATCGAATAAGACTTACCGGAGAATACGCCCAATTGAAATTCAAACTTTAATACGAATGCTTGACGCTCCGACTATAGTCTTTTATAGGAAAGACAAGTGATAGCAGCAGTGAGTTATGAAAAGTTTAACTTTCAGTAATAGTAGGGCTTCACAGATAGTGCACATATGCTTACCCAAGAATTATAATATAATATGACACACATTGCAGTTGGTAAAATATGAAAATCTGAAGATTATATTGCAATGAAGCAAATCATTCCCACGATGTCACCAGAGGAGCTCAGTTTATTTATCTATTTGGACTCTAGGCTCTAAATACTCAGATTTTAGAGTATTTTGTGCTCGCAAGCAGTTTCTCTATATCTTGAATAGATTGTTAATTGTATTCGTACTCAGTGGAATAATACTCATAGCCTTTCTTGTAGCCAGATATCATAGAGCTTAAGTACATATTCGAAAGACTATTTATCTAGAATATTTTCTGCTGTGAAATAAATAAATATTGTATGTTGAATTGTGATGCGACGTGAAGAAAAGTATGCAAACAGATTATAAATGGTGTATCGGGTGAAACCATGTTTGCATGTGCATGCACAACAAAAAACAGATCATCCCCAAAAATTAGGGTTGATCAGTCTCGGCCGGCATTAGATCACCTGTTACAACCCTCTGAGCTCAGCCCCGCCATATGTGTCATAAATTATTGCCAACCAATATTGCGATTACATGTGCGGGAATATAAACTCTATCTTACTATTATTGAATATAATTTGCAATATTTAAATAAAGTAAGTAGCATGTTTGATAATATGATATCACGACGGCTTAAGAATGCATATTATGGACGAATCAAAATAATCTTCGACATTAGATGAAAATATCTTCGGCGCAGCGATTTTCTCGTCTACGAGTAAATTTTACACATTCTTGTTAGCTCTTAGAGATTTTCCTCAGTGTCATTATCAAGTAACAAAGTTATTTAGTTAAAAGCCTGCGAAGTGTAAATTTAATAAGTTAAGTAAATTTCCAGAGCTCTAAGGATGGATTGTGCTTCAGGGGATATAATATTGTATTATTAACTTAGAATCCAAAAACAAATCTATACTAAAATTGTGAAGCTGAAGTTGTTTGTTTGTCTAGCTAATCTCAGGAACAAATATCTCAACTATATCAATAATCTCAGGTTTCAATTGAAAAATGTGTTTTCTGTTGAATAGTTCGTTCATCGAGGAAGGTTTATACTATCACGCTGCGACTAATAGGAGGGAAGCACCAATAGAAAATGTTACAAAATTATCACTTAGTCACATATTTTTTCCCGAATTCCACAGTTAGTTTCAAAATAGGTCCCTAATACTTGGATTCCGTAGTCGTAAGTCTGGAAACAAATCGTACTGTCTCTGAAGGTAACTACTTAGAAAAAACCGTAATTTGCTGGGATTCGAAACAGAGATGTAGTTTTTTGTACTCAACCCAGTGTTTACTGAGTGATATTCGATCTACGGGATTTCGTTCAATAATATTATGGTTTTATAATTCATTTCGTATTTTGAGCCTTTCATTCATTTCGTCTTTTGCTCTACACGCGTGACAAATGACGGGAAAGTACATAAAAACTCAGCTTACCATCCAGTGGCGTAATGCGACAGTAAGTAAATTAATTGTTTCACAACCCTAAAATAGTGCAGTTGTAGCTAGCAAGTGCGCCGGACGTGCCTGTGAATGAAATCAGTCAGGGTGATCAATTACAACACGTCAATTATAGTTGTTACACCCTCTTTATATTTCATCCTCTTTTCGATGTTTTCGTTCGAACTGGGAGGAATCTCTTTTACATTTTCGAAATTTAAATATTTTCCAAGCGACAAGTAACAAAATAACTAGGCAGATATTTATTATTACGACGACAATTTTATTAAGTAAGCCTCAAAACTGGGCTATTTTATAAATTAAATAATGGCAAATACTTTAACGGTAGTGATTACAATGACTTTGTTATTGAAATGGTCAAATACTAAGAGAGATTAGGAGGTATAAATAATAGATTGGCGACCTATATTATTGGACTTGAATTATTATGGTGAAAATAACCCACAGGATGCCAACTATGATCGTTTAAACAACGCGTATTAAGAACTTCTTAGCCCTGACGTTTAATTTTTCTGTACCAAAATGAAACGTCAAAGCTCAGAAGTTCTCTGCTTAAACCGTTGTGGTAGCCCCCAGGCCAGTAAAGCCTATTCATTGAAACACATGCATCAAGTCTACTCAGGTATTCAGTAATATAGAGACAAATAAATACACCAGCTTTGAATGTTAGTTGTTACATGTTGCATGGGATTTTTCCGAGAAATACGCTTCGTTCTATTCGTTTAGGGAAATATTATTACCTATAAACGCCAATGGGACTGGCTTAACTAAAAGTTGTGTTCTCATATTTTTACAAAGCCCATTTTCCTAACGCCAAGTTAGGCAAACGGTGTAAATGGTAACCTTTTCGTTACAGAACACTTTAAATTACATAATATTTGTATGATATTAGGTCTACCTACGTATACGAAAATATTCAACGTGAGTTTAACTTTTTCTTCGCAGTTTTATTATAAGTACCTATAGATTATTCTGACTCTTCGTTAAATGAGCTCACATTTAATTTTATTACAATAAATTAACTGGGGGAATTAATAAAATGGTAATACGGCCCTCGTTCCCGTCGCCACGATAACTTATTAAAGTGCTAACTAGTCCCGACCTTTGACTCTCGTTGAGGATTTCTTTTTTAGCACGCTTTTATTGGAATTAGCTAGTAAAATCCAAATTTTAGCTAGTTGTCTTTTCTCTGCCTACCCTGCGAGGGACTCAGTATCCCTAGTATAGGTTTGAAAATGTTCGCATTTTGAGCCATGCTAAAGCGCAATGTCAAGCGACCACGTATGTACGCATTTTTATGACTTGCCATTTTATTTGCTGTTATGGTGTTTTACAAAGATCATAACCTCATCATGAAGAGCGTACAATTGGTGGCGGTATAATTGTAAGAATTGGGCACACCAGTCACCTAATATATATTTATCACTATATATATATTTGTCACTATTGTGAATATTTATACCTATTATCAAATTTGATTTTGGATGATGATTTCATATTATTTATATTGTTTCGATGATATTATGTACATGATGCTTGGCTGAGTTTCTTGCCGGTTCTTCTCAGAAGGCTAGTTTCCGAAACGGTGGTAAATTCTCGACTTTCATAAGTGCCTTACCAGGGCCTAAACTGAATAAATATTTTTCATTTTCATCTCTTGGTCATTGAGAAACAAAACAGCCAGTTGGCTGGGCACTTCCTCTGCCTCTGTCTAGATCCTAACGAGACGAATAGAGTGTCGTGGTCTCTCTGAACACTGTTACACAAAGGCCTTTCCTGGCTCTATCCAGTTGGACTCTGCTACCTTCTCTGTAGCTTACATTATCATTGACTTTTATGGATAACAAGATTACTAATATATATTTTGTCACAAAATTATGGGACTTAAATAATTGGTTTACATGTCCGACTTTAAAATCAATTGAGTGTATGTACTATTATAAAATGAATACTTTGGACCAATATAAAATATTCCCCTAGATTCTCACAAGATCCTATAATATGGTGTAATAAATAATTCATAGCGGCATTAAGTTCGGATGACAATATAAAGCCGTAACAGCCGACCGCTATTTAATTTGTGGTATTTCCCTTTGAATACAAGCGTGGGTCTTTTACTAGCTACGTTTAATATTTTAATATTATACCATATATTTTTGAATACTTACCTAATACTACGTCAATTCATTATATTACTTCATGTATTTTTGCTTTCTACCCAACCCGTATATCAGAAAGTCGCGACTACGATTGATGTAACCTCGCTGAAGAGTCAAGGTGTGTTATAAAATACTCCCAATATAACTTGAATAAGCCTTACAATAAATAAATATGTATTTGAGCTATGAAAACATAATTTTAAATTGTTAACAATTATTGTATTTAGGTAACTACTTACAAGGAGCCAAAATGTAGGTATAACACATGCAAATGAGTCAGTGACCACAAGTCGAATATGCTAATTATTGTTTAGATACAGCATGGTAATTAGTTCAGAATGAAGCTATGAGCATTTTGGATTATTTCAAAATGTTATTACAATTTACTGCGCACAATAAAAGCCAAAATGTTTTTTCCTACGCTCTTTATGGCACGGTTCAGGTATCCAAAGCATAAGCAGGATTCCGTAGGATTATAGCGTGGGGTCTAATAAGTTGTATCATTTTTGGTGTCGAAATTTGTATTAATATAGGGTTATAGTGGGAGGAAAGGGGCGCTGGTCGCTGGCGGCAATGTGCACGCGTCCTTAAGCCGGTGCATACGCCGTCCGCCACTAAACGTCAAACGGGCGATTGATAAGTCGCGCGCCCGCCCGCCCTGTGTTTGCACACGGGCGGTGCAGCGCACTTTTATTGCCCTGTGGGTGCCCGTGGGATGTCGTTCATTGTGTTCTGCTCTACATCAATAAACGGTCCAATGTATGGGAAACTAAATATTTTTGCGACATCGTGATTTCTATTTGCTATTGGCAGCGGTATATTAAATCCACAGTCACTATAGGAAAATAAGTAGTAGCAAAAATTCGCTGAATATTAAGGCAGGGCTCTAGCTTACATATATCTATTAAATCTATCTAATGGTACATATAAAATCGGTAATTAAAATGAACACCGGTTCCATGAACATAATTTTTTTAATTAAATTAGGTAGGTCATGCTTCATTTATTGTCGATACAGAGGCATACAATCCTTTTTTACGTAATATGCTCACGCTTGTAGATCCGGAAGGGGTAAGTACAGGCAGAGGTGTTGGTACTTGTAGTATACCCACATTTCGCCAATTATATTTAAGCGCCGTTTAATAACGGGTTGAGACTTTTGCCATGAGCCGGACATTGATCTAGACTCTGGGAAATAACTGATAGAAAAACTCAACAGCACTTTGCTCGACCCAGGGACCGTGACCAGGATCTCGTGTCCCACAGCAATGTTTACACCCTAGACCAAACCATATTTATATTATATATATTTCTACTGTACGTGTGTCACTGAACTCCTCCTAAACGGCTGGACCGATTTGAATGAGTTTTTTTTTGCATTTGGGTGGCGCCCTTGATGGCTTTAATTCACAAATCAGCCCGTCAGAGGCGCTGCAGCCGGTATGCAGGGTCCGCGAGTCTGTCTATAATATCTTAACCGCACTGCTGAAACATAAGCTATTATTGGAATGAAACCTTTTATAATATATAATTTAATAACTGAATACGGGCTCTCATTAATGATACTTTTGATCTTCAAAATCTATGGGTATGGTTAATAAATAATGATATTCTAAAGTACCGTACATACTGTGATATAGCAGCGGTGGAAATAGTCCGCAGGCCCCTGAAAAAATGAATGTAATATCACGTTATCCTATAATACTAAAGTACAAATATTTATTTACTTCATTTTGAATCAGTTGAAATCCTCATAGTCACTTTAACATTTCTTTTACGTTTGTCCTAACGATGTTTCTTTGGAGATTCAGCAAATCGATCAGATTCTCGATCGCAATCTTCATAACATTCTCTGAATGGACTTGCCATAGAGCGAAGCTTACACCTGTACAAATAACTGGGATATTTGTCTAACGCTATCGGCCGGTGCGCCCCATAACAAACATTGTTTGTAATTTGACGTATGTATACGACATTGTATCTGCGAGATAGTGGACGATATCGCACTATTGCTTGTAGCCAAATGTGTAGTTCCCACACCAGTGACGTCACTTATCACATATAATTATAAACTTCTCCTTAACATTCGCTAATGCTTATCCATCAATCGCCTTTATGGAACAGTGGCAATTAGCCTTTGAAGTGTAGTCGAATGTAGGAAACAGGAATGTATGATCACGATTCAATAAAAATACCTGTCAGCTCGTAAGCCTAAATTCAAAGGATGAAAGCTGCAACTTCCAATCCGTTCTGTTAATGCTTTTGTCATGAAAGTGCAATAGTCAAAAGTGTCGACATATTGCCTGTCGTCCGTCAGATCGCTGCAGACCTGCAGCCATTGAGGCGCGTTAATGGGTACTCAATAGTCCGTCAGATTGCTGCAGATCTGTCGAGGCGTAAGTATTCAATAGTTGAATAAGACCCAGTCAAAGCCGGTGTATGGCAGATCGTTGTCGACAAAGCGGGACAAGTGCCAATATAGATGATATCAGGCACGCGGCGCGCGTCGATGCACGCTCCCACGCGTGCCGGCCGCGCGCACCTGGCCACAGACTATCAAGTGTTGAAACAGAAAGACTTCTCCTATGTATAAAAGTTAATGGGGTATACCTATCCATTTATTTTATTTTATTGAGGTTCGTGCAAGGAGGATTACGGATAAAAAACATAGTTAAATCGAAAAATCATAACCAATGCTTAATTTAGCTACTCATATCTACAAGAATTCCAAGGATGATAGATAATAATAGATGCAAACGTATCTCGATTCTCGATGTATTTAAATTTCTTCACCGAGTAAGTACCTACCCACCTATGTGAATTTCTTCAAAATGTTTCCCTTTAAATTAACGCTTTCACGCCCTAAATACTAAACTTCATATTATTAATGAGTATTGTATCTAATAATAAATGTAATTTTGGATAAAATCATAAAGAAATAGTTACCACGCCGTTAATTTAAGACCTTAGATTTCTGTTTCAAATTTAGTCTTTGACAAAACTCCCCCATCTCAAATGCAAAATAGAACGTTACATTGAATCTTTTGCATGGGAACTTGATAAGATATAACTGTGCTCAATAACTCGTGTATTATTTGTTCCAGTAAAATGTTACAATAGATATAAAATTTAATTGCCTGGATTATGAGCGAATTGCGGTGTTTTCTGGCGTAATTGATGGAATTTTAGGTGAGAGCAGTAGCGACTTAGATGTCGTTATTGCCTTTTTACCCCACTTTTAACATTTTTGATAGAATTAATACTTGAAGAGAGCTGGGACCAGAGTGCCTAGTGCGAGTTTTCTTAAAATTGCCGTCACAAGTGATCGCGTCGACGTAAACGCAGATTAGTATGGGCTCACAATAGTGTCATGTTTAGGCCGACAGAGGCGCTGTTCCGATCCCATACAAATCTGCGTTAACTTTGACGCGGTGACTTGTGACGGCGGCTGTGAAAAACTCTCACTAGGCACTCAGAACAGGCGGATTGGATTCGTCGGATATTGGTACTCGCCACCACCACCCTCGGAAGACCTAACTAATGTTTGTTCAAGAACATCTACCTAATAATTTGTAAAATTATATTCACTAACTTTTATTTTTATACTAAATACGTACTAAACAAACTATACAAATAAAATTTAAATATTGAAATTGCCAAAGATATTAAATTTGCAACCGGGTGCGAAGGCTTAACGTCTTCTTCGAGGCAAGGATTTAACAAAATGTTTTGGAGTATTTTAGAAATGTATATAATTCATAAACACAATATATAGGTACATACATGAATAAAACCTTTATTTTGTATACAAGGAATAATATTGTAAATGAATAAATTAATTGAATTACTCGGATACCTTTTTAAACTAACTTGCAAGACTTAAATTATCTACTTATCAGAGGCACAAATTAGCTTAAAATCCTTATATTATTATTGTTTTTACAGAGATGTAAATGGCTCGTGCATCTTAAATGGATAAACTATATAATAATATATTTAGAAGGTTTATAAAGTGGTATCTAGCCCGAACTAATGACACAGCCAGTGCAATATAAAGTATCGTTGTTTGCTTTCGCGAGGCCCGCGGCTGTGAGCTCGAGTTATATTCCATGGAGCCATAACAAACGCGCACATATCATACGATCCAAGGGAAGTATGGAAGATTGCGAAGAGAGACTACGACACGTAGGTATATTAATTTCATTAGACTTTTCAAAACTTTCAAACAGTTACAATAATATTATTATTGCATCACGTAACAAAACTTTAATGATAGCTATACATTAAAGACTACTACAAAAAGCTTTCCAATACAAATAGTATTGATATGAATTGTCTGACCCAATCACGAAAATTATAGAAAAATGAAATTTAGTTTATGTAAAAAAATAACATACAGTCAAATTGATAACCTGCTCCTTTTTTTGAAATCGGTTAATAACATCGTATTCGGAACTCGCTCCAAATAACTGTGTAAGTTTCTCGTGAACATTTTCTCGTTTAGTGGCCTCATTGATATTGGTACTTGGCAGACGCCCCACGGCTCTACAACCACGGTTGCTCGACGCTATAAGTACGTACCTACTTACTACCTACAACACCTCACGTTCACGTCTCAAGGGCTCCTGCAGCAAATCTAATAATACCTACAACAGCATTAGTCTACGCCTTCAACTTTCATTTCAAATCTAGACATTTTTCCTGCATGCTACCTATGCCGTATGTAGTTTTATTACTTGCATATTCAATTTCTTGGTAGACTTTATTGCTTTGAAAATGATGTTGTACTTAAGGTTTATTGGAAAGTATTGAAGTTCAAAATTGCCATATATTATGAATGTGTCTGTCTAGTCTAAAACATGACAAGTGTGATATGATTATGCGTTCGATAGGTAGCTTGTATGTGGCGCTAGGCAAAGTTTGATTGTTGTTTTCATTCGGGTAATAATTTTTACTATTTAGTTATTTTTAATAGCATTAAACCCTAAATTTACTCACAATATGTCAGAAAATTATTGCGGGTGTAGGAATCTTGGGTGTAAAGCTCAGTTGAAATGTAATCCACGTTTGCCAATTTCGGTGGTTTACGTAAGTACATTCTTTTTTCAATCGTATTTTACTAAACTGAAGTGATGTAAAAGATGGGCTCTTGGGCAGAGATTTGTTTGCAGAGCTGTTGAGTGCAATGACCACTCGGCCAGCAATCTCGCCAACTGTGCATCTGGGTTCCTCTGGGTGCACCCACCAGGTGGTCTCGGCTTTAACGAACAATTTTGTCAAAACATTTCCACCCTACGATATTTGAGCGTCATCTCAAATAACATACTTGCTTATTTAACTTTTTTAATTTAATCTGTTTTTCTTTCGCTGAAGATAATATTTGGTACGTAAATAAAGAACATAATATTAAACTATTAAGTCGTTGGAAAATTGATGAAAAATAAAACTATTTTTTCGCACAGTTTCCTAAAAAAATTAAAGATGTATAATATTATGATAGAGAAAATATACTCGGTTTTCCTGGCTGTATAAAAGTAATGTATAATAAGTAGATAATGTAAGTTTAATAGTCGGCTACGATGCTACCACAATAGGGTACGAACGTACTTTTCGTAGTGTGAGCGTGTATCGTTTTGGTGTGTTCATATCTCAAAATTATTTTGCGCAGGTACCTATGATTTGAAAGTAAACCTTTGACATGTGTGTGAGTCCGCATAGCGAATTAAATAATGTTTAAGTCAGATAGAATAGGGTGCTGATACACTGCGGGGGTTATCCGATTACAGAGAGCTCCGTGACTCTACCAGATCAGAAAACAAACAGCTTTACATGTTCAAATTTTAATAAAGACTTTGTTAGTTAATTCTTTTTTATTATGTAACAGAGTTTAGTGCTGCAACTACTAGTTACAACTAGTAGTACTTACTATTTTTATACATAAGATAGTTTCAAATGCAGCTGAACGAAATGTTTGAAAAATACGTTCATCATTCCACAGACATAGACAGTATGCTATGTTTATTTCAAAAAGGCTCGTCCTTTTGATCAAATAATGTTTGTACATTAGCGAAAAATTCGAATTCATACAACTTGCACTTGAATGAATATTTTTTGTATTTGTGTGCGCCTACGAGCCATATGGTGAGTCTATCGCCGTTTCAGGCACTGTACAAAAATCTTTGATATTTTTTTCTATAAATAATCGCGGCATTTAAATTGAATAAAATATCCTTTCTATGTTTTTCTTCTTTACTTAAGTTATCATGATCACACTCCGGACTTAGTTCAAAAAGTTGCAACTAAAAGAACAAATAGTGAGTACAATTAAATATAAATAAAAGTCAGCTGAATCGGTAACATTTAATCATCGTGTGATATCAATGTAGGGGGTGTAGCAGGCGGTGCGCTAAACGTGGCCGCGTGTCGATTTATCCCGAGGGAGCGACCACGCCGGGCGCTAGGGCGCCGCGTGACGTGCCATAGATTATACGCATCCATGCTGCGCGCACAGACTATTTGACGCCGCTTTTGACCTGTACCACAAGCCAAGTATAAGTTGTTACATGTTAAAACGTCGAATTCGAATCGAAATTCGTTGCGTATTAGAAGAGCCAAACTAAGAAAAAGTATCAATACAATCTAGTCACGCAAGAAAATTACCGACTGGTGACAGAAACCTGAACTCTTTAAGTGAGAAACTTTCGTCTCTGCATCTAGATTTGGTGTAACATTGCTATATGGAGGCAGCGTTAAGACCAGTGCAAAATTAGGTACAGCTACTTAGACTGCCACCAAAGGGATCAATTCCCATCGGGGATATTAAAGAGTCTATTTACTAAACTACTCAAAATGTACTTATTTATTTTCAGACTTAACGAGGAATATTTATGGATTTATTTATTTTTTACACTAACAAAATAAATTCTGGTTTCCTCATGTTTTGTGTATTATAATATTTTTAACATTTACACTGCTATAAACTTAGTCAGGTGGCGTTTGTGTCAAAATATGAAGACATAATTGAACCGACGAATGGAAAGCTAAAGATTTTAGTAAAATAGAGACGCGTGGCTCACACGTGCCGCAATCGGCTATAAACAGGCCTTTGTTCGCGGATATTTGTATTTGGGGCAACGCACTGATGTGCAGGGACCACTACAACTAATTTATCACATAATATCGTTCCTGTTGCTTAGGGAATGTTTAATACCAATTATCCTTGCAGTATATTCTAGCGAGAAAATTGAGTAGGTAATGTTGAACAGCATTACTGTCTTCCTCGGCTATTTTTCCAGCATACACATCTAGCCTTGGCAATTAATACCTATTTTATGGTTGTTTAAAAGTCATCTGCAGCGTAAGCGGTGTTTCATGTGTATATGTTTTGACAGGTTGAATCGTCGTCACTTCAAGTACACGCGACGACATGTTTTAGGGGAAAAATGAGTTGCTACTTTTTTGCAGGTGATTTGTAATATAATGCCAAAGATGGCGGACCATCACATTTTGAGCCGCGCTTATAGGCAAGGATGCGGCCTTTGATGATGCTGATGAAAGCGATGACGTTTAAAGCTCAGGGGTCTGTACGAATTGTACCTTGGTACGGGCTTTATAGTTAAGTAAAACATCATTAGGAAACGTACTATATAAATAAATTAAAGACTGATGTACTAGAAACTAACACACACCATCATGATAGTGATATAACATAACGTTTTTTATTCTCTTTGAATCAAGTGTATTCTTTCAACAGCAAGTTAAAAATCCAAACAGTATCATTTGTTGTGTTTTTTCAAAAAAAAACTATTCTCAGTTAACCGTAGGTTTTCCGGATATACACCAAGCCCTGTCGAGCTCACGTGGCATCTTCGCTTCGTCTAGTACTTTACCTACGTAGTATAATCGATACTTGCTGGGATATTGAAATACCCGGTATTTCAATATTCCAGCAAGTATCGATTACCATCACTTGAAAACCAGCGAAGCAAACGAACGAAGGCATTTAAATCGACTCCGTATCAAGAGTTCCTTAAAAGTAAGGTATTTTAAAAAGAACAGCCATTTATTGTTTGGACTAAAGTTTAATTCTTTATTCTGACTCCGATTGCTTTAACTAAGCTAGCGGACTAGATACACCCGTGCATTCTCAATTTCATGATTCATTAAATTTAAATATCAAACAGAAAAAAAATGAGTGCCTAGCAATATAGAATTATATGGATTCAGCTACCTACCAGTGATAGTTATGTGACACCGAATAAACATTAAATTTACACGTAATTTTTATTTGTACTTAGATGTAATTAAAAGTCTAAAATAAAGTATTGCAATTCTAAAGCTTTTGCAACGAGCACGCATAAGCCTGTCACTAAACACATCGCTGTACAAATTGTATTATTAGATACTAATTAGCTTATTTCCGCTCAGCTGAGCATCACATAACCACTACTGTGCTTGAATAATATGCTTTATAGCAACCGACGTGGACGATGTTCATAATGGCTGAAAATATTACACTGAAAAAGTCTCCGCATACCCATTACCATTTCGATTTACTTTGTGATACAGATAAGTAGGTAAGTAACGACAGTTTCGAGGACGAAAATCACCATTTATTGTATCGTTTAGACCATCAAGATGTATTTTTTGTATCTTTAAAAATTGGTTGGCGAGTTTTTTTGTTGAATTTGAGCCGATATTACAATTCCAAAACCAGTCTACTGCTATTTTCGCTTCAATGATTTTTAATACTTTTGTTTTTGTTCAATCGAACCGCTTCGTTTTACGAGATATTATAGGATTGAGTTGAGCCAACATGCTTATGTTGGCTTTTAATTTAAAAGAGTTCATAGCAGAAACGTGATTGTATTATTTTTATTGAGACGCCGTGAAATTGGTAACAGGCTTTGTAGCCATTTACATACTGGTGCTTTAACACCTTTGAGTTCTTTAAATTAATAATTTGACAGTTAAAATTTTTGGCACAGACAATCGATTTGAGTGATCATAGAATTTTTCATCAAAATGTTTACAGGTAATATTGCTCACAGCGTGAACACGAAACTAAATCAAAGAGCACATTACTCACTTCATTGGTATACATTACGTATTATTAATTCAATATTCGCGTTTAACGTTAATCCTCGTGACATTTATGTTATCCCTGAAGCGTGTCCGGGGATTTCCGTTTCATTTATATTTAAAAAATAATGTGCATCCGCGCCCGCAAGCTGGCGCTGCGTGCGTCTACGAGGAGGCTTAAACGCTGCAGTTATTTAGAATGCCATAGAGTAGATACTCTTCCAGAACAACCAGACATTAAACACTCGGTGAATTCGAAATATTCTTTATAAAAAAATAGAATACACTTCATACCTACCCAATATGACAACAATCGTGCACCTAGGCCAGAGCCTATTTTATTCATGAGTTGAACTAATGAAAAATCTTCACCTTCGCTATCTTCTGTGTGCAAGAATTTTATGTAGCAGCACTTAGGAGTCTCACTTAAACCTTTAACGTTCTTCTCAGTAAAAGCAACCTTCCGAACCTGGTGGTAGCATTGTATAATCCTGTGTAATCGTGTCGTTTTGAAAGTCCTTTGATAAAAGTCTAATCAAATAAAGATACTTGAATATTAAGTTTTTGAATTTGATTTGAACCAATAAGCTGCTCACGAGTATCAGCTAGTTTTGGTCTTACTCTACTACAACTACGTCCCTATTATGTCAACTTACGATACGCTTTGTTTTAGGTTTAGCCTTGATGAATTTAAACCTTTGATAGGATAGGTATTATTGATTTAGCTGGCATCTAACAACGAAATGTAAAAAATTCGTACAATTCTTAATGAAGTATCCCATCTGCACCAGCGTTCAATATTCTACACCGAAATACAGCCCTGTGTTTACGATGGGGGAAAGCAGTCCCTTTTCGTATAAGATTCCGAGCGTGTTTATTCAAATTGGTCTCTCGCCAATTGTCTTAAGATGCATATTCGGTAAAAGACAATGAAATGGTAGGAATTTTCCGTATCGGTGGCACGTGTGGTGCACGGCCTTTATTGATGGGGAACCTCGCTCCTCCTTCGCTGGGAGGCAAAGAACTGCCACCTGCCCTAAATACTACCCTCTTTATTGGTATGCAAAAACGATGTCTCCCCATTCTTATGTTATGTATAAAAAAACATATTATTTGCCAGCTTTTGAATGAATTTTTAAACAGTAATATTGAATCCCGGCTGAACTGATTCGGAAGTTACAAGTTAGTAAGTCACGGTTGGATACGCAATATCCTTTTGATCCAATGAGAGCAGGCTTTACCATAATTTCTTTGGGATATATTGGACTGAGTGATAGAGGCAAATATATTGATATAAACTGTCCCTTTCCATCGAACGTGACAATGGCTAGTTTACTTTTTTTTTACGTATTACTATACGATTTGATGTACAACTCCAGAACGTAGCATTCAGAAAATTACATGTAGGTTTCCTAGCATATGAATTCACGAAGTTCATTAAATTTGCTCGCAGTCAGAAGTTTGATCGATGCGTACCTACCTCCCCTCTATGCTTCAGAGGGCACGTTAAGTCGTTGAACCCGGTTGCAAAATTCCTTTAATATAACGTCAGCAATAGCTACATCATCCACCATGATATTAAAATCTGTTCATATTTTGAATAGATATACTAAAGTTTGAGAATATGAAATGAATTAACACTAATCTAACAACATACATATATCATTGCGATAAAATAGTAGGTATTTTGATAAAACACAGAAAAAACAGAAAATTGTCAAGCAGGAAGTTCTATATCTACTAAGCAAATGCTTTTGTAAAGACAAGGTATTGTGTGTATCCCAAAGTAACGCAAACAATCGATACAAACCACATTAGAACTCCCAACGTCGATCAACCAAATATCTCAAAATGATTCGAGCATATTTCCTTTGAAATTAAAAAATACTAACCCGTCAACTACGCAAGGCCTTTTTCGTGATCACCACACCGTTTGAACTGAAGTGCTGGGGTACAATGGGGCAAAAAATGCACGCAGAGCCATTCATTGCGACGGAGCAATAAAAACACAATAATAATCCATGTGATTTTGAATGGAGCTAGGAGTATGGACGTGGACGCGACATCTGAAATCAAAAAAACAATATATTAAGTACTAGCTGTGCACCCGCGTAGTTTTAATTTCATGGGAATGGTTTCCTTCGGAACCCTTATGTTTCTTTTTCATAAAAAGTAAATTAGTCTAACTAAGTAAGTAAAGCTAAGTCTATGTTACGTGTAAAATTAGCTACCTTCCAGTGAAAGTCCCGTTAAAAGCTATCCAGCCGTTTCGGAGATTCCTCGTAACAAACAGACAAACAGACAGAGTATTTTTTTAATAATTGGATTTTTTATATCAGTATCGTATATACTTTCATGTGCATTTCGCGAATAGCTGTTATTTTGGAATTAAAAACAGACACTTCAATTTTATTTATCTGTATAGATTAGTAAGCAAACCATTTTATTCTATCCGATACTTTCACTGTCATGGAACAAAATATAAATTTATAAGCATTGCTGTGATCACATTCTCTTTCAAGCTGACGTTTGGTGATGATTGACCAAACGTCAGCTTGAAAGAGAATGTAAATTAACTATTAATACAACTGATTAATACGTCGCCATACAAAACTAGTCTGGCAAAATAAAGTTGCTAAAGAGTACCAGACTACTCAATTGGTAAGCAAAAATGCTCAGGGGCCCAACCATGAGCTCTTATTGCAATGTTAATTCAGTTGTGCGACAGTGACAGATGAGAATGAGTGAAACTATTATTGCAATAAGAGCTCATGGTAAGGCCCCAGGTGTTCGATTATCTACGCATGCTTAGAGTGAACTCGCGTTCTTTTATCTACGTTTACACACTGAACTACGTCATACAATGTTCTACAACGTGCTGAATAATCACTGAACTTAGTACTTAGTAATTCAAAATACTAATAATTTTGACAAATAATTAAAAGAATAATACAACTGGTAACTAGATGAATGTAATGTATAATTATTTAAAACGTATCCATAAGTGAGCTCAGTTAAACCTACATTAGGGTTGTTTACATGGCGGATGATGCAAGTATGGCCTCAATGGGAGAATTGGCCCACTTGAGACCCACAATGGCTCGTCCGCGGGGCCCCTGTCGAGATACCTCTCGTAATTCTAAGGCCCAATAACATGTTTTATGCTTTTTGAAATAGACACGATCTGTCGAAGGGTTAGTTTTGTCCAATTTCAATTTAATTCTTCTTTTTTTACTAAGAGGCAACTGAATCCTTACTTGCCTTAACAGTACAAAATATTAGGTGAAATTAAATATAGGAAAAGGTAGTGGAGATATTAAACGTTTTTACTTAGTCTACATAAGAAACAAATTATTTTGGATGAAAAAGTAATTCATCGATATTTGGCTTATAAATGATAACTATTTATGAGCCAAACTTCATCCAAATCAGTTGGTCTGTTTCCGCGGGATTGAGCATCCAATATATCAAAACATACGCCTTCACATCTATACTACTATACATCTATACATCTAATCAGATAAATAAAATTGAAGTGTCAGTTTGTAATTCCTAAATTACAGCTTTTCAATAAATGCATATGAAAGTATACACGCTACTGAAACTAAAACACCAAGTTTTAAAAATATCTTTGCCTGTCTGTTTGTTCCGGGAAATCTCTGAAACGGCTGGACGGATTTTAACGGGACTTTCACTGGTAGGTAGCTTGTGTTTCAAGGAGTAACTTAGGCTACTTATATTTATTAAAAATATTAGGATACCGCGACATGAAGCATGAAACTAAATCTACGCGGGTAAAACCGCGGGGCACAGCTAGTTGATAATAATATAAGGATAAGTATAAAAATAATATGTACCTAGGGAAGGTTGTAAGTTGTAAGGTGAGTGTAACAAAATACACCCACGTGGCACTTGGATATACAGCGTTGACATAGCAGTATACTTAGCTATATTGTACATCGTACTTTTGTATTTTTACACGTAAATATATTCTACCCACGTCACGTATGTCACGTCCTCTATATGGAATTAAACAGCCTACATAATATAGTACTTCGAGTATTTGGAGCGTTTCCAGTCCGTTACCTACACAAACAGTTATGTTATTGTAAGGTAAAGTCATAGTTTACATAAAAACTTTACAACAGTTAGGAAACTAGGAACAAAATGTTCGAAATGACACACTCACACGCGCGCATCTACGAGACAATAAGCGAAATAGTCGTAATGATAGTAAGAGGTGTCACGTCATTGCCGATCGCATATTCACGTGTTTGACCGACATTCTTCGTTTCTAAACTATAAAAGTAAATTATTTTTACATGTACATAAGAGTTAATTTTAAAATCCTTAAGATTGACAACCGTCACGTTCAATTAACATAACGAACGTTCTTATTTCAAAAAATAGGCTTTGATTCCTTACTGCTTATAAAGTTTATATTTAAAATGTTATCTATACAGAACATATAAATTGTCTGTTTTAAATAACAGTTACAACACTGCCGACTTACAATAAAATATAAAAGTTAGCGAAATTATTGTCACGATCTGTTACAAAACGTTATATCGTAATAAATAAAATTTCGTATTTCGTTTCATATTAAACGTTATTATTTCTGTGCGGCGAGACCGATTTATTGTACTAAAATCATGTCAATACATGCGTGAGGTACCTCTGCGCTCTATTTACGTAAATATTCCGTCGCAGACCTTTGTAGATAAATCCTGAAAATATCTTGAATATTTCTAGAATAAAATACCGCGGCTATCCAATGGTTCCGGATACAAATATCCAACTGCATTGCCAGACACCGGCCAACTGGCTAAGCGAATATCTCGCACAATAGCCAGTCTGCAAATCGGGACGGCACTTCCACCGTTTCTTCGAATGGGACTTAAATTATTCAAATAGTCAACTGTGTTTTAATAGAACGGTTTTCCGTCTAGAATTAAGGTTTCTATATAGGTGAATAAATTCACTATGGAGGTGAAAAATATCTCGAAACATTTTATCAGTAAGTTTATTTAAATATAAGAATTGAATGCTGAGGTGACCGAGTAGTTTGGGTGGTCGCCTGCTACTCATGCGAAGCAAGCTCAATCTTAGCGATCTGTAAGTATGATTTATGCAGAAAAACTTAAGTGCAGTGATTCCACCCACACCACGAGTTTTACGGTGAAGACAAATATTGGTGAGCAAACCAGTATAAGTCTGAGAAAAAATTCAAAGATGTTTGTAGAGTAGGTACCTATGAGCGACAGTGGCACACTTTTTCACATTGTACACATCTGTCTCATAATCATTAACAATATATTGTGGCAATAAGAGATCATGGTGGGGCCTCTGGCCTTATCCAGCTCACAGTGAGTCGGCACCCGATTTTTACCCAAAGTCAAGGCCGATAAAGTACAATAATAGAATACATAAGCTGAAAAGATGTAGCTAACTTATTCTGGTATAATATATATTTGTTTATAAGGTTATTCATAACCTGGTAATGTTACGTCAAAGTGTGGCAAAACTTGTACCAATATAAAACTTTATTCTTTTACTTTGTATGTTTACTCGTATACGGTAATAAATATGGTCGGAATACACGAATGTGTATTTATAATGAACAAATAGTGTAAGCATCAACTTAATTTAAGTTTACGAGACAATTATATTTCGCAGCTAAATAAGATACCTTGCCTTGATAATTAGTGTCGTGCAGCCAACAATTTTAATACAATAACGTTGGTTTGTGAAAGCGCGCGCCGTAGGCCTAAATCTTTTTTTTAAATGAGACAGTACTCTTAGCTTCTGTTTCAGCGGAGCAGCAAAATATAATAGCTTTTGCGTTTAGTGTCGCTCGTTGTACGTAGATAGATGACGGGTGGTAGGCGGGGTCCCCTAAAACATGACCCTGCGATTGGTGCTTGTGTTGGTGGGGGAGTCCGCGCTGCAGTAGTATGTGTGCCCGAGCTTCAGTATTATTGCGCGGACGGCCGTCGCCGCGTCTAACTCTCGCGGGCAGTGCGCGACTCCTACGAAAATGTTGGAATTTTACACAAACATGAATGGAGGATTGATGCAGGAAAGCATGCAGCCTAACCTCTCCTGTGCTGGAAGAGCAGGTTAGACCGTGAGCTTAGCTTATTGGTGACATTTGGAATTGGAGTGCATTTCCTTAATAATCTTGTTTAAAAAAATAAGATTGTATTCTAATTTCATCACACAAACTTGACCGATTCCAAATTACACCGTGCGAATTTGTGATTTATATCGTGATATTTTGTGCTATCTGTTCGAATTGAGTGGATCAGTCGGGGGCTGTCTTGGGTCATTAAAAGTGATTTTTAATAATGTGTTTATCAGATACTTATTTAAATGTATAAATCAAATTAATATATCATATTTTTTCTGTCAGAGTACCTACTCATTTCGTTCTTAACTTAAACTTTTAACTCGTGGAATGTCCGGTTTTAAGTTAGAATAATGGTATAGAATATTTATAAATTTTGTGAAATAACCTACGTTAGCTTCAAAAATACGTTCAATGAGTGTTCCAAAAGTCAATTTTTTCGAATGAAAAATCATCGTAATTTGACGTAATAATACTTGCTTAATGCAAGTAACTTCTTCCGCACTGAATCAAAATATCATGCATTATTATAAATACTTACGTAAAAATGTTGTGAAAAAAGTTGTAATCAAATGAGACTTTTAATTTCTTAACGTACTTATATCCAAAATCACAACCTCATTAACAAACCTTTACCCACCTACCTGTTTATAATAATACTTTTAATTGCCTATTGAATGTCCGTAATATTGCGTGTCAGTACAATATAAAGTTAATGGACATAATATATTATTCTTAAATATAAAAAAAATTATAACATAAAAATAAAACGATAAAGAAATATTTAGCTCTATGACATTTAAATAAAGAAATAAAAAAAATAGTTTTCGGTATACCTTAGTAACTATATACTGTCTGTAGTATTAAAATAACGCAAGGTCCTTACGGTAGGTAACCCAGACAAATTGTAGGTATTGCACATACTTCGGTGTAAGTAAAGTATCACTTTTTCATAGTCACATGGCCCTTCTCACATGCACTCTATATTTTGAATATAACATTGAGTACGTCCTTGGAACTGCTTGTCTTACTTATTAGCTAGTCCTATGTTTTTGGCAATAAGCTATTAAGTAAGAAAGACATCCTGTCAGGGACAGGTTTTCCTAATTCCCCATGAAAGGAGTGTCAATGAGACTATGTCATGAAACGTAGCAATACATTCTTAATCTGCTTAATATTTAATACTAGCTTCCATCTATGACATCACCCCCGTGTTATAAGGGATCTTTTAAACGGCTTGTCTAAGAATGTATCTTATATCACTGAGTGAGAGTGTAGCTTTCTAATACTGAAAGAGTTTAAAAAATCTGTTCAGAATTTTTGGAACTTATTTGCTACAAACGTATAAAAAATATTTTCTGTTTATAATATACTTCATTATATCATTGATAAACACTTTTAATATAATTTAACACAACAATAATATTAATGACATGCCGGTCCTGGTTATGCTTATAACGCCCTAAAATATATATCTTTAAATATTTATGTTAGTGAAGGTACAAATTTGATACAAATGTTGAACAATTGGTGGAATGACCGACATATGAGTGGAATGATATCAAGTGAAATCAAAATTCATTAGCTACAGGTTGTGAAATACATCGACTAATTAATGTAATGACGTATTATGAATGGTGTGTTTGTATACAATGAGTTGGGATGAATTAAAATTAAAATAACTTAAATTAAAATTGAAATAACTGGACTCTCTGTTAGAAAATTCCTTTGAATTATAATTTAGTATCATTGAATTATAATAAAGGGAAAGGAGAATGAACAACTAATGAAAAATTAAACTATACATTTTTGGTATTCTCAACTTAAGCATTTTTAAAAGAGTAAAATTTGTTGAGTTTCTTGCCGGGTACTTTTCAACAAAAGCAACCTTCCGATCTTGGTGGTAATATTTATAATTATGTATAATGTATTTGTTGTGTCCTTCTGACGATTTAAAAGTACTTTGTAATAAGTCTAATGAAATTAAGATGTTTTGAATTTAATTGAATTGAAGCAGTAGAGAGCTCTATCATTACTAAGCCTTGCACTATAATATAAGCTTCACAAAAGATAAAGTAAGTTTTAGATACTAATCACTTTATCATCATCCTCCTGTCCTTATCCTATGTTATTTGGGGTTAGCGTAATGTGTTCTTCTCTTCCATTTCTCTCTATCAGCCGTCATATTCACTCACCTTCACATAATTACAATAAATACATCAATTGGAAAATACTTACGCCATTTTGCAATGTCTTAAACGACAAACGTTAAAACGTTACATGATTATCATCACCATCATCATTTCAGCCGACAGACGCCCACTGCTAGGCATAGGGCTCCCCCAACGATCTCCGCGACAACCGGTCTTTGTGTCTCATGATGATGTAACTTTTTTTTTTTATATGTTATTTATTATACAGAATTGAATTATGAACGAATACTGCAGTAAAATTCAAACTGCAATAAAAATTACAACATTGCTCTGGAATGTTATTGAGTAGGTATAATTGGATTTTCAACAGTCTGAAGCCTTTGAATTATCGAAAGTAATTTCAAGAGCATTTATATTTATAGTTTTACCCGCGTCGATTTAATTTCATAGGTAACCCGCGGAACTCTAATGTTTTTTACTCCTTGTAATATTAGCTATCTGCTAGTGAAAGGCCGTTAAAATCGATCCAGCCATTTCCGAGATTAGCCGGAAGAAACATACAGACAGACAGAATTTAAAATATAAGTTAACTTTAACATGCATTTGGTGAAAAGCTGTTATTTATTTTGGAATAACAAACAGACACTTCAATTGTATTTATCTGTACAGATTTATAAGTAGGTTTCAAGATCTATAAATTTTACGGTTTTACCAACAACCTACTGTATTATTCTATAAGATGTTTCAACGGCGACATCGACGTCGAGAAGTCTGTTTTGATCATAAAAAAATGATACGTATCAAAGAAAAAACGTTACAGCTCAGCCATCCATATTGGGAGAAGATTTCGATGGATCGATGACGTTTGTTTTTTTTACGATCTTTTTCTACGTAATTTCGTACTAGCATTGCAACGTAGCCGTAGAGCTACGCGTTTTGTCGTAGCGGCTCGTAGCACGCCTCAGCGCGCACGGAATCAATAGCGCGGTTCACAACACCGAGTGATAAAAACTCGCTTGTTTTTGATAACATGATAATTTTATGGTATTTGTACAGTTATCGATAGGTCCAATTTTAATCTGAAATTATGTACCGATCGTTATAGCACGGTTTCGCTTATTTCTGCTAAATATAAGGCTACATACTAGGACGCATCCATTAACTATTTTTAATTTTATAGTCGTTTTACTCTCTATTTATTTTTGTGGTAGAGGTTTGATGCTTATTGGATGATATGTAGGACATAAGTCCTTGCTTATTTTTGTGGTAAAATGACATTTTTAAAAACATAGTGATTTAAATGTTCATTCATTCAAACACCAGCCGATATGCTATGTGCCAAAAACGTATCGACTCGATTGGTACCAATTACCAATGCATTGCATTGTTCTAGTCTTGTTTGTATAGGTACATGGCAAATATCCCAGGGCTTTCAAGCAAATGCAGTGAAATCAACAAACTATAAAGACAACATAGAATCATTTGCTATTCAGAAATTTTAAAAAGTAGATAAGTTACAAAAAACAACATTCAGAACTTAGAATAACAGATCTTCACGAAGTGAAGTGAAGTTTAATAAATAAAAATAAAATAATTGTTATATAAATGTTACCTTCGTTCTCAGAAGGTTGCTCTTATAGAACCCGGCGAGAAACAATGTCCTGCCGCTTCCGTGGACAAGTGTAACGGGATCAAAGCGTACAATAACAGTGATGCAGCTACAACACAATAATATTGTACTGTATAAATACTAAAGCTATGAGCAAAGTGACCTAAAGATACAATTATATACTTACGAATATTTTAGTAGGGTCTATTAGCAGTAAATCGTCGTTATTAAATGGAACCATCTATATCTATACGGATAAATAAAATTGAAGTGTCTGTTTGTAATCCCAAAATAACAGCTTTTTACTAAATGGATAATATGAAAGTATATATGCAGGTTGTGACTTAAAAAAAGCTAATTTTATTTTTTGTCTGATTGTTTGGTCTAGGTAATCTCCGAAACCGATTATAACGGAACTTTCACTGGTAGATAGCTAATGATAAAAGAAGTAACTTAGGTAACATTTATTTAAAAAAAACAATAAGATTCCGCGAGCCACCAATGAAATTAAGTTTACGAGAGTGAAACCGCGGGGCACAGCTAGTTATAACATACCTACATGATATTCTAGATATGGTGTAACAAAATGTTTTGAAATAATAATAATTTGAATTAGTATCCTATTATATAGTATGCAACATATTTTATATTATACCTACACTCGAGAGCAATAAATATTTACGAAATAAATTAATAAACTGTGATCTGATTGAATGTTGATTTTATAGCCATCACACAAAAATGAATTGTCTGCTGAAAACTGTTTGTGTCGGTTATCAAACCACTAGTAAACTAATCTACTTAGACATTTTTCCAAGGGTAAGAGCAGAGCTTGTACTTTATAGTACATTCTGGTTAATCAGTAGTCAGTCGTATCAACCTATATTAATATTTCTAGTGGTGACTCGTATTCATTGCGCTTGAGTGTATAAGTAAAATTAAGTTAATCTGATGCGTTTGAGCGCTATTAGAAAGTTCCAAGTAATAAGGAGTTTCATAAATAAACCAAATGTCATGTGTTTCGTTCATTTTGGTCTAAGGTTCAAAATTGCCACCAAATGGATTACGTAATAATATAAAACGCGGTTGCAGTGCGTATTAAGAACAGATAGGAGTAAGGAAGTACAAAAGTCTGTTGGTATTTTTTTCAATTAGGCCTCGTTTAGCGTGAGTTTGTGCTATTGATTCAAAATAAAGAGAACAATGTTCATCGATTGATCTCGGAGCTGGAGCGTGGCCGAGGCCGATATTTATTCGGCCGGGTCTGGTTGCCATGACCCGGGTGACCGCGCCGCCACGCCCCCGGGGGGCGTTCCCCCCGTACCCTAAGGAGCGCGGTGAGACGCCAACTCTAACATTTTCGTTGCAAAGCCATTTCGACTTAGCTACATCTCCGTTCATATAGACACTTACATAAAACAAAGTACTACATATACGTATAAGGTAGGTACCATTCCGAATTTCATTAAGGGAAGCAGGACTGTTAATTTTATTGAAGTATTTTTTTTCATGTTAGAAGGTACCTACATGTACAGAAAGCTAGTATTTATACAGAAATGAATGGTATGGTAGAAGTAAAACCTATACGTGATACTTAACATACTTGCAAAATATTGGCTGGTCATAGTAACCCAAAGTGGTAATCATAAAAAGCCTGAACTTCATGCCTCTGATAATTTGTGTGAATTAAGTAGCTTACTTATTATATTGCTTATTATAACTTAGGTAGATACCATGTTCATGAGTGCATACCTACCTAATACCTATATAGATAGGTCTCGTGGCGGACACATTTGATATTTTTTAAGCACTTTCAGTGTTAGGTACAATACCCGGAGCTGTAAACCTACACTCGTTGAAATAAAGAAACGGGGTCGAGGCCTAAATTAAAAAAAAACGGTAGATTTCTATAAAATAGGCACCTGTGCAAGGTAATTCAGATACCTAAACACTGAGAGCCTAGTAAGCAAACAGTGTTAGAGCTGTATGGTTCGATAGTCAGCAAGAGCATTCAATTAAAGCCCAACAGCATAGGGGTTGACACCCAGTTAACACTAAAGTAGTGCTCACGGGCGGCGATTGCAAATTAAAGCTATGTACACAAGTCGCCCTCCCCAATCAAACATTTGTATTGACCTTTCAATATTTTTGCCACTGCGAATTGACTCCATATATGCGATGCGAATGATTACATTACCGCTACTATAATATTAACATTGGTAGGGGAAAGTTTACACATCTAAAATGTATTTCTCTATAATATTTCATGCACATTTAGAATAATTTTATCGTTAATACATTAGTCTGTATATTCATCAAAGTACCTAATTACTTAGGTATTTGAAAATATATTTGTCATAAAATAACGTCAGCGTATAGATACTGCTAATTCGGAGTTGTTTAATAATTTTATTTTATAATCCCAGTGGCCTTATAATGGTTAGATTTTCAAAATGTAAGTCGTATAATATAAAAACATAAAATATCTGTTAAAGAAGTCGTATGAAATTATAAATGTAATGTAGGACCGTAGGTACAACAGACTCGTGTGCAAGTAAAGTGCGCTCGAACTAAAAGTTTGTCGGAAATTGAAGACGGATTAAATGTAAAATTCCAGGAAATCTGTAGTGCTCGTAGAGCTCAGTCAGTTGGAAATGTTTGTGTATAGTTTTAGATTTCTGTGGTTAAAGCTACGGAAAGTTATAAAGTATGCAGCAAAATATTTGCACGGTGAATAATATTCAATTATCCAATTATAACTTATTTTCAATGTACCTGGAATTTTCATTACTACTAACCTAACGAGTATTTTCTTAATAGGTTCCAATTTCATTAAAGTAACGGTTTTATTTGTGTCATATTTAAATTCCTCTTCGTTCTTGGATGTTCTGCTGAGTTTCTAATAAAAGCCCCCTTATCACAGAGCTGAATCCGAGCATCAAGCGTGAGAAGATCGTCGAGATATGCGAGGGTTGTGGGCAGAAGATCCAGGATCGGTACCTGATGCGGGTGGGCGAGCTGTCCTGGCACGAGCACTGCCTCAGCTGCTGTGTGTGCGGCTGTCCACTCGCGCACACGTGCTACACGAGGAACGCCAAACTTTACTGCAAACCAGATTATGATAGGTAATAGAAACACTTTTGTTTTTACCACTTACCCTTCCATAACTACTTACGCGAATAACTTTGAATGCATCTCAATGTAAAATTAGCTAAACCAACAATCTAGCTAGGCCATGGTTACTTTTAAGGTACTATGTCTTTAGTTTAAGTAGGAGCACTGCTAATTAATATAATTGCGAATTACTAGCAAAGCGAATTTTAGGTACATAAGAATATTAATGTCGCTGCCAATATGTACCTATGTTTGTTCTATAGATTGTTCGGGGTGAAATGCACCAGATGCGGGGACCGGCTCCTCCCCCAAGAGATGGTCATGCGAGCTCAGCAGTATGTGTTCCATATTCAGTGCTTCGTCTGCGTCATGTGCTGTCAACCGCTCCAGAAAGGAGAACAGTACGTTATCAGAGCTGGTCAAATTTTCTGCCGGCAGGACTTTGAAAAGGAAATGTATCTGATGCAACATGCTGAGGATGACATGATCATTGATGAATCGGATCGTCCTCGCGATGGACGTAGGGGCCCGAAGCGTCCTAGGACCATACTGACGTCAGCACAGAGAAGACAATTCAAAGCATCCTTCGAAGTGAGCCCGAAGCCTTGCCGTAAAGTACGCGAGGCCTTAGCTAAAGATACGGGCCTGAGCGTCCGAGTGGTGCAGGTGTGGTTTCAAAATCAAAGAGCTAAGATGAAAAAAATCCAGAGGAAAGCTAAACAAGAGGGAGACAAGAACGGTGAGAAGGAAAAAGACAAAGACGAAAAGAGTATCAAGCAAGAGTCGCCGTCTAGCGAGCATGGCAATTATTTAGGACTTGATGGTGCATACTCTGCTTCGAGTCAGCCCCTGAACCCCAATCTACCTTATTCTCCTGATGGTGAGTCTTCTTTTTATACTTATAATAGGGTAGCATGTAAAATGAAATATCGATACAAATCTCGTTTTCAATGTGTGCTTGGGACATGTTTAAATTAGCACCCTAGAAAGAAGAAAATACTTGCATAGGAGTGCAAGTACTTCCCCAGCACCTTTAGTAAAATAGTACTAACTAATATATACAAAACGTAGGTACATATTATGGATATGAACATTGTAACATATTCAATAAAATGTTATAATTTTAAATTGTAGACTACCCGGCCCACTCTGGCGACAGTTTCTGCAGTTCAGACATATCCCTAGACGGGAGCAACTTTGACCAACTAGACGAGGGCGCGTCCGACACGATGAGCCTTCAGAACTTGGAGGTGCAGCATCACTCACACCAGCACGGGGGACATTCGGCGCACGAGCCTCTGAACCTTGGCACCGGCGCTGTTGTCAACCCTATAGACAAACTTTACCTCATGCAGAACTCATACTTTAGTACCGATCATTGATCCAATGGCGGCCGGAGCGCTCGAGGACCGAGGATTCAGCGCCCGCGCCCTTTCGCCGTCGGCTCCCCCGTCGGCCTCTCCGTCGGCCCGTCTGTTGGCCCATCCGTCGGCCCGCCTATCGGCTTGCCTGATGAGTACTCTGCCGGCCCCATCGTCGAATACTCCGTCGGTCCGTCAGTTGGGCCCCCTGTGAACCTCCGCGTCAGGGCCACTGCTACCATCACCAGCCACACATACACCTACACTGAAAGACCAACATGCTCTGGGGTGTGGGCACAGAACAATTTTGGGTAACATTTTCTATTGATGGAAATTGTAACTTCATGACAGTTTAGATTATATCGAAGAAAGTATTTTAGTCTTGTTACAAGTACATTATTTTGTCGTCATGAAGTATCGGTCGCTTACAACCGCTGTATACTTACATAATTTTATTTTAATTTGGTAGGATTCTGTAATATATAATAAAATCATGACAAATGTAAATATTATTGTATAGAAAATAATTTTAAATTCTACGAGGCTCTAAGTTTCTTTATTCGCGTTAGACAATGGTGAGATCGAGGGTTGACACGAGCTCTTTAAGATAACCATAAATAAAATTAGCAATTAGCAAATTATATTACCAATGTCCATTAATGAATATAATATATCAACACAAATAATTCATTCATAAATAAATTAAATATATGACGAGGTACCTTCAAAAAATTTGTGTCAAGGATATCAGACTAGACATACAAACTTTACTATGACGCCCCGTAGTACCTTGGCGTAATATGCCGCCTACGCGACAGACGACCCGCCTACGTCGTAGTCGGCATAAAAATAACCCCCAAGTTCACTCACAACCAAAGTCCTTCACTGATCCGCATAACACGACTCAGTGAAAAGTAATTCATGTAAATAATGTATGTATGTAGTTTATTGTAGAAGGTATAATGTAGTAGGTACAGTTTACACTGATTTCAATGTTTTTCCGTATCTTGTGAATACTAATTGCAATCTACGTATAAGTAATCCGTTAGGTTATGACAGAGAATATTATTTCTGTTGTACGTAGATAAGTAGCTAATTATCATTTTGTGTTTAATAGGTTTATCTCAAATATCGTGACTATTAAGGTGGCAATAGGTACTTACGTGGCTATTCAATAGATCTCATGCTTAAATAGAGTAGAAGCTGTTCGATATCTGTGTTATAACATAACTAATTTTTGCACACATATCCTAGTGTTGGCTCCATGGATGTTGTCCGTTAAAATGTATACTTAATTGTATAAACACGTACACACACATAAGTTGTTGTCGCCCGTAAATATCTACCTATGTAAATACTTAATTACACAATACCTGGGCATTAACTATAGCTGGTTTAAATACAATTTCAACGCCAAGCAGTGGACTTGAAGAAAACTTTAGTTTTTATAAAATATTAGAACGTTTTTTTTAAAACAAACCTATTATCCGTCATTTATACCCATCGGGATGTTAATGATATATTCAATATAGATTATATTGAATATATCATTAACATCCCAACTAAGTCTAGCTATATCTACCACCTACTTATTAGTACCGTCTTCAAAAAGATCTTCAATAACTACCTACCCATAGTATATCTACTGCTTATATTTATTTGTCCAAATGAAAATACTAAAAGTATTTCGAAACGTTTCTAGTCAAACATTGTGGATAACGATTGATAACGATTTAAATTATTCATTTTAATGGTATTATTGAAATGTTAGTTTTAACGATGTATTTTATAAATTGGTGTAAATTAAAGCAATAAACTATCGTGTTTGTTTTACTGGCAGAGGTCGAGCCTTACCATCAACTCTTGTTGCGATGACTATTTGACCTTTAAGTTATTAAGGAAATATTCCGAGGTCTGATCTTAAATTTTGGAAATATTCTAGCATTTTGTTATACACGACATTGAAAACCACAAAACACGGGAATACGTTTCTGTAAGTGTGGAAATCTTCATTGCGCTCTGGATCTTTCTAAGGGAACAGACGGATTATTCGTACCTTAGCCCCTCCGGTGCCCAGTTGGTAGCAGATATTTCCTATCAATTGAATGATCGAAAGAAGCTTAGAAATCCTCACCAATAATGTATCTTCATTACTCTTTCCTGATCAATCATCACCCTGAATATTTTAGGTACCCAATTAATACCGATTACCTAAGACTATTCCATCCCAAATACGATACTAATTTGCTTGGTGAGGTGGTAGTTGGGTATAGGAACTTGTAAAACCTAGTTCTAAATAAAATGAATGATTCATGAATCCTGTGGTGATATTGTTACTGCATTGTTTTACCAATAAGGTATAAGCATCTGTATGAGCAATGTCTGACCCTTTAGCTAATAATCTCTTTACTCTTCTTTCTCTAGCCTGTAGGTACACGCTTGGCGAAGCAACGTCGGAAGCTCACCAGCCTTATGTCCGGTGGAAGCAGCTTCTTTGGAAGATATGTCGCGAATTATGACCGAGACAGTCAGAGGTACAAGTACCTACTGTGATAGGCCATTGGAATTATTTCAGACACTAATACCTACTTTTTGCAAATTATTCGTGGCTGAACAGATTCGATCGGGTCTTCTAGCATAATTTTGTGATGTTTGATTGGTTTTCTGCTTTCAAAGAAACAGAACGGGTCATGGATGGATATGGATAGTGGATACCAAATAAATACAACATTATTGTACTAGAATATCTTATTTATTCTAGTTTAATTCATTTACTAGATACAAATAAACATAATGTTACTGAAAGACGTAAATAGTTACTCTATGACCAATATACTACATAATAGTTATTTTGTAGTTGCAGCTATGATGCTAATTGCTGACTTGCACTTAGTGGTCTTATAATTTGAATAATTAAGATATCTATAATGAGTACTAGCTACATTATAGTTATAGGTATGTAGATGAATATTGATCCTTCTATGCCTATGCTACCAAGGGCTGCCTTACCAAACGAATATTATTATGTGACACCATGGATTGATTTGATTTGATTGGTTACAACATTTAATAATCTTTTTTTAACTATAAATACATAAACTCATGGCGTCACTTCACTCACACACCAATACTATTATACTATGATTATACATGTATATTATAATACTTTTTTTATTCAAGCTGATCAAAGATAAAAATACCAGAATGATCCATCATAGATAATTTGTTGTGATGTAAATTAGAGCATGAACATTTAATAGATCAGTAACAGTGCCTCTTTAATATTATAATTTATTGGCAAAATCTAGCAACAAATTTGTACTACCTAAATTGTTAAGTTATATAGATTGATACTAATAGCACATACAAGACATGAAATAGATAGAAAAATATGCGGGGAGCCCGCACTGTCTTCTCCATCTGTCAATTGTTCGGCAGTATAACTATTTAACGAAACTGATGAGGACGACGACATAGTATACTTAATATAGCTCACAAAACAGTATGGAGAATAGGCAAAAAAATTAAATGACAACGTTTTCTACTTTGGGACGTAACTTATTATTGCCTTACCTGGCACTGCCAAGAGTGCTTCGATTTTCGTAAATGCGCACGTTTGTGTGAGTGTGAATGTGTAATTTTGTTCCTAGTTACCTTACTGCTTGTAGTAAAGTTATATGTATACCATGACGACGACATTATATAAAGTCTGTATCCGCAATAACAAGGCTAAGAATTTATTTTACTTAGTGCCATTTTAGTAAGAAAGAATGGATCTTTTGTAAAATTTTATTTAAGGGCTCGCATTACATTCGCATTAAATATGAATTACCTACTTACTATAAAACCATTCTATATTTTTACCTAACTAATACATAATAAACATGATATACTTATACATAGGTATTACTTTTTCGAATTTTAAAGGCATTATCATCCCTAGAATAATATTCCAGAACAGAGTGAATAATTATGGAAAACTTATTATAGACTTAGAAATATTAAAATGGGCTACTTAAACTAGCAACTACGTCAAACGGAAAGATGAGAATATTTTATTGATTCTTTACCTAAGTCTCTCTATTTATAAAGATACATTGTCTTTAATATGTACAAATATGTTAAATTAAAGGACAGTATGTGCGAGTCTGTTATCATTTCTTCAAATTTGTGGGAAGATTTAAATTTCATAGGTAAAATACAACGGAATTTGACGACTGCCACATTTATTTTAGTATGCGTCCAAATGCTGTTTAGTTGATATTTCATCATTGTTGATATTTCAAAGAAAATGAATACCACATAAGACTTTCTAAAGAATAGGCACCTAACACACTTGAGAGAACACGGGTCTTAGGTAAATACATCCACATGTTGGTTCATTAACTAATAATATATTAGCCAAATGTGGATCAAATTACAACATTCGCTATTTACCGTAACTACTTATTCTAGACAATACAAAGTGAAGTGAGAGCTATTTAAAAAGGTAAGTACTTACAACAACAGATAGAAACATAGAATATTTACACTTATTGCTATATACAGATGGTATATTTTGAATGCAAAGCAAGTTATGGACACAGATCATATTCATATTTAGTTGTAGTATTCTAATCATGCATCTGTTGGAGAGTACTCATGATGCGACGTAGACGAAATATTTTTAAAAGTATCTATATAAATAGCCAGTTTTCCCCAAATTCCCTCACTCCTCTGACTATAATATTAAATGGATCTAAAGATATTACGTATAATATTATATATAATGACTATGATTCACGAATATAAATTTTATTGGAATATTTATGAAGCCTGTGGTAAATTTGAGCAAGTAATTTTTTTATGTATTACAATAAGTAGTTCTTATTTATTAAAATAGCGTTATTTTACAAGCAAGTTGATATTGCAAAATGCCCGGTATTTTCAAATATTAAGTACCTATCGTGAAGACTATTACAAGATGAGTATTGTTTAATTTTATTTAGTAACATTACGCCGTAGTCGCACTTCAGCCCATTATAATTATTATTTATCTAATAGTTACGTCGTAATTAGAAAATTGCTAAAGCACAATGGTACACCTAAATAATAAGTATGTTAAAGTGTTGAACATTTGAAATAATATTTATATTGAAATATAACACAAATGTAATAAAAAAAAAACAAAACAAAATACCCTACATAAACATGGTTATAACTATCTATGTATTGCATCGTTCAATTGATATAAACTTAAACATTACTTAGTATTTGCATGTGGAGAACGTTTTCGAGACTTTGGGACATGTTAATCTTTATATTATTACGTTAGTATTCGATTTTACATGTTGTAAATGTGCGATTGGGTGCTTACACATGCACGCCGAATCGTTTCAGAGTTTTGAATTAAAATAATATGTAAGTAAAAGGGTAAACTTATAACAGTATCGTTCAGTAATTAATCGAATGATATTTTATTACAGATAACTATGAAAACACACTCAAAAAATATCACTCGATCAAGTGTTAACGTACCTACTTAATCATGAATAAAGTGACAGCGTGCAAACAAAGGCATAATAATTCGCACGAATCACATTACGCCTTTAACATATTAAGGCGATTATTAACTATAAGTAAGTAAAGTCACACAAACACTCCTCAATGAATGGTAGTGAAAGTCTATAGTGTCCAGGCGTCAGCCTGACTACAATGCTATATGGAACCTCTGCATGGGAGGCTCAATATACTTCAGGCAGCCACCTCATCGTTGCCCCCTTCGAACTCCAGCTTGACGTCACCGCTGAGTCCCTCAACGTCCACCTCGTTTTCAGAGGCGTTCAGCATGTTGAGAGTAACCTGTCGAATCAGGTTTAAAGGTCTCTTTATACAAATCAAACTAAACTCCTGAGCGTGCTAGGGACGTGACGCGTTAGATATTAACTATCTGGTGCCGTCACGAGTTTTGAGCGCTCAGTGATAATAGTGGGGAGTACTGTGCTCGCACCAAACAAACCCAAAAAATACTACTGAGCATTCAAGGGTAGCGCTCAAATCTCATGATAGTAACTCAACGAACGTAATTATTATGTATCGAGAAATGGTCGGATAGACGTTAAGTATCTCGCGGCACATATCTGGCACGCTCAATGTCTCTAGTTTAACGTACTTAGCTTTTCGCTTCAGATTGGCAAAGATATCAATCATCAAACCAAGGGAAAGTATTACTAAAGAGAGGTAATTCCAAACTAGGTTACTTTATTCGACGTTCGTTGTTAGGTACAAGGAATTTTTATGCAAATTCTTATTTTTCAATAAATATAGTATGAAAAGACAGATCCCTATAATTATGACTCGAATGCCTAGAACCCTTAACGACTCCCATTTCTGCACTAACTTACTTTTAAAATGTTCGTAATTATTAAAAAGCGAACCCATTATGTTGGTATCCACTTAAAAACTCAGTATTAAAACATTAAATTCAATTTAAGAATAGCCCAATCCCTTGATTTATTTATTTATGTTACACAAACAGATTTAAATCAGCAGAAATTCCATAACAAGAATATGAACTTACACAGACTTTCACAACCACTTTTACGAGAAAAGTTGGTAATTTGGGTTAAACAAGTTGAAAGACTTTCTTCCTTTGGTTTCCGACTGACTTTTAGCAATTACTACAAATTAGTAACCTGGACCTTAACGCGCACGCCAAGGCAAGGACTTGGCTGTCACCATCCAATTACTGACTTGTGTTGAACTTCGAGCCATGAGCCCTTCTAGATATGGTTGATGATGGTTACATACAACAATCCCAAAAATATAATTAAATTGTTTAACAAACTACTTTCAAACACAAAAAAATTCTAACTATGCATTACTCAACAAAAAATTTGTGCTAGAAAAATGTGTTCTAAATACGTTCTATCTGCTACATATATAATCAAACGAATAAATATTTACTTAACGATAAAACAAACTACAACAATCACAACATTTAAAAATATGTATGTGTGACAAAACAAAATTAAGATGGATATTATATATAACATGCAATCTACAAATACTTATATATTTATAAAATGGTGAGATCACTTTTCCTTGGTCTAAACTAAATTATTATGAATCCCTCAAGTAAAATTGCCGCTAAAGTTACTCATCATCTTCAATATCCCTAGCCTTCTTCCCATGTTATTTGCACATTGCACTATTTTCATGACATCCCCTTATATACTATATACTATACCCTATATACTAGTATTATAAAGACGAAAAATGTGTATGTATGTAACGAATAAGCTCAAAAATACGGGACCGATTTAAAAAAATCTTGCACCATTTGAATGCTACATTATCACTGATTAATATAGGCTATATTTTATATCCGTACTTCTACGGTAACGGGAACTACGCGGGTGAAACCGCGTGTCGTCCGCTAGTAGGTACTATAATATTATTGTAATTGAAATTTCCAAGGTATTTTACTTATTTATAAAATGACCCTGGGGAAATTGAAGTTAGAAATACCAGTGGTAGCAGAGAGGTTGGAGTAGTCGCCCGTTATGCAAACGACACAAGCTCCAATACTACCAGCCTACACCATGAGTTTTTTTAAGTTTACTGATGGTCATCACAAGCATTACGGTGAAGAAAAATATTTTGTGAGGAAACAAGCATATGCCTGAGACAAAAATCAAAGATGTTTGTGAATTCCCTTGGGGCGACAGTGACATATTTCATACACATCATATACAATACATCTGTCTCATAATCATAACCATTATGTTATGGCAATAAGCAGTCATGGTAGGGCCTCTGGCCTTATCCAATTCACTGTGATATGTATGTGTAGTACCAGAGACGGTCAATAGTATCATAATTTGTCATGTTCTCATGCAATCTAAATTACCTTAGTGAAAAGTGGGTGGTGTAACACCTCTGGCAACCCCTAAGGGACCCTACTGGGAAGGCGTGAGCTTTGCGGCTTACCGAAATTGAAGTTTAAAAATGTGTAAAATAAAAGTAAAATATATTGTTATCTAATTACTAGCCTTATAACGCAAGCAACAACCGAGAGCCAATAATAAAAATATAAAATTCAAACTTCACTAACTGAAAACCATCCAAGACATCACAGCATAAAACTAGAGATAAAATACAGTCAGCTGCTCTGCTCGATCCCATTTTTTGGGTAGCAATTACTAATTTTGATGGATTGTAGACATAGGGGTTCAACATCACCCGTGAAGAATTACAGCAGAATTATTACATCATACAATAACATAATAATTACACCATACAATAAGCCTCAGTCTGCGCATTTAAAAATAAAAAACCTTCAAATAGTTAAATAGAATTTCGTTGAATTATTTATAGAAAATAAAGCCCTTTTATTCATCTAACTTTGATATTAAGGTGCCAACTGTTTTGTCTTTATCAAAAGGTATTAAAAGTTTTTCAAAACAATTTTTTTTCTTGGCTAGACTTCTTTAAGAAACTTCTCAATGTAAACACGAGGTTATTTAAAGACAACAGGTCGGAAACTAAAACGAAACGATTAAAAGGTACAATAAGTGTTAAGTCAAGTCATAGAAAAGTCAGAAGCCAACTATGATTCTTTAAGCAGCACATACTGAGAACTTCTTAGCTTTGACGTTAAATTTTAGGGCTCAAAAATGAAACGTCATAGCTCAGAAGTACTTAATACACTCTGCTTAAGCAGACTATGGTGGCCCCCTTATGCTCTTTATCACTGAGGTACCCATGGTATGGTGTTATTTTTGCCTCAATATTATCCTCCACATCAGTTAACTTAAATCCGAGATGTATGTACCGACGGTTTTATAGGTAAAGAGCAGAAAATCTGCGGTATTTCACCTCTAATAAAACTAAATAAAAAAGGTGCTAATATTCAGCATTAGTTAGTGAATGTTTGAACCTCGGCGTTCTTCCCTAACACGTTCTGAGGGATGAGCACTCTGAGTGGCGAGGCTACCTGGGGTCGCGGCGGTTTGCGGCTTGTGACCGTACTGCTTACCTGCCTCACAGGTATACCTGCGTCCTCGAAGGCTTTCTTATTTAGCGTCGTCCGAATTTGGCTCCTGAAATTGATTGAAATTAATAATTATTCATCTGCCTATTCTCATTCATCAACATTGTCATGTCATTTTGGTTAGGCACATATAAATAATTTCATTAACATCAAAACATACATAAATTTTAGTATCTGATGTGCCCATCAAAATATCAATGCACCCAATAAAAACTTGAATTCGCCGGGCCTGCAAATATAATCTGCAGCACATTTCATTAGTTATAACCAACTTAGAAACAAAGAGTATGTATCACTTACACAGTCCTATTCTTGATGTGCTGGCTAAGTTTGTTCAAGTCCACAGCAAAGCGATGCACACAGGATCTGAGCATTTCTATCTCTTCTTCAGACCATTTACCGCTGGATAAAATGTATGATGTGAGTGTAATGCTAACCACATGTTGAGTTTAATTCAATGTATGTATATAAAACTGACCATCAAACTCCTTTACTCAACTCAAGGTTGAATATATTTGTATCTATTAGAATAACAAAGTAGTCTTTGTGTTATGCACATTCAATGAGACAAATCAGCCCTATAGTATCTAATGCAGCTCAAAAGTTTCATAGTGAAATATCTATTAACTTGAGATGCTCTCAATATTTGTATAGTATCACTTAATAAGTTGAATTTATGTAAGATAAGACTGATATTGTAATATATGAATATTATAATATTTCTGCTCTTACTTAACCCATGAAAATGTTTACATGATGTTAGCAAAGTCAGCTTTGTAATTTTATCTTGTATCTTTAATCATCCATCTGCACCATTGTTGGTAAGTGGATACTGCCCACCTAATGATGTGGATACAATTTGACAACACAACATTGATGTTGCATAACTAAGTACACTCACTCTTTCGGAGACCCTGTTGAATAAACTTTAAACAAAATTTAAACAATATAACCACAGAAAAATTATATTGCATAACATAAATATATAAGGTCTGATATATTTTTCATGAACAGCTGTTAGGTATAGCATTATCTTTGGATACTGTGTCATAGAATTCTAAGGTTGTCTCCTTAATACAATGTTATAATTATATAGAGTTTCCAATACTACATCTAATATATTCAAAATCATGAAATTAATAATATTAAAAACACAGTTATTTATCAGATTTAACAAGAGTGTTCATGGACCTTTAAAGAAAATTCTAGAATAATGCTCTGGTTGGTTTATAGGTACTGCAATGCTGGAATATAACATTCACATGACTTGCTGTACCCCTAAGGTTAGCTACAGTATATCATATAATCATATGGCCAAATGGACACTGACCCTCCTCACAGGTTGAGAGGGAGGTGTTCAGGACAAATATCTCGCCACAGTCGGCATCAACACCTCCATGACACGACAACAAAAAAAAAAGAGTAAATAGATTCAATATTAATTTATTAATTATTGGGGGTACCTATAACATTTTACTGATCATGTTTTTTAGTGCTAAGTATTTACAAGACTGCAAGCATAAAATGAAGTGAATGCTTACCCAGGCTGCGAATCCCCCATGGGATGGAGCAACAACGTCATATCAGACAATTTATTGAAAGCTGTGCCAGCCTCTCGGAATATTTCACCAACCTAAAGATAAAGCAGAGCATTAATTTAAACGGAAAAACTCGATATGTTTATGTGTAAAAATTCCGTCACTTACTTTAGCAGCCGAGTTGTTCATTTTGATTTACTGTTGATTCTTTTCTTCTCCAGAAAATATGAATGAATACGAAAATACCCTAAATACCCAAGCTCAATCAATATTAACAGGCAAATGCAGATGCACGCACAGACAGCAAACTACCTATTAATTAGTTCATTCATGCCAATGCCAAACCAAATGTCAATTGTAGAAAATAATATTTTTTAGTTTACGTTTAGCTTTGAACCACAGATTATTACTTGCACAGAAAATAAGGGGTTCTAACCGGTTTTACAAGAACCGGTTATTAACTTTCAAGATTTGGGTTTTATTTTGTTTTTGATCAACTGGTTATACTTCTCAATTATAACCAGTACAAAGAATTTAATTGAAATCAACATTATGAACTAAATAACCAGGTTTATCCTTGACGCACATTTATAAAAAAAGTGTGAAATTAAAAATGCGATGCGAGAGTTACTAGGGGTAACATTAAAAGACACGTCACTAGAGGCATAGGCATAAAAAATAAAACGTTTTTATATCTTTGGTGGTGATACATAAAAAGTTTTTCTGTGGTTGAGTAGAAAGAAATTAGTCGTCTATGGTTAGTTGGTTGATTCGTGTTGGATTGCTATGATTTGATTTTGTGAAATTTTGTTTAGTAAATTACAATCAAAACAAAGTACTATTTTCATTACATGAAACGTTAAGCAAAGAATCAGCAAATGTTATAATGTGCAGTATTTTCCAAGATCTTAGTTATTCATAATTAATTGTACTTAAAATGCTATATTTCGTTTGTCAACGCCACGCCTGACGCCTTTCGTATCTTCCACGAAATATTATGTACGGATGAGTCGACAGACAGATAATGTTTTTAGACAATTTTAAGTATTACAATATGTGAAATACCATTTGGTATATGTTTTAAATTGTTACAAATCACTGTTTGTCCCTACTTCAAGATGATTGTCATTCTTATTTTGGGTCTCTTCCCGAATGTGTTCGGATTCGATAAAGGTGAGTGAAATGTCCAAAAATATCTGAAACAGCATTTCCTGTTGATAATTTATTCTCAGAAATTTGCTGCTTGGCATCTAAAGATTTTATACAAATGTATTTTATATGTATTATACAATGTATATAATGTATACTTATTAATAATATAAATGTAAAGTTCTCCTGTTTGTCTGTTTGCTTCCTTTCCTTAGCTTAACCACGGAACAGGTTTTTTCAAAATTAGTCAAGTTTTAGTCATCTTATAGCCATAGAATTTCCACAGTACTTTTACAAATTAATTAGAAATAAAAATAAATTGTTGAATTAAAATTTGCTTTAATTCCACAGCAAGCTTCTATGGAGCAAGTTATATATCATATCCCCTGCAAGAGGCCAAAGGAGTGACTGATATAAGTTTCCGTTTCCGAACACACCTCTCTGATGCTTTGTTATTGCTGGCTGCTGGTAAAACTGATTATTGTATGGTGAGTTCATAATTTGATGACATTAGATCAAATATAAAGCTTTGTACTTTCCCAGTTGCAAAGGAGAGTTATGTAACTATTAAATGATATAATGATTAACAGATTCGCCTTGAAGGTGCGAGGCTGAAGTTGCACATAAATCTTGGAGCTGGTGAGAGTGAATTGTCTTCACCTAAAAGCACTCTTCTGAATGACACTCAGTGGCATCATGTTACCATTGTGCGCAGGGAAGCTAATCTTACTATGAAGGTATGTTTTTTTTTTATTTGATTACCACATAATTTTATTCTTATGCAGACTGAATTGGGTAAAACCGTCCAAAAGTTGTATGACACACATCTTAAAATATTTTTCTTCTGTAGTAGGCAATTTATGCAGTAGTCTTTAAATGATATTGGAGTTATAAAAGGCTTGTATTTTTAACAGGTTGATGAAACAACTGTGAAGAAACGATTGCCAGGCAGGTTCTTTGAACTCAACATTCACTTTGGCATATTCCTAGGTGGCCAAGGTGACTTTTCCGAGTTGTTTCTGGGTCACATGGAGAATTTCCGTGGATGCATGGAGGATGTATGTATTTTGCTTTGTTTAATAAAGTTAGAACTTTTGATAGTCCTGGAGATAATTATATTTATGTATTATAGTATATGTAGCAGCAAGAGGAGCTCGTGGCACAGTTGCTATTGCACGTATCATTCGATCAGCGAAGTTAAGCAACCATACGCCTAGCTAGTAGTTGGATGGGTGACCGCCCGAGTTCCCTCCGTGCCTCGGAGAGCACGTTAAGCCGTCGGTCCCGGTTGCCAATTTAACACCTTTGGCAATCGTTACAGGTCAGTCGGAGGCCTAAAAATAATCTGAGAACTGGTTTAACCCAGATCACAGATTTTCCTCCTAAATGGGGTTGCAAAGGTCAGATGGCAGTCGCTTCGTATAAAAATCAGGTGATCAGCCACATCGGGTTGAATCGGGTGCCGACCCCAACAATGTATGGGATAAGGCCAGGGAGATGATGATAATATATGTAGCATATTGTATTGATAAAAATCTTTTTTTAGGTGTATTATAATGGTGTGAAGATTATAGAGAAGGCTCGAAGTCGCTCTGGGTCAGTACATGTAGAAGGGGTCACTTGGAACTGTGCTCCAGAGTTTGATGCGGACAATAATGCGGACATTAGCTTTGTAGATGAGAATGCTTATTTGATACTGCCAAGGATCAACTCGAGAGCAGGAGGGCGGTATGTATTTGCCATAACCTTGTGAATTATATTAGAAATGGTGCCATTAGCATTTAACTATTGGAACATGTAAACAACATAATTATTAGACAATCCAAGTAAATTAATAAATACCTACAATGCACATACATGTGATCTATTCCCAAAGAATATATAGAGTACACTGTGTACCCAAGAACAGATAGGTATACAATAATGTATATAACACATTTTTAAATATGTACTTATGTACTTACTTAAAAGAGTGATTATTTTTTAGCTTTTATAAATAGATGATTATTTGACTTTTTCTATCATCAGATGGCAAATAGAATTCAAGACAATAGCTCCAAATGCCATACTTCTATACAACGCGGGTGGTGGGCGTGGGTCGGACTTCCTTGCTGTCGAGATCCTTGAGGGCTCGGTGCGGGTTAAAATGGCGCGGGGACAAGTGGCGCACACAATTAGGGTGAACGACGGACAATGGCACAAGATACACTTGCTCTTCAACCCTTCACTTATTGAGGTGAGTTTGTAACATCCTGCTTGTGTAAAATATGCTGTATCAAGATATAGAATCACAGGTGTTACTTATACTGCTGAGTGTCCACTCAACACAGAAATTTATAGCTTGCCTATCTATGATGTACATTTAGTTTTTACATATTATTTGATTTTCCGTATACCTATGGTTGTTTGTATTTTGTTTTCTAAATTTGAAATTTGATAAATATATATTTCTAGTTATTTTATTTAATGTTGATAATATTCTGTGTATAGATATGCGGATTTGCAGAGCATTGCTAGTACATTTAGTCATTTGATTATTAGGATCTAGCTACATCTTTCTGCTAAATAGGCCCAGTCTTTGAGCGTGAAGAACACACAAACAAACTACTGCATTTATAATATTCGTGTGATATTAACATATTATATGAAAGAAGCCATGTTGATTTAAGTGGCAAAAATACAAAGACGGTTTTGCATCCATTATATTATTATTTTTTAAAGCATTGTGTGTGAATTAGTAAAATAATGCATAATGCGAATTTTAAATAATTGTATGCCATTCTCTCTGTCTAATTGCTAGAGTGCATAGAGAGTATCATTTATTTATACTAATTCTATTAGTTTCAAGTGGCAGCATAAGCGAATTCTTTGTTTCCTTGCCATTATCTATGTTGATGTGACTATGACCAACCTCAATTTATCAGTGCGTGTTTTCTGTATCTTATCCTAAAAAAAAGTGTAACTAGTATGCAGCAAACCAAAAGTAATTGTGGAAAAACAACTGCATGGTTTGCAGAGGTTTGTGGGTTCGAGTCCCACCCCATGTTTGTGTATTCTATTCTCGCTTTGAAGTCTTTTCCAAAAGATTTTTTTTTTTTTATAACAAAATGTTGCTATGCTATATTATATCTGATTATCTCAGGGACCTTTCAGACCTTTTGGGGATCCTTGTAAAAAATGGATGTATAATTGAATTGATTGATAAATGTGTATAATTAATATAAGCATATTGAGCGAATTGTCATATTTTTTAACTCCTTTTGCTTGATTTATTAGCCCAAATGTATTTATTAAGTAGGTTTATTTCATATATTACTATGGTGACGCACCCTTCTGCAGTTAGTGTAACCAACACAAATTACGTGTCTTGATATATATTAATTCGTGTATAGAACACTACTAAAAGGGCAGTGGCGTAATTTAGTTATGATTTTGCCCAACTGAGGTACTGTCCCCAGCTTTGAGCTTGAATTGGAGATCCCAATAGCGAAATAGTGTGAAATCTTTACGTCTATCTGCCTTTGTTTTCATTCAGGAATACTAATAATAGTAATAAATTCAGAAGTTCTCTGAAATAAGTTAGTGGGGATGTATATTCACTTAAGAGTTATACTTTAGACAGAAGTAAAAGTAAAATGAAACCTTATTTACAACCATCCCTTTCCCCAAAGTAGCTTAAAAGGAACACAAACCAACACATACTCTTTCACATTTATACATACATAACTACAAGTAGGTAATTTTGACTTGTTACAGCTTTCTGTGGATAATATAGCGATGAGTAGTCGCATTGAGAGTGGCGGCAACAGATACCTCGATCTATCCGACTCTTTTTACCTCGGCGGGATAGAGAGTGAGAAGAGACAGAGAGCTTTCGCAAAGGGAATTAAAGCTGCGGATTCTAGCATTATGGTAAATAATAATTTTATGATCGGCGACAATCAGTCCACTATTACAACATTCTATCCCCGGAAACCTGTTTAGGTCTTACGTGGCCTGCTTTTCTCTATCTATGCTATAATAATTTCTTTCTATTAAATGAGTTTGGTTTTTTATGTATTACTGCATGAAATAATTTATTGCAGGGCTGTATAAAACCAATAGAGGTTGACGACAAGATATTCGGTTTGCCGAACGCTGTGGTGACGAACGGCGTGAGTCCTAAGTGCGTGTGGTGGTACCCTTGTCACGCGAGTCCCGCTAACCCTCCGTGCGTGCCCGGCGCTCTCTGCGAACAACACGGCGTAGACCATTTCACATGCAAATGTGATTCCGACCTCTGCATCAACCCTGATTATGCAGAAAAGTATAAGGTAACTTATAAAAATTGGCCTTTGTGCAATCCGCACTCGCGCGAAGGGTTCCCTTACCATTACCTAAAAAAACCTGAACAGTAGTATTGTATATAGCGAAACAGATTTACATCATCTGTGAAACATTGAACTATCTAACTATCATAGTTTATGAGGTACAACTTGGTGACAGACGGACAGCGTAGTTTTAGTAATAGAGTCCCGTTTTATACTTTGGGTAAGGAACCCTAAAAAGTACCAAACTGCTTTGGATTTGTTTTTTCTGTAAAAATTTAATAATAATTCCGATGAAATAATAATTTCCTGTAAAACAAGTCATGCTAAATACCTTTCAATTATTTATCTCAAAGATCTTTTCGAAATGGAGCAGCGAGCTGGAGCTAGTGGCACTGAATCCTCTGACAGTGTCTGAAGGCGGAGTGGCTGTAATCAGTAGTCAGAACATAGATGTGGTGCTCGACCACCATAAGTACGGCGTGCGGCCGGTGGGCGTAGTGTTACACGTGGCCGTCCCGCCTCGGTACGGACGTATCGCCGTCGATCTCTCCGCGCAAAGGAATTCGCCACACTACAACTACGTCGAAGGCGAGCCCAAGTCTAAGCAGTTCTTCACACTTATGGACTTGTCCAGAGATAAGGTAAAGCCTATCCGAATCTATCTGAGTTCTCTGTCTATAGTTATTTTTGCTGATATTGTACTGAACTCATGAACATCATCCATATGTGTTTATTGCAAGTCATTAAACTTCTTACAATGGTTAGTCAGATATTTTAAGAGTAGGTGTCATAGATACAAATAATAATTATAAGGGTTATAAAATCAAATATATTCCAGGTTCGATACGTACACGATGGCTCAGAGAATCATCAGGACGCAATAGTTTTGGACATGGAACTCATCCCCGAAGCCAAGTTTACGTTACCGAGCTACCTTCAGGGCAGGAACACTTTCGTGCTTCACGTCAACGTCACACCAATCAACGATCCACCTGTTCTCAACCTCTTGCCAGGAAAAGTACTTAGGTTAACTCAGGTAAAGGAATTGTGATATAAAAAATAAATTACCAAGATTCCATATTCTAACACAATATATCTAAAGACTTATATGTCTCAGTTAGAATTCGCGTAGGTACCGCGAAGCTTTTTTAACTATTATCTGGTTATTTCTTACTGGAGAGATATTTCATAATTGGCCCGACCCCCAACTTACGTCAGGCATCGAAGTCATTAAATGTTACGTTAATCCTTTTTAGTATGGATCACTAAATACAGTATTACTTTTTGTTTTTATTCATATACATTTGTATGATTGAAAATTAGTTGCCTGTTTTACTTGTTTAAATTTTTTCACTTTAACTATGTACCAGTGATATCCCTAATGTCCCATCGCAAAAATGCGGCCCGGTTTTGAAAAGAAAATCATAAATCTACACTCAAACGACATTCCATGGATTCGTCAATTTTTTACAAATATAATGTTGCAGTTGATGAAATAACCTATAAGGCATGTTTTTGGAAGGCTTCTAATTCCTCACCCTACAATTATAGTGGCTGTGAATTAATTAATATTATAATTTTGTAATTGCATTGCACAAGCGTGCGTCGTATATTTTGAAGTAAATATAAAAATAATACAATGATAACATATGAACACACACACTAACGCATAATATACAAATTAAAATCACATGTAAAGTGGACGAGCTTTTGAAATGCAAGAAATTTAATGCCTTAACCAAGTTTTTATTATTTTCAGAGTGTGACGAGAGCTTCAGTTATTTTTGATACTTTGCTTTTAAGTAGTTGCATGTTTTGTTTGCCACATGCGCATCGATTGCACAAGACCATAACTTTTAGTTAATTGCGTGAGTATTTTGTACTGATATAAAAACCTTTTATTTAACCATTTGTTTTATCTCCCTGGAATGTGATAAGCTCTTTTCAATTCGAACGAATATTCTTGCAGTAGTGTGAGTAATATAATGCTGTGTTATTGTGCTCTCCAATAACGTCAGAATCTGGCGCCAAGGTATGCTGGTACGCAGTAAACCAGTTTAGTAAAAAATAGTACCAGTTTAACTAGGTGATACATTTCTAAAGGTATGCATGCTAAGCCAGCAGCATCTTGTTATAAATAGGCCTGACATTGCAGATGAAATTCCCGAACGAATTACGATAATGACATCTGGCTACTGGTATATTTTGTGCTGGTGTAGTAAAGTTAATAATTGATGGTAATATATTGAATGCAATGTTTGTTAGGGCACGCGCAAGGTAATTACTTCGGACATCTTGAAAGCCGAAGACCCTGACACGCCCCCCGAGGATCTTCTATACACGTTGCTGCACGGGAAGAATGAAGCTAATAGGTTAGATCACTTTAATACTTGCATCTCAACTGAGAATCGTATGATTCACTAAATCATGGCAATAAGCCATGATCTTATTTGAGGGACATAAGTAAACAAACAAGGTTTTGAATCTGTTGAACATCTATACTTGACATAACAAAAAATCGCTTTGAAAACAAAATTATTTTATATGTATTGGTCTGACATTTAATCTAGTTAAATATAATACTTTTCTTTAATCTTTGCTTACTTATTCCTCGACAAGCGACGGATTAAAGTGACAGTGACGATGTGAATATCATACAAATTTTATGCAGCGATATATGACTGTATGTTGATTGTTCAAACAGCGGTCACATAGAGATGTCCGGCCAGCCGGTAGACTCGTTCACCCAACAGGACATCGACAGTGGCGTCATATCGTACGTGCACGGCGCTGTGGGAGATAAACAACTTAACAAAACTTCGCTACGATTAACACTCCAAGTGAGTAGGTTCACATTATTTTTGTTGCTATTTGCGCCTACTAGCTGATTCGGTCGCGTATTCTGTGTTAAGCCAATAATAATGTACCAGCTTCTGTCCTTCGCTTTGCCCGCGTTTTATTACGGATCTCTAATTAACTTCGATTAACAATATAGTCTATGCTTTCGGATGGTGCAATAAGTTTTAAAATCATCAATCATAAAACGAAAAAAAATTCTCTTTATTATATTCGTATACATAATCTTTAAAATCCGTTCAACCGTTATTGTGTGATTGAGTAACAACCAACCAATGGAAAAGACGTCACCCGATTTGTATAGGTCTCCACTGCGCAAGGTATATGTAAGCCTTACCTTGTTATAATTTTTGAGCATGTTTCCCTGTTAGACCAGTGGACATATGACATCACCACCCACTTTAGAAATATGTTAGTAGTATGTTTATGGTTATAGTATAGTTTTTTGTCTATGAAAAAGATGGCGTGAGAAAAGGTGTGAATAAAAACAGTGTTAACAAATGTTGGAGTTTTACTGGAAAATCTACAATAGAATCATTTAATATCGTCAACATTTGGTCCTTCGTAGTGCGATAGTAATTGAGTACACGTTGTATACACGTGTGTGATAATTCAGCTATTACCAGCAATATACCTTTATTCAGGTGTCAGACGGTATCGAGACAAGCGGTCCGGGCGTGTTGCGTGTGTCAGTAGTACCTCTGCAAGTGAGGCTGGTCAACAACACGGGGTTGCAGCTCGTACACAACTCATACGCGATCATCACCGCTGACAACCTCACCTTTACCACCAATGCGGACGACTCTAACGTACAATTCAAGTATGTTACACACTAATAAACTTTATTTAGCATCTATTTTACTAGGTTTAAATTATAAGGCCATGAAACGACCCATGACTCTGAGTTTCTTGCCCGATTCTTCTCAGTAAAAGCTATCGAGCATTATAACATTTATAGTCCTGTATAATCATCTCAGTCTGAAGATTTGAAAGTACTTTGTTAAAGGCCTAATCATATAATGATATTTTGAAATTAAATTTGTATTTGACGGAATGTCATTTGCCTCATTAATAAATTGTAAGATACGATATATTGACTTTAATGTGTTGTACATTAATGTATAGATACGAGATAGTGAAGCCGCCACAGTTCGGCGTTGTGGAGCGACTCCGTGCAACAGACGGCACGTGGCAGACAGTCGACGCATTCAACAGCGAAATGCTCGCATTCGGACGAGTGCGGTACATACACCTTCTTGGCAATCCGACGCACGACGAATTTAAGGTATCACGCATTACTAAACAAACTACCGGACGTAACGCGGTTTCACCCGCGTAGTTCCCGTTCCCGTGGGAATACGGAAATAAAATATAGCCTATATTAATCAGTGATAATGTAGCATTCAAACGGTAAAAGATTTTTTTAAATCAGTCCAGCACTCTTTGAGCCACTTCGTTACAAACATACATACAAACCTTTATAATATTAGTATACTTAGATCATTACGTTTTATTGACCATGAGTTTTCTTACTTAAATGATAATTTACTTTGGCCCACAGTTTAAAGCGTCGGTTGGGACAATACGAACGAACACACTGTACGACTTTCGATTAACTTTCATAAAGCTCCAACTTTATCAGTCTGTAAATGAGGAGTTGGTCCTGAATAACACCAGAGAAGCGTTCATTTCTATGAAGCACCTAAGATTTAAGACTAAGCCGCTCGCTTTACCTTCTGATAGAATTCTCTACACTTTACTGAAACCACCCAAGTACGGTATACTGCATTTATCATCGGGAAAACATCATTTGCAAATGTACAGCACTTTTACTCAGCTGAATATTGATAACGACCATCTGTGGTACCGGCTCCACAGGCGTGCCTACTCTCACATACAAGACGAATTTATGTTTGTTGTTGGAGCAACGGAGTGTGAAAATATCACAGGCGTTATGACAATTAGACACACGCCCGGCTTAGTAACTTCCGAACACACGTCGGGCCGAGTGCATACCACACTAGAACGACTCCAAGTCATGGAAGGATCTAGAATGGTTATCCCAGAGACACACCTCAACTTCAGGACCGACGCGGTTACTAACCTCGTCTTCAACATCACCCATCTTCCAAAACACGGTAAAATTGAAGTAATCAACGAACTCTTAAAAATTGTTCGCGATAACACTACTTACTTCTCATTGCAAGAGTTGAATTCAGACAGAGTATATTATTCTCATGATGATTCCGAGAGTCGACATGATTCCTTCCATTTCATGGCACTGAGTCCGGAGCCGGAGGATTTTCAATACGTTGGTGTTTTCCATATTGATATTATACTGAAGAATGACAATAGTCCAGTTCGTGCAAACGACAACGTATTTCACATCGTCCATGGCGGCGCGAGACTGATTACAGCTCGAGATTTGAGCTATACCGACGCAGACTTGGACACTAAACCCTCCGACATCATCTATACAGTTCAAAGATTCACGAAGGACCCGCCGAACGGGGGTATATTCAGAGCGGATAATCCTTCCGAGCAAATAGCACAGTTCTCACAGGACGACATCAATAAGAACTTGGTATTGTTCAAGCATCAGGGGAAAGAGTATGGGAAGATGGCGTTTTGGATTTCAGATGGCTTGTTCGATGTGAATGGCAACTTGGAAATACAAGCATCGCCACCCTTTATAAGAATGTACCCGACCAATGGCTCCATAGTTGAGAATGGGAAAGCAGTAGTAATTACTGCAAGAGAGATGCAGGTAAATTATCGATCTCTTAGATTCTAGACTTGCTTTTGTTTGCTAATGTTTAAAAACATATAAATTTCGTATTTCCGATAAATTATTGTTCATTGGTGTCTGATATGATTATCCAGGTGGATACGAACATGAATTGCCTAGAAGAAGACATTCGTTATGAGGTGACTCTGCAGCCGAAACATGGGTTTATCGAAGTGGGCGAGGGTCAAGGGGCGTTCACCTTCACCCAGTTGGACGTAGCCGCCGGTCGGCTCGCATACAGACATCGGGAGCCTAACACACCCTCGGATCAGTTCAGGTGAGTAACAGCAACATTTGTGTAAGTGTATAAAAAGCTACACAACCACTAGGATAGGAAAGTGGGTGGAAAAGTCTTAAAATGCCCGAGTTAAATTGGAAGTTTTCGCGACAGCACTAACCCTTATGTATGTTTTACATACAAACATAAGGTCACGCCTGTATACTTCATCTCTTCATACACTTCCTAAGGTGAACACTTTTATAAATAGGGTAAAATTTACCAATTTACGAATTAATCTAAAACTTAGTTATCGTTATGAACAGATTCAAAGTGATGTGCTTGGATACGTGGGGTGAAGGTGTGTACAGTATCAAGATATATCCGTCCAGCTACTGGGAACCGCTCAAGGTGACAACCATTTTGCCTCTGGTCGTGGAAGAGTCCACTAGTGTCAACATCACCAAGGATATTTTAGAGGTATGGAAATTAAGAAAAATACGTATTTTGAATTAATATATGCTTAATACTTTTCTAATTCCCATAACAGGTAATGCATCCACAAATTGAGCCTTCAAACATAATGTACCAAGTGACTGAAGGCCCCTACTACGGCTGGCTGGAAATAACTACAACACCAGGTGCTATCGAACTCGACGACTATAGTGAAGAGCCAGTGCATACTAAAGTGTTTGATCAGTCGATCATTAACGCAAACCGCCTCGTTTACGTCCAATCTGGAGTCAACAGAACGCGTGACAAGATTAAAATGGACGTCACCAACGGCATTGTATGGCTACGAGATATTGAGCTGCCTGTTGTCATAATACCGGAACACTTCTATATATCAGCGTTTAATTTGACTGTCGTGGAAGGAGAATCAGTGAGCGTGAGACCAGATTTGTTTACTACCGTCACGGAGTACTACAGGGGCAAGGTAGTTTCGTACAAGGTTGTTGAGAAACCCAAGTATGGCAAGATTGTTATTGGTGACCAGGAATTGAATCTGTTGCCGGTGTTGAAACTTAACTCCGGGAATATACAGGTATGTTGTTAATTACCCGTTTATTTCTTTACATTCTCACCCATTTTTTGATACTACAAAGATGCTAAACAAGTATACAGCTCAACTGCTGGTAAGCGGCAACCGAAGGCAGCAAATCTGTCAAATATCAATTTCTTAACGCTAGAATAACTCTACCTAAGTGAGCTCAAGACCTTGCTTCAGGAATACAACACTACAAAGGAGCAAAGCAAGCTTTTGAAAGGTTGAGTGAGGGGGTAATTTTTTTTCAGGTTTAGTGTATCCTTACTGCCCTAACATAAGTATGTCTATACTATTCGTCATACATTCAAGAGTCAGTATATTTCTGGTGCGATACTGAAGAGTAAGCGTAAACCGTTTTCATTATAGTACGTAAACGACGGGTCTGAAGAGTCATCGGATTCATTCCGCGTGGTAGCGGTGGGTGAGGGTGGCAAGGAGAGCGAGCCGTGGCGCGTGTGGGTGGCTATAGTGCCGGTCAACGACGAGACGCCCATTGTGGCCGCCAACACGGGCCTCTGTGTCTGGGAGGGCGGCACTTTCACCTTCACCAGAAACGAACTATGTGAGTCACACAATAATCAACAGTATTTACACACTATCTGTACTTCGCGATTTTACCTATGATAAAGATTTTTTTGTCTAATATAATAGTAGCCTGAGCTACTCCTTAAAGCTTCAGCTATCTGCTAGTGAAAGTTCCATTCAACAAGTGTTTTTTTTTCTTTGTAAATACTTCCATGATTTGACAACTGTCAGGACACACTTCGCATTTCTAATATGAATATCGATGTTTATAAGTACGGGGTTCAATGTTTGTGTTGAAGATGTGAACGACGTGGATACTCCTCCGGATAACGTGACGATCCGCGTAGTGGATATAGTGTCGGGATACATCGCGATACGTGGCGAGCTCGACACTGCCGTGCACCACTTCACCCAAGCGGACATAGACAACAGACTTGTGTTGTTCGTCCATACCAGTATGTATAAAAAATACAGATCAAATCAATGAAAATTTTGATCAATTTGATCAAGTAACATATTATTTTGTGTGTATTGTACAGGTTTCCCATAGTTCGTTTGTTATACTTACTTACCAAATAGTATAAAATAGTTTTTTTTTCAAATGTATTATCGTGTGAGACTTAAATCAAGTATACATCCTAGCTACATGCTACTGCAATTTGGTTGGGATTGAAGCCTCTCGTAACGCCTACTTTATTATTTTTATTTTATTTATAACTCGCCTTGTTTCAGATGGAACCAAAGGAAAAATGATATTCAATGTGACAGATGGCCTCCATGAACTGTCAAAAATCACCTTTTTAATATCAACAAAGTCAGTTTCATTGAAATTAATCCGAAAACAAAGCCTCAAAGTGTTCCCGTTAATGCGTGAGCCTCTTAACAACTATCTCCTGATGACTAAATGCTCAGACGCCTCTCGGGCGATCACATACAAAGTGGACCGAGTCCCCACACTCGGAAGGCTTATCATGCTGAACGGTGACAACCACCACAGATCTATAAAACAATTTACACAACAGGATATTAACAACTCCGTTGTATACTATGAACACACCCACCCATTCTCAGATTTGTATACGAATGATTCATTTATTTTTACTGTAGAGGCGCCACTGGCGAAGCCGCTCTCAGATCAGATATTTAACATTGATATATCGGTATCCTCGGGTGGGTTAGCGAAGTACGTACACATACCACAAATAAAAGTACAGGAGGGTGACAAAGTACCGATAAAAGTGAACGTAAGCAATGTTATTACGTACTTGGAAACGCAGGCGGGGCTGCGGCAGCCACTCATCGAGGCGCAGTGGTCGCAACCTTCGCACGGGGAACTGAAGCCGTCCATGTCCTCCCTCACCCAGTCACAACTGGAGAGTGGGGTGGTCAACTATGAACATGATGACTCTGACACGTTACAAGACAACATTGATATGTCTCTGTACTTACTCCCGGATTACGTGTTGCTGTGTAACGTCACTATACCCATCCACATTATACCTGTGAACGATCAGCCTTTCCGGCTGGTGAATACCTCGCTTCAGATACAGGTGGTACAGGGAGAGAATTATACACTCACCAAGAACGACTTGCTGACTGAAGACTCGGACACTGGCCCTGCGGGGATCCTATACGATATCATTAGCGGCCCAACCCAGGGTAGGCTAGTGATGCTAGACAGAAACCAAACGATGGACGAAGTTCAGTCTATAAACAAGTTCACCCAAGAGGACATTAACTATGGCAGAATTATTTATGAACATTCAGGATTGCTCCAAACTGCTACGTTCTATTTCCGAGTGTGGGACGGACAGTTTAAGCCGACTTACACCATCTTCACCATTGACGTAGTGCCAGTAATTCTGAATGCGACTTCAATGCATCCTATACATTTGCAACAGGGATCAAACGTCGCTACTGTCACTACTGATCAAATACACATTGAGACTAATGCTAAGAAATCCAAGGTGTATTACAACGTAACACGCCATCCGCTGCATGGAATGATTTATGTTGGCAGAAACCCAGTGAATTCTTTCTCGCATAAAGACTTGATGGATAAAGTTGTTATTTACATGCAGAATGATATGACCACGGCTAACGACAGCTTCGAGCTCATTGCTTACGTACATAACTGTAATTCGACGCAGCCGTTTTCTATAGAAGTGATAGTGCAACCTCTGATGTCGTTAGGAAATTTAAAAGTAGAACAGGACAAGACTAAGATAACTTTAAACACGCTGGATGCTGACGGGCTTGCGAAACTGACCGCGAGCGATCCCATGTACACGCTGTTGCGTAAACCAAAATATGGCATGATAAAGAAGATAATACGAAGTTCCGGTGAGAAAACTAGTGCCCGTGAAAGAGAGGTGGCTTACTTCACTCACGAAGACATCAAAGCCGGTGTTATATACTATGTTGCTAAGAAGAAGTTGTCCGAGTTGAACGGAGTAGAGGATAGCTTTCGGTTCCTGTTAGTTGCGACTTTGTTCCAACCGGCGGCTGGCGATGTGAAGATTGTGATAGGGAATCGTCCTAAGAAGAACCTTCCAGGCCCCAATGACCCTGAGAGCCACGAGGGAGTTCCGGTGAGTGTTAATAGTGTACGTTATCAGTATTACCGCTTGGATATGGATAGAGTTGTTCTGATAATATTATATACATACACACATAATATGCTCGCTCACGCCTGTATCTATGGCGGTAGACAAAGTCGCCATATGCTACGATTTCACATTTCTCTGGTAATAATTTTTGAAATAAATACCAGCCGTTTTCTCCTTAGAATTATCTCGTGCTTGTGAAGGATTTTGTAGGCTACATAAAAAACTTGATATTTCAACAACACACACATATATATATATATCATGTACGTAAATAGAGATTACAATGAGAGTGTATGTGCAGGTGGCGACAGGAGAAGCGTCTTACTACATGATGATAGTGATGGCGCTGTCTGGCACGGTCCTGGCCATTGTGGTAATACTGGGGTTGCTACGTTGCCGGCGGTACTTACTCCGCGACCATAACGCTCTCGCCAAGATCCAAGGGCAGAGCCAAGGAGTCGCGCCTATACCACTACCGCGTCCACCAGAACACCTCATGCCTTCGCCGTCCCAAGCCACGCCTCCTATTAAAAGGTAAGTACATTTATAAAAGGCAATGTTCTATGATGAACTTGAGACAGCGGTCACAATTCCTCACACGACAATATCCCGCTCAACACATATGATTATGGTCTGGCAACCGATGGCAAATCCACATCGGAGGGAATCAATATTTTTTTTATGAATATTTTGTTTTAGTTCCTTGTATTTACTAATACGTTTCGCAGTCCATCAATTGACAAAGGTCTATGTCGCCTCTGGTGGCACCTTTGGAGGCATCGTTTAAACTCGTCCCCCCTTCTTTATACAACATGATTTGAACCAATACTTGACCAAACCCGGACCAGGGGCCTTACCATGAGCTCTTATTGCCATAATAGTTTCACTCATATATGTGACAGATGTATGTGACGTGCATGTATCTGTCACAGTCGCACAACTGAATTAACATTGTAATAAGAGCTCATGGTTGGGCCCCAGAACTATGACCATCCCTTAAACCTATCACAAAAAAAGATGGAACTACTTTTTAAACCAAGGTGTATCCTAGGATATGCTTTGTAATAAGGCGATGTATGTGTTATGTATTATTAAGAGGTAGGGAACACGTAGTTCAATTGGGGGAGGAACGGTACACAACCAACATTTTTTGAAGATATTTATAAGTTTTGCTGTGATTACTTGTAGATATGTATCTTCGGAGCAGTCAGTGCATACAGGCACTAGCACGCCGCTACCCTCGGGCGGCAGTGTTGCGTGCAAGGTGACGCCGCTCGCCGACGCACCGCTGCCAGACCTCAACGCGAGGTACCCTTACGGCGTCGATGACCATACTGACGTAAGTATTTTGTGTTATGTCGCAACACATAAAAAATATCAGGTGATCGAGGCGTCATGAATTTCAATTACAGACTATAGATAAAGTTACAACTTAGCACATAAATACTAAAGTAGGCCCAAAGGCGGCCCCTAAAACCACATAAAACAAGGGAAGGAAAAACTCGACCCATAAGGTGTGATCACGAATAGCTTAGTTGGCAGAGCATCTGCACGGTTTGCAGAGAGTCTGACTGCTGGGTTTCCTAACCATTTTTATGAATTAAATCGTGTAATTTGGTGCAAAGCGTTCCGCAGTCAAAGCTTAAGTCGTAGCTACTGTCATTGTAAAATTTCAACAATTTCATGAGATATATATACTGTAACCATTAAACTTAGTAAAATATTTTTGTAAAGTTTCTTGTCGGGTTCTTCTCAGCAAAAGCAACCTTCCGAGCCCGGTGATAACATTTCTAATCCTGAAATATATTTTGTGCCCTTCTGCCGATTTGAAAGTACTTTGTAAGAAATCTAATTAAATAATTATATTTTTTGAATTTGAACTCGAAACTATTATCGCTCAACACGCCCTTAGAATTAATTTGTTTGAAGGCGGAGGATTGGAGTAGTTACGAGGCGAGCGAGTCGGCGTACCCAGTGCGGGGCGCGGGCACTGGGCCGGCGAACCCTATGCTCAGGCGGAACCAGTACTGGGTCTGACCCTCGCACACTCACTCGCTGCCTAGTGGAGCTACTACTGGTAAATATATACACATTATTATTGAAAACATTTCTTAATCTAAACACATATATAAATTGTAGTGTATATTTGTAATTCCAAATTAACAGCCTTCCACTCACGTGACAAAATCAATCGACATTGGAATTTAGTCTGTTTGTTCCGGCTATTCTCTAAAACAGCTGGACCAATTTCATCAGGATTTTCCGTGGCAGGAAGCTGATGTTATAAGGAGTAGCTTAAACAACTTTTATTTTAGAAAAAAAGTGACCGACCGGCGTTTCAAATGAAATAACCATGAAAAAAGCCTAAAGGGAACAAACATAAGTACAAACTGATTTTGATAGCCTATTGAAGTTTGCAAAAATTTTGCGCGCGTTGCCAAGCATTAATTATACATAGGATTGCTGTGCTAGCAACGGAAGCCGATGTTATTATCATAGTATTTCGTCTCCACATTATATCTAAAGCCAGTTTTTTCTTATTTGTGTTACAGCAACCCTCGTACGGCAGAGCGACCGTTGTTTGACGTTGAACAGACGCATGCGCCGCGGCGTCGACCTAGTTCCTACACCCTTCCTACTCAGCAACTACACCGGCAACAAGCATGAAAGTTGCGAAATTACACTTTAAACAACGGCTTTAGAGTACTTGGTCGAACACTTAATCTAGGTGTGTGCTTACGTACACGTAACACGAGGATATCTGCGGAAGGCGCACAATTATTTACGTGGATATATTTCGTCACACCAAGATTTGTATTCGCTGTAACATTTGTAAGTAATGTAGATACGGTCCCTGCACTGCGATTGTTACTTTCCATAGCACTATATAAATGTAAGCTCATTTGTTGTCCAAATTTGTTACATCCATTGGCTATATTAAACGTTCTCTACAAATAGTATCATAATCTAAAAGAAAAGTACAAAATAGTATTGCACACCATCGTTCCAAATATACTGCTCTTTCCCTAGATATGTCTAAAATATTATAAATATCTATGCGAGTTGAATATCTTATTTCAGTTTTTAGGGATTTTAAAAATACAGATGTGATTGAATAAATATTGTTAGCTATTTTTAGGAGTAAATTTGTAAGCAATAAATATTCATGAAAACCACAAGATAACATTTACCAAATGAAAACAATATACATTCGAGAAACGTGGCTACCATCTTATCTCAAAACTGACAAAATAATTTGAATTAGTAAGGCAGGACAGATAAAATTATTGCGCTACATTCAACTAAAGTACCTCCTGAATTCTTTCTGATTATCTTACTTGTCGCAGAAAATGTTGAAAAACTTAATTTAAAACGATCAAATTTCTATTGTGTCGTCAAAACTCATATTTATTTATCTTACTATAATACGAGTCACTGTAAAAGAATTGCAGTGTACGTAAGTATTGAAGGAAAGAGTATAATTAACCGTAGACAATTTTGTAGTTAGTTTACTACGTGTGGTTTGAAATAGACGACGCTAGCTAACACCTAAAATGCTATCAGTTATTATATTTCACAAATTGAAAGTATAATTTGCACGAATCGATGATTGTGTAGGGCACGTGGCTTTATTGGAATTCGTACACAAATATCTACCTAGTGTGGTCTGATGTAAGGTGTTATTTAGCAATGTCGTTCCGAGGTGAATGTTACGGCGTTGTGTCGTAGTAACCTTTAAACAAGCCGGGGACCGAACCGGGATTACTATTAGTGTAGGTTGTATACCGAGTAACTAAAAGTATTAATTGTTAAGTAATATAACGTGCCAAAGTTCATATTTACCGTTTAACACGAAACATGTTTATCTTAATACGTTAGCACATTATATTCTATAATATTAATTTTATTGACATATTGATTTAATAAACATTTTTATGTTTTAGTTATTAAGAAAGTATACCCTAAAATATATTTAAGTTATAATGTTAAAGTGAATGGTAATTTCTAACAGATGTTAAATTATTACTGACTCTGTGTTCTACTACACAATATCCCCATTATTATAAAATATCTCCCAAAATAACCCTTGGTTTAAAAGTAGATGTATCTCTTTTTATTATACGGATTGCAAAAGGGATGAGAACATTGTCAGAAGATTGGTTTATACCATGTTTTGTAATAAGGGGCAACGACTCTTGTTGTCCTGTATTATGAATAAGTTTCCGAAATCTGTACTTGCTCTTATCAGCGTAAAATATATGTTTGACAAAGTTTAGATCTTCGAGTGAAAGCTTGAGGTACTTTGCCATATTGTCCGCGACGCGAGTATATATTTCGCAAAGTATGGTAGTTAATTCATGCTCCAGTTGCTGACGTGAGAACACCTCGGTCAGCTTGTTTGTACTTAAACCTTCGAGAATGCCATAATTACAGGCATAAGTCTTTAGACTTCATAGTTTACCCAAAATTCATTCGTACAAGTCTGTTAATGTTATAGTTATAGAATTGTGAACAAAATAATCTAGACTGTTATTGCCTGCCATTCGGGGTGGGGACCAAGCGATGAACTCGGTAATGTAATTTGAATACTTTCCTTCTCTTCAATCCTTTGTACTTATTCAAGTACATAAACATTGTTGCAGTACTATAGTGTCCAAAAATGTCGAATGGTCACCCCCACACTTCTCCCGTTATTACATAAGTCATAGTCGAAGTTTGCTGTTAGCGTAAGTTTGCCATTATTATGGAAAATAGTTTCTTACAACCAAGTATTGGGTTATCTTCACACGGTGACATATAAACTAAACCTTTACACCATAATATCACATAATAAATATATTAAGAGGGCCGGCTCCATAATATATTCGCGGCGAGTTTAGATTCATGCGCTGAAAGATCTCGCATTAAGGCAAATGTCTATAGTAGCATTAGCGGAGATTTTCATGAACAATATGAGATTATAATATGTCCGTTACCGACAATGCTTGGAAAGCCGACCTTCTGTATGTATTTATTCTGTGGTCCGCTCTTGTCGCCTAGAAACTTTTGCTGATGCTAAATAAAGTGCCTAGTTCAGTAGACGAAAGATGTGTTAAGTGTTACTGTAACTTTTTAAAGTTTGTCTATAAGGTTGTGTGTTCTCATACAATTTAGAACATTATGTTTCCAATATTGGACACTGGACATGTATACTTGCGGTTTTATGATAATAAATGAGATGTTTTAATATTACCTTCTGGTGCATGCATTTGATTTCGTCTAGTATAATTGGTCGTCAGGAAAAGCTAGTCTTATAATGTTTGTCTTTTTATAAGCAATGTAAGCCATGTCCAGTGACCGATGACTATCTTCCAAACTAAATAAATGAATCACTGCGAGTGCCAAACTACTATACTTTACAAATCTGAGCTCATAACATATTTTATAGCTTGTTTCATTCAATTGATAGTACTTATTGACAGAACGAATTCAATAATATATTCAGTGTTATGTCAATATAATAAAGGATGACTGACGCTGCCTAGGCAAGGAGACGAACGTTTTTAGGCGAACATTTTGGCACAGCATCGGTTGGTAATACATATTCATTTAAATACATCAGAAATATTCATAAAGATTTTTTTTTTCTTTTTTTTATATTACTCATAAGAATTGTCGTGGATGCTAGACGTATTATTCAATAAGCAACCAACCTTTTTAAACCCCTACATTTTACCACAAAAATAAGTAATATTTTAAATAAACGATGAAAAAATATTATATTTTTAAATTGATATATATCACCAGCTGATGCTCTGTTATAAAAATGTTCGCTTAAATTGGCTAGACTCTATATTTGAATGGACACCGAGTAACGGCCTAAGCTACGATTGAAGCTCCGCCCGGGTCCTGCACGTGCTAGTTAAAGTCATCCTTTGGTCGTTGGCAATAAGGTGCATTTTACTATTTTTAACTGTCATGGTTAGATTAAGCGCAATGTCAGCCCACGTGATTAATAGATTCCTATCTGATCTGACATACGTTAGCTAAGCTTTTTGTACCTCATATTATCAGAATGTTCTTGTTAGTTAAAGTGTAGCGTGTGGTAGGCTGAGTTCCTAACTTTTTGTAACTATTTATCGAGATCTTTACTTCCAAAGTTTGTGCCACAAATATCAGGTACAATGTGAATTCGCTGTCCGATGTGCCATTGTAAAATCGTTGCATTTTTATAATCTGACGATGTGGAATACCATGTATTGATTTCTACCATTTAGGTAGTAAATGGTTTTTTAATAAACGACTAAAAATTAAACAAGGGTTTTTTAATATCAAAAGTATTTATTTATAACGAACTATATTATATTTTTATTATTTAAGCTTTGTACTCACAATCTAAGTATTTTCTCTTTCCTGTCAGTTCTTTACATAGTGCAATGTGAAATGAAAAATGTTTTATGTAGTGGCACTATTAATACACCTGAATAGAAAAGCATCATCCTATAGTTTTCCTATAGTTCATTTCTATCGTATTGTTTTTTTATCCCTCCAATATTTATATTTTCAATCGGCTTTTCACCTAATTTAATTTTATAGAGTAACCAATTTCAACCACATAATTATTATTACATCATTCAACATTTACGAACTAGCTATATTTAAGTTTCAGTCTATTAACATAAAGGTTGTGTAAGTTAATCGACTTCAAGTTTCCTAAAGTTGCCGGTAAGCCCGCGCATGGCGTCGCCAACGGCATCAGTGGCTGCGCAAGAGTTCGCTCCTGAACGCAACGCGGAAATGGCGCCCTCTCTCGCCGCTTCGCTGAACAACTCTAACCTAACCGCCATCTTGTCGTTCAACATCAAAATATCACGTTTGCTCGCCAACTCCTCTTTCCATAACTCTGCAACAAAATTATATTATGGCAGAAAAATTTAGAGGTATTCTGGTACAAGTGTGAAAAAAAAGAAACTTACCAATCATTTCCTTCATGGGCATTTTACCTCCATACTCCTGGGGCAATAGGCTCTTGTCTATCTGCACTTCGTCCTGCGCACTGTATAGGCGAACTCGTTTCCTGATTTTCTCAGAAATCAAACCCATGCCAAAGTCGAGTGCGAATTTTACTGTGGGGTGCACGTTTATGCCGTAGATTTCTTTGTGCCGTAGAGGAAGTGTTCGCTGAAATTATAACAAATTAGTATCATTAGGTGCTCGTGAATAATATAATATTGCGTTTAGATCAAATTACCTATAGGGTCGATAATATTATTCAGTTTGGGACCAATTTCAACCCAATTGTGAGGTAGCTCTAGTTTAGGACTCAATATCATTCAGATTTTTTAGTAAGTAGGTAATGTTATTAAGTCGTTTTAGTACTTCTCCATTTTTGACGATCCTGACAGCCTCCTTGGGTGTGAAGAGGGTAAGGTGGGGAAAGCTGACCCCAGCACCGTCAGCGTAGTGCACCAGTCCGCGGACCTGGGTCTCCTCGTCTTCCAGCAGAGTCTCGTAGCATATACCCATCACACGACACATATCCTGATTTGTGTATTTATACGGGTCGAAAACACCTAAAATCAATATCTGATTAGAGACAATCATCATCTCCCTGGCTTTGATCCCATGTATTTGTGGTCGGCACTTGATTCAACCCGATGTGGCTGATCACCTGATTTTTATACGAAGCGACTGCCATCTGACCTTTGCAACCCCTTTTTCGAGGAAAATCGGCGATCTGGGTTAAACCAGTTGTCAGACTCTCTTAGGCCTCTGACTGACCTGTAACGATTGCCAAAGATGTTAAATTGGCAACCGGGACCGACGGCTTAACGTGCTCTCCGAGGCACGGAGGGAACTCGGGCGGTCACCCATCCAACTACTGGCTAGGCATATGGTTGATTAACTTCGCTGATCGAATTATATGCGCAATTCTTATAATTTAAACAAGCAGTGTTGTGGCAATAAGACAATCATGATAACAATTTGTCCCCAGTCACGCTCAATTGTATCTGTGTATAGCAACAGCGTCATCGCAAATAAGTATCTGATGATAAAATAAAAACTCAACAGGTTCCCAAAACATTTTAGTTGGTCAGACAAACATAAATTATAGAGACAGCGAAGCGAATCCATAAAGGATCCGTGTTTTATTTTTTGGTAAGGAGCCCTAATGCAAATATAGAAACCATTGCGGCTGATACCGTGCAAAAACTTTTATGAACGATACTCCCGCACACGACAAAATGTACTTAGCATACCCTTTTCAAATGTAGAGATACAATTACAATAATACAATTATATAACAATACATACCTATTCCACCAACAGTGTACCTGAAGTAGCAACTATGTCTAATATCAAAAGCAATACGCATACCCTACGTTGATATAATAATAACGTGAGCTAGTGTTAGGTTAAGAAGCATATTTCAGAAGTAAGTATATCTACCAGGTCTGTACACGACTACTCGACGGCCAATCGCGTCCTTGAACGGACTCACAAATATGTACCTGTAACAGATTATCGCACTTACAACATAATTATTTCACGAGGTTTTATAGGAAAGTATGATTTTGTAAGCGTGTCTTCAATAACGCCGCCGCCGTTAACAGTTTCTTAAGAAACATTCACATTGGCATCGTTACTGTGGTAATATTCGTTTTCGCTATTTATTATCTTCGTTGACCTGTCAGCTATTAGGCAGTATTAATAGGTACATAACACTAGTTTAGCTAAAAGGGCAATTGACTACGTATGTGAGTTGTATGTCACAATATTAAGCTCGTTTAGTAGAGAATGTAATGATGGTGTAACCAATTATAGTTCTAACATTGCGCCCCCATTCTTACCGAGTCGGTGGTGCGCCCCTGCCTTGAGTTGTATCCAGTGGTGAAGGGGAGTACATTATAGCTTAGAGTGTTTAGAACATCATTCAATAATAGGAGAATGTTGTGAAAGCAGAAATTGTATGTACCTAGATTTTCTTAAAACATTCGAAACTGCTGTAAATTGTAACGGTGAAAAGTATTTAGATACCAATATGAGCTTTCAGGGTTTCAAATGTGTGAAAGATACGCACCCCAAATCTATGAGTTCCATCATGACTGGCAGCGTGTAGTCGAGCTGGTTGAAGGCGATGCCCCAGGATTGACGCAGCAGCACGTATCGCTCGATTGCCTCTTGCGCCATCGGTACGCTGAACTTCTTCGCACGAAGGAATCGAAGCAAGAAGCTTGAATCTAAATTCGCATAAATCATTACATGACTTGGTGGTCAGGTTATTAGAATTTAGATTAGTTCACGAGTTTTAAGAGTTCAGCTAAAGTAGAGTGCATGATTGCGCATGTAGGTATATTGTTCGCGCTCCTTCTAACCTAAACCCCAAATAATTACTACTGGGCATTCACGGCCAGCTCTCAAAACTCGCTCTCAAGCTCGCATCGGCACCTATTACATAAATCGGTATACTTAGATAGTTAAATTAATTTCATATTAAGTAGGTACATTCATATGTTTCAATCAATCTTTAATGTCAATTTAGGTTATTTATATCCATCTTACTTCCTAAAAAATACTTATTGTCGTGTTTTATTAGAGCATTAGGTATTTCAGACGTTCCCCAGCAACATTTGAATATCTGTGGGATTCATTGACATCTTAATTCTACTGTAGGTGTGCGAGTATTTCGAAAGTGAAATCCGCGGTGAGATAGTGCAGTCAATAAATACCAAAGCGATATGTACATAAATACATACGCGATGAGGTTCAATTTTGTTTAATGAATGGTAATCGCGGATTCCGAAATCGAGTTGTCTTACAGAATAGCACCGCTTGAGAATGACATCTAGTTTCTTATGTAATGTGGAATGTAGGTCACTTCGTAGTATTGAACCACAACGTCTGATGTAACTTGTGTGGTACAAGGCCAAGTTCAGAATATTATTTTATAAGACGCAAAACGAATAATAACCATAGTTACATTAGTAGACAATAACTACTTACAAAGAAAGTCAAGCTAGTTTCGTTTGTGCCACTAACCAGCATCAGAGTGATATTGATAATACTCCTGTCTGGTGAAAAGAAGTAAAAAGAACTGCTATTAGGTACTTGTACTTACCCATTCTAACAGCCATGAACTTGGGATTCTGTTCCATCCAGCTTCTGAGCGCATCGAGAGCCTGTGACCTGGAGTTTTCAGTTTCGCGAAGTTCTTCCTCCGCTATCTTCTGCGTGTCCTCCGAGAGAGGGCACTGGTACTCCTCCGCGGGCGTGAGGTATCGCTTCGTCAGTCTCTTCGACATTGTTCACAATCTAAAAAGATTTTTTTTATTATTATAAAGTGGTAATAGATACGCTTTGTAGTCAAGGGACTTTTTAGTTGATATGTTAGTGTTAGTGTTGTATGACGTTTTCCCCAGCATATTGTTTTCGAGATATTAGCATTCAAAGATATACTTAACAAGTTATATGTATACTCTCAAATGCATCCCTGCCACTGGCTGAGATTTTATTGAAGGGTCGTGAACACAATATGACCTTTACCGGGTTCACGACAATTCACAGCGCGTTATTATTTATTATTTAGATACCTATAAAATCAGGGCTGCCAGTGCTTTGCAATAAAATACCTACCTAAATTTGTTTTTGTGTGAAAATTCAGTATTGATTATATTGAAGGTCAAATTGGGTTTACGACACTTCATAGTCTTATACCTTATTGTTTAAGTACCTAAAAAAACACGCTTTGAAATAAAATACCTATCTACCAAATATATTATTGTATGGAAATTAAAATTTATTTTTTTGAGTGTATTTAGCTTACAAGCCCCTTAGGTATAATTTAATAAATTCGTCGTAATCTATACATCTATACAGATAAATAAAATTGAAGTGTCTGTTTGTAATTCCAAATTTACAGCTTTCACTAAATGCATATGAAAGTATACACGCTACTGACACTAAAAAACCAAGTTTAAACAATTTTCTCTGTCTGTCTGTCTGTCTGTTTGTTCCGGGTAATCTCTGAAACGGCTGGACGGATTTTAACGGGACTTTCACTGGTAGGTAGCTGATGTTTCAAGGAGTAACTTAGGATACTTTTATTTTTTTTAAATATTAGGGTTCCGCGACAATAAGGATGAAACTAAATCTACGCGGGTGAAACCGCGAGGCACAGCTAGTTTAACATATAACTAATTAAAAAATTCTTAAGAAGCCATTCTACTTGCCCGTCCCAGACACAAATGTATACACTATTTTAATATTTTATAACATCTTCAGAGCCCGCAGGCTATTCGTAATTTTACAAAATACAGATTTAGTTGCAAAATTCTCGTGAGTAATGCCAGCCTTTATAACCGAGGACATTTCATAATGTTGTTGCAAAAGCTTCATGTTTGCATCCTCTTGTTAAGTTAAAGTGCCTGCTCATACTAGAGGTTTGCATCTTAATTGGCAACTAATCATATTTGTTTCATAAATGAGATTTTTTTTAACAGTTTAGTTACGTGTTTTGATACGCCGTAGGTAGTCATTTTATGTGTCTATATCTGTATGGCTCTAATCAAAAACATGGGCACACAGAGCTCATCACTCTTGACGACACCTGTGAAGAGCCGCAGTGGCTAAGTGGTTTGAGCAGACGCCTGCTTTGCAAGGAGCTCAAGTTCAAATCTCAGCGGAGTGTAGCAATGCATTTACCTCAATACACATCATGCAAAATGCATCACAATGAAGAAAACAATTAGTATTACATATGAATTAAAATGGCTTTTCTTATTGAACCGCTTTTTTATAGCGCCTGAGAGCCATCTCACGCGGCTCATTTGCTTCATTATCCTGTAAGATATTACAACGGCTAGTTCGACGACTTGTCGATTTCAAACTTACGAAATTGAACTTTATCGTCTACGTATTATGTATAAATGTTTGCAACCGACCACTGGACGTTAAGTTCGCTGTGGCCGTTCGATCTTTGAAAGCAAGTGGCTGCATACCAACTGCAAACTAATAAACACCTTAAATATCCTATGTGACTCCACAAGCTTGACATATAATCCTCATATTGTTGTCTGAATAAAGCATAATTGCAGTAGTCCAACCGAAGCCAGTCGATCTGAATGTTAAGCAACTGCGCGCTCGGCGTGACTTGAGCAATGGATTCATTTTTCTGGTTACATAATCGCTATTATAACATAGGTACATCTAGGCAGCTAGGTAATGAGACTTAGGTAGTTACTTACAGGCTTTAATTTTAACATTTCCACGTAACTAGTATTTTAATAACTAGCTTTGTCACCAGTTATGTAAGACTATTTCAAAATGAAGCAGTAGTCCGATCCACGTAATGTAAAAAAACGATGTAGTCGTTGACAGTGTTTTCGTATTCATTATCTATACAGATAAATAATATTGAAGTGTCAGTTTGTAATTCCGAAATAACAGCTTTTTACTAAATGCATATTAAAGTAGATATACGGTGTAGACTTAAAAAAAGTTATTTATATAAAAATACACTGGCTGTCTGTCCGTCTGTCTGTTTTTCAGACTTATCTCCGAAATAGCTGAACCAGTTTTAACGGCAGATTGCTAATAATACAAGGAGTAAGTTAAGCTAATTTTATTTTAAAAATTAAGTACACGCGGTTTCCTCATAAAATTAAATCTATGCGTAGTATCAAAGAAACACAGTGATTGATAAAATTAATACGAAATTTATTTTATCAAAGAAAAATTGAATAATCAGTCTTCATCGCGAAAACGTCCTATTATGTTGAAGTCTTATAAAGCAACGATTTAGGAGCACGTAAATCCACATTGGGCAATAATGTAGATCGAATGACTTTAATCGTTCAATGATTATTAGATTTAAAAAAATGCGTGAATCGGGGCACTGGTAGTTTGTTATTGCATGTGACTAATCCCTTTATATAACAGATTTTCTCTAATTAAAAAAGAATATATTTGCATTGCTTATTTTTAACAACTGATGTTGGTATTATGATATGCAAGTATGTCTAGGTATGTTGCAATTGTCAAACTTTAATACTACATATAAAATGACACCCTTGCTTGATACCCACGAATAGCCATAGCCTCTCACTACCTATACCTAGGTATTAAAAATAAATTCTCTAAATATAAATAGCAATTAAGTATTTTAAAGTCTATGATAAAATTCAATTCAATCATTATTATAAAAATCATAAAAACTGTGCAAAACTGCCGCGTTATTCACTAAGGTTTCTCATCGTCGTACTCGTCGTCGAGTGACGGTTTTAAAGATCCGAAATTGAACCTTATCATGTATGTTTTTAGTATCATTTTCGTATGATTGAAACCAACGTCAGACGTCGAGTTCGTCGCTAAGAAACCGTAGTAAACAACGCGGCTGTACTCAGACATTGAGTGCAAAATGTTGCGAACACGCAGACATGAACTGATCGCAGTGTACAATCTAAGAGTACGCACGTTATGTAATTCAATCCAAAGTTGTTAGGAAATAAGTGTGTCATGTTCTACTTTGTATTAGATATAGTTGTGATGTTTCAGTAAAGCTACAGTAATAGTTGTAGCAATACCAATTTTGTTTAAATTGAATAATATTTTATGATACAAATTGCTTGGATTGAAAATGAATAATCATTTATTCACAAATACCTAGCCTTATTACTATAGGCTCTTATCGCCATCATAATTTGGCTATGTCACATTGAGAGACGTACCAACCTATTCATTAATTATTAGACATTTGTCTCTTGATCATTGTCAATCAATGCCAGCAATATCCATTGTATGTATATCTATATCTATACAGATGAATACAATTGAAGTGTCTGTTTGTGATTCTAAATTAACAGATTTTCACTAATCGCATATGAAAGTATATACGGTACTTCATTATATAATCTATTTTTTTTCTTTGTCTGACATTTTGTATCTCTGTCTGTTTGTTCCGGCTAAGATCTTATCAGTACAGTACAAACATTAGGTTTACAAGCGTAAAAGGAATCTAGGCATAATTTTTGAAATAAGAAGATTTGCTCTATTGAGCGAAGGTTGTCAATCAATGTCAAGATTGTAAAATTACTCTTTTATTTAAGTACGTGAGCATTATGCAGATTTGTCATTTTAAAGTTTAGAACAAATGTCGGCAAGACAAGTAAATGACGTATGTATGCGGTCAGCCACGAAGTGACACCCTTATTGACGTTACGCTGAAGCCGCTTATAATCTCGTAGAAGCACGCGCTTGTGCGAGTGTGTCATGAACAATTTGTGCTTAGATTCCTTAACTACTTGTAATAGTAGGGGAGCCCAAGCGGGGATTTCGTGTTTTCCTAAAGCGCAGCAGATTAATATACAGGGGGATACCTTGTACCCGGTTAAGTACCTCCACCAAATATGAACCTCATAAATAAGGCCACGCGTCCAGGATAAAGGATGTTTTAAAAAAAATTTTTTTAATGTCAGATTAGGCGAATCCCTCTAGATAATCGTCGGATTATGAGACAACACGCTAAGGACATAAAGATGATCTATTTTATTTTCTGCGACCGCAATCCAAACCGACAAGACGTGACCCTATAATATACCATATTAGGTGTGGCAAAGCTAAAGATCTTACAAAGTTTTTTAAATCATGAAAGATACAAGATCAAGGTTTTAGACATTACTAAGTATGGCCTATCAGATTATCATAACACCCGTATTACGTGGAGGAGATTATATACACGTTATATACAATCCATAGGATTGTACCCGTATAAAGTCCTAAATACGATATCTGCCACCACTAATGCTGTTGAAGTAGCCAAGTTCTGGGCTACAACAATTTAAACTGTCTGTCATCGACACGATAAGAAGAAGAAGAATACGATATATGATCTATTCAAGTGTAGTGTAGTTTTGTAATGACTGCAAACTATCAATCAAATATCCTACTATCAATGCCATTGACACCTTAAAAACTCTTAAGTTTAAAGGGGTTTTTCTATTATTTTATTTGCTTAGTAGCTCCGGGTTCCGCGGTTTAACGCGAATAAGTTTGGCAAAACCATCCATTTAGCTTATTTTAATGGATATCCGTACAAAATATCATCCCCTATTTGGTGGAAAAGGGGATAATCCCTCCAAAGGTAACATTTTCATAATTCCTATAACAAGTATTCCTCTATTTTATAAAACAGGTTAAAATATAAACATCATCTATGTTAATGAAAATAACTTGACTTGTTACGTTAGTAGACAAATTTTCGGATAAAAATATATTTTTACAAAATCAGTATACTCATGACACAAAAGTAACTTGTTGTTGTAAAATATCTTTAAATAAATAAGATCTATAAAATAATCTTGCTTTAAAAAAAAACAAATCCATTCATTCTTTATTAATCTGTCAACAAATAAATTATTCACAAAATATAGAATCGCAATGCATTATAACCTTTCGCTGTGATATATTTCAGTAAAATTTTCAGTGGCTTTATTCTTCTAATAATTTTCAAAATAAATATTAATTATATAGAAAAACTGAAGCGAGATAAACAAAGCAATTTAATAAAAAAATAACATGGGAACTCACTGTTGAAAAAATCCGGTGAAAATAAAGAAAATGTATCCTTTGCAGCTTTGTGTTACCACGTGCACGTCCCACTGGCGGTTGTAAAGCACTGGCGTCGTTCAGTGGTTTGTCGGCTGTTTTCCTTCTTACTAAGTGGTTGGCATTTTTGTTCAATCACTGTGTAGTGTAACGTTCGGTGCGGTTTTGAGTGAACGGACCAGGGATCGACAACTGTTTCTGAAGCACACTAATTCATTATTAGAAGTAACTGGTTGACCGAGCTTTGCATTTTGATTTTTTTTACGTTTTCTAAGAATCAAACGTAGCTACGAGGTATACAAATGCCTCTGCATACAAATTTCATGAAAATGGTTAGAAATTGAATTTGCTCATTTAAAGGTGAATTTTGAATATCATGGAAATTGTCACAAACACTTCTAAGAACCTATACGGAAAAATCTGTGAGATAAACTTATTGACATAATATGTCTTATACTTATACTATACTATACTACTATACTTGTGGGGTAAATAGTTTGGTGGGTTACGTATTGGGTATTAGGGTCCGAAATACAAGAGGATAGACGATTAATGCATATTTGTTGTTATTTTACACAAGGACGAAAACAGTTTAAGCAATAAGCTCAGTACTAAGTATCAATTTCAATTGATTTGGGGAACACACATTGAATAAAAATGTTGGCAATGTCTGACTATTATTAGGCAGTAACATCAAATTATAGCAGTTATGTAATTATTACAAACTGAATCATTGAGGCCACGCAGAATGGGAAAAATCTGATGGTATTGGGTCAGCCGAGGCTTATTGCCTTTGGGATAGACAACCAGCGAGCTCCTTGGTGTATAGGCCTCTGAAAAGTTGCTTTTCAGGCCCAGAGTAATATTGTATACATTAGGCTAACTTATGTTTTTTACGACGTCATACTTTATCCCTGAGTAGCTTCTGCCCATGGCTTTGCTCGCGTGGTATCAGACAAATTCAACCCCCCATTTTACTCCATTATGTTATAGTTTCAAAATTTACACCTCTTAATTTGATATATCTAAGACCAGCGGTTTAGCCCGTGCGTTTATACATTGATACTTTGAATTTTATATGTATACTGAGGTAGTAAATTGTTCAGTCCAAAAAGGTCAAATTTAACATCAATGACGTTGATTTCACGGATTGTAATTTTACAATGCATATACCGATAATATTTCGAGTTATTTCGAGTCAGGCTCATTCATATATTAGACATCAACGCGATACACGCTGCGGTTACATAATGATAATTATCTTAACTATGCCGCGTTCTGAAATGTATTTCAGTCAGTAATTGGCTTTATCATTGTAAGAGATTTAAGCAATACCTAAGATTACATTATTACATTTAGTAAACAACAAAGGGGTGAATTGTTGTATAAATAACGACACATATAATTTTTTTAGGAATATTACATTGAATGATATGCATAGCTTGATACATTCAAACTGAGTCTTAAATTTTAAGATTTATAGGAAAATTTAAGCCAATTATATAAATGTTATTTTTTATAATACTATGTACTTACTACAGTAGTAGTATATATATATATATATTATTAGCTAGTAATAAATTAGTAGCTACGACTTAAGTTGTTCTCTCTAGACGGTGATACTAAAATTACTCTTAAGACAATATTATACAATGAGATCTAAACAAGCTACTTAGCCGTTGTGCTTAGTAGTCGCTTGGAACGCTAATGTCATTCAAATTCCAGTACAATACTTTTAGCTGGAAGAATATAGCACTGCGCAAATCTTGTGATGATAAAATACTTCAGAAAACCTGAATAATTCTACGAATAAGCCAAAAATGTATGTTTAATGTTTGTATATTATCTCTCTGCCTCTATCACCTCTGTCTATCTTCGGTGAAAACTTGTGTCATAGAAGTAGGAAAACAAGAGTGGGTACTATACAATTATTAAAATGAACTGTAATTTATAAACACGAAACAAAGAACAAATTTAATTTGAAACATTATGCTGCATAATTACACACATAAGACAATCCTTTTTACAGCAAGAATGAAAGAAATGACTTTATAGATTAGTGAAGATCAGAGCGAGATGACAAGACACCAGAGTATACGGTAGGGTTGCCTCATGGCTTACATCACGGAGCGTTCTTGCTCCGGTGGCCGCTGGCCTACATTTGCAAGTATTGAAATGGTTATTGTCTACCCTCGAGAACTACACCTCCGTACAGTGCATATTATAACATACGGACACTAGTATCCAATCAAATGATTTGTCGTATCGAATGCTGTTGTGGACTTTTTGGTCTATAATAGTTTTTATGGTTCCTAGTGAAGGCGCTGTCTAGTAGGTAGGAGTTTGTGTTACAAGTGCATATTCCATAATAAACCTATGTATTTTCTGTTTTGTGCGAAAAAATATTCGCCATTAGCCATCATTAGACAAAAGACATTCGCGAGTTATATAAAATATAGATTTATTGTATGGTTTTTTTTTTATAAAATAATGAAAAAATCTATAAATTAAATCTACATAATATGTTTAGTTATTAACACAAATGCGACCTCTGCTGACCCAGTGAATGCACCTACGTAAAGAACGGGCACACAGAGTGACGCAATACATGCTTTTAGCCGCCGAGTCAACGGCACTCGGACCACATGAAAGCAGCTCTCCGGGCCAAGGTTGCAGTTAAAGGGCACAATGAAAGTTGAAAGACCTAATGATTTATTGCAAAAAAAAAAATTAAATTATTTTTTACCAACGGATGGATGTCCGAGGATGACCAAGTTCCAAATTTGAACAAAATTCGTCCAGTGTAAGAAGTTCCGTAACGGAACTAGTAAGTTCTTTTTTTCACAGTAATTCCGTGAAACAAATCAACCAATGAAAATCTAGGATAAATTGATATTTCCGAAATTGGTTGGTATGGGACCAGTATATTTAGAGCGGTATATATAATAAACAGTACAGTAAATTTTGTAATCTGCCTGTGCGTAATTTCTATTGTTGTGTCAGCTTTTACTAGAAACGCACAATATAATAATAATTCAATTATGCTACTGCAACAGGAATAAAACAAACAATATACATTTTGATCATTTTATTCTCTCTACACAGATTGCAACAGGTAGATACAGACTAAGGTAACAGGCCCTACCATGACCTCTTATTGCCATCATAGGTTGACAATGGGAATGATATATGGCGTGTATAATCCTGTCACTGTCACGCAGCTAAATCACGGCAATAATAGATATGGTAAGGCCCAGTATTTAACAACATAATTATTTATACATAATACCTGAATGCTACCGGAATAACTTTAGTGTGTTATAAATTTTATTGATGGCTATAACCTGCGTTACCGCATCGCCTGTGCGTGAGGAATTGCATATAATATTTAATTAAGGAGCATACTCGAGCCATGACGATGAGGAGGATCGTGAAGACTATACCATAGTACAGTATGTCGAAGATGTTAAGTGACTTGCACGCGTAATCGTGCACTTTGTTCCTGAAAAGAGATATAAAATATGTACTACCAACTTAATAGAAACGTATCAAAGACCGGTTTTCCCCTTAACTCATGCTGAGGATGATAGGATATTAACACATACAGTAATTTCCTCAAGTAACAGTTTGCAATTCAAGACTGTTAGTATCAAGTATGTTTCTTTAAGAAGTAATATTGCGGTATACTAACATCATAGGAAAAAATCTTGAAATTCACAAGCCGATCACTACTTTTGATTCGCAAACGATGATGTATTAGCGGGTACAATGCTTGTCGCACAGATTAGGAAGAGCGTTGAACTAACTATCAAAACAGGTGGTCTTGTCTCTTTATCTGAACATGCCTTGCTGTAGCGCACCGCACTCTAGAATGAAAAAAAATACATCAAAAATATAACAATATCTCTTCCGACACTTCATAAATATGTATGTCGTCTATTTAAAGATTATTATTCATGATTTGAATATATTTGAATTTTGTATGAATATTAAGTTTAATATAATACGATGGGACTGAGCAACAGCGACAAAATGTATACGTCAGATACATCCGTCCCTTACAGACAGTTAAAATGTTATCACAATAAGACTTGCTTGGCATTGATGATGCTTACCAAGTTCGTCTGACTCAACCGTTTTACATATCATATCTAATGATTATTCTAGAGTAGGTACTGTAGTGTTGTGTGGCGCCCCCACTACACTGTACATAGAGGATAAAGTGTGTACAGAAGAGATTTGTATGGCACTTGGCGCGTCACACAACACTAGCCAAACGATCTTTCTCGTATAAAGCAAGGCTTGAACATTTCAATGTACTGTTTGGAAAGTCGCCGGGAAATGCTAGACATTTCTTTATAAATTAATGCGCAACAAAATCGACAGTCCAGTGTTATAACAAAAGATACATTTAAGGGTATCTTCTCGATGCCCCCGTAATCAGATCTCTTCGCTCGTCCCACCGCTAAGACGGTCTTAGGTGCCAATTCACCGGTCCCTCGCCTATGTAAACTTCTAAATAAATGTATCACCCTGGATATTCACTTTGACAATCTAGCCAAGATCTATCAGCACTTAGAGAAAAGATGTGAACATGAATGTTCATCACACAAAATATTTGTCCACGCAAGAATTAAAACGTAGTGAAGACTGTAGCGGTCATGTATACTTACTAGACCAACGCCAGGCAACAATACAAAGTGACCTAAAACTCGTCTCCGTGAGTACTAACTTGAATTAAGTTTATCCCTATAAACCTTTTATCCAAGAATGCTTACCAGGTCAACATGGTGGACTAGATAGAAACGTTCCTCCAAAACTATTGGATTTAATTACCCTGAGAATAAATATCGCAGAGTACTTTTCCAGTCATACAGAACATATAAATCAAATTGAAGTGTCATTCTGACAACCTGAAAGTACTTTGCAAAAACTGTATTCAAATAAAGACAGAGTTGATTTTGACCTGTATTGAACAATAATTTTGTGTTTGGTTTGTACATTCAACTCTTAGTACGAAAATTTATTTATTTGCTTACGATGCTTACCGAGTTAACATGTTCGCGGCGAGGCAGGTGCAGGGTTTGGCATATAATAACATATTAACGTGCACATTTGTGACACAACTATGAGGAAGATTGTAAACACGATGAAGACGAATATTACGTCGACGATATGAAGTGACTGGCATGCGAGCGAGTGCAGATTAGCCCTGAAAAATATACTTGGGGTAACGAGTGTTCACAAGTCTCTTTAGGAACAAGTGTAGGTGCTCACTGGTGTATATATTGATAGTTCCAGTAGCTTAGCCAGTAAAGTTAAAGTATATCAGAAATTATGCGATGCATGCTAGCATCTTTTTCCTTTACTTTCTTGGAGGCAAACTATGATAGTACAAGCAGCGCGTATTAAGATCTTCTTACCTTTGACGTTTAATTTTACGGTACAAAAATGAAACGTGAAAGCTTCGAAGTTACTTAATACACTCTGCTTAAACCGATGATGGTAGGCCCCTGTAGGTGCTAACTGGTGTATATTGATCGGTGCAATAGTATTAGTAGGTGAGCTAGTAAAGTTAAAGGATTTTAAACATTATGCGATGGTGAACTAGAATTTTTATTTCTTTATTTCCCTGTAGCCTTAATTAAGATTGTACTAACATCGTTGTCAAAAAGTCTTGATATGTAATCTGACTTCAGCGTATGCTACGCTGGTGATCGTTACAGACAAGGAACAGCAGTGTTAGCCCCACTAACAATATTAGGAAGTGTTCGAGACTAGTTATCTGAACGTTGGACCGCTTTACAGCTTGGTACCGACTGCGTCGCCTCATTCTGGAATCAGTCAAATCAATGCGTTAAGCACGTCATCAATGCTTCTGAATCGTTTCGATTTAATGTGTACACTTTGTAATAAAGAGCCACTCATTAAATCATTGAAACAATGCGTGAAAATAAATAATTGTATGTATAAATTAAATTAATTGTTTGATTGCAACATAAAAATGTATTGCACATTTGTATCACATCTTGGTTCTCCTAGATACATTCAAATAAATAATCAGTAAGGTGCAGTAGATCAGCTTACCGGCTAAACATCTGTTTCTTCTTCTTCTCGGCCGGCGATGTATCATGGCGCATATTTTCGATATAACTACTAGGAGTAGTATAAAGGCGACAGAGACGAACACTCCATCACGTATCTTAAGCCATGTCTTGCACGGTAATATAGGGCAGGCTGGCTTCTTTGGTCCTGAACACTCGCCCCTGGAACGTACCCGATGCTGTTTCAACTGTACCCACAATATTTTTTGAATCTCCCATCCGTTCGTCAATAATCATGCACCAACACTATAATTAGGCTGAGAATCACCATTCACAAAAGTGGTTAATATTTACTATTATGTTTTATATTCTACTTCCTTTTATATAGTGGTCTTAAATATTTTGTATTGACTGCATGAACAAATAAATAATCGTACCAATTATTTTTTAGAAGGAGTGTCATTTCTAGCCTGTTTAAGTTCGAACGTGTCAAGATGATTACGGAGCCCTTCACGTAGGTATTATTGTGAAAACATCTTGTATGCGATGTGAAAGTATACTTCAATTTATTATATATATAGAATAGAATATGCTTAGGACGTGCCTTTACACATATATATTCCTCGCAATATAATGGAATATTTACAGAAAGTATAAAATTTAATAATTTTTAGCACTATTCAAAGCCTATCTAGGTACACGTATAACTTTGAGTCCATCCAATTACTGGATATGGTAGATATTAAATCAATCATGAATCAGATAAGCCGAACTGATGAATAAACTATGTCTCAGAACAGAGTTGAACAGTTTGGCTGCAACTTCGCAGCAATGACCTGTGATCTTGTGCTGATAATTATGATTAACTAGGCAAGTTATTCACCGAATAAAAAAATTACAGCGTTTGCCACGCTATGACGTCATGGTCGAGGCAGGCGGAACGCAGTTATATAACAGATTATCAGCATCACTCCCGTTCACGAAGCGAAACGAGTTTACTTTTTTTCGGTCAGTATTGCATTAGACGTTACCAAACCATTGAGGCTGTTTCTCAATGCGGCAATTGTTACTGGCACATGGTATTTTGATGTCTCATTTGAAGGGTTTAAGATTTCAAAGAGAATCAATGTGGAAATAGCACTTCGTATTTTAACAGCATGCATGCTCTGACTTACTTGTTTTTAATTATTTGAATGTAAATAATGGAGGAGGAAGTGGATTGATATTTTAGAAACGAGATCAAGGAGTTGGTTATATCAAAACTGTATTGTAGCTTAAGTTGTAATTTAGTTTAAGAATAAATTTGTCAACAATATGAATAAGTTTGAAGCTTGTAAAATGTAATTTAACTTCAAAAGTTTTGCACTGTTAACTTTTAAATGCGCTACAGCTTGGCTTTGGGCCAAGCATATAAAGAAATAAGGCACTAAATATAAATTAGTAATACGTACTCGCACAATGCCAGGTCGCACATATTAGAAGGAAGATAAGTTAAGGAATCCCGAAGTTAACATACGGCAGGCCTGCGTCAGCACGATCAGGAAGAACGTGAAAGCCACGCAGATGAACACTATCTCTACGAGATCGAATTGGTTGCAAATACTCGACTTTGGTGGAAACCCCGGTTTAGACATTTTGTACTTACGCTGAAAAATAAATATCTTGTTATGTTTAAAGGATAAGATGAGAGGGTAAAGGCTATATAAATAGATGTCTGAACTTTGAAGTCAAGAGACGAGGGAGAGGTATTTCTATTACCTCTTCGTGCCTAGGGTCTTAGCGTAAGATGTTCACGTAAACGCGAGCTTAGGTTTGGTCAAAGTGAATTGCACTACCTACGCTGAGAGAGGTAGGGCAAAACTAAATTTGCAAAGTGTGTCCTTTGTGAGCCGTAGGACAAACATACACCAATAGTTTTTCGAAATTTTACTCTGAACGGGGTTAAATGACGTTGAATGTTTGTATATGAAATCTTAGTGCCACGCAGGCAAAGCCCGTAGTTTATAAGCTAGATGGTACATAAAATACTGATACTGTTGATACTCACAAATCAGAAGATGATTTTTCTCATGTATTTTAATGTTTTAAGGGCTAGTAGAACAGGCGGCGGTACTGTTAACGCGCATATGTCTGAAAAAGGAAATAATTCAGGAAATTAACTATCATGCCCCAGTGTAGGTACCAACTACGAGTACAACTAGGGCAAACAATTTATGCGATGAACATTTGTTGGCCTTATGTCTGGTGTTTCCTATGAAATATAAGTATATATTAACAAAAAGAACTAATAAGTATTATATCCGTTATTGAGTATTCATAGTACAGGCTTCGCTGTCTGAAAATTATTTATTATTATTTAGTTAGTCGTTCGCAAGATTTTGTTGAAATCTTGTAATAAAATTGCACCGAGTCGGATTTCATAGGTACCTACTTACTGAAATTATATTGAAAACCTATAATAATATAATGTACCCTCATTATTCAATAATGCAGAAACCGAAATAAGTACTAAGCTTATTTTCGCTTATGCTTCTTAGGTGTAACACGGTGATGGCTTTGTTCGAAGCCAAGAATACATCAAGCAGTAATGTAAATATTTTTATTCCGGAGAATCGGAAAGGTTGCGAATTCAAGTAAAATTCCTGAGCCTGAGGTTATAATTGTACTGTCTGCTAATTACTCAGGTGTGGAATGTACCACCTAATTTAAATGCATTTTTTTACCATACCAAAAACCACACATTTGAATGTGCGTGCCCACAAAAACAACATGGGAAGAGAATGAGAAAATAAGAACAAGTATGTAAGTCCCTTGCTATGTTATACGAGCTAAACATACCGCATTCCTGGCTTTTATTTTCGTCATTCATTTTCTCACATTTTATTGTGGTGGGGATGGATTTTTCTGGCTTAAAAATAATAAACACAATAATAATTTACATATTTTCCGAAGTTATCTAACGTGACTTTCTAAAGTCAAAAGCAAATTATGTCAGACATTGACATAATTTCCTTTTGAAAATGTATTATCCTTGAAAAACAATGAACGATGAGGTACTAATAAGGAAGTTTCTACGGCAATTACATTTTACATTTTCCATTTACTTCCAGAAAGTGACATCTATCCATTCTAATTTTAACTAACACTACTCGCAAACTAACTCCTAAAACTAGTTTTACTATATTGTCGTACTGTCTCCTTAAGCCGCAAGTAGTATCTGTAAGTTATCCATAGATGGCGCTACACGCATTTCAGCGTGGTGTTGAATGCAACAATAATGTATAACGCTCGCTAGGTATTGTTAGTAGGAAGTTGTGTTAAATGTAGTTTTAGCCGCGTTTTTCAATCGCTGACAATTTGACTATTTGTTAAGATTCTATTTAATGTTTAAAATAAGTATTAATTATTGTAAAGAGTTGAATAGAAGTAAGTTAGTATATTTACGTTTTTTATTATTGTTCATTTTGTCAGCAGTCAAGTCAAGTAGGGTTTCGTCACTCGCTAGTCAGTTCAGAGCGCGCAGTTAACGGCACCAGTTGGTTGCATGTCGAACCCATGCGATCATTAGCGTACCAAATCGTTACATTGATCAAAACAAAACACATTAAATTAAAGGCATGTTGTGAATAAAGGCCACTGATATTCTGTCCGACATGCTACCAGCTAAGTTGGAAGAAGAGTTCAGCAGACCAGTAGAGTCTATAATGCGATGTGAGGATTTCAAAAGTAACTTTGCTAGACGACTGTCCAACCGGTACATCTCCAGGTCTCCTGCCACTGCGCGGGATAGCAAGCTGAAACTGCGACCAGCTGAAGGAAACTCTGATCATGTGAGTTCGATGCACTAATTACAACAATATTTTTTAGTAATAAGCCCTGGATGCTTAAGGTGTATCTCCCAAGTTTTTTTTTTATATGGTTATCGCGAACTTGTAACTAATCATAAATGAACATACTTTTTATTATTTCTTATTAAGGTACTTATTTATCTGCCTATGTGTAATAACACCCAGTATTGCAAAGATATTTCGGAGCAGTTTTTGTTGCGTTTGAATAGAACGTACAACAATGTCAGCAAGTAGCTGGCTAGTAATAAGAAAGTGAAAGCGATGTTTGATAATGACACTTTTAGACCATTAACAAAGAATACAAATTAATAATGTCATCAACGATTCTAATTAGTATTTCCTATGAATATAGTGCGTGCCTACTTAAATGGTTAAAAACACCTGCAGTAGGAGCAGGTGATAAGGTCAGGACCCCATGATAGATATTCACGGTTCCGTTAATTCCGTTTGCTGCCATTGTTTTTCTGTTCTATCAAGAGCCTTCAAGCTTTAAGTCGATTAGTAGACATTAGGTACTCCTCGATGCACTAAAACCTAGTACGTCGAAGGCTGGTAATTGTTTTTACTTCACTGTACTGACCATTGTGGGAATAAACAATACTACAATACTTGCAGTCTCTATTGTTAACGCAACTATGTTAAAAATAGATTATGCTACAATTTACCATACATACCGACGTCCTACATATTTGCCAATAGTTGGACTCGTGTGCCAATTTGATTTCGCAGCATACACTACTAATCTTTATTTTAACTGAGTGCAGAAAATTTGGCGGTTCAATGCGTTTTATTCGGGTACCTATATGTCATTCATTAAAACTGGTTGTGTTTGTATTTCACTGTTTTAAACGTTAACGTGTCTGTCTAGTTATACGGATTATGTGTCTGAAATAAGGCTCTAGTTACATATTTTATTATACAAAATTAGTTTCATAGAAATACATTTCGTATCTTGGCAATTACATACGTAAATACTTACTTATAAAATGAAAAAAATGAAAATGAAAAATATTTATTCAGTTTAGGCCCTGGTAAGGCACTTATGAAAGTCGAGAATTTACCACCGGTTCGGAAACTAGCCTTCTGAGAAGAACCGGCAAGAAACCCAGCCAGGCATCATGTACATATCATCGAAACAATATAAATCATAATGAAATCATCATCCAAAATCAAATTTGATAATAGGTATAAATATTCACAATAGTGACAAATTGTATTAGCATGCAAGTCATTATAAAACAAAATCAAAGAGATAAAAAAAATAACAATACCAGATAGATTTACAAGTGTTTGCATACCATGTATTAGCCAGGAGCTACTTGTGCAGAGTGATTTACCTAGTTCCATATATCCTTGTCATTTATATAATCCGAAATTTTATAATATGCTTACCTTATCAAAACAGTTTTGACATGTGTTTTAAATTTATCATAATTTAATGCGATTATTGATTGTGGGATTTTATTGTAGAAGCGAACACAGTTCCCCATGAATGATTTATTTACTTTAACTAATCTGAATCTAGGAGCCACAATTTTGTGTTTATTTCGCGTACAAATCGAATGAACATCACAGTTTAAATTAAAGAGATGAATGTGTTTTTTCATGTACAATAAATTCTCATAAATGTAAAGTGAGGGTAAAGTGAGTATATTAATTTCTTTAAATTTACCCTCAAGCATTCACGGGGTTCCAGCGAGTATATTGCCCTGATGGCTCTTTTTTGAAGTATAAATATAGAATCTAGGTCTGCCGCGGAACCCCATAACAATAAGCCAAATAAGAGTGTCGTCTGGATAATTTCCTGAGAAAATCAGGATGTTCACCTTCCATAGCTTCCGCTAATCATGTTAAATATCTGGATAATATTGTTTTATTTTTAATTTATAACAATTCCGAATTGTTATAAATACGTCATTAATAAAAATCATTAAGGAAATCCTTTCCTGCTAGGATTAAAATAGGTACACACTGTGTAAAAATACATGTCGGAAATGGTTCAGGCTTACAATTGTGAGGGAATCATGCGAGCGATATGAAAGGATGATAGCGGGGCCATTGTGTGTCTATCTCCTCGGAGAGGCCTTGAAGCTAAGCTGAAAACACTATAACAATGTTCTTTAGTGTGTAGTAATATTGCTTATGCATTTTATAAATTCGCATAAAAATATTACATTTCCCGGGTTTTTTTAATATGAATAATTTTTTCAGTTCAGGCCTATTATTAACGTTGCAATGATTGACCACAGATTTTGAAACTAGCATTCTAATGACAATCTGCAAATTATTCAGCAAGGCATAGTTATTTATCCCACACATGTAACAATGAGCAGTTAGGCGGCCGGGTTACCACGAATTCATTTAAAAGCTATGTTTATTCCCGTTTAGCCCCCATGGGAAAGACCCAACACCTTTACTTATTATCTACTCATTATGCTGAGTTGATCATCTTAAATATCTTTCCTATCATTCTGACACATAACATTTGCTTTAGTTATACACGATAAGTATCTATTTCGTAGTCTTCAATAGGTGCAGTCACGAGTTATGAGCGCTCAGCGAAAATTATGGATAACTGCGCATATATTGTATTCGCGTTGCGCCATACAGACAGACAGAAACAGGCTCATAAGCATTTCAATTTCAAATTCAAAGTCAGCGCTCGTAACTCGTGTCAGAATTTGTACATGGAAAAAGTATTTAAATGTACAAGTACTCACGTACCTATTTATATAATTTTATGTTTTAATATTACAAAGTTTGATTGTTATTTAAAATCAGTAGGAGATAAGGCAAAAATGCTTCTGAACAATTAATTATTCCTCACAAAGGTATCCTCAGAATAACAACACCCACTTTTCACCGAAGATTATTTAATGACAAATGGTGTAAGTGTATCGCCGTCTCAGGCTCTATACGTCATTGAAATACTTCTCATACATATGCAGGTTTCCTCACAATGTTTTTCTTCAACGTACGTAAAAAGCACGTGGTGTGAAATCACTGTAGATAATCAATTATTTCAAAAATAATCTGTTTTTATTAACTTCAGGCCTGACTGACTCACTTGAACGCACAGCCTTCACTTCCACTGCTCCTAGAGACATGAAATTTTGAGAGTGCGTTCTCGGTGAAGTCTAGGTATACACTAATACAGGGTTTTCTGAAATTCTACCTCTCATCGTACTTCCACGATGGCGAGGCTGCAGGTACAAGCTAGTTTTCGCATAAAATCAGTAAATACAGTAAAGTAGAAAGTCGTTACTTACTTCATGTGAATATCAAAGTTCAGGCAGGTTTCTCACGTGCTGGATTGTATCTACACACCATCAGTTATACAACAGACAAGTGAGATGGAAGCAGGTTTTGCAAAGGCTCCCACAATAGACACTGGCCTGTGTATTGTGGACGAACATTCGGAATACACTCGTAGAACGCAAAAACCAATGATACGCCTTCATAACATACTAGCTTTTGCGCGTTTAAAGCCGCGAGATTTATGTCACTAAATTGCAGGCAAATCGTTACAGCGACATAGCCGTGGAAAGGTAACAGACTGACGGAGACATTGTCCCATTAATAGTAATAGGTATGGAATATACATGAATCCGTTCTAAAGCGAGCTAAATTGACACCGCTGACATTGCCAGATATTGCATTGTCTTAAGATGGTTAGCGGAGTAGAAAGCCCTGCTAGTAGCCATGAGTAGGTATGTCCTTACTAGGGCTACATAACTGTTAAAGCTATTACGAATGAACGAGATACACGGTAAAAAAAATGTTTTTATGTGTTATACATACAATCTATGATTCTATGACAAAAGACTTTTTAATATACGATATAATATAAGTTATGCGCCTACAGAACGAACGATAAAAAACATCGCTATCAGTAAATTTTAATTCACTGCGCTTGTCACTTGTCTTGAGACGGCTAGAATTATGATAACTTGAATGCCCCAGAACGCTTCAGCCACAGTATGCATATGAGCACGTAGTAAAATGCACTACGGCATCTAGGAATAAAGCTTTTTAAATGACACACTCACACAAACGTGCATGTACGGGATTATAAATGGCCCTGTTAATTAACATTTATTAAAAAATACATATTTTCATCAGTTTACGTTTTAAGTACCTACTGATTCTTGTTATGTGTGTAATTAAACCTTTACCCAGTAAAGTAAAATGGACAAATACTTCATGTGTCCCATAACATATGTATACTGTGACATAAACTGCAATCGGTTGTTATCTTAACATGTTCAATCGGTCGTATGCTTGCTTACATGCGAAGTACGATATCTTAAGGTGTGCCCTCTCCAGAGTTCCTTCACGGCGGATATCTTATCAATCATTTGGATAATGGGCATTCCTCGGATGATACTGTCAGTGAATTCTTGTCGCGGTACCGGTGTTCAATCAAACAGGTACTAATGTAACTTAGTTATATAACATAGAACTTCATTAGTGGAACTATATGTAATTACTATAATTATAAATATTTTAACAATACGAAGGTGACTTACCAGCCTGCATATTTTCTTATCGTCTGGTAGTAAGCGGCTACTACAGCCTATTCAATCTTGTAGCCACTCGCGTGATACATACATATAATATACATAATGGAGTCGCTGTTCCAAGTAATACAAGACAAAAGGGTTCTTTAAGTAATTCCAAAATTTTTTGGTCCACTTAGAGAACAAGCATTACGCACCCTCCACGGAGTACTGGAGACTTTCTCAGCACTATCCTAAGGCAGCGCTATTGGCTCAGAGTTTATTATTTTCAAACATAAATTGTGTTTTCATCCTAGTCAAACCCAAACCCTCTTATTTCAAAACAAAGACTAACCTTGGTTTAACAGTAGCTCCTATTCTTCTTGTGGTACGGATTTCAAAATGGATGGACTTAGGTCAATCCAAGTTTTGTAACAATCGTCGATCTCAGTCCAAGCGCACATCTATTGAAGCAACACTAAAATTACCCATATTTAGTTTATGGAAAGTGTAATGCTATAGTTTATGTCTGCGTCAATGGACCGGGAAGATTGCGTGTGTGTGACTAATTAAATCGGAACTAATAAAGGGTAAACGCATGTTATAAGAAGCGAAGTAATACGGAACTGAGTTGATATTTGTACTTTCACATTTCACGAGTGCCTAATCTAAAACACTTAAACCTCCACGCAGAATAATTATAAATACCGTTAAATCAGAATTAATTTTGTAACTTTTAATAAACTTTCGTCGGCTACGTAAAAATACACATCGTTTGAAATGCGAAATGTTATAGTGTATATTTTATAAGACGTTTATTTACGTAGCGAAATAATGAATGTGTCTGTCTCAACTGGCTTTGCGTATGTGTTAAGGCTAGCTTTATTTTTCTACTACTGTAAAGGAAATTCAACGAATGTAGAGTCCAAGAGACTTTGATATCTTCTATTGCCACATACAATATTTGATGAAAAGTCACTGAAGTTGAAGAAGTAAAGTAAATAATGTAATTATTACTTAGTTATATTTTAAAACAGATTTTTTTATGTTATGACAAAAAGCCAATCATATGAGAGGAATAATTTATTACTTAGTCCTCCATTTGTCGTGATCAATGGATGAGCTGATTTTGTTGAATTATGATGTAAAGGTAAATTTGAACTCGTATATAACCACCAAGATGCTTATTAGTTTAAACTGGGATTCTATTATTTATCAAAACACAGTGAAAGCGTTGCCTAGAAAATTATGTACTTTTTAATTCTCTCTGTGTAACTGTTTTCGGGTAACCTCCAAAACGGCTAATTCAGCGGCAGGTAGAAGCAGGTTCAACTTGAGCTATAAGCCAGTGATCAAAATACATCGAGCAGTCAAGTTCATCTGCTTGAAATTGCCCTTTATGAATTTCCGTCAACCCCTAGGAGCAGTCGCGACTGAGTCGTAGAAGACTTTAGCTTACTATGCAGTCGTAGCTTAGAGCAATCCATCTTGTGATGAAACTTAAGGTGAAACCATGGGGCAGACAGTAAGAACGGAATTTAAATGGATAGTTAAACATTTAGTATACAATTCCTTTCACACCATTTTGTCGTTCTATTTCAATTAAAGTAGAGAAGGATCTCTACAATAGTTTGCTCAATCTATTCCCGCCAGCGTCTAAATTATGCCAAACACATCACGTACACTCACACTTAGCGCTCGGGTGCAAACTGGTACAAATTGTATAATATTATTGAAATAGACTAACACTGAGCTCACAGGGGTAAACCACCTGTGAAACCGAACTTTATAAGCTTCACATGTTTGTAGAGCGAGCTTCGGCGAGGCGTATTAAATTTCTCTAATATTTTCAAATACCTATTAACTTTTTGATTGGTTGCTTTTAGTGATACAAATACTATATAGTAATAATAAAAAGGACTGCTGCTTTGAAATGTACGTGCATAATATCTACGTGTCTATTAGATAACAGTAAGTGCGCCAACTGAGGGACAAGCTACTTTTGTACATTCAATTTAACCAAAATATATTTAGTGATAGATCGACCGGAAAACCATTGAAGCAAAATGTATTAAGTAATAGATACTTGAAGCATAGCTGGAATTTTCGGTGGTACGGTGGGTAAATAGAAAAGGGGGCCGACCATCATCGGTTTGAACAGACATTTCACCACAGTAGACAGTAGCGTAAAATTAAATGTCAAAGCTTGTTGGTAACTCTATACTCATTAATAACATTGAATATCTACAGTATTTTCGTAAGGTCAAAACATTACGATACTTACCCATCTATACAGATAAATAAAATTGAAGTGTCTGTTAATAAATTAAAGTAGCCTAAGTTACTCCTTGAAGCATTAGCTACCTGCCAGTAAAAGCCGTTAAAATCGGTTCAGCCGTTTCAGAGATTACCCGGAACAAACAGACAGACAGACAGAGAAAAATTTTAAGACTTGGTTTTTAGTGTCAGTAGCGTGTATACTTTCATATGCATTTAGTGAAAAGCTGTTATTTTAAAATTACAAACAGACACTTCAATTTTATTTATTGGTATAGATGTATAGATAAGGGGCTCGTCAATAAAAGAAAAATTCATTGATTCTATGACGTGTGAACTTGTGCATATTTAATAGATATCAATATATTCCTAAATTAATACTTACTGAAATAAACGAAGTTAAAATGAAATTATATCGATACTTAGGTATTTGCGCTCAGGTCAATGACTGTTCTTTAAGTAACGTACAATAAATCCGCCTTCACTGCATACCGTTCGTTCGATGTAAGCAAAAAATTGCAGTAATAAAATACTTCAACATCGAGCAACAAACTACGTCATCAGAGCAAAAACTTAATTTTAGTGAGAAGGTGTACTACGCAACATCGTCACGAAATAATTTAAGATAAGTTTCTTTCTATAAGAGGAAATCTGAGGAGGATTCATGTAGTACCCATACATCAAATAACAAAAATAACCGTTAATTAAATTTTCCTAGAAACACATAATGGCTTGCCGTATAATATTTCTGGAAAGGATCTTAAATGATTTTTCCAAGAAAATTCTGTTTTCGTTTATCGGCTCCAACTTGTCTTGTGAAGGTATTTTATTTAGGTACAGGTGCCGTCACGATTTATGAGCGCTGATCTTGAATGGGCAGTGGTCATTTTATGAGTCTGTCATTGTCTGTGTGTATGGCGCGATGCGATTGTAATACATGTGCAGTTACCCCCACATTGTTACGACTTATTTTTGCTGAGCGCTCATAGCTCTTGACGCCACCTGTATCAGTATATAAAGATAGTACATTTCCGCTGGTCTTAATAAGCATTAACTTGCAATTGCCAAAGGCGAAACGCAATCTTAGTGAGTTTGTGGTGAGGCATTAGGTAAATTTTAAATAGTTGGTATCTTTTACCAACAAAAGGTGGGTAGCCAACACGACCCATAGATACATATTAAAGTGTTCCACGTCGTTGGACAACAAGTGTACTTAAATTGTCGGGATCCGGGCGGGTTGAGTCAGCCAACCAACCACCTGCCGGCAAACTGAAAATAATCGACTTTTATTGATGTGCACTTCACGGTTTGTGCCTCCAACAAACAGAAATGTTGAATTAGTAGGGTACTTTTGACATCAACACAAATAGGCGTAAGTGGAGTAATATGTGTATATTTGATACAGATAAATAAAATGTAAGTTTCTATTTGTAATCCCAAATTAACAGCTTCTGATAAATGAAAATGAAAGTATACACGTTATTTTTTTTTTGTCTTTCTGGCTAAAGCCCATTTGAACCGATTTTGACGGGAATTTCAATTACAATATGATGAGCACACAACGTTTAGATTGTGTGCGTCCCATCTCCCCGGCACTGCTGTGGCGGCCGGTGCTGCTGCTGCTCAGCAGGAGTGCGTCAAGCGCCGGAAATATGCTTGCATTGGTCAAGGATACATATTTTCTGCGTTTGCGGTTGAAACTCTGGGGCCTTGGGGTCCGGACACTCATCAGCTTTTCAAAGAGCTTGCACGTCGTCTGGTAGAAGCCTCTCGTGACAAGAGAGCTGGGGCTTTTCTCGCCCAGAGAATCAGCATTGCTATTCAACGTGGCAATGCTGCCAGCCTTCTTGGCACGATCCCGAGAGACACCGACTTGGGACAAGTTTTCTACCTTTAATTAGTTTTAAGTACTGTTCCTTGTATATATAATTAAGTTTTATTCAATATGATTATTAATTCTACTGTTCCATTGATTTTATACTAATAATCTAATCTAAATATAACATTCTCGTATTGCGGTTTTAGTTACCAAACTCCTCTGAATCGGCTGGGCCGATTTGTATGACATATTGTGTGCATATATAGGGTAGGTCTGAGAATCGGCTAACATCCATTTCTCACTCCCCTAAATAATAAGTGCAATGCACCCCAGAAAAAATGTGGAAATACATCGTTTGCCGTACACAGCTAGTATACTTATAAAAATAACATTATGTTTTGTATAAAAACAGTAAAGTTGGAACCTACTCACCAAATTGCCACCAAACATTTTTTGCTTCACTCAAAGCACGGTTATGACTTTCATCGAATTTAGAAATGAAAAACAGTTATCTGCCTGTGTAATTTATTGTACCGGTAAATGAGGTGTGTGCAATATTTCCCGTGAGAACAAACAAGTGCAACTACAATAAGGAACGAAGAGTTTTTATCTTTGAATCTTCCGCCATGAATTCCCACGTTAGTCGATTCAGTTTAGGGTTTACTGTTAAACTAACAGTATAGTGACAGGACTCCGCGGGTTCATCCTCATTCTATGTGTAGGTATAGATTAATACTCAAATATGAATTTAAATAGACCTCTTGTCAAATATGGAACATTTTCATACACGCTTTTATGCCTCATTTACCCTTTAGAGGCAATTATTCCGACTCAAACACGTGTTCCTTTAAACAAACACTTCGCTTCGCCAGCATGGTATTCGACACACGAAACAAATTCAAACCCCCGCATTTCAGCCTTTCAGGGGCTGAATTACGGAAAACACTATCATAGTGAATACATACACATCACCAAGAATACATCCTAAAAATGTCACGTTCCTAAGACCAGCCAATTTATATAACAATCAGAACGTTTAGACTTCATACCTAATAAATTACTGCTGACTTTACGTTACTTAATTTATTTTCTCACTTCCGATCGCACCCCAAAGTTATGCAAAAATTGTAATGATCATCTCAGCACATTTAATGTTACCGTCAACAGTTACTATAGGTTATCCTAAGTACGCTCACGAAAAACATTTTACTACTGCGCATTCAAGGTCAGCACTTAGCGCTCAATACTCATGACTGTAATTCTAAGTTAGTAAGTAACCTGTAACTCTAAGTTTCAAGTAATTATTGCTTTATTTTTGAAGTCTTTTAGTTCACATGAAGGCGGTCTAATATGATTGCTTGCTTAGTTCTTTGGTGGTAAAACGACTTATGGTGAAGACTAACATGAGACTGTGAGCAGTGGCGTGTCACAGGGAAGGCCTATACCTAACAGTGCATGTCGCCTGAATATGATGATGAAAACGACTTCCTTTTATAACTCTACTGCTCTCGTTAAATTCTGTTCAGAGTACATTTTGCCTTTAATTCTCTTAATTTCATTGGTTTTAAAGTTCTTTTCTTTCCGCAGATCACGACAAAAAGTTTTATATATCCTTTGTTATTGAAAAAAGTAGGTATAATTGTAGATACGCAATGGCTAGCGAATGAATAAATATTCGAAATTCAGTGCTCTTCACATTCAAATTGAATGTATTGTTTGTTCGCACGGGTTCACGTTTTGCTTTACATTCCAGCAGAATTTGATGGTGCATTTTATTATTAAACTCAGAGACACATACATTTTCATCAAAATGAAGATAGACACACACAATTCATATTATTATATGTAAGCTGAGGGTAGTAATTTAACAGTGTATGTTTATTCCACAGTTACATACAAGTTATGAATTTTCATAAGAACATAAAATAATAATAGACAATTGAGTAATCATTTCGTTTACGTATTGGATCGCAATTTGTAGATAATTCATCGCAGGTGAATTCCAATGAAGGCGGATCAACACAGTCAAGTCACACCATATACGAGATCGAATATTGACTGCATTTAAATAAGTACAAACATACTAGGGATACTGATATTATACTAATTCAGGAGCTAAGAAACACTAGTAAGTAGTTGAGCAGTTAAATTTAGTGTATTTTTTAATCCTGAATCTGGTGGGTATATATGTGTGTGTAAATGGCACACAAAATTCAATACATGTATCTCCTCAATCCAGGATGGGTATTGGTATTACTCTGCTACCTATGAAAATAAATAGACAATTGCAAAATTTGACAAAATAATTTCCTTATATGAGAAGGAAAAACATAGGTTTTGAATTCCTTATTCCATTTTGTATATGCATATGTTTATGCAGTTACATGTTTATTATTATGTTACTAAAGAGCATTAGCTCATAGGTGTATCTAAATGTGACCTGTGTATTGACAATGACTATACCTTATTAGCTCATTCACTCTGGAGAAATAAACAACAATCTATCTCTAATCCGTTTGTTCTATTCCCGTCCTATTAAACAATGCAACATGGCAATAGGTGATGCTCTCGACCATACCCTTGCTCAATAATTAATTCGATTTTAAGGTACAGTTTAAAGAGATACGGAGCTACGCATGATACTTTGAGGCGTGTGTCGAAAATGTTGGCAACGGAATTAAAATAAATTTCATCGAAAACTTGCTGACCATATTGCCTACAATAATAAACATTCTTATGGGTAGGTGTATCTGTCTCTCCGTTGCCTTGTCACGTCTTTGCTGAATGACATAGAGGCTTTTAAACCTGTACTTAAAAATTCAATACGCGGATGTAAAACGGAACTCGTGGGTAAAAGCTAGTAAAGGTAAGTAAAAACTATTCAAAGAAGAATTATCCTTAAGTACGGGAAGATTTGTAAAATTCTGATGGCTAAATAATGTTTACCTAAAGTGAAAAAAAATCACGAGAATTATTTGGTATTCTTGATATTATAAAACATTGATATAAAACAATTCGTCGTGGAGTCGTGATGTAATTGTTAGGCGTAATAAGTGATTTGTATTTTAAGTGGGCGAGTTCCGTAGAGCATCGCACGACGCTGGTCCAATACAAACCGGGTACCGGATCTAGTGTAAGTAAACGCACGAATGTGTTACGTGTCGTGAATGCCTACCGTGCGCTTGAACACTACCACTAAATAAAAAAATACACAAGGCCAGCTTAAAGAAATTTTTTTTATTGGAAGCTAAGGCGATCTCAGATACTCGTACGCGCTTTGTGTGAACGTACGATAATTCTTGCTGTACGTAAATGTACGAAGTCGACCATTTGTCACCTTTTTCAACTTTGTATTTTGTGACATGTCTGGTAATAGCTTCCCACACACACAACACATACATGTCTTAGAGACCGTTAAAGGATGTCGGGATATCATACTTAGAACTTTTATAATCATAATTTGAGACAATCCCACATACATTGACTTATTCCCATGCTAAGTGATGTATGAAATGATCGAGTGGGTATATCGAATCGATGCATCTAAATTATCAAGAGAACATTCTATCCGAGTGGAATGAAATAATAATTTGCCGTAAATTGTATAATGTACACACAGTACATATCAATCTAGGCATGTAAAACCTGCTGACTAGATAAGGAAATGTGGATTTAGCTAAGAAAATCAAACGATCTAGAAAAATGAGGAAAGGAGCTTTACAAATCCTATTGTCGCGGGAACATGAAAGTCGCAGGAAACTTTAAAGTAGAAGAAGGCTTAAATAATTTTGGTGTTAGATATATTACACTAAATGTCGTGGTGGCCTTGGATTGAATTTGAAAAAATTGAAGCCCAGTGGGGACTGAGGGCTCAAGTCCACGCGTCGAAGTAAACGGAAATTTGTATTACATTGGAACAGCGCCTATGTCGGCCTAAAGATGACACTATCGTGAGCCCATACAAATCTGCGTTTACGTCGATGCGATGACTTGTGACGGCGATTTTAAGAAAACTCGCACTAGGCACTCTGTGACAATGAGTTTTTTTTAAAACTTATGTACATTGATTTCACTCCAATTACTTTACGGTGAAGGGTAACATCGTGAAGAAACCTGCAAATATCTGAGAAGTAATTCAAAGACGAGTATATACTAAGTGCTTGAAACGGCGATAGACTCACCATCTGTCACGATGGCACTTAATCATCTTCAGTGAAACGGGGGAAAATTATTAACCTTTTGGCAGTCCATTTGTGTTTATATAGATAGGACAAAATAAGATGAATCTTGCTTCTTCAATAATCTGGCGCGCCTACTGCAATCAACAAACTATTGAAATCCAACATAATAACAAACAGGATGTTGCTTCATGTAACCCAGCCACAATGGCTTACAGTGCACACCAAACATGCAAACAATCCAAAAACATCACACAAACTTCTGTCAATTTAAAACAAAGGGGATTCAAACAATTTTATTAATACCCATAGATTTTTATTATTAACTGGCGGTAGCATGTATAATCCTGTAAATTGTGTCATTCTGACGATTTGAAAGTGCTTTGTATAAAGTCTAATCGAATAAAGATATTTTTGACTTTGACTTTGACTTTGAACTTTTACGATTATTCTTATTAAATTTTCCCTTAGAAGGCAAGGTAAAAAATTAAATATTACGATTGACAAATAAAAAATACATTGGTATATTTATTTTGTTATTCAGCGCCAATAAAAAATAGAGTATAGGTTTACTAGCTATGTCATGCTATTTTAGCCTGGTAGACACAATTTCATGGGTGTTTTTTTAGCACGGGATTGAATTATTATTCTACAATAAAAGTATCTCATAGTGGCATTATTACAAAGGCTAACTGCATTTGATGGCGACAACCAAGTCTGTTTATATTGAATAAAAAAAACCCACGTATTCTTAAAACATTAGAAAATATATTTTTGTATTTGGGTGAAGACGAATCCAAATAAAAGATAATTAAAAGCTGTACTCGACTTAAAAAGTGGTGTCACTAACTCAACATTGTTATAATTATTTAAATATTGTTGCGCTTATAAAAGCTAGAATGAAATAAAAGCAAATGAAGTGGTTGGCAAAATGTAAAATAATTCCACGGTCGTTTGGTAGTGAGTAATATTAATTATGTGAATGCATGCATACAAGGGTAGGGCTGTATTGAATGTTTCCGAGGGCTCTTGCCGGATGCAGCGTCACGCGTCGTCAGCTATGCATGACGAGCTTGCTTCACCACTCGATAACCCGACCTTTACAAATACAACTCTAACTTCAACAGCGCAAACAAAAACACCGTCGTTCTTATTAAGTAGCTTTATAATATGTTTTGGACAATGACTCAAGAGTTATGTAACGCCAGAGAAAATGATACCTTATGGCTTTGGTGCTTAAATGGTTTGTGCTCAATAGGCGGAGTGTTGGTGGAAGCGCACTGTGATGACCTGCTGGTTGGCTTATTTGGCATAAGGCTGTGGCTCGGGAGTATATTATTTTTTGTATTGATTATTGAATTGAATTATTGAAAGCCAGGCAACCCCTTGCTGGCAAGTGGTCCTAGCATAATTTAATAATTTACATACGTACCTACGTATCTATATATACATATAATTACTCCTGCAAGCGATGACTTATATGAAATTACATTCAACAAAATTCCTATTTGTAGCAACAAGTGATCTGGAAATAATATGACTATTACAATTAACCCGTAAAATGAGAATAGTGACCCATTGGCCTTGATCACGCGTGCTCCATTCCGCTACGGTGCGCTGACTCTCAGCTCTCGACACCGACACCGACACCCGACACCCAAGCAACTAAGCACCCTGCAACATTACACTTCTCCAACAACCAGAACCAACAGGATATTACTTGTAGGTCAAGTCCTCATTATAGGCAAGATCCTCATATCTCCATAGTATTAAAAAAAATACAAAATACATATTATGGCAAGACCAGAGGGTTATGAATGGTAATGGGTTATGTCTATTCTTGATTTGTTTTTTTGACATGACAATTAGTAGTAGTAAGGTGGCGTACATTCATCACATTGAGTACATCTCTGTAGGAGAGAATTGTAGCTCCGAATCCTTTTGTTCTATATCTAAATCTAAATCTAAAGAAATCGAGTAAAGAATTCTGTAATTATTAGGATTCTGTAGGATATTAAAACCACTCAATAATAATTACCGAAGTGTAAGTTTAACAAAGATAACATTTAATTATAAGGTTACCTATGTCGACAAGACAAATTATCATAACCGATTTCTTCTTTTTAACCAATACATTCAGAACATAATTACTTCAAGTAGGCTTGAATAAGAGCAATACCTGAAGTTTATAACACAGAAAAGATTATTATAATATTATCCATCCATTGACTTTCTTTCTGCGAAATACAACCTACAAGTTATATCGCATAACGGCCCACCTTTTTGCCATACCACATGGAGGTCAAAGAATAGAATCAAAAGCGTGGGACAATGAGATGGGACATTGCCAATCATTTACATGAAACAAAAACAGTCTCTACAACGCGGTTCTCATGTTTTTACCGTGAATGTCGCCCTAATGATGATACCGCTATTTTACGTTTCTTTTATATGTTTCATTTTACTTTTATTATTAGATATCAAGTATGCGCGAATATTATGAATACTGTATTTTTATAATGATTGTCTTGTTGGTCTAGTTGTCCCAGCTACTGCTGAACACGAGGTCCTGGTTTAGATTTCCAGGTCGGGCTATGTGGTGTCTTTGTGTGGTATCAGTGCACCTTTGCCTACCCATAAGGGGAATACAGGCGTGAGCATAATTATGTATGTATGTTTATTTATTAGTTTAAATCTGCTAGGAAGTCATGTCAGTTATTTACAGACATTGAATATTATTTGAAAATGTTGACGTGATTCTTTGAAAACTATTGCAATAATGGCCCCGCAGATAAAAATTTAAAGTGCGCGCAATCGAAATTCCTTGCAACAATTAGTAGTAAATAAGTTTTAAATTATAATTGTTTGGATATTTGCTTTCATCCACGGTGCGGGACATATCTAGTGGCTCATTTCACAAACAATTAAAATCTTTGGTGCGGTGTGATTGCGTTCTCTATCTAAAATGAGAGTATATTTTAATACAGTTGAATGAAACATGATATTATATTGTTCAACGTCCATTGTAACACAGACTAACGGCGGCATGCGGCAATGTAGTGCTATCCCGCGATTGACAAGACCGTTCTAGGTGACCCAAAGATGGTTACAGTGAAATTATTTTCTGGTGCGTGATTCATCAACTTCCGCATTCAATTGGATTCTAATGATAGTTCATACAATGACAGTTTCTTTTTTGTGTGTTGTTGTTATTTTATGTTTTGTTTTGTTGGCAGGCTCCAGAAAGAATTGAGCCAAGTTCTCAACTTTCCAAAAGCGTAGCTGATCAGAACGGGGAATGTGCACCAGTGAAGCCTCCAGATAAGGCTGCGGTCAAGAATTCTGACATACGTTGTACTGAAGTGAGTGCACTTAATCTAGAGGTGGAAACATTGCGGTGGCAACTGGCACAGGTAACTAATTAATAAGATGATCTTGAAAGTTAGGCCCTATGCCTGTTGCGTTATTCTGTCATACATACACGATAAAGTTCAATTTCGAATGTTTTAAATTGACACTCCACTATAACACAGCTGGATGCGATTTTTTTGGTGCACCTATGTTTAGTTTCGTTATGTTTTGTTTGCTATGCGAATTAAATAGAAATATACTGCGAATGTACTGCGACTTGGATATTTTTTTGCTAAATGAAATGTGCTTATGTCTTTATAATTAAACATATCCCTTAAATCCATAAGTTTAACTTCCTTTCAGACTGAAGGAAACAGACAGATGCATATAGCATTACTTAAGCAAATAGTGACTTTCCTGAGCAGAGTAAAGGAGCACATCGAGTGCCAGAAACCAAATTCCGAGTGCATTATACAGGAAGGGATATTAGCAAAATCTTTTGATGCAACAAATTTACCGATGCGTTCAAGGTCGGTTTTGCACGTCAATAAAAACATCGAGTACTCCTTGAGTCCCAACAAGCGAGTTAATTCAAGGAAAATAAGCAAATCTATTAGCAATGTCAATGGTTACAAACACAACAACGGAGCTTGGTAAATATAATTTAACTTGAATGATCACTGGGTAATTATCCTTTAACTATTATATTTTAAATAGTTTAACATTTTTCAGGAGTCAACCTAAGTTTGCTTTGACATCTGAAGCGGAGACTGCGCATAAAATTACGGAAGAAATGTCGCGATTAATAACTCTTGCCAATACAGTTCTCAGCACAAAATTGCCTGACCTTGCTTGCACATGCAATGATCTTAACGATATGAATAATGATAGACTGAGAATAAACGATGAAAAGAAAGTTCATCAGCAGTCCACATTAACATTAAGTTTGCATGAAAGTACTGATGCTTTTGTACTGAATGCTAAAGACAACGCTGATGATGTACTCGATGGCTTGACGTATAAATATGAACAAACAAACGACAATGGTTCAAATAGTTCCACAGAACCTTCACCAGGCACATGCGACGCAGAAAGAGATTTTGACACAGTAACTCTTTTCGAACCAGAACCTGCCAAATTAGAGGATCATTCACCAATAATTAAAAATAGAAAGTCGACTGACAAAAAATGTGAGTCAATTTTTATTGAAGACGAAAGCGGTTTTTCTTCCATGAGCTCATTTCAAGAGATAGGTATTCCAATAATAAGTATAATACCACCGTCACCATGCAAAGAAATTGCATATTTAGAGGATGTGCCTGACCTGTTAGAAGATGCGAGCCAGTGGAAAGCCAGCTCCATAGACATAGACAAACAGACAATGAAAGTGTTTTGGGTTTGATGGTTTGTTATGTACAAATATTCGTCTGATTAAGTTAAGCACATTTACTGTTGGAATTGCTTAAGTATTTAAAACATTATTGCTTTAAAATACAAAGTTTTTGCGCTGTCGTAATTGTATTTATAATTATGGAATCTTTAATAAATTTAAAATATGAAGCAAGCCGTCTCTTAATATTCCTCTTTGAGAGGAATACGTACTTACTTATTACGCTTACGCCTGTGCCTATTTCACGAAGGGAATGACAGAGAGAGAGTTAGTAGTATGGAGCCAGTTTGAGATGCATTAATACAAACTATTTTTGTATTCCACAGTCAACCGAAAATGACACTAATAAAAAAGGCTTATGAGATTTAGAACAAATTTCAAAACAATCAAGCATGACGTATAAAATAAAAATCTTGTAAATAAAAATATTTTTATTATATAATTTTAGACAAAATTTAACAAAAAAAAACTGTGTTAGGCTTTTAAATTATTAGTGATAATGGCTGATGAGGCAGAAGAAAAGGGAAGTGGCGATGTAGAACAGAAAAAGGAGGAACCGCTCCCACCGCCGGAACCACCCAAGATTCCTGATGTGGAGCTCGTTGTTGACGGTTTTGGGTTCATGCCAAAGTCTATGCGGCGCTCAATTGCCCGATCCGCATCTAACGCCTTCGAGCATTCAAAAAATTCAAAAAAGTCTTTAAAAGAAATCATGGCCCCTGAACCTGAGGAGTCATCCAAAAGTCCTTGCGCTTCTAGCACTAATATTGATATTGTTCGAAGGTACACTTGGAAAACTAAAAACAGAATGACCGTTCAGGTTTGTTCAGTTATATTATATTTGCACAAACTAGTAATTAACAGCCAAAGCTATTCAAATTGATTCAGCGCACTTTTTTTATGTGTAACCTTGAGTGAATAATTTTCCTGAAAAAGGTACCCAGTTACTGAATTTGCTCATATTATACGAGTTCATAAACACAATACTCTCAACTCAATCTACTGAAATCAGTTAGTTACACAGTATCGCACATTAGTACTCTATCCCTAATGCTTTTTTGTGCGAATAGTCGCGGAAGGTGCTACTTCGACTACAAAGAATCGGCATTAATTTCACGAAAGTGACTTTGACATCGTCCAGATTGTTAAGTATGGCTGGTTGCTGGGCATGATTGGTTGATAGCATTGGTACATTTAGGTAATCACGTATGGAGCAACTATCACATCAATATCAGTGCCAGACAAGAAAGGAGTGCCAGATGATGTGGTCGCGGGCTACGATACATTAGAAGGTACTATGACCATCCTGGGATAACTTTATAAGGTTGACCGTAAATGCGGCAAAAATTTAGAACGCTTGAATTCTTCTTGTTCTTTCGACTTACAACGAAAAAGGATATTATGTTATCTTAGGACGGGCGGATGATAATTAGTTTTAAAGTCTTCATGGCCGAATATACCTCCCATTGGTAAATTTATGCATGTTCAAGTTCGCGTTTTGCTATTTTTTAGCAATTAATCAACATAAAACATTATTTATTCAATCTTGTATGTTCATTACATGGCATGCTTACAAGTTTTGTGAGTGTGTGATACACGCATTTTGCTACAAAATGCAATTTAAATTCCTTCGAAAACATTAGCGTGTCACAGCAGCAGACCGGTGTCATCTGAACAGAAATATTTATAGCCACTTGTCAATTCCCGCTAAGTTACTTTGAATCTATGCAGCATTAGATTTGAGCCTACAAGTATAAAAATCGTCTTCTTCGTGAAACAGCCCACTTAACACTTCTACTTTGATTTTGTACTTCATATGCACTAGCAATCTGAACCTCTGATCGGAAATTCCTGTATTTTGTTCAGAATATTTCCAACCAAGGAACCCTTACATGGGGGCTGTGATTGGGCGTTACGCGAATATAATTCGTGACGGCACTATGGTGGTGAGGCCATCGGGCAGGATGTACATGTTGTCAACAAACAAGGGCCACCACCACTATAACGGTGGCTACGTGGGCTTTGATAAGGTAAGACATTTTATCTCTTTCTGGTGCATTATTTTCATGCTTAGAAAAATCCTGCCAAACCATGTTGATGGTCTGCTGTGGAGCGTTGTCAATTCTGTGTTTGGTTGAGGGACGAAGAATGTGAAGCCAAGTGGTACATACAGCTTGAGCTCTGAAACTTGTATGGTATTTGTGCCCGTACCCTCGTCTTGCACTAAATACATACCTACAACTATCCAGCAATCTTACAATTAAAATGCAAATATTAATCTTTGGGAGCTCATCAGTACCATCCCATAATGTCCCAAATAAAAAAGGATATTTTATTTATAAACATGAAACTTTGATTACAGGTTAACTGGCGATCTTACGTGAACGGCAACAAGGTATTTATGAGTCATGTGTCGGATCGCTTTCACGAAGGGTATCCCGGCACGCTAATGGTGCAGGTGTGCTTCGAGGTTACTTGCGACAACACCATCAAGATTGACATGAAGTGTACCACTAGCGAGCCGACCATTGTCAACCTAAGCCACGCTCCCTATTTCAACCTTGCTGGACATGTACGTATTATAGTAAATCAACCGAACCCCAAATTTAAAACATCTGCCAAGATGCTTTGGTGGGATATTATATTATACCTTCCTACCAACGTTATTGTTACGTTAAATATACTACTATTTTACGGCAATCTGATAAATGGTTTCAGCACTCTGGCTGCGAGACCATGTACGATCACATCATAACAATTAACGCCGACAAGTTTACTGGTGTGGATGACGATGGAATTGTAACAGGTCAGTGGCATTGCCTCTTTTTCTATCCAAAAATACTACCGCTATATGGTTCTATCATAATAATTTACTCTATTCTGGTCCAAAAATAATAATTTTACGGGTCACTATCATATTAATTTAATTCAGTGAACTTGGATAATTTTAAGAATTTCATAATATTGTTTTTGGCAGGCGAGAAAAAGGTTGTTGGCGGTACTGCTTTCGACTTCAGAGTGCCGAGAGTCATCAGAACAATGCTGCCTAGAATACCAATGGGTGGTTACGACCTCAACTATTGTGTCACTCAGGGTACCGAGCAAGACCTTACGTTTCAAGCTAGGTAATTTTACTATTTTCTACATTTTCTTCGTAATTTATGTTGGTGCTGTCTACAACATTCTAAGACTTTCACATTTCATTGAATTTTTGATTTCGGTTGGTTAAAATCATTAATATGACCATCCAAATGATTAATAATTTTTTTGTAGAGTACTAATGTACTTGACCTAAAAACGTATTTTTAAAATTATTTCAGGGCTTTGCACCCTATCTCAGGTCGGGTACTCGAAGTGTACAGTAATCAACCTGGGATGCAGTTCTATACGGGAAATTTGCTTCCGGATCCAGATAAGGTAGTTGAGGTAAACATTTTGTTATTAATACTACACTGCCGCCCCTTTTAATATCAAATTAATATAAGATTTAATTAATTACCTCGAGGACCGGTTGGCAAATTGCTTAATATTCCGAGCAAGAGGCTTGTCTAAAGAATATGCTGATGTTTAGGCGCCAGGAGGCGAGGAAGAGGAGGAAGGTGCAGCCGAGAGCGAGTCTGAAAGTGAGGAATCCGACAGTGAGGAGTCGAGTGAAAATGATGAAGAAGCGGTTGAAGAGGGAAGCAAGGTGATTCAAATGCTTATAATTCAACTTATAAAACAATAAAATTGTCATTCCTTTACGTCGATGAATATGAAATCAGCCGGTCCTCATTACAAAAGCTCTATTTATTTTTCTCCTTAGATTCATAAATTGGTCACTACTTCAATTGAAATCAATATATATTATAAAGCGAAAAAAATAACTACTTAAATCCCTAAATATTTCTAAATATTAATGATGCCGTTGGGTATGGTTAGTCTTTAGAAATATTTTGTTCGAATACACTGCCGTCACCCGTTACCCCGTTTATCTGAACATCCAGACACATCGAATGAACTATCAATAGTTCCCACAGAGGCGAACCAGCATCTCGCTAAGTCTTCACGCAGTCCATACCAAACGCCATATCTTCGTACCATTCTACCCTAAGACCACTTAACCCGGTCGGCATCTCCTATTTACTCAGTAATCCAGCTAAAAACCAATCATTAACTTTTGCTTATCAATAAATAATTCACCTTTATTTTCAGGGTAAAGTCAGTTATGGGTATGTTCCGCTGATGGGGAAGCAAGGCACGTACTATAGAAAACACGGCCTCTTCTGTCTCATGCCTCAAAACTTCCCAGATGCAGTAAATCACGTAAGGTTTCCTTATAATATCTATGCTTTTATTAATTAACAGTAACTAACCTTCGGAAAAAGTGACGTCAGAAAACAAATATTTGGAATATGGTTGGCCCTCTTGGGTGTAAGCACTATGAGATAGGACAAATCGCAGACTAAATTAAGTTTAATTGTGTGTTAGTCTGCTGCAGCTTTCAATATTTTTAGCTGAGGACTCATAGTTGTCACGTTAACGGTCTATCTAGTCATTAACAACGTGGTTATACAATAACTTTGGTTAGAAACATCATTCAGTAAATAAATCAGCCTTTCAGAGTTGTAAAACATAAACCACGGTGCGCCACAGCACCTGGTCATTCATAGGGATGTCTGCCACCCATACAGATTCTATGCATCGTTCAAAAACTATTGTATATCACGTGATTTTTTCTTTTCAGAAACATTTCCCCAATTCAGTTCTCAATCCTGGTGAGGTGTATGTTCACAAGATTCAGTACAAATTCGGTATACTATTAGGTAAATACGTATAATAAATTGTTGTTCAAATGTGACGTTGGAATGTAAGTAAACAATATTTTATAACTTGATGGTTTTAATCTACGCTAGCGATTTTAGGCTTGACTGCGCCGTAGTCATCTTCTGGGTTTTGTAACATGCGTAGGTATCCCCACAATTATCTCTGAGCGCTCATAACTCGTGACACTTATACCAAGCCGTAAAACTGTCATGGGTATGGCATACGATCCTTCCATCTACTGCACTAGTATGTACCAAAACCATCCTGGTATCGTATCACTGAAAGTGTATGTTTAGGGCAAATACCTAGTAGATAGACGAACAATGAAATCGTATTTCGCATTTAGGACGACTGATCGCTTGTTGCGCGTGAGACTGCAAGTATTTCCTATAACTTCTGTAGTTCTTCTAACTCCTATAGTTTTCGTATAACTTCTGGGAATCTATACATCTATACAGATAAATAAAATTGAAGTGTCTGTTTGTAATTCCAAAATATCAGGGTTTCACTAAATGCACATGAAAGTATACACGCTACTGAAACTAAAAAACCAAGATTTAAAATTTTTCTCTTGTCTGTCTGTCTGTCCGTTTGTTCAGGGTTATCTCTGAAACGGTTGGAACAATTTTAACGGGACTTTCACTGGCAGGTAGCTGATGTATCAAATAGTAACTTAGGCTACTTTTATTTATAAAAAATATTAGGGTTCCGTGATAATAAGGATGAAACTAAATCTATGCGGGTGAAACCGCAGGGCACAGCTAGTTGTTTAATATTTTCATTACCATGTACGTGCCATTCTGCTATCCAGGTTACTATTTTCTTTACCACCCTTAGGTTGCGAAGTTTCTAAAACTTTATTAAACTTTAGTCTGAAAACTAGTTTAACCCAGATTTCAGATTTTCCTCGTAAATAGGTTCGGAGGTCAAATGGCAGAGTCGCTTTGTACAAAAATCAGGTGATCAGCCACATCGAGCTGAATCAAGTGCCGACCCCAACAATGGTGTTTGGGATAAGGCCAAGGAGATGATAGGTTCTTAAAACATCATTGTACGAATAATTTTTTTGCAAAATTTTTCCAGTCCTAAGTTTTTTATTTCGTCTGGAATTATGGGAACATTTGGGAAATTTGTTTATTTTTGTCAAAATGTATGTACTCAAACGCTTGCTAGAAAGTTATAGCAAAGATTTTATGGAGTACTCTACGTTCCAATATACCTGCAGGCGTTTATAAATTTTACTAACAGAGCTCCGTGCTTTCACCCGCGTAAAATTCTACAGAAACTTTGGTGTGACTTTTCGACTTTCACCATAGCTGTTTGGCTTTTTATTTCAGTAGGTATAAACAGTAAAGTACAAATTATCGTCGACTTGTCGCCGATGATGAAGGATTTATCTCTATTCCTCTCTTAACCCACAAATTGGCAGACTTTTCTCTTCAATATGTTTTTGCTTCGTTTTTCCTTGTTTAATTGTTATATAAGGAATGTTCAAAAAATTCTGAATCGTTTTTGCGAAAAGCTATGTCCTAGGGTTATGAGATTAACATGTTGAATAAAACACAATATGGTGCATTTATTTATTATTTACTTATAAACGAAATATGCAATTCTCTCTGAAAACAGTTCCAAATGTAAAACTTACAACATTGCACTTTAAGACACTACTTGCTGGTATCGAGTCCGTAGGATTTTGATGTGATCTTTCACTTGATTTGACTTCACCGACCCTGAATTCTAGCATGTGTAGGTACACTAGTTTGACGGACACGCCATCTTGTATATTTGAGGATTGGGTTTTCATCTTGTATATTTTGGAGTCATGCCACAACAAAGGAGAGCTTTTCTTACAATTTCCAGACGTAATCCTCCTCAGAATTCCGACTCCCGTCTTCGTGTTGCAATCTTAAAGCGGGCACCTGACCTCTTACGTCGGTGTGTGGGTATGTCATTTCGAACGATTTGTGCCTAGTTTTCTAACTGCTTGAGCTTATATTTAAACTATGCCTACAAGCTTATAAAATACTCTAGTTGCGATATAGTCGTACAGAAACTCTAGGCGTTAGTATATATTAGCCAAAGCAGTTGTCGTTCGATACAATACATTCACGAAAACAACAAGTAAACTTACCATTAGTGCAAGCGTAGCGGACTTCTTCAGGATGTTTTGAGACGTTGTTTGTCTGATTGAGATTATTCCACATAAATTACTTTTTAATTAAAACAATTTCAATTGGCATATTGACGCCAAAAAACAAATTCATATAAATAAATTAAAGGAGTTATTGGAGAGATTTTTTTCAAAGCCAACATCATTCCCGTTTTATACTGATTTATTCTGCCAAGTTTTAAGAAGTAAATGTCGAAATTACAAAAAATTATAATGCAACACCATAAAATCAAGTTTCCTTAGATATGTTATAGCTTTTTGACTGACACTATAAGGTTCAGAAGTAAAGCAAACACCAAATAGGTAGAATTATAATATTTATCTTTTAAACATGTACTTATCAATTCACAAACTTACTATAATATTATAAATACACTCGCAAACAACAAACCGGATCTCTAATGTGGTAAGTCAAAGAGAATTCTATGAACTGTTAAATAGATCTTATTAATAGTAGGTAAGTTTGTTCCAAAATATACGGAAGTTACATATAACAAATATTTATTAAGAACTCAAAAAGTTTATGCTCCCGAGTGTACTTATTGTTACAACAATTATTATCTACAAAAAACGCTCAAGTGCGAGTCGGACCCGTGCACATAGGTTTCCGTATCATCTATAAAAACAGCGAAAAATATCCCGTTTGTTGTATGGGAACCACCTTGAAATATTAATTATTATTTTTTGTATTGGTTGTAATAGCAAGAACAGAAATTCATCTTCTGGAGTAATTTCAACTATCTAACTATGGTTCATGAGATACAGCCAGGTGACACACGGACGGATAAGCAAATATACATTAAGACATTAAAAAATATATTGAGTTTTATCTCTTCACAATAAAGTTGTTTTTTTCGGTTCATAAAAATGGGTCACAAGGTTTAATGAAAATACATTTTTTGGCCTATTCTCTGTTTTACACAATGTGTTTATGTTTATTCTAGTCAGGTACTACTATATAGAGTGTTTGTTTTTATGTATTATTAGTCACAATGACAAAGGTGAGATACAAAATTTATATATTACTTATATGGGGCGCGTGAAGAACTCATTTCGATTGGGATTCATCGTCCATGGCTTATTTTACTCACCGACAAGCGTTTATTTCCTCTAAGATTGACCTGTTTTGTTATGCTTATGAGCAGGATATACAAGTGTTTACATTATGACTTGAAAAAGAGATTGAGACTATGCACTTTCCTGACTAGGAATTTATTTAAGTATTATTTTTTTTTAATTCCTAGTCTTTTTCATACACACATACAATTTTCCCGAATTTTTTATAATTGTCTGCGCATTGAATTAAGCTCAAACTATAATTTTGCTCGTGTAATTGGGGTATTATACTGCAGTCAAAAGTATCTTAACTAACGCTAAAAAGCCAAATTTCATAATAATCTAGGAATTCATCGAAGCAACCTTTCAAACTCGATGGTGGCATGTATAATCCTGTATATCATGTCAAAAGTCAAATCAAATATAGATTTTGTGAATGTGAATTTAGTAGTTTGGAGAATATCTATAGTTATTCACTCGCCCGTTATTTTATTTCTATACGCTATATTTATATATTTATGAGAGTTAGCTATAGTATAACTATCTCAACTAATTTATGTACTTAAAATATAAAAATACTCTTACATCCATCTCTTGTATATAACTTTACTTATTTCGTATTATATATATTTTTTTTATACCTAGTAGTAATATATAAAATAATCTGAGTGTAAGAGATACGTATATTTCTTTAAAAAAATATACAATGCTATTTTATTTCTCTACAAACAACATTGGATGCAATTCTTAATAGTTAATTCCAGAATCAAATCAGAAAGCTATAAGAAATTAAAAGAATATAAATAATTACCCTGATGACATGATGCATTAATTGATTTTAAAGGAACTGGAATATCGTTATGAAAGTACTAGTTTTCTATATAAAAAAATAGCATTAAATACTTTTTACTGAGTAACAAAAGCTATGCTTATAGACTTTAGAAATATAAAGTTTTATTACATAATAATTAAACTATGTTTTGGAAATTATCTTTACAATAATTATCGTGGTATTTTCCACGTCATCCTGACCCTTTGGAACTGTTCCACTAAGTCTAAATCTATTTGACACCGAGAGAAAATGTACAGCTGACTCGACGACTAGAATAGTTTTATAGAAATTATAATCTTTCCACTATCTTAGAACGTATGTACAAGTATTACTTAGTACTAACTATTTAATAGAGTATTTTATTTATCAATTGTTTTTACTATATTCACAGATATTATGTGTAGTACTTATTACTATGATTTCGAAGGGGAATAAAATAGATAACTTAAAAGTTGAATACTTTAATTACGTCTGTGAAACTTACTATATCGAGAATCGACGGGCAGAAATAATTTGGGTAGAGGAGACATTAGAACTTTACTTTTTTAGAAATTAGTTACGTACCTGCGGTTTCGTATACGGCTAAAAGGGGCGCACCGCATTCGATTCTGCACAGAGTGCGGAGCAAGGCGCAGCGTAGTGAACCTTAACGTAACTTGATTCAACGCGAGCATCGATTTGAACTGACGAGATATGTGTGTGAAGTGGAACATTTCAAACACTATTATTTTAATTAGATAGGTTTTTGAATAAGTTTTATAAAAAATATGCAACGTCAGGAAAGGTATTCAGTACCTATATATTTATGTGTAAGATTTTGGAGTATAAAGCCACTTTAATAATTTATCAAAAAATAATAACTGCGATATATGCCACGCCATCGTAACTCTTTGGAACATTGTTGTTGGTTCCACCAAATGTAAATCTATTTGACACAAAGATAATATGTACAGCTTACTCGACGACTAGAATAGATTAATAGAATTTATACTCATTTCATTTACCTTGGTACGTATGTAGAAGTATAAAACTATTTCTGAGTATTTTTTTTACTAATTGTTTTAGCTATTCACAGATGATTCTGATATCTTGTAATAAATATGAACATGTGTAATAAGTACTTATTACTATGATATCAAAAAGTATAAAACATATAAAATAAAAGCTTTGGGTAAATGAAACTTACTATATCGAAACTGGACGGGAAGAAAACTATGTGGCGCGGGCGGCAGAATATTTTTTCTCCTCATGTAACCAGTTACATGCTTGAGGTTTAGTATATGGCTGAAAGGATCGTATATAAATAAATAATGCATAGCGTAGTGAGACTCGACGTAGCTCAACTCAACGCGGACATCGATATGAACTGATGAGATATGTGTGAAGTGTAACGTTTTATTGGAATTTCACCAACTTTTTTACGATTTATATGCGCCGTCAAGAAGGTTTTAGATATCTATAATCTTTTTATATTTAAGAGTTTGGAATATACAATTAATTTATTAAAGATACATTGCCACTCACTACAAACTAATCTTTTTTTATATATCATTTTCTAACTATACTGCAAGTAAGGATGCACAAAGGACTTTTTTCAAGGGAGGGAGCGATCAGTAAGTATTTGATCCACGTCGTAAATATGTAAAAAAATAATATTTTTTTTGATAGAATTGGCCAATGAAGTCTTAAGTCATAATAATTTCGTTTATAATCTATACATCTATATCTATCTATACATCTATACATCTTTATCTATACATCTTAACATATACATACATACATACAGATAAATAAAATTGGAGTGTCTGTTTGTAATTCCAAACTAACAGCTTTTCACTAAATGCATATGAAAGTATACACGCTACTGACACTAAAAACCAAGTTACAAATTTATTCTGTCTTTTTTTTCCGTCTGTCTGTCTGTCTCTCTGTCTGTTTGTTCCGGGTAATCTCTGAAACGGCTGGACTGATTTTAGCGGGACACTGGCAGGTAGCTGATGTATCAAGGAATAACTTAGTCTACTTTCAGTTATTAAAAATATTAGGGTCTCGCGACATGAATCATGATACCAAATCTACGCGGGTAAAACCGCGAGGCCCAGCTAGTTAATTCATATAATTAGGAACCTCTTGTGTCAGGAAACGATTGTGTCGCAGGCAGCATGGAGACGCGGTTTTCTCAGCCCTTTATAAATGAGGATTGTTCAGTATATTTTGATAAATTACCTGGTAGTTAATTATGATTAATCGACTTGAAAATGTCCTGTGTTCATCCTAGCATAGTATATAAAAAAAGATTAATTTCTAAAATATGGCAACCGTCGAGCCGTATCCCAATCTATGGATGAACGTCGCTCCGACTCCACGTCGGCTAGTCATTCCCTTATGCTGAAACAATAACACAGATTTCAGAATTATGGCGTACACCTTATTGTGTTATAAAATTTTTCATTTTATTTAACCGTGAAAAAGGGTACGGACACAATGCATAGAATTTTTATTTATGAATAATAACTGCATACTTACTAAGGGTAGGCAGTTTCCAAATTGACTAGGCTCTCCGGTAGCTCGATCGGCATGACCCGTGGACGAGGCGGGTTTGGGATATTTGTCGGTATCCCGTGGACTGGACAAATACCACTGCATGCAAAATAATCATTTATAGTAAATAAAAATCATAAAGTAAACTCTGCAACATATTCTTCACCAAGCATAGGTTCATTACAATAGAAAATATTCACACGTAATTCCTGCAACCATCATATAGCTTTTAGCTGTCCGTGCGAGTAAAATTAATCAAAAATCTAGAATGTAGCATGGAATTTAGAACAAATGAATTAAAGCAGGTTTTATTTATTAAGGATGTATAACATTATAGAAGAACTTTCAAAGCTCTATGTTTGAAGCGGGTTTTTGGTAAGCTCTTTGGAGAAAAAAATCTGAAATTTTCTTGAAAACGAACTGGTTGTATAGAAGTGGTATATACTCGTAGTGTTATGCTATAACTTGCGTTTACGAAGCCTTTTAATACAATAGATTTGTGAATGTTGTTTAAGACTGAAATCTATACAGATAAATAAAATTGAAGTGTCTGTTTGTAATTCCAGAATAACAGCTTTTCACTAAATGCATATGGAAGTATACACGCTATTGACACTAAAAAACCAAACAAAATTTTTTTTCTCTGTCTGTCTGTCTCTCTGTTTGCTCCGGGTAACCTCTGTAACGACCTGACCGACTTTAACGGGACTTCCACTGGCAGGTAGCTGATATGTCAAGGAGTAACTTAGGCTACTTTTATTTATTAAAAATATTAGGGTTCCGTGACAATAAGGATGAAACTAAATCTACGCGAGTGAAACCGCGGGACATAGCTAGTTATCAATAAATCGTTCTAGAAAAAAAAGGTATCTTACACTCTTTTGTCCACTTGGTGCATCCCTTTGGAGCTGGGGCTGCTCTTCGCCACCTCGACGCTTGGTTGTCAGATAGTGGCGCTAAACATATAACATAACCGGTCAGTTATATATACGTCTATACAGATATCTATGCATACTCTATACAGATAAATAAAGTTGAATTGTCTGTTTGTAATTCCAAAATAACAGCTTTTCACTAAATGCATATGAAAGAAGAAAGAAAGAATACACGATACTGACATAAAAAAATCAAGATAAATTTTTTTTCTCCGTCTGTCTGTCTGTTTGTTCCGGGAAATCTCTGAAATGGCTGGATCGATTTTAACGGGACTTTCACTGGCAGGTATCTGATGTTTCAAGGAGTAAATTAGGCTACTTTTATTTATTACAATATGGATGAAACTACATCTACGGGGGTGAAACCGCGGGGCACAGCTAGTATTCTATACGAAGGATAGGGTTGAGATATGTTATTATTCTGTAAGTATATTAATTATCGGTCATTCCTGAAAAAATATATCTTTAATGCGAAAGAGTAGGTACATTGAAGTAGACACAATGCTCACTTTATTTGGTTTGCCTATTTTAAAGCGAATGTGACAGTACGCTAAATTTAAGCGCGTATTATTAACTTGAAAGCTACGATATGACGTGAATTTTTGGTAGCATACAAATGTCAAAGCTCTTAAGACGCAATGCTTAAATGATTATAGTCGTCAACCCCTTGTTAGAAGGTAAAATATTGTAGGTAGATAAAAATATATGTTCTACTTACGAACGCAAATCTCGGCTGCTTGTGCCCTCTTCCTGCCTTTCATTGCTGGTATGTGCCACGCATCCGTGGCTATTCCTGTAGCAAAGCAACTTCTATATAGATCATGGTCCTACAAGCGATAAGGTGAATACGTGAAGGAAGGAAGATGAATTTGGGTAACAAAAAGTCACGGATGAAGAAAGAACTCTACCTACCGTCTTGTGACAGTAATCTACACCAATACTATAGAGGAAGGATTTGATTGTTTTTTTGTTTGTTTGTGCATTGAATAGGCTCCGAACCTACTTTACCGATCTTGAAAATTCTTTCAGTAATGGATAGCTATATTATCAGCAAGTAGCATAGCCTATATTTTATCCCCGTAGACCCACGGAAACGGGAACTACGCGGGTGAAACGTTCCGTTAGTCTGTCATTATTTGGAGAAAATAAGAGCCTTATCTTAAATAGCTAGTAGTAATAGCTTACAATGTTTGTTGGTGCGACGTGCTAAACTATGAAGAGTATCTACTTAAGACATCTCATTCGACACGTCGACTACATCTACATCTGAAACTATGGACTGGTACGGTCTGTACCCACTCTTCCCCAGAGATTCGCACTTTGTGCCCACTATTCCCCTTAAATTTCGAGGTTTCATATGAGTGTAAACTTCGCAATTTAAGGTAAACTAAATGTAAGTAACATAATAGATAGGTTCTATTTTATGTTTCAATTATTTTACCCACCCACCCTAACTTTAGAAAATTATATCCAGTTCTTGTAGTTCTGGCACAGTCTCTTATTGTTAAGAGCCATGGTAGCATTGAGGTTTGAGCGACGCTAGTTAAATCCCAGTGGGGCCTGTACCAATGAGTTTTTCAAAAAACTTATGTACAGAGATTTTCACATTACGTGCTTTACGGTGAAGGTACACAACAGGAAGGAAAACATCGTGAGGAAACCTACTTATGTCTGAAAAGTAATTCTAAGACGTATAGTGCCTGAGACAGCGATAGACTCACCATCTGGCACGATGACACTTAATAATCTTCGGTGAAAAGTGGGTGTTGTGATTATAACACCTCTGAATTTTCCTTCTGGGAATACAGGCGTGAGTATATGTATGCATGTATGTAAAAATATATATAAATCGGTCAAATGTATCGCATTATTAACCGACTTCAAAAAAGGAGTGTGTATTCGACTGTATGTTTTTTTGATTATGTTTGTTACCTCAGAACTTTTGACTGTATGAACCGATTTCAATTATTCTTTTTTTATTTGAACGAAGATGCTTCCCAAGTGTTTAATTTCGTTCAGTTCTGATGGTGTCATCGATGAGAAATCGATGGGAACTTTTGAAAATCTTACTGGCGACTAGTTTGTTTGTAAATTACTTTTATTAAGTACTAGCTGTGCCCCGCGGTTTCACCCGCGTAGATTTAGTTTCATGCCTCATGTCACGGAACCCTAATATTTTTAATAAATAAAAGTAGCCTAAGTTACTCCTTGAAACATCAGCTACCTGTCAGTGAAAATCCCGTTAGAATCGGTCCACCCGTTTCAGAGATTACCCGGAACAAACAGACAGACAGACAGACATAGAGACACAAACGGACAGACAGACAGACTGAGAAAAATTTTAAAACTTGGTTTTTCGGTGTCAGTAGCGTGTATACTTTCATATGCATTTAGTGAAAAGCTGTTATTTTGGAATTTCAAACAGACACTCCAATGGAGCCGTAAGACAGTCGAAAGAACTCCTCAACGATTTTCAGCACGCACATAGTGTTTAGGCTTGATTAATTCATATTGATTAACACTTTACACTTAAATGGCTTATGACTGGTGAAGGCGCACTTACCAAAAAGTTGTTGATGAACCCAAATTTGTTTTATTATCATACAAATCTATACAGATAAATAAAATTGAAGTGTCTGTTTGTAATTCCAAAATTACAGCTTTTCACTAAATGTATATGAAAGTATACACACTACTGACACTAAAAAACCAGGTTTTAAAATTTTTCTCTGTCTGTCTGTCTGTTGGTTCCGGGTGATCTCTGAAACGGCTGGACGGATTTTAACGGGACTTTCACTGGTAGGTAGCTGATGTTTCAAGGAGTAACTTAGGCTACTTTTATTTATTAAAAATATTAGGGTTCCGCGACAATAAGCATAAAACTAAATCTACGCGGGTGAAACTGCGCGGCACAGCTAGTACATTATTTAAAAAAAAACTAGGACGTTAAGAGTTTACAGAGATAGTTTCAAAGTATTTCGAGTAAGTATATGTCCGTAACTTCTCGCAACTTGTACACTACGGGACACGAGTGGGTAACTAAAAATTATTACCTTATAATTGTATGTTCTCCTAGCGAGGCAGGCATAGGGGCCGAATCTACAATGTTTATTTTAGTCGACGAATATTTGGGAACCAGTGGGTCCTGACTGGGTTAACGTTCTCGACTTAAACGGCTCCATGAAAATAATAACACAATAGGCAAGTACCTACAATATCTTTGGGCGAAAGAGATAATTTTAATATTGTCTAAATTATTTTCAGCTGCCTCACTTACTTTAATTGTAGGAATCAAAGTAATAAAAAAGTGACATACCATGTGTTTAGTGGTTGTAAAGGGTGTACGGTCGCGGTACGGTCGAGCTCCACACTGAAACAATTTTTTTAAAATATAAACGGCTTACTTAATTACTTAGGTAACATTATGGGCTACTAGTTCCTTCTAGCTATGCTTTTCTTTAATGTCATAATTCGAGGCCAGTTAATTTTAAAACTCACTTCAATATAAAATGGAGTTGTAAGTGGGTGTCTTTTTCATTTTGAGCTACGAATCCCTAAACGTGATATTAATTTCCACTATAAAATTACCATATAATAAATTATTTGTGTTACTAATAGATACTAAAGTAGTTTACTTACTAAGATGGGGAGCTGGGGGAGGATTCCTCCTCCTCATTAGATTTTTCCCCCGATGTTGTGGGGCTCTTGTAATAACTGTAAAATAAACATACACTTGATCATCACAAAATATTGTATTAAAATTGAGGTGCTTTCCAACTATATATTACAGAAAACTTGTCCCTTATACGAAATCAGTTAAATGTTTTTATGTATCTACGGATTTAAATACTATTTCCTAAGAGCGTTAAAGACCACCTTCATATTTGCGGATATCTCCGAAAACGAGGAGTGTTTATTACAGTTTGAATTTGTATTTGAGCTGTTATGCAAAGAAAAATTACTTATATTTGTGTATGGATTTGGTTTCTCTGATGACAAACAAGAGAATTTGTTGCCAGTGGTAACTTATTGGCCAATCTAAATCAATGAAAAATGTACGGAAAGAAAATTGATGTAAGTTGCTATTGTCAGAACCATTATCCGGCTCAAAATTAAATGCGGGAAAATGTAAATAATCGGCAGGAATATATAATAACTGGTTTAGGCACTTGTCTAGGCAGGAAACGGAAAGCGAGGAACTAGAGTTTGAAATTAGTTGGCGAAAAACAGGATAGAGTGTGTAGTTTCATTTGCGGCAGTCCTGTGCAAATCTGTAATTAGGCCTAGATAAAGTAACATTCTTTCGCGCTTGCACTTATAGAAGCCATAAAATATTATACGTAATGAGTTTTTCCAAAAAGCTTATGTACAGTGATTTCACTCCACATGCTTTACGGGGAAGAAAAACATCGTGAGGAAACCTGTATATGTCTGAGAAGTAATTCAAAGACGTATGTATAGTGCCTGAGACGGCGTTAGACTCACCATCTGTCACGTCGACACTTAATCATCTTCGGGAAATACAGGCGTGAGCATATGTATGTATGTAAAAAATATATGGAAGTGAGATAAATCTGTCACGTGATATACGTTTGTCATTACGGCGAAGCTTGAGCATAATAATTATGTGACTTTGTCTCTCAGCAACAAAGACGACGTCGAGTGTCATATTTCAATTATTGGAAATGGTACATACTAAAAGCGATTCTCGTATGGAACATACACGGTAAAATTAAATTTCGTATGTTTGAAACCGCCACTCGCCGTCGAGCCTAACGCTGAGATACGTTGTACCTTACAGAATAACGCAGCTGTACGCGCGATCCCAAGTACGTTCGCTGCATGAGAGCATCGCCGAACGAATATTATCTTAGAAAGCATTTGTCGCTCAACAATGAACTACATGGTGGAGATAGCCCTCGCCGGTTATATAAGCAGTCAGTGATCAACTACGTACAGTCTATACAGATAAATAAAATTTATGCTTTATACTGAATGCATATGAAAGTATACAGGGTGTTGGAGAAAAAGGAACAGTTGTCTTCTAGAAGTTGTAGGGTTTTATGAATATATCACTATATTGAAATCGCAAAATATCTAGCTCCAACGATAACGTAGTTATAGGCTATGGCCGAAGAGCTCGCGGCCTTAAGCGATTGAATGAACGCGCGACCGCGTTTACCTCGGTCATTCAATTTTTTTAAATTAAGAGGAAGGTTAACGGTTTCGAAAAATGATTTTATGGGATTATTTCAGGATTTATTAATGGGAGAAAAATAATAATAATAATGTAGTTAGATTTCACGTGAATAACTCTACGTTATAGCTGATATGGTCAACTTTGAACGTCAATTACTCGAAAACAGCAAAATAATTTTATTTGCTTCTTAAAATTATACCCTCTCACAGATTTTAACAGCTATTTTCCCCGACAGCCTGTATACGATACCGACATGAAAAACACAATTTTATTTTTTTCTCTGTCTGTCTGTCTGTTTGTTCCGGGTAATCTCCGAAAAGGCTGGACAGATTTTCACTGGTAGGTAGCTAATGTTACAAGGAGTAACTTAGGCTACTTTTATTTTTTATCTAGGTTTTATTCTTCGCACATTTCAGGAATTCACAGATCCCAACTGTGTTAAAATTCTTCATTATTCCCTTGTTCGCAGCACACTTGAATATTGTAGTAGTATCTGGAACCCTCATTATCTGATTTACAAACATGACGTTGAAAGAATACAGGCAAAATTTATTATTTATCTCAATTTTTGTTCTCGCAAGAATTTCACTGATTACAGCGACGGTTGCAGATTTCATCGTATTATAAAACTAGAAGATAGACGTTTGCTTAATGATATGCTGTTTCTGCATAGTATATGTAATAAAGCCTTTGACTGCAGTGATCTTACTAATCTAACGCTACATCTGAGAGCCCCGTCCAGCCGCACTGGACACACTGTACTATTTGACATACGTACTGACTGAATAGAATACATATTATACATACACACACACATACACACACACACGCACGCACACACACACACACAAACACACATATAAAGACAATAATTATCCATTTATGGCATTGGAAATGCAACCTTTTTATGATGTTTCACATACTTTCTCTATCTCTCTAAACTATATAACATGTATACATATTGTAAATCCCTTGTTGGCTGTAAGAGTTATATGTAAGATAGTATTTGTTTTATTTAAGAGCTGTGGATTTTGTAATAAATAAATTTAAAAAAAAAATTGGGTTCTCCGGGAATAAAACTAAATCTACGCGGGTGAAACCACACATCAAATGAAACTAACATATATTAGGTATTCAGCCTTGGCCGATTAAGATGTTATGTATTTGATCCTGAAATTATGAATTCCATTTGAATTAAGTTGTGGGATACAGCTAGTATGAAATAATTCGTAAAATGTTGTAATGAAGGTGTTGGTTTTACTCACATGTTTAGCACCATGGGCACGATGGGCCGCTGTAGTCGGGCCAGTCCATGCCCGGTCCTGTCGTAAGGGATTCTATCTGCTGGGTCATGTCTGCGTCCAGGGCTGTAAAGGTAACCACGTAACCAAAGTGCCATACATACGGAGGTGCACATAGACGCTAATACAAAGAGATAGGGGTTGCAGAAAGTCTCATACGCACGTCTTTAGATATATTCATCCTAAAATTCTTAAGTACAAGTAAATACAGCTATTAACGACCCATCGAAAACCTGCTGGTATTCCGACTCATTAACTTATTTCTCAATGATTTCTACTACAAGAATGTTGATGAAACTTATAAACTGTGAAGACTGTGATGTTTAAGTGCGTAAAATACAGTTTCTCTGAATACAGCGAGTGATCTTGGGATCTTACTCTTTTGGGAAGTATGTGATATATTTTAGCTACGTCATACCCTGCTTATAAATAATGTCTACAGCTATTCAGAATAGACGAACGACGTACAGTACGGTTTTAGAAACACATTTTATAGGATGGTTAATAATATTATTGGGTAAAACTTAAAGTTAAATAAGAGCGGAATTACCTTCTTGGTTTTAATTCTTAGCATAAACAAAGGTCGTTAATAGATGCAAAGTTGTTTAGTTTTTCGTATTTAATCATTTTTTACTCCAGCCAGATTTTGTATGAATATCTATTAACGGCATACCAATTTTTAACTGGTATACTTCCTTTTTTAACATTCTTCGAAAAAAGATAAAATAATGTTTAATATTTTGGATATAAAAAAACTGGGATTGAAAACAATTTTTTTATATTTATTAAATACTAGCTACCCTGGCCAACTTCGTACCGCCGAACGATCTTTAATTATGATTGTATTTTATAATTTTTTTATTCCACAAGAACCATCCTCTTACTTCAAAGAATAATATTAGCATTATCGGTTCAGCCGCTCTCGAGATTTTCATTATTTCAATTCTTATATTACATGATTGAAATAAGTTAAGCATAAGTAAATAGTCGGTAATAAATACGGTTAATCGCTTCTTAATCGTTGGAAGGAGGTTCCCATTACCGAAATGGAAGTGTTTGACTTTCTGTATTAATAAATGTATTTCTAATATTTCATTGTGTATTAAATATAATGAAAAAATATTTATGGTGTAAAATATAACAAAAAATTTTAAATTAGCATACGAAAATAAACAAGTAAGCATCTGCGCATCCCTTAAAAATGCACATCATTTTCAAAATTGCCTAAATATCTGTATTTACCTTAATGGAAGAAGCTACCTTTTTTTTGTGAAATGCGCCACAGCGTATTTTAGGCACTAAAGGCTAGAATGCATCCACTGATATCATTATTGAATACCTCATCCGTGAATGTGCGCTTTCACATTGGATGATAACGGTAACGACACGATATCGTCGGACTATTAGTTCAATTACTACTGAACGCTTTCACACTGTGTAGTTGTAGTCAAGTATGGGCGGACAATATCGGCGCACGTTGCAGTGGGAAAGCGTCCAATCGGGCTCCTAGGTAAAGTAACTTATTACTTATTTTACGTTACCTTAATCAGATGTTAATAGCATTGTATCATATAATATGATGTCGATGAATGCAGTAACTATGTCTTACCGACCAGGTTGTTAACAATGAGTCGTATTCATTATATCAAAGCGGAATAGCTCATGTTGATGCTTTTTCGGAGGCGGGTTGTGGTTGAAAGCCAAAGGTGGGGCTCAACACATTTCGAATATATATATTCTTCGGAACTCATTAGTGCGACATTTTAATACTCCATGGTACTCTTAATAAAGTAATTAATTTGCGTGTGACACTTGGTGTTACAAGCATTCGGAGGTTTCAATAGCTGCCTCTCATCAGCTGAAATGCATGCTGTTTTGTTGCCTAAAAAAGCAACTTTTTATTAATGTTCGGGCAGGGTATCATGTATCATGGTCTGATACACCTCTTTGAACAGTGTCAGTGCTATGGTACATAGGTAAATGCAAAGCCTGGGGCCTTACCATAATTTCACATTGCCATTATAGTTCCACTGTGTGACAGTGAGTGACAGATAATAAGAACCTTGTACTGTTTTTGAGTAACTTACGATCGAATTCTAGGAAGTCATAAACTAAATGTGTAAAATACTTACCAAATGTTTCCCATGGTTAGAGAATAATTTGGTGTTTCGTTTAAACTTGCTGCGGTTCTAAAAGAAAAAAAATACACGAATTACAAAGCATATTTATCATCGTCCCGAAAGCAGCTCCGAGCTACGATATACACGCGGAGTGTCAACGCATAGATTACGCATCCGTGCGCGGAAAGGTCTGTTCTGTCTCACATGTAGACACAGCAGATAATATGTTATCTATCAATGCAGATAAAGGAAATTTAAGTTTCTATTTGTAATTCCAAATTGAGCTTTTCACTAAATGCATATGAAAGTATATACGAGAGTTATTTGAAAAAACTATTTTTAATATTCTCTGTCGTTTTGTTACGGATGATTTCTTAAACGGCTGGAACGATTTGGAAGGGACTGGCAGATAGCTGATGTTATAGGAGTAACTTCCAAAAAATATATATTCTACATAGCAGTCTTTGGCACACACTAAACCGCTATGAAGCAGGTTCGCGTAGCGCGGAGTCTAGGTACAGTGAGATAGCCGCCGCAAGCTGCCTGGCGGCGAAGCGATGAGCGAGGTAAAAATCCGCAATTCCATTGGTGGATTTCATAACTCGTTCACTGATGCACCAGTGGACAGGCATCCTTAGTGTGTGCTACTGGGCCGTTGTATGTAAATCGCCTTGCAAAGCATTGGTGATTGTGTTTTGTATGTTGTGACAATTTTAGTAGAGTTTACTTCTAAGATTTACTTACTCGACTAGTTTTAACGGACCTCGGCGTCGCCAGTAGCTCAAGGCCACATGGTCGTCATATTTCTTCCTTAAGACCCCTTTTACCTGGAATAAAAATGCTTTGATCAACAAATTTATCAGAACAAGATGTTTAAAAATTAATGACATCATCATGGATAACGTCAGTTTCTGTCCCTATCCCATTTGGCCTAGCGCTACGATGGTTTATCTGATTCCACTTGAATTGTTTACTTACCCCACACATGCTCTTGATGCATGTATTTATTGAAAAATCGCTTATTTAAGATTTCTTAAACATACTTTTTATTCATATTAGACGGTTTATAGTTTTTTCTTCAAAATATTAGTCTTAGTTGTTTTTGTTGGTGACTACAATTCATTGCTGAGTGTATAATAATTTCGTGCAGCAACGTCATCAAAAAACAATAAATTAAAGACGAACACAACATATAGAGGGTAAACAATGGCGCCTTGGAAGGCTTTTAAGGCGTGAGTGACGTAGCACCATGTAGCGAACTTCCAAGTGCTGCCTTTTACTTGATCCGGTACTTCGAACATATCCAAGGCATTTGTTATACCCAGAAGTGGGAATAACGCGGTTGTCGCGTACACTGCTTTCAGTAGACATCTGTGGAGAGGGACAAAAGTAATTAATTCAATATTATGTGTTTCTTTAGAGAAAACCAAATTAATAGATGACAAATCTAGGCAGCCTGTTTCTTTGTTCGAAGTTGTTTTTAATATGATATCATGACTTTCGTAGCATTTTTCTGTAATACGGTTATATACTTTGCTGTGTGTCTTAATAATAGTATTCATCATTAGTTATTTGTTATACAAGAGTGCAAAGTTGCTTTTTAACCGCGTGTTCAATTTTGATGACCGAGCAAGCGAAGGATTCTAAAATTGAATCAAAAGCGCAGCGAGTGATTCAAAACTAGAATCCTGAGCGTTAGCGAGGGAATCAAAAGAGCACGAGGTGAAAAATCTTTGCACTCGAGTGCAACACGTAACTTTTCATTCCACCTCAGCGAGGAAAATAATAAATGCAAAAAAAAAAGTTGTATGATATATTCGGCACCATAGAGCAGTAAATAGGTTTAATGTTTTTTTTAATTCACAAACTTAGTGCACACGATGTTCTAAATTCAATTTACTTTATCCTCTAGAGAATAAAAACGGCTTTTCCACTCAGATATTGAAGATTAAAAATACTCTTTCCGAGATGGTGGGGTGAAAAATAAATTTAAGGTTCTGACTCTTGTCGGTGTAACCGATGCAATTTCATTATTTAGGACACAAATTGTATATTTAATGCTGAGGTATAAATGGTACCTACTTTTTTCCTGTACCTCACAAACCTTCAGACCAACATGAACGAATGTCGTTTTGAAAGATTTGCGTTACTATGGCAACTAAAGGGATGACGATATAATGATATCATCATCCCATTAGTCATTGGATAACCAATGCCCTAGGAATCTGAACCTTTTCACTTTACTTAGTTGAAAGGGTGCTACCGCTTAAACGCTATAAACCACAGACAACGAACACTCTTTATAGAGTTGTGGGTACCTGGGTGGGCTTTCTGCGGAATTACGCCTCATAATTATTATTGTATGTCTGTGAATAACAGACAGCTATTAATAGAAGATAGAAGTAATAATAGTAATGTTAATGTAAAAGAATATACAATAATAATTCACCGAAACATATTTGAGCCCGTGCTGTCCATCCTGACCTTCTTTAGTAATACACTAATTATTTTACAGAAGCGCTTGATGTTAACCTGAAACAATATTTTTAGAGGCTGTATTTGCAAGTGTTTGTATAAAAAAGCTCATGTAAATGCATGTTAGTACCTATACATCTATACAGATAAATTAATTCCAAATAAACATCTTTCCACTAAATGCATATGAAAGTATACTTTAATAAGATAAAAACAAAAAACCATTTTAAACATTCTTCTCTGTGTGTCTATCTGTCCGCCAGTGTCTGTTCCAGTTTATGTCAAAAACGGATGGACCGATTTTTGCGGGACTGACAGGTAACTGATGCTGCAAGGAGTAACTTAGGCTGTCATATAATGAAGTTTACGTGGGTAAAACCGCGAGGCACATCTAATTGTATCAAAAAACAATGATACTAAACATTTATAAGAAAATATTTACGTCTGTCGACAAGGCACAACACAATCCAAAGCTAAAATAATTGTTAAGATTATTACTTGATCACATTATGCGTCATTGAAATTCTACTCAGACGGTTCGTCACGATGTTTGCTTTTAACGTTAAGACTTAGAAAAAAAATGTTAATACACTTACAACGATGACAACAGCCCGTGGTGATACAACAATCCAGTATAAATGTTTAAAATTATAACCATACCAGCAACTGCAAATGTTATTCAATAATTAGAAATTCAGAGAATATTCATATGAAAATAACACAGTATCAACTACAGTACAAATCAATCTACCTACCTATACGCCTATGAGGCGTAAGTGGAGGTTATTCAACCTCACCTAATTTTTCATAGCCTATTCAATAATGTTAAAGTTACGGTCAAAGTATCACGAACACTTACTGGGGGCCAACTATGTTTGTTTAACAGCACGTCTTACGAATTTCTTAGCTTTAACATTAAATTTTATGGTACAGAAACGAAACGTCAAGGCTCAGAAGTTCTTAATACGCTCTGCTTAAGCTGATAGTGGTAGGGCTAGGCTAAGATAGAAAAATATATTTTTAAGGACTTTATATGGATAACAATAGTGACCCTCTCTCGTCCCTTAGATAACGTTGACTCTTTTCTAGTGTCCAAAAATATAATAAGTATGGAATTCTGCCTCGTTAGTCTAGTTGTCGGTAATACTTCTGTGGCACATGAGGTCCTGGGTTTGATCCACGGGTCAGGCAAAGTATTATTGGGTTTTCCAAATGCAATTTCCCAGTAGCAGCTCAATGTCGGAAATTATGCCTGGTCTTCTTTATCTGATACGTGGGACTTAAATATAACTAACGAAATGTAGGTGCACTACGAATACACCCCTGGCTACCCGTTCGGGGAATAGAGACTTGAGCATAAGGAATAATTTTAGCTATAAGCCTATCGGAGTTTATATCTCAATTATTAGTAAAAACCGTACCAAAACCCCAGGCGTAGCTTAAGAGGGAATGCTTTGTTGAAACAGACAAAATTACTTTATATGGAAACGGCGATTTCAATGTATACTATTTATTTATATAATAACTAGAAGATTTTTCGAACCCTCCTATCAATAAAAAGTTGAATTGTTTATACTCACATTTGAACGGGATTGTTATCGTAGGCTTTGGCGGTCAAAGTCGCCCAGATAGCTGTGAAGATCAATGGTAGGCCCCAACAAATGGCGTACAAACGACCCTGTTTGATCTCCTTAGGCATCGTTGCAGCTGTAACGACGCTGCGGAGATATTGCCCCTCAATATGCATCCAGAAGAACATAGATGTGATCGCATATTCCAGCAGACTGTATAATGCTTGGCAAACGTAGGGCTGGGGCAGACAGATGATTTGATACGATTTACTTATGTTTAATTATTAATTACTTATACATGAGATTAGATGAAGAAGAGTAGAATTTCCATCCGTTATTTACAGACCTAGTTTGAAATCAATGATCCGTCATTCGCCCATAACTTTGCCCACATTAAATCGAATAATTAATATTTTTAGGTCCCAATCTACCCATTGACAAATACACCCTGTGTACTTCAAGCAGCTTTGTCTGTGTGTTGGCGCTTTACACTTATAATATCAACCTACGTAAATTTGACGTCAATCACTTATTTTTCCAACTCCAATGTGAATGTTGCCAATAATCGTTTAGAAATATGATACTTAGAGGCTATTTATAAATTATTTCAACAGTTATATTTCATCCCCCTCATATTAGACATTTACTGAAATTCACGGGTACAATTCATTGCTCAATACATATAACATACAGGACAAAAACAACACGTGTCAGCCATTTGCGGAAAATATAAGTTTTAATTACAAATAAAAAAGGAGATACTATTACAAAAAAATCGTCTTTAGGAATGATTTATAATTACTTATTAAGCTTCTTATCACAAAAACAATGGGAATCGCAAAATGCCAATACAAAAGACGTCAACGCGCGCCCGCAATGAGACTCCGTTCAGAATCATGGCTAGAAAACAATGTATATTATATCCCTTAAAGCCAGCTTTGTAAAATGGTTAAAAAAACATAACAATTTATAAGCTCTCTGTCGTTTTAAGTCGACGAGTTGAAAGTACAACCCGTGGGAGAACTAGACGTACGTGTGAGAATCATAACATGCATACGATTGTCGGGTTTTCATTGAGGATTAGTGTATTTATAACATAAGTGTGGGTGTAAAATGCTTTTTCTCTGTAATATTACTACACGCATATCTTGTGTAACCGTAACTAATATCCAGATCGTTTAGAAGGAAACCCGTAAACTCTTAAGAACTCGGCAAAGCATACCTAACAATTGCAAGCTTAATGAAGAAATGTTGCACCGAAAAAGAGTTCCTATGGCCACCCTAAAGAGTTAGTAGCCTAGTATTAGTACTAAATAGTTATTTTATCAACTATATTTCTTCTAGAACTAGATCACCTGGAGCACTTATGTAATGAAATGAAATTTATATTTCCGTCTTACTTCCAATATTGATCATCTCCAACGTTTATTAATATAAATGGCTGTTGCCGGGAAAACGATACGCTTCCTTATAAGATTGACCTATTTACTTGCTATTCTTAGAATGACTCTAACGTCCCACGTAAAATTATTTGATGATTGATCGATGAAACCCGACATCCAGGTTTATGTATTTGGTGTTATAATATAGGCGAGTATGATTGCTTGTGTTATAATATTTGTTATAACGGATGGTGGTTACCCAAATGATAGGAGAAGGTTACTCACGGTGGTTGTAATTCCCTTAAAAGCGTCACCGTTCGAGTATTTACTGATCACTTGATCAAGATATACGAATTGGCGTAAACACACCTGTATTATCATGGCTATGAACAGCCCGCTATGTATCCGAGTACGATTATTCCGCAGTGACCTGAGAAAGAAAATAAATCGGTCGCAAACTGGTGGTGCATTCTCAGGAATGCTTGGTAGTGAAGGACTTTGAACTTATCCGAAAATATATTTGAAACTATTTACAATGGGAAATCAATACACATTGATAACTTATCTCTACCATATGATTGTTTCTGTATATTGCCGTGTATCCTTTGTTGTATATCCATAAATAAATAAATAGATCTATCTTATATCTTTTTATATATAAAAATTAATCCCTATTACCCTTGGTCACGGCATTACGCGTGATCGGCTGAACCGATTTTAACGGGACTTTCCGACTAATGACGAATTTTTTTTGCTATATTCCTTTTCCGATTTAGAAACACTATCCAAATAATACATTTATAATTTGAAAACCATTATAATATTGTTACTCACCGAAATTTGGTAAAGCTAAACAAAGATGCCAGAAGGCATATACAGGATACGGTCAGTCCAACAACTTCCACAATTCTTGTCTTTTCAGCAATTACGTACTAAAAAGAAAATAAAAATAAATTATAAAGTTTTTAGTTAGAAGCTGCCACATTAAAGACGAGATTCACATAAGCTGTCATCAATTATTGGTTAATTGCAATGCAAGGAAAGAAGTTAATTTATATTAACTGTCCAAAACTGAGTTGGTACTCGTATAAATGCCTCCCACCCACGACTTTCTCGAGAATAATGTAGATCCCTCCTAGCGAAATTCATTTCGGAACGATTCCTAAGATTAACTACCACCTAGAGCTACTAAAATTTTCCCACTTATCAATAATAACTACACCTTGAAGCGTATCTATAGTTAAGATTACCATAAAAATATGGATTAGGTATCTTGCCCTACATTTGTCAGCTTGGCCTAGACTATGCTGGCTTACATGTCCGAGCACGACGGACCGAAGCTCCCTGTGCTACGCATGTGGTGAGGCGGACCACCGGGCGAGTCAATGTACTCGCCCGCTGAAGTGCCCGCTCTGCGTGGACCTGGGCCGGCCCTCGGGCCACAGGATGGGGGGCAAGAAGTGCTCCGCTCCTCGTGGCAAAAGGGGCCGTAAGCCGGGTCCCGCGAAGCCGAGCGGCACGGGTCCGGTACAGCCGGGCTCGAGCCCAGCTGTGGCGGCAACCGAGGTCCCATCACGACCTTAAGGCCCCAACGAGCCTTACAGTGCAACCTCAACCACTGTCGCGCGGCGCAGGACTTGTTCCAGCAGTCCGTCGCGCAGTGGTCGGTTGCACTGGCGGTGGTGGCGGAGCCATATCGCGTCGTCCCAAACCATCCTCGCTGGTTTGGTGACGACATGGACTCCGTCGCCATATATTGGGGTGGCGGTAGCGGCGACCCTCCCTGCTCCCTCATTGAGAGGGGGCTGGGATACGTCGCCGTGAGCTGGGGTCGTATAGTCGTTGTGGGCTGCTACGTCTCCCCCAACTGTACCCTCGCCGTCTACGAGGCGTACCTGGACGGGGTGGCCAACTGCATTCGCGGATGTCTGCCTCGTCCCGTGCTCGTCCTGGGCGACTTCAACGCACACTCTCGTGAGTGGGGGAGCGCCCGGGATGACCAAAAGGGGGAGACAGTGCTGGAATGGGCGGCGGCGCTGGACCTCCGGTTGCTGAACCGGGGGTCCGTCAGCACCTGCGTGCGCTGGCAGGGGGAGTCCGTCGTGGATCTTTCGTGGGCGACTCCCCAGGCAGCGCGCATGGTGACGGGGTGGAGAGTGGCAGAGGAGATGGTCACATTATCCGACCATCGCTATATAGCGATGGATGTGGCCATCCGCCTTCCCCGCCCCGACAGCCGCCGCAGTAGCAGCCCGCCGCGACGATGGTCTCTCAAGCGGCTGGACAGAGATCGTCTCTGCGCCGCAGCCATCGTCGCGGCCTGGCCTGAGGGCCAAGAAGATGGGATCCTGCCCGATCCTGAAAGGGAAGCCGCCTGGTTCCGGGACACGATGACGTCCATATGTGACGCGTCGATGCCCCGGACCAGATCTGCCAAGCCCCGGGCCGTGTACTGGTGGTCGGAGAGCATCGCGGAGCTGCGCGAGATATGCCTCCGCGCCCGACGCCAGTACACACGTGCCCGGAGAAGAAGGCGAGCCACAGCCGAAGAGTTGGGTGGAGTCTACGTGGCCTATCGAGGCGCCACGAAGGCGCTGCAGGCAGCCATTGCCAGCGCCAAGGCTCGGTCGTGGGATGAGCTCATCGGGGGACTGGAGAGGGATCCATGGGGCCGCCCGTACAGGATGGTACTGGGCAAATTGCGCCCGTGGGTCCCTCCGTTGACGGAAACTCTGGACCCGGCATTCGTGGAGAGGGTTGTAGACACCCTCTTCCCCAGGGTCCAGAGCAGTCCCGTGCCCCCTCCTTCGGAACCGATCATCTGGACCGAAGAGATGGGGGTGACGACCGATGAGCTGGACCGAGCCGTGAGGTGCCTCGGAGCCCGAAACACGGCACCAGGCCCCGACGGAATTCCTGGTCGGGCCTGGGTGTTGGCTCTACCCAACGGGCTGGGGAACAGGCTGCGGCGGCTGTTTAACGACTGCCTACGCTGCGGCGTGTTCCCCTCAGGCTGGAAAGTGGCTGGGTTGGTTCTCCTCCATAAGGATGGAAGACCCGCAGATTCCTCCTCCGCGTATCGTCCTCTCTGCCTACTAGATGAGGCGGGTAAGCTGCTCGAAAGAGTGTTGGCGGACCGCCTCAGTGCGCACCTGACGAGCGTCGGGCCGGACCTGTCGGAAGACCAGTATGGCTTCCGACGCGCGCGGTCGACAGTGGACGCGATCATACGCGTCCGAACACTGTCGACGCAGGCTGTATCCCGGGGCGGAGTGGCGTTGGCTGTCAGTCTTGACATAGTCAACGCCTTCAACAGCCTGCCCTGGGACGCAATAAGGGGGGCCCTGGTGTACCACCGCGTGCCCCCCTACCTGCAGCGCGTGGTCTGTGCCTACTTGCGCGACAGGTGCGTGCAATATGTGGGCGGAGATGGACGACTTCACCGGAGGGAGGTGTACTGCGGGGTCCCACAGGGATCGGTCCTAGGGCCACTCCTGTGGAACCTCGCGTACGATGCGGTCCTGCGGGTCGACCGCCCCGACGGCGTTAGCATCGTCTGCTATGCGGACGACACGCTGGTGCTAGCCTTCGGGGCCACTTTCGAGGAGACCAACCGGCTCGCCGAGCTTGGCGTGGCATGCGTCGTGGAGAAAATCCACGAGCTGGGCCTTCGGGTAGCGCCGGAAAAGACCGAGGCGCTGTGGTTCCACAAGATCCCGAGGGGAAGGGAACCACCCAGCTCGTCGGTTCGCGTAGGTGACGTGGATGTCCGGGTGGGACGGTACCTCAAGTACCTCGGTCTCACCCTGGACGGTCGCTGGGGCTTTGAGGAGCACTTCAGCCGCATGGTCCCCCGGATCAAGAGGGTAGCGGGTGCATTGCACAGACTGCTGCCCAATCTCGGGGGGCCGAGTGAAGGAGTCCGCCGCCTCTATGCGGGGGTCGTGCGATCCGTAGCTCTCTACGGAGCACCCGTCTGGTCTTCCAGATTGGGTGTTAGGCGCTGCAGAACTATGTACAATAGTATGCAGCGTCCTATGGCCATCCGGGTCGCACGGGGGTATCGTACCCTGTCCTTTGAGGCGGCCACTGTCCTGGCGCGGTTTCCGCCCCTGGACATCCTGGCGGAGATGGATGCTCGTATCTACGACCGTCTCCGCCGGGCGGACGGAACTGCGCCTCCAAATGCGGCTGAAGTGAGAAGGCAGGAGCACCGACATGCGCTCGTAACGTGGCGGGAGCGGCTCTGTGAGCCGCAGAACGCCCGCCAACGCGCTGTCGGTGCAATTTTGCCGAGCCTCGGGCCCTGGCTAAAGAGGAAGGACCACGTCACCTTCCGGCTGACGCAGGTACTCACCGGACACGGGTGTTTCGGAGAGTACCTGAATCGGATCGGTCGCGAACCGACGACGCAATGCCACCATTGCGGCAGTGACCGGGATTCCGCACAGCACACGCTGGAGCAGTGCCCAGCGTGGAGCTCGGAACGGCGAATCCTGGTCACCAGGATCGGGCAGGACCTCTCTCTGCCACGCGTAGTGACGGCTATGCTGGCAGACAGAGAGGCATGGAGGGCCGTAGTCTCCTTCTGCGAGACAGTAATGTCCCAGAAGGAGGCCTCCGAGCGGGATCGGGAGAGAGCCGATCCCTCTCGGAGACGACGGCGACGGCGGGGCGGAGGCAACGCACGCCCCGGACCGTCCACCCAATAGCCAGGGTCTAAGAATTTGGCTATGGTATCCCCTGCCTGTCGTAAGAGGCGACTAAAAGGGGGCCGGAGGGCCTGCTGGCGGTGGTCGGGGTGGGAGCTTTGACCACTGAGCCGCGGGCCCGGGAAGGTGGCAGCGCGACGTGGCTCGCGCTGCCTTGCACAGCGAGGTCTCCAGGGGCGGCGACACAGCTGCCCCGGAGATGTGCCCCGGCAAAGTGTGGGGGGACACCGGTGCGATCTATCAGAGTACCCGGAGTCCGCCCAAAGCACTGAGGATGGCCACCGGGGGGGTTTTAGTGCGGTAAAAATCCCACATACCCCGATCTGCCTCTCCCAGGGCGGTCGGGGACCTTTTGAAGGTTTCCCCCTCGTCAATAAAAAAAAAAAAAAAAAAAAAAAGACTATGCTGGCTTATCCTATCGCATATAGGTTGATTAGTTTGACCCAAGCAAAACTAGATTGACCTGAAAGCGGGTTTGATATAATCAAAGGCGATAAATAGCTGTTCACAATAAATCAATATCGCAAGAGCATAGCGTTGGGCGTGCAAGTACATTGTTATTGTCAAAGGTTTTTTATAAATACTTCACTTAGCATGGTGAGAATTAAAACAATATCAATAGCCTCAGCAAATCACGTTCGCATTAAATACTGCATGGTACATACTGCATGGTAGATGTAACAGAACTTTCGCAAAGCAATTTAAATTCATATTACAGAATTGAGGTCTAAGATGGAATATGGAAATTAAACAAATAACCTTTCATATTCCAAATCGTATTTCTGCTTTCTCGATGTCTACTGTGAACTGTAAGTTTCACCAACCAGTTCTATATCTATACATCTATACAGATAAATAAAATTGAAATGTCTGTTTGTAATTCCAAAATAACAGCTTTTCACTAAATGCATATGTAAGTATACACGCTACTGATAGAAAAAATCAAGTTTTAAAATTTTTCTCTGTCTGTCTGTTTGTTCCGGGTAATCTCTGAAACGGCTGGACCGATTTTAACGGGACTTTCACTGGCAGGTAGCTGATGTTTCAAGGAGTAACTTAGGCTTTATTTATTAAAAATATTAGGGTTCCGCGACAATAAGGATGAAACGAAATCTACCCGGTTGAAACCGCGGGGCACAGCTAGTTATATTATATAATATGTAAGCCTGTTCACCTGAGACTTTGATTGCATTATGAGTTCTTTGTAAATTTCTTTTAACCAAATTTAAGCCAAATCGTTTAGTGTCTTCGACGTTAGAAAATGTAACAGACAATCAGAAGCACATTTCCATTTATACGTACATACATACACATGCTCACGCCTGTATTCCCCGAAAGGGTAGGCAGAGGTGTTATACATCCACATTTCACCGAAGATGATTAAGTACCAACGTGACAGACAATATTGGTTAAAACACAAACTATTGTATATTCTTACAAAATAAAGTATAGATATATATTTCGGTCATTGGTTTAGATTATTAGTTAGTTAGGCAAAACACACTCTCGCAATAGTATTAGCAAGGAAGTAATGATTAGTAAGAATATTAGTCAGCCGCGCTAATGCTGGATGCATCGTTCTTACCACAGCATCCATTTCGTTGGCTTCGTAAACCTTAAATAGAAGTTCCTGAACTTCAACTGGGAAACACTTGGTGTAGTTGGTCCACCCATTGCGATTTGACTTTCGGACCTTTCCCAGGTGCCGCCCAAGCCACTGCCCATCCTGGCCACATGTGCGATAAGCTAAGCCTGTGTACGAAAAGTTCAACTGAGTGGCAGTTCTACCAAGTGCTCAGTCGAATTATGAAGTAACAATATGATTGTGATCGACTGGTAAAGCATCATTTTGACCCTATTACGTTTGTCACACCATATTTTAAAATAAAAAGTTACAAAACTTACGGAGATATAGAAAAATTATATTCACTGGGTTCCTAAACTCATAGGCATATTGAGCCGTATATTATTGATTGAATTTAATATACTATAATCTATATACACCTTCATACCTTCCCAAAAGGTTCCGTCCCTTTACCGGCACCTACCGTTTGCTTGAGGTGATATAAAACCCACATTACACCAAAAATTATTACGTGCTCGTGTGATAAATGGTTAATCAGTTCAGCTTAAAACATGTTGTCAATTACTTCTCAAATATAATTAAGTGTATATTTATTATTTAGTGTCTTTGTCAAATAAACTGTGATTAGGTAAAGGTATATGGAATACAGGATAAAAAGTCGAATGTATTATTCGTACCCAAGCAGTTGCTTTGCTGAACTTATTTATTCGTATCAGGTTGCAAATGCCTAGATGGGCCAGGAAAAACTTATAAATGAGTCAGAAAAAAAGAAATAAATTGCTTAGGTAAGGTTGACCTGTAACAATGAACTGCGTCGAAATGTAACACGTTGGGATACAATCCCAGTTTAAACTTAGTATTTTCTAAAATCAGTTGCTCATGATTTTCTAACTTGACCACTCGAATAAGTAGTAACTAAGCTGTCAGCTGTCTCCCGCACCACTTTGGAACGCATAGAATATAGCGCGTCGTTCATAAACATATACCCTTATTACTAGACCAAACTCGGACTAATGTTATATCCATCCCGTTATAATACGTATCACAGAAAGAGATGGAGCTCCCTTTATACCTTCTATTTGAGTTTTGTAATGAGGGGGATATTATTTGGAGCAGCATTCCATCTGAAAGAAATCCGAGCACTTACGGGAAGTATCGCTGAGATGAGCTGGTGGACAGTTTTGGCTGACCTCTGTGCCTGCCGGGGTAAAAAACCAACACAGGTACCCGTCGTATGTAGTATTGCAGTATAAAACATCTGTAAAATAATAGCTTTTGAGCCAATGACTGCAAACAACTATACAATCCACCTGATTGTGTGCACTACACTATGTAGAAACAATAATAGCAAGCCGTTTTACAATCCATAGAGATAGAAAGCATATCGAGTAGGAAGGTTACGCTGAAATAGCAATAATAAACGTTAGTAAAATGTGGAAGCTTGATCCATGAAACGATGAGATTTGTACAATGAATTTTGCAATTTCACAATTACCCGTTGCGTAGTATTTTCTGCATTTATTAGTTTCTACTTCATTGAAGGTATCGAAACTGCTACTTTTTATTGCACTGATTAACGTGGTATAATACTCGTATCATCCCCAAATGGAAGTATTTTTAAATTTCTGTCGATACGAAGGTTGCTAGTTATCGTGTATCTTAAGTGGGTGTCGGAAAATCATCGGTAACCTCTTTACATTCCTTGAAATGGTTTGGAAAAGACAAAAACGACCTTAGGAGTTGGTAACGAGAATGGTGGGATGAAAAACTACGCTATGACTTCTCCATTGAACTAAATTTAGCTACTCGAGTCCCTACGTCACGTGACAAAATTTCAAATTTAAATTATTTAAAGTCCTGACTGACTGAAAAAAAAGCACACGGTGGCTAGTCTCAACGTGGCATATCTATCTGCGCAGGAGATATTATAGTGCTTAACTGTGTGCGCAAAGGCATATATAATAATAAAGGCATATAAGGCACTCTTTATTCCCTTACTCTCATAGTCCAACAGGACGGCAATCCGACAATACCGGAGAGAGATCAGGCGTAAGAATGCCAGAAAATTCCAATATCTTTTTTAGATCAGGCGAACTTACTAATTGATTGATTGAATGAGGCAGTTAAGCCTTAATAACACGGTGAAAAGTTGAGGAACAATAAAAATGTTTCGTATAAAGCAATATCTCGATCAGTTGAGAAATTCCCAGAAGTAAATTACAATTTGTTCCAAAAACAAACCAAATGAAAGTTGCAAAATATTCAGATTCCAATATGATGCTGAACTGTACCTTTAAACGAAAATCGAACAAGAGCTTCATGTTTCACTTAATAGACTGACAAGCGAATGAAACGAGTCGGATTGAAAATGCAAAAACATGATGTGGAATAGAATACCTGTTTGTTATCTTTCTTTGTTCTACGGCTTTCCATAAAAAAATACATTGTTGTAGCTAGTTTGACGTATGATTGAAGGTATCTATGGTAAGTTATGTAATATATGTATATTGTTCTTTGTTTTAAAGTACACACCGCAGTGTACATTACATTACAATTTGTTGAAAATACAAAGCAAAAATACATAAATTTAAATAAAAATCCTACTTAAGTGAACATTTTAGGACATCGATATTTTATTTTATTAAAGAACTATCTACTTATATAAATGAGACTTAATACAAAGGATATGAAGTATAGAAACAGCATAATGAATACTTTGAAGTATTAAATAAAGTACAAAATGTTTAATTTAACGTACATGTTATCCGTAATTACGACCGTGTTGGTAAAAGCTACTAAATACAAAAGCTATTAAGAACGTAAGTAGCAAATAAACCATTGCCTTTAGGCCTAACCCAATTCTCCTTCGGTTTATACAAAATGAAAAAGTCTCTGTATAAAACCATCTCAACAGGTGTCGATCCCGAGATACGGCGGCACCTGTTGAGACTTTCTTAATTTTCTGGGAATAATTTACTAATATAAAGGAATAAGTACTACGAAATGTTTCTTTAACAAAGTTCGTTTTTAACCAACTTCAGTCACCAAAAAGTAACCTATTTAATTTAACTAAATAATTAAAGGTTTAATTATGAAGTTGTTGCCTCTGCGGTGGTAATGAGTTTATTATAAGTTCAAGTGTAATATTGGTGGCTGCTGGCGGTTTTGTAATATGTAAAAATAACATTTGCTGACGAAATACGCCTTACAGATTGAACAATTGTGGTAGAGCACCTGTTTTTCTGTTGACTGAACAATTGCGATAGAAAACCAGTTTTGCTGTTTCTATTCAATGAGTAACACCCTCTAAATGCGTAAATTTCATTAAATTTTCTCAAAATCTATCATGGTGATGTTTCAAAATCAGTGGACGATCACTCAATTTTGGTACTGGCAAAATTGCTCTTATTGCAAATTTATATGAAACCTCTGGCGTAGACTTATCGAACGAAATCCTGCGTAGCGTACAAAAACATAAAACCAAACGGGAGCTCTCTATCAATTACACCAAACAATCCAATCGCCCAAGCGTAATTCAATTTTGCTAGTAAAAGCACCGCCTAAAATCTTGCATTTATACTTTTAAGCTTCGAGCTTAAACCAATATTCAACAATTTATTAGAGTGCAGCGGGTGTTTAAGTTTGGGTGTAATACTTTACAAAATTGCTATTCTAATAACTGACACTATTAGGGATAACCATTATTTCCTTTTCTTCCAGAATTTAATCTTTCCACAAAGGAAATTCTCCGCTGTCTTATTCCATAAGTCCATCAGATTTTTTAACTTTCACAAATCTTTGTTGTAAAATATTAGACTATTACCGTAGTATCGCCGAGATTGCTTTATACTGAGAAAATGAGGCATAAAACTAAGCAATTACTATTTGAAAATATTTGGAATATATTATCAATTATAAGAATAAAGGATAAATATTCTCAGAGCACTAAATGTCGACTAGTCTACTAGAATACATTTTTTAATATAATCTCGAGTAGGTACTAATAAAAAGCACCCAACCACGCGTAAGACGCGAATGCCAGCTGTCGTCCTCCTCACCGATCATTGAGATTGTGAGGGTAGAATAACCTAAATATAGAAAATTCTGCCACAATATTTCAGAATTATGTGTTTGTGAAATAGGTGTAAAATACTTTTCAATTCCACTTGGAAATACTTCGTAGGTAGTCGAAAAAGCACAATTTATTTTTAGGCCAGACTTCACGCCGAAAACCTAAAATAAATCTAAATATAAAATTATTCTTATTTAGTTAGACTCGTTCAAAGTGCCTACTCTAAAATCGTCACAAGGAAAAAGAAATAATATCTCGGCAAAGAGAAGAGCTTCAACTATCAAGGTTGAACAAAGTACTTGACCAACTCTTATTAATGTTCCCTACTCAAGAACATAAGTATTTTTCCTTCAAACTTCCGTTGATAGCTACTTGTGTATAAGGATTCTTAGACAATACTAACTTGACTGCACCACGGTTTTCACACAGAAACCCTGAAATATTTTCGAGATTAAAAGTCCTACTAATTTTGGTACTCAAAAAAAGCATAAAAATTACAGTCGGAAATGAAAGGAAATATTATTTTCCACTTAGACAGATCCACACAACCATATAATCTTCAAATTAATCAGTAAATCTGCACTCTGTCTGATTTTCGCCCATTACCGTTAACAATTACATATTCGTGGCTTCATAAATATCGTGTACTTTACAGCACGCCAGAAACACATACCTACTTCTACCTACAACATTTTTCAATAACAGATTGTACGACTACGTTTCAATCGATTTGCGTTTCTCTCTCGCAATTTAACCGGATAAATATTACGCCAATAGGTAGTGGATTCAAAGTGAGTGGGTGCACGGGATGATATTGATACTCACTTACTTTTCATATCCGTTACTTGATCACAAATATCGGAAACGAGAGTGGGTGTTCATAGTTAAAAAAAAATATTACATTGCAATTAAAATAACTGGTTTAACCTAAATTACCGATTTTCCTCGTAAAAGGGGTAAGGAAAGGCGGATGGCAGACGCTTCATATAAAATCATGTCGACAGCCACATCGGGTTAAATCGAGTGCCGACCCCAACAATACCTGCGATAGACCAAGGAAATTATATTATATATTATACTGTGACGAGGGATTGGTATTTGCCGTGCCATGAAATCTATACTTATATAATAAATAGGAAAGTGTCTCCTTCTGATGATTGATTTAACTGAAGCATTGATCCCGAGGACTTTTAGTACTTCAAAACTTCATTTTAATAGTGAGCTTATTGACAAACAAATAAAGTGATACCTAATTACCATGAACTCAGGGTTATGAATTCACTCCGCCGCGGCGGCTTGATTACTTTTTGTTGGGAAAACATATAACTGAATGAAAACGGCTTTCATATGAGTAGTTTTGTTGGCAGATCCAAGTGCACCTGTACTCAGTGGAATTATTCGCTGTATTCTTTGACCTTTTTCTGTGACATCTTTTATTTGATAATTGAAGAGAGAGAGCTTAGGTGGCAAACAAGCGTACAGTCCGCCTGATGGTAAGCAGTCACTGCAGCTTATGAAGGAATTAACACATTGCCCACCTTATAAAGAATGGAACCGTTGAGCCAACATAGATATTTAATAAATTAAAAGAGTCCCACTATACGCTTGCACAGCGCCTTCACTCCTCCCCCCTCCTCTCATGGAAAGCTTACTTTACTGGGGTAGGTAGCTAACAAATATGAAATACACGTAGTACTTATTGCTTCCGTGTTTTCCCGATAGCTTCAAATCTGTTTGAAGGACGTCAGACTCGCCCGGTAACGTTTGCTTTTTATAAATAGAATCCTTCACTTTGACCATGGCAACTTTGGCAAACCCTTTTAGGTTGAAAGAACTTTTAATAGTCGATACATTGTAGATAAGTCTAATAAAACTCCATCACTATTTAAAGTACCTACAGTGCGTCGCGTTACTTAACATGACATTCAATTCGATTCCTAAAACCAAATTTATTGCAGAAAATAGTCGAACGTTTGTTTAAAAAATATTTAAAATGGATCGAGACTAATGTAACAAAATTAATAGAATCTAAGCGTTAAATTTAATACTTCTCACAATACTTGAAACCAACTGCCAATGCTTTGAATTGTCTACAGAACTTATAAATTTACCGCAGCATAGTAGCGCAGTTTTCTGCGTCTAATTTATTATCTGAACTTTTTTAGCTATAAAAGCTGTAAGTTTGATTCCACTCTGTGCCAATATTTCTAACAACTGTCCGGTGTGGTAAGTTTAATTGATTGTCAGATGAGGAGGCAAATTTATTCTAAACGTCTGACGCTGTCGTAAAAGTATTCTTAATTCCTTTCCAAGTGCTATAGATACTGCCTGTTGGATCCTCTCCACTAGGTGGAGTAACATCCTAAGTATTTTTTTAATGAGTTAAATCTATTTCTCTGCAATACTCTTCATCTTATAAGAAGAAGTAAGTGACTCTTTCTTTTATTATCATCAGGTCAAAACTGATTGGAGCAGGGCACGGCATGAACGCAAGCAATCATCGTAAGTAGAGAAGAAGCCTGGTGATACAGGTTAATTGGTATAATTTTATCATCAAGAATATTGGTATACTTTTTGGCCATACACTCTCTCGGACTCCATAGACGAGGTAGGCTGGGATCTGTTTGCCAGCGGTGCCTTACGCAATTAAGAAATTTACTACACTTGCCAAGATTGTACTGTTTCAGTCCTTACTTTAATTAAGTATTCGCAGTTTCCAGTGAATTATATGTTACTGAATAAAATAATTCACAAGTTGTTATCACATAATACTAGACATACAAAAATACTAGGTCTAGGCTTTCACATTTTATTGTATAATGGTTGCCATGACTACGCTACCCGGAGCCAAAAACGGAAAGAACGTTGTCATAGTATCTCATCTTGCTTGGGTATTTTGCGATAATCAACTACAGGCGACCGATAAAAGTAAAGCCCAATAGTGCATTCAAGTAATCGTGCGGCCCAAGGATTACTTCAAACTAAGTGTTATTTCATTGTGTGGTTGAAAGTACATTGGAACCACGGGTTGGAAGGTAGCAATTTCGTCGCAACACAATTCAGATGAGCCCAATGATAATGTACTAGCAGCGGATCGTTGGTTAAACAGATTCAAAGTTCTGTTTGCACTCAGGTACACTTTTTCAAGATCCAGCTTAGTTTGCAAGTCCATCGATGGAACCACGTTATATCTAGATCGACTCCCAAGCAGATGCTGTTATTGAATCTTATAGTGATCCAATCGCTCTTACAACCATATCAGTCCAAAACACACAAGTTTTGTAATGATTTCAGAAAAACGAGATCCTACAGTAATGGGAGATAATTCCAAGCCTCTATCTCTTTGTGCCCAAACTAACTGGCACAAGGACAGGTATTTAAGGTCATTTATTGCGATTGAAAATATGTGTTATGTTTTGTTTACTTTGTGTTATTTCCCTTTGATATTTTTCATGAAAATATAATATAAATGCTACTGTCATAATAGAACTAATAGAGTTATTCGTTTGCTATTCAATTAGAGTACAGAGTTATAAAATCTTTTGACCTTGAAAACGAGAACTGAGTCATGAAATACTTGTAGTTCAGGAATAGACTGGATTTTGTAGTTGGGATTTGTACGCATTCTTAAAGTAGTGGAATTTAAGCCGATGGTTAATTATAATTGTAATCTTTGACATCGAACACTCTGTATTCCACTATATCTATTGAGGGATTCCATTCAAACGAGACCGTTGCCTGATATACATCCATTGCAATGGATCAGGCGAATTGCGCACAGAGTTTTCATTTTCAAGTATTAAAATCGATATTGGTCACCCTAACCGTCGTGTGATATTACCTACTGTTTTGTTTGCGAATATTCAATGCTATGAGTTTCTGTGAAGTGAGCTCGCAATTCGAATATCATAGCAATTTCTGTGTAAGCTGCAATCAAGCGTATTGGACGTGTGGCGGCCCAATATCACGCTATATGTCTCCAATAGCAGCAGACGTCCTTTGTATAATAAACTGGAGCCGGAAATGTTTGCACCTTCATGATCAGTGCAAAACCGAACTGAGGAACTACGTAGCAATACCTTTGTGCATATTACGGTGCATACATATTGAATTAATTGGTTCACATCTCTTTGGTCTATACTCATGTTGTAAGTGCAAATAACTATTTGCCGTATGCTTGCAACGGTGGTGAAACGAAACTTTCAATTAATTGTTATCTTCCGAAAATGACTACAACTGGTATTGATTGTAAGCTTATTTGTCTTCGAAGATGACATCATTGTGACATCAAATTCATAGCGGGATATCGGAGCCCCAATTGTGTCAATTAATTACATGTTGGTGTAGCTGTAAACGATTAAGGTACAATATATTTTGCCCGTTATAAATACCGCAATGTTATCGTAGCGACTTAGTCGTGTGACAGCGTGTTTGCATTGAATTAAAAAAACTGTTTAGTTTCGATCTTACATTGATATAGATCTTCGATCAGACGACTTAAATAGCTAAAACAATTGTTTGTTTTCCGTGAATCAGGCTACGGTGCCACGTTGGTTGCTAGATGAACCTTTAACCACAATTAATAGCATAAACTACCAACAGTTAACCTGCAATGGGAGAAGAAGAGCCAGCGACATTAGACGGCCAGTTCTACGAATTTGCCCGGCTTTTGGACAATAAACGTGACGGTACTACCATCACTCTCTATCGGTCCGACTACTGGATGCGGCAAGCTAAAGTCCTCGACGATCGTAAGCTTACAATGACAGATACGGGAGTATTCTGGAATAAGTATAGGTAACTAGCAAACCCGGCGAACTCCGTTTCGCCATTTTCACAATTTCACAGTGAACACAATACCGGTTTATCACATGAAATTAACTGAGCAGAGAACAATGAGTAGCTGTCAAACAATCTATCACGCACCGGCGCCATCTACTTAAAATGTTGGTTTGTCCTGTTTGTTGCTTTAAACCTCACGGAGCCCGAGACCTTTCCAACGAATGCAAAACCGTGGAAATCGGTTCGTGCGTTCTAGAGTTATAGCGTCAGGAAGGAAAACCCGACTTATTTTTATATAATACGATCTGTATTGTAGAATTAGTTTAATACTCCCCCTTTTCTTGCAGTCCAAAGTGTATCTCATAACCGCATATTCAAAGTATTTGGTTGATGCATAAAAATAATTTATTATATTAAACAATATTCTACCATTCGACCTTTCAATCGCAATAATTCCGTAGTATAAAAGCAAATTCCTTCTTCATATTTTAAGCCGCCTTTTGATGTTTGTTGTTCAGGATAAAACCAAGATCACTTCAGAGACTGAGACGTTAGCCGATTATGCAATAGCAAGACGTGCGTCTTAACATTGTGAATCTTTCTAAGCTATTGTATTGTAATATAACTAGCATCATGCCTGTGCTTCACTTCGGGCTACGTTTTAAGTCTATGTTTAAGACGTTAATAAAACGTAGACTTTTTGCTACCGTCTATAAATCAATATGGATTTATTAACTATGTGTTCCACCTTTATAGGATTGTAAGAATCGTATCAAGATCCATAGCACAACCTATCTATGTCTGTGTTACGTAGCGTAGTTTATAAGAACGTTGCGTTCAAACTGACTAAATAATTTTGTATGTAAATGTAGAGTATTATATCATTTGAAGTTGGTACTCTTAGCCGTAAAGTAGATAATTTAAATGATATTACCTAACTATTTTACTGCTTGTTTCATGAATAAAAATAAATAACACGTAAATATTTATTTTATTATCTTCAAGAATTACTGGGTAAGCAACGAGCACGTGATACCCCTGCACTGCAGGCGTCCTTACGCTATTGGTGTACCATGCGCTTGTCACTACCTTGTCACCTTGATATAAATAGTTATTTTAATGATAACAAATGATTACTTTGCAGTAAAACGGAGTTAAATTGGGAGGAATGGTGTGAGTTTCTGACGGAGCTATGTGCCTTCAAGGGCATGGATCAAGAGCTGGTGGAGACGACGATGACTAACTGCGGCCTCCCCGGCACCACACCTGTGCTGGTACCTCAGTACCGCGATTTCTTCGACACTTACAAACCCAAGGAAAAGATGTTGTTTTAAACCATTTTAAAGGCAGGTGGAATTATTTTAGTGAATTATAATTTAGTTAAAGGTATTAAAATATATTTTGAATGCACAATACTCATTTTTTGTAATAAAGATATCATAATGATTTAAAATCCCCAAAGAATCTATGAGTTATGTATAGATTTTTAATGCAATAGTTAACCGTGTGCAAGGCACAAAGTAGCCGAATGATTTTTTATAATGCCTCATTATGCTAAACTAAGCACTTACCTTACAATGTGTTAGTTAGGTTCAACCATGATAAATATTATATACACTATACTAGATTATAAATTATAATAATATGGGTTTTAATAGAGTTAGCCATCGTAATTAATTTACATGCGTTTACCGTCTACTGTTAAAAGGAGGAGCTTAGGCCACCTTTATTTAAAAAAAAAACATGATGGTTCCGCGGGTCCACCATGAAATTAACACTACGCGGGTAAAACCGCGGGGCTTAGCTAGGGCGTAGCAGTTACAATGAAAGATACTTTTTGAACGTGTCAAGTAGAAGTGAGATTGTATGATGATTAAATCTGAGGTGAATGGAAGCTATAATAGCTTGTGATGTGGTTTGTAATGTTACATCTGCAATGAAATACTCAGAGTATTTCTGGTTTAAATCTCGCAGTGCACAATTTATTCACTCAATCTAAATAACATAATATCCGTTGGAGAATTGGTATAAAATATATTTCACTGTATTTTTGCTATCTGACAAACAAAGGTTGCAGCAAGAGAATTACATTACGAAGTCTGTGACGCAAATCGCTACGCTAACTAACTACAGAATTTGGTTTTGAATTCGTGTCGTTTTTATGAAGGTTGAAACTGATGTCTATTTGTAATTCCAAAACAACAGTTTTTCACTAAATGGATAAGAAAGTATATACGGTAAGCCATAAAAAGACCAATTTAAAAAAAAACTCACTCCGTCTGTTTGTTTATTTGCTTCGACTAATCACCTAAACGGCTAGACCGATTTTAACGGAACTTTCACTGGCAGATAGCTACAAGGAGTAGCTATTATTTTTTAATATTATGGTCCCTAGTAAATAAATCGTAACGTTATAAGTGGTCTTAATTTTATCATTCCATTTTGAAAAATCCGTGTGCATTCCCACAATAGCTAATCAAGCGGAGATTAAACTTAAAAAACATATCTATTACTTGACGATTGGTTTATTATCTGTCTATTCGACCTCCGTTAAGATGGCATGGAATGCAAAACCACAGCCTGTATAATGGGAACCTTTCGTGTTTTAGTGATTTCATACTTTATAAGGTATCCAATGGGAGTTTGATATTTTTATGTTGCAAGAGTTCAAAAGACTGTGTACCTTTTTCTTACTTGTACGTCAGACGTTACGTTTGTTTGCCGCCGTTGTGCTAAGCTTAAGCAAATCATGCATGCTGTCAAACTGTTGTTATATTGGGATATTAACCGTGGTACCCACTGCTATTCACCCACAGTGGGTCCGCAGCTTCCATTTAAAACTATGCGAGCAATTAGGCTTTATTGAATCTATTTGAATAGAATGCATTTTTTTCATAGCTAATATATATTCATATAAATACTTACTTTAGTACGGGTTCTTACCAGGGTGACGTGTGATGTTCAAAGACTGTGTCAGACACTTGTCCTCGGCACTTGTCATCGATGTATTATGTATACTGGCTAAGTGGTCGCCCATTTTAATATAGAGTCTTGTAAATCATCGCACCTAACGCCAATAACGCTTTTGTGGATCCCAAGTATCTGAAATAATCCAAGTAAACAAGCTGTAAGAATGTGAACTATTGAAAATATTAAAGTATATCGCTTGTTGACTTACTTCGACTCAGCGTACTACATAATACTATGTAAATTTAGTCATTTGGTATAATTACTTATAACTAAAATAATACGTAACTCAAAACTTGTTCAATCGCTTATATCCCTCAGCAACAGTCGGGATTAAAATCAATCAATTAACAATGGAGTTAATTATTACAGCGGTAATAATCATGCTGAGTTTAAATCAAAATAACATATCCAGTAGCTTCAATTTAATGAGGGCTCAGTATACAGACAGACACGTAGCCTGGCAGACAGACATACATTCCTGGACAGTCATTTGAAGAGTTTCTAGACCTTGTTTTGAAATGTTACGTATTATTTAGTTAATATTAACAAAACCAACTGACAACTAAATAGCTACTTACCAAATAGTTTTATTATTAGTATAAACATTATTATGAAAGTTAGTTAGCTTACCTTTTGATTAGTCACAACAGGATCAAGAATAAGCGGTGTTAGTAAACGAGCGAATGGCACTTGTAACATGATTCCACAAAATACCTGTTACGTTTCGAACCGTTAGATGGAATAAATAAAAAAATATTTTGCTAAATATCACAGGAGCATGATATTAAGAGTTCCCAGAATACCGGATACCCACTTCCGAAATTCCTTTAAATTCCGATATTAAATACAGATTCCTCGAAAATCTGCAAACTTGTATGTATTGGGGTTTACATATAAATTGATATTGTTGTCTCTCAACGAATTCACTGGTTTTTTTTATTTTATAGAAGTAATCTCGCAATTCTAAAATCATAGGATTGGGATTCCGAGTTCCTTGGGATTTCGCGTATGTAACATTTGTGTAGCGAGTATTGTAACGGCGCAGACTAAAAATAATTGATATTTTATACAATACCGTGCATAAAGTCTAATGGATACGCGCTATACCAATAGGATAATCCTCTTTGTCAGCCATATTCCATCAAGACATAGATCTTGCTCGCAGGAAACTAGACAATCACTACAAGCAAAATCCTTGACTTTCGGTACAAATACTCATGTTCATTATACTCTAGCTTCTCAGGCAGATTACCGAATATTACTGAACGTAAGCAGGCAATGTGACGAGCTTAGGCCACATGTAAGTGTAGGATATTGAAGTATATATGTGCCTAGCCCTTCGTGGAATACAATGAGCATAATATATGCTATTTAAAAATCATGTTTAAGTATTTTGTTGGTTTTAATCAAACCTAAGATCAGTTTCAAGTAAGGTCGGAGGCACCACTTTTATATTCATAAGTAATATCATAACAAAAACTAGATACACGTTGCTAAGTACTTATGGATCCTCTTAAAAATAAACCGCAATTTCAAAGAGGAACATCAAAGACTATAGGTAAAGACATATAGGTCTTTGATGCGACTAAATTAGGTAGAATAGCTTTCACCTTTTCAAAAAGGCTTTGTGATAATGTAGCTCGCGACGATAGCGACGTCATCTGCAGGACTGCAGGATATTAGTAAGATGGCAAGAAATGAATAGCAATTAAGTGGAATTTCTAGAAGCTTAATTAAAATTTATAATTGAAATATGACGTAACTTAATCGCAAGGTACTCGTACGTGAGCTTTCTTAATAGCTTTTCGTATTTCTGAGGGATTAGTCCTTTCTTCATCAGCTTAAAACATAGACGCATCATGGACCAACATTTCATTTAGTTAGAGATTATTCAATGGAATTAGCTATTGTAAGAATCAATACCATGTCATAACCCAAGTGATATACGAACCAACAGCCCATTTGCTGGTAAGCGGCTACTGCAGCCTGACCAATTGCATATGAAGGACATCATGCGGGCACCGTGTTAAAATTGTATCGGTACTCGTACATGATGAGATGTACGTCAATGCAATACCCACTTTAACTGACACAGAGCCCCCACTCCTACCTCCTCTGGGCACTGGTAACCTTACTGCAAATATACTCCCCTCAATTATGTCGGATAGTTCATTAATAGGCTTTATAACCAAAAGTCATCAATGAACAATGTTACAAAAACAGGGAAATGTATCACTAAGTATTAGTTTTTATTCCTACGCGGGTAATACCGCGAGACATGTATATAGTGTGAATGAGAAATCAGACAGTGTCTCTTACAGGTACTGAATATTGACTAAAAGACCGCTACACGCAGCGAATTTTAATACATTGCTACGGCACACGTTAAAAAACTGACTGTCTACATAAAATTTCAACATTTTCCTACATTGAACCTGTGCACATAAAGTACAATAGACAAAATGTGGTTAATTGTATAGCATGAATTATAATATGTTCTAAAATCAATAAAATGAAATAATATACATTACGTATCCGGGAGCTAATGTCGAATGAACAAACAAACAGTTAGCGCTCAAAGTTATGTAAAATTAATTTAAAAAAGTGTAAAGTACATAAATTAAATCGATATTTTTTTCGAGGGAATGCTTCAATGTGTCCAAAATTAAACACACTATCTTAAGAACGCGTGTGTTTACGTGGATTTTAGTAAAAATGTGGTTCGATGTACACATGCAATTACATCTCAAATGCTGATAGTAAAATGCGTGAAGTAATGTTGGAAACTCACTGTTAAAATGTTTGCATTACGTACATTTTATGACTGTAATTCACCTTGTGGGAGCGTAAAACTGTTTTTTCCGAATTGATCATTGAGCCTACGTACTAAACTTACGTAGATAGAATGGCAGGAGGTGAAACTTCTGTTTATTATTTATTTAGAATTGTAATATTTGTCATATTTATTTATTAATATTTATCAACAGTGCTAGTACAAGTGCTTGAAGCTTCAGGCAACGACCGTGGCTACAGCGGTGGGCGGGGCGGGGGGAGAGCGAAGCGGAGTTGCCTTGTCTTGTTACTAGCTGCAGCCTCAGGATAAATATACACAAATGCTGTACCATGAGCTATGCCATGTAATGTCGTGACTGACTGATTCACCCATGCAGGATCTAAGTTCGCTGGTCGTAGATACTTAATTTGGAAGGTGTATTTAGTTATGATGGGTAGAAGCTCACAAAGAAAGGACTTCTTGAAATTCTACCTATGTATTTAGTAGGTTGAAAGTTTAAAGAGCATTTGATTGAGGTGTTCTCAGAAAAAAGAAAAAACTTTTAAAGGAGGTTTATTGTGAGTAAGAGTTTGTTTAGAGTTCTTAATTATTGAAGAGAGGTTCAAGAAAATTCGCACTTGGGTTTTAAAAATCGCTCTTCAAGAAGCGTTAGAGCTGCCCCATGCCTATCCCCAACAAACAGGATAAACTTACCATAGAAAAACATAAATTTATGTCAGTGGTGCGTACGTATGGCAACGTTACAAGGATCGATGAGGATAGTATGTGGTATGTCGACTTCACAAAATAGTCATGTGAATATGAATAAAGAATCTAGTGGAACTGCTCGTACACCTATAGGCGTAAGGCTCTGCACAGAGATAGTTGATTCAGCAGTCAGTATAATAAACTAATATGACAAGTAAGAGAATTTCCTTTAACAACAAGAAATTCCAAATGCAATATCGCCACGGTGATGTTTCCTTGATCTATTAGTTAGCTATAATAGTTCTCGAAGTAAGTTCCCTAGTTGTCTAAGTGCCCTGAGGTAGGCTAGAAATAGACATTGTCGTCTAATATGACCTACTATCCGATCCACTTCAATTTACACGATACAAATAGTCGGCATTTAAAAATAAGATATCGGTTCTATTCCAACATTTCATTTCATAGAGTACTAACGGAGGTCACGCGATTTCACCCGAGTAGTTCCCGTTCCCGTGGGAGCACGGGGATAAAATATAGCTTCTAATTAATATATATTAATTAGTAATATAGTAATAATTAGTGGACCCGGGTACGTCCTTAAACTACGACCAGCCACCGATGGGACGGGCAGCAGCGTCCTTTATAACTTTCGGTGAACTATCTGCGATCCCCAAGCCGCCTGCCAAGCGTGGGGATTATGGCAACCCCCCCCCAGGGGGAGGCCTATGTTCAGCAGTGGACGTCTTCCGGCTGATGATGATGATGATGATGATGAATTAGTAATAATGTAGATCAAAAGGTAAAAGATTTTTTTAAAGTCAGTCAAGTACTTTTTGAGTCAATTTGTTACAAACATACTTACATACAAATCTTTCCTCTTTATAATATAAGTATAGATGTGTCATTTAGGTAAAATATTACATTGGACTCTAACTGGAGGTCTTCATGATTAAAAACTTAAACAATAGGAATTTATTAACATGGACAATGAAATAGCAAAGTAAATTAATTTACCAACTCATACTTGTTCAATATACATTATTAATGTATGAGATGACAATATGGATTGCATTCTATTAAATTTGCTACCTACAACTACATCTCGTGAAAGTCTGTCTTAACTTCAAAGAACGAGCTTTTTCACCTACGTTTAATTATCGAACATTATATTTTAGTAATTGCAATAACTAAGTATCTAATTTATATATTACTAGCTGTGCCCCGCGGTTTCACCCGCGTAGGTTTAGTTTCATCCTTATGGTCGTGGAAACCTAATATTTTTAATAAATAAAAGGTAGCCTATGTCCTTTTTCAGGGTCTAAAGATTGTCTGTGCCAAATTTCATCAAAATCGGTTTAGAGGTTAAAGCGGGAAAGCGTAACAGACAGACAGACAGAGTTACTTTCGCACTTATAATATTAGTAGGGATAAGACTTGAGAAGACTTGGTAAGTATTGACTTGAGAAACACACCTGCTTGTTGGTACTCAGTTTAAGGCTGATAAGTGACTCGTTTCGCTAAGTACCATAAATTAAAATTCACCTATTTCAAGGAACTTGCGTTAAAACAACGATTGCATTAACTATATCGTTGTGAAAAAATGTGTGACGTCCTTGGCGTTGCAAGCTTTTATAACTCCAGTAGCTACTACCTTCGGCGGCCTGTAAGGTTAATTACCACTTTCGTCGTATTTAAAAAACGTTAATGTTGTTACCTTTTGCATCCCATACATTGCTGCGGTCAGCTACCACTCGACTCGATAGCTCGCAACCACACGGATAATGTAGTTAATGGATGTTCAAGTACGGAATTAATTTTAATTGTCAAAGTTGTTTACTAAAATATTATTGAAAATGTGTTTGGTAAGATTACAGTTTTATCATACTTCAGTGCTAATGGTTATTGATAAGAAATATGATGGCAAAATAATAAAGCGTAGCCAATCCGTCATGCTGTCATCTTCGCCGGGACTTCTCATTTTTTTCACAGGCTTGTGGTTTCAGTTCCAGCTTTTATAATTTACTGAATTAATAGGTTATAAAGATCACCGATGTCTGAATATATTTATATATCCATGTGGGTGGGTAGTTCATGTTCTCTCTGTGTTTTCTATTTCATTGTGCAATATCCTGCAGGCTTGTAATCCAAGATATTCCTTTATGTTAGCTGCACGTGATTTGATTTCTTTCAAGCGCTTGTTTATTATTAGATCCTATATCTTTTCTAAAATTGTCTTTCCCTTCTTTTCTTTATCTATTTTATTTCGCTCTTTATTTGATACTTTGCTTTTTATTTCATGCTAACTGGAAAAGTGTGGGATAAGTATCTGATTTATTTTTATTATGATTGATTTTGTTGTTACTGGCAGATCCACTTTAGTGAAGGTACATACGTTATCTAAAAAAATAATGTCTTTGCTTCCTTTCAAACCATACTTATTTAATCTGGCTTTATGACTTCTGATCATTTTAAGTACCTAACTTTCGAAGTGGAACATGTTTCACTCAGGATTGTCTGATATTAAGATATCATCTAATCATCATTAGTTATTTTCACAAAGTATCCGTAGATATCTATATAAGAAACTGATCATTAAGTTATTTTTTATTGATCACATGAATATCTCTAATTATATCTGATTTTGAGGAAGAAAATCGATCCTGTTTCTTATCTACGGATACTTTATGAAAATAACAATTGCTCTCGATTTAATGATGATGAGAAGGGCTGGGTATGACGGGCTCCAGGACCATGAAGACCTAGAAGTTTGGTAGTTTGTTATTCAGCTTTTTCCTGGTTCCCAGATTGAAATTAAAATGTCCCAGGATTATAATCCGATTGCCGCTGTATTAAACTAATGCTTTATTAATTAGGTCATCTCATTTCATTATCATGATTTTAAGAGTAATGAGACTCTTGTCGGTGTAACCGATGTAACTCTTTCCATTTGTCTCTGTCCATTGCCATCTTTGACTTCCTTATACGTCATGACTGACACCTTTTCTGTAACTGGTCCCATGTATGTTAGCCTTCGAATCTAGCCAAGTAACAGCAGTGCCTAGTAATTGGTTTTATAATATAGTAATCAAAATTAAAATCGATTGGTAGAATTGTAAACTGTAATTATATTTACTGTCTCTAACTAATATCTATTCAGGTCAGATGTTTGAGCTGAAATCACATTGACCTATATAGTCCAGGACCTGAATCCATGACCTACTTACGAGAGCTAAGTCCGTGACCTAAATGGAGGTACGACCTGGGTCCGTGACCTAAATGCAGGTACGACCTAGGTCCCTGAACAAAATACACAGCCTTAACACGTACATGACCCAAATAAATGGATGAAATGGCGTTTGACCCAAAAATAAATAACTCAGCTTTGGGCTATGGTATATTCTTATTTTCGTCTTATGTATATTAAAAACATTAAAATAGAATAATCTTAGGGTTTGGAAGGTTGCTATTACCGAGAACTCAATAGAAATAGTGGTTTTCAAGCAAAGGAATTGGTTTTTAACTACATCTACTCGTAATTGCGCTTATATTGCGGTTATTTTATGATAAGTTGACAATGATGCCAATTTAATATATAGACAGACATTTAAACATCTGATTCTTTGCCTTCTTTTAATAAAATAAGAGTTATAAAAACGGAATAATAGAGCTACGTTATGCACTAAAATGTAACTTACTCCGGCGAAAAAATTCAACGATATTAAAAATTGTGCACAACATATATATACATATAAAATTCAAAGTTTACACCGCCTGATATATTATCAGCGCACAGCCTAAGCCGCTGGCCCTAAAGACATGAAATTAGGATGCTAAATTTATTGTGGGGCGTGTTCTGATAGGACTTTTGTTTTTCCATCTTTAAAGGAATTAAGAGGTTGAAAATTAGTATGCGAAACCTTCATTTTTGAAATTAGTGAGTTTAAACCTCAAAGAATACGTATTACGGGACTTTTTCGTCTAAGGAGATTTAGTAGTGGATAATTTTTTTGCCTACAAAAACCGTTATTTTGGTACTGATAACGAAGAAGAGGTAATTCATGAAAACTCGTATTTGGGTGCTATGCCTAGAAATATAGTAAGGCATACCAGTACATTAGGAGATTAGAAATTTTACCTGTCGAAGTCGAAGAGTAATTTTTTATTTCTTTGTATGGTACAAACAAATATTTATAAATGATTAAAGTGTAGAAATTTGTAATTTCAGATTCAGAATTTGTAGCATGAAGGTTTCCTTCAGCAACAATAGAGTATCGAAACAGGAATGAATTATTTTAGATTATCCGTTCACCTATATTTTTAACTAAATCCTAGTAAAATTTGATGTCCCTTAGAAACACTTAGGAGAAAACTATTTGAATTCCTAAAAAGTCTCGCAATATTATATTAATATTAAATGGGGCTAATAATATTGTGAATCGCGCTATAGAGATTCTCTCCGGTATACGTATATACTAAGACTCGCTTCATAATAAAAAAAACATTTTCCTCTTTGGTATATCGTCTTTCATTACGATCCCAAGTACCTACCCGAAGGCCAGAGCAGAGTTTGTTCATGAAGAAAGAAAAAAGTCATGGTAACTGTCACACGTCAAATTGAAAATTTTCCGAAATTAATTATCCGCCTGCTACGCTTCCACTTCGCTAGAGACTGTCGTGTTTTATAAAAGTGTTGTGTATGTCTGGACCTTGTGTCACCCAGGTACAAGGCAGTGACGGTCTAAATTTTATATCGCTGGATAACTTCGTCCAATGCCCGCAGTGTTCCCAAGTGCGTTATTTTAAGGGACAAAGAGGCTTGAGGATTCACATAGGTAACCTCAGGCTGGACCCTCAAGGCTCAATCCCTTACAAACTCCCAACAACCCTTTTCATGAGCAGTGGAGTCGCCTCAAAAATTCAACGCCCCTTATTAAACGCATTCCTAGAGCGGCTCGCGTTTCAGTTTCAAATTCATTGACCAAATTAGTCAAAGAAACGGTTTTAGAAAATTCAACACGTGCTTGGGAGCAATTGTTGATATTTCCGTATTCAGTGCTCCATGTTGATAAATCTTCAACATTATCTCTCACAGACAAAATAAAAAAAAATTGCTGTACCCCTCTCGACCCAGCCGTTCTAAATTATCCAAATTACGTCCTGAGAGATAATAAATATCAACATGTAGAGTCAAAATTGAGCGACGGTGACATTAAGGGGGCTGCCCGCCTCCTTATCTCCAGCGATACACTTGCTGCTAATGATGCAGATACTTTAAATGCTTTGCGCAGTAAGCACCCATTCCCGGCATCCACCTCCAATTTCCCTGACCCGCCTCAGCCTTCCGATGTGCCCCTGCGGGTGATACCGAGTGACGCCCTCGCTGCTGTTTTGTCCTTCCGCAGTGGCTCAGCTGGTGGTTTAGATGGTTTATCACCACAACACCTGAAGGACTTGCTTGCTGGCTCAGCTGGTGAGTCCTCCGAGGCACTGTTGAAGGCCCTGACGGACCTGATCAACTTAATGTTAGCAGGTAAAGTTCCCGGGGGCGTTCTCGATGTGCCCTATGGAGCAAATTTATGTGCTTTGGCTAAGAAGGACGGTGGTATCAGACCTATTGCGGTTGGCACAACCTACCGTAGGCTTGCAGCAAAATTGTGTAGCAAGTCTGCGGTGGTTGATCTAGCACCCTACTTCCGACCAAGGCAGATGGGTTTCGGTTCAAAGGGGGGTTGTGAGGCGGCGGTTCATTCCCTAAGGACTCTCCTTAACCACCAAGGCGCAGAAGTGGTGTTGAAGGTGGATGTCAAGAACGCTTTCAACAGTGTTGATTAGATGTTCCTCAGAACATCTAAATTCTAAACATCTATCCTAAATTAAAACACATATGGCTTATTTTATAATAAGACATTGCCCTTTCGTCCCTAAATTTACATACGTCTTGCGCAGCAGCCTTTTGTGGAAAGACCGCCAAATTTTACAGAGTCTAGATAATCAAATCCGATCAACTTTATCCGCAATTTGCAATATTGATTTGGACGACAGAACGTGGTCTCAGGCTACCCTGCCTATTAGGTATGGTGGACTGGGAATACGCAAAATTTCAGATGTGGCCCTGCCGGCTTTTCTGGCTTCAGTTCACAGTGTGCGCAACCTCACTGGCAATATTCTGTTTTCGTCACTCAGTGACTGTGAGGTTTCGTTCCTGACTGAGGCCAGAAATACTTGGCTTATGGCCTGCCCCAACACTGACTTGCCGCTGGGACCGCAATCTCAAAAGCAGTGGGACGAGCCTATCAGCAGGTTGCATTATAATACACTTCTTGAAAGTAGTTTAATCTCTGCTGATCGTGCTCGCCTCTTGGCTGTATCTAAATGGGAGTCTGGTCTTTGGCTTCAGGCCTTACCATCTTATAAATTGGTACGCTTCTGGATGACACAACGTTCAGATTGTGTGCTTGTTTGCGTTTAGGCGCAAAATGTATTGTCCCTCATCGGTGTCACTGTGGTGATAGTGTAGACATCTTCGGACACCATGGCCTGTCATGCGTCAGCAGCGCCGGTCGGCAATCTCGTCATTCTTCCATCAATGACCTAATACGACGGGCTCTGGTCACCGCCGGGGTGCATGCTGTACTGGAACCAGTAGGTTTGGCGCGCGGCGATGGCCGGTGACCCGATGGTATGTCGCTGGTGCCGTGGGAGTGGGGCGGCCGCTGGTGTGGGATGCCACGTGTGTCGATACGTTGGCTCCGTCCTATCTCCCCGGCACTGCTGTGGCGGCCGGTGCTGCTGCTGCTCAGCAGGAGTGCCTCAAGCCCCGGAAATATGCTCGCATTGGTCAAGGATACATATTTTCTGCGTTTGCGGTTGAAACTCTGGGGCCTTGGGGTCCGGATACTCATCAGCTTTTCAAAGAGCTTGCACGTCGTCTGGTAGAAGTCTCTCGTGACAAGAGAGCTGGGGCTTTTCTCGCCCAGAGAATCAGCATTGCTACTCAATGTGGCAATGCTGCCAGCCTTCTTGGCACGATCCCGAGAGACACCGACTTGGGACAGGTTTTCTACCTTTAATTAGTTTAAAGTACTGTTCCTTGTATATATAATTAAGTTTTATTGAATAAAGATGTCAATTGCCATATTAATTGATATTTCTGTTTCTATCAATATTTCCAAAGCGAGCAAGATAATAATAATGCATTTGTTCATAATATGCAGTTTAAATTCTATCAGTGGAATAACCCACGGCCCCATGGCTTTTTACGCGGCTCTAACCGCGTATTATTACCGTGTATTCCTGCAATGTTTTAGTAAAATGTCTGTTTTGACTTTCTCTACACGAAAATTTATCAAAACACATTGATTGACATCAACCATACCATAGATAATTCTTAAGTTCAAAAGTAAAACAGCGTTTTGTGTTCTTGCCGAGCAAACAATTTTATTACACCAAGTGTATTTATTGGTAATCGTAAATAGTTTGTTGAGTGAGCATGTTCACGCACGTACCCATCAAACGGTTCGCCGTGCGCTAGTTTTGTTTAACCGATAAAAAATATTAAAATATCAAAAACAAAATTAAAAAACCCCCAGTAAATTTTACTGATAGTATGAAGACATCAAAATAGGCCCATGGCTGTAAAGATAGTTCTAAAAGTAAATAAAGCAAATAGGTAGAGTCCCCATACCAACAAGAAAGAGTGTTGTAAATGTCACATTTACCATACATGGGAAATATTGGCGCTTCTACTTCGAGTTTTATAAGGGGTCATTAATACTGCAACATATGCACCGCATATCGCAGCTCACTTCGATAATATCTATATTAAATACCTAGCACGACGAGGACGCCACCATTGCAACACTGCTGACGCTAGTGCAAGAAAGTTTTTTCCTAGCTGTTTTTACCATTATAATAGTTAAATAAATTATTTTTATGACGCATAATCAGTCCCACGTCTCTTTGTTCTCATCGTTTAGTCTTCTTGTTCTAATTATTATTATTATTATGAGCCTGCTGTGTGCAGCTGCTGGGAAAAGGCATCCCTTCCACTTTTCCAACTTTCCCTGTTCGCAGCAGTCCTCTGCCAATCGCTCTTCAAAGCCAACTCCTTCGAGGCCTACCGCGCTGTTGTTTCGTGGGTTTCAAATTCAAAATCAGCTTGAACGTATATTTTATCCTTTATTTGCTCTTACAACTTTAAAGAACATCCATAGACGCGCATTGCCGCCACCCTGTCTGTAGCCGGGCGGACTCACTAGTGCCATAATAATCATAAGTCATTGACAAGGCAATTCACTCTTTGGCCCTAAGATATACATATTAACATATTAATATACACTTTTTTATTTATTTTAATTATTAAAATGTTTAATTTAACGAATAAATACTATCATTAGAGGATTACATTTATACTAAATGAACCGATAAAGGGAAATTAATATTGACAACTAAACCATGTAATGAAAGCAAGATTTTTTTAATGACTTAGTCAACCGCAACGAAACGGGTAATCCGATAAGAGGGCGAAATTAAGAAAGTTTCATGGGAAATCTTACTCCGTAATACGTTAAACTTTGCCTATAGGTACTAAAATGTAAATAATCTCTAATTTACACGGATTATTCGCAAATCACTACCTCAGTGAGTTATTTGGATGCTAAAATTTGAATGAAGCAATAATAGTATGATTTATTACGTCTACTTTTTAGTAACGTCACTAATTGAAATTACTTTTTGTTTCGGAGTACCCCTATTTTTTTTTTTTTTTCGAATGCAATAATCTAATTTTGCTTCCCGGGACAGGGTTAAACTCAAGCCACAACCTGATGATGGTAATCGTTTACCTCAGCTTATTAAGGTTACATTCATTTGAAAATTAGTACAAGGCGCGACGTACAAGTATAACACATGGACGGCTAATTTTCTTAGTTCGTTTATATCTTATTGGTGTGTGACTGTCACAAAGGATTTTTAATTAAGTTGGCCGTATTCATCAGTCTTCCCTGCCGACTGTTACCGCCGGCCGACAGCCGTCCGCATTCGATGCACTCGCCGCCGTCGGCCGGCACCAAGTTTGTAATTTGGTTTAAAAAATCGAAATAGTGATTATAATGCGAGTATTAGTAGATTTTAGTAGTATTTTTACGTTTTTAAGTTATTTTTCTCGTAACGGATATACAACTCCTCATTACCATAATACCTTAGATTGCAATTATGGTGTGACTTGGAATCAATAAACACCATTTGGGCTGTTGGTAATTAGATGTTGAGATATTTATATATATATAGTAAATAGATAGACGTATATCGATACGTACCTATATACTATTATTTACGGTCTATGGTACTGCCTGGGAAACTAGAGGTTGCGAATTCGATTCCGCCTGAGAGCAGATATTTTATGCGATGAACACTGTTCTTATAACGTATTTGTACCTCAGTCTTAGATGGTATATAAAAGTATAATATTTAAGTATATTACGCCACATTTAAAGAAAGTAAAACTTTTTTGGATTGTTATGATATTGTTTTGTTGAAGAATAAGTGACTTACTTGAAATACTTTGATAAATGAATATTTTTAGTTATCTAGAGATTGAAAATATTTACATAAGTGATGAATCGTTATTTTTATACACAATCTTATTTTTACGAATTCTCCAATTTAAGGCATTGCGAAAAAATATTTTAACTCCTTATGTAATTATTATTAATTAAGATGAAATATTATTTGACGTAAAAAAGAGGTTACTGTTTTAGTTTAAACATTAAATTTTTAACTTTTTTTTACAAAAAACTGTCTTAAATGTTTCGAATTAAAATTAAGCCGCCGCATCGTCGCAGTTTAAAAAATGCGCATTTGTTTTTAATATTTTTAAAATATGGGAAACGCAGCGGGATAAGTTATATAAATTTCTCTGAAAAAGCAAGAGAAGCGAGGGTGTGGAATAAAATGTACTTACTTTATGACGTCTCCTTTCCCAGCAAAGTTTTTCTGGTGTTTGATGATTTTCTTTTTTGAGATTTGAGTACCGATTTCACGAATGTCCCAGCGACGCTTCTCAAAGAGAGCGGCGAGCACGTCCGGATTACTCAGAGCACGGAAAATAAGTGACGCGAGATCCGCCAATCCTGTGAAACCCAGGAACCAATCCCAGGTCGTTCGAAACAGCGATTGCGCGGGATGCAAGCTACGCAGTTAAAACAAAATGTTCCGTTCTCCCTCTCATGTCTCCGTAAAAGATACGGCTGCAAGAGACGAACGTCTTTCTTATCTTCTTCAATTATTTGCAAGCTTTTGCGGAATCTAGATTTACTGATCTGCAGTTCCAGCAGCTTTTTTTATACCGAAATCCGATCTAGTACTTCATACATTGCAATTGGATATCTCATTTAATTTTTAATAAATTTTTGTTTATCATAATTTATTAGAAAGCTGATGGTGTTGGAGTTGTAATTAAGAAGAACACAGAAACATGGCAATTTCACTGTCGAAGTAATAATATATAAAATGTCTGCCTACAAAATGATCAATGATTATCAAGAATGACTATAGTGAAAGTGTTAAAAATTTAAGTTGTTTTCCTTTTCTGATGCAAAAATACAACAATGTATTTCAACTAGAAAAATTATTATTGTATTTACAATAGTGTTATCTCCTTGAAATCGTGGACAATACCACCGCTTTTTTAGAGAGCCAGACTTTTTCATATCCTGACTATGACGGAAATGTCAATCCCCATCTCGAACGGAGACGTTTTCCGTCGGCCGTCGGCATCGTGTTCTCGCTCACATATTCCATACAATCCACCCTGTGAATCCACCCATGTTTTATTTCACTATCATTTGCCTTTATAGGCAACCCAAGGAAAAATAATACATATGTAGTTATTATACATATTACTGGTTTCACCTATGGTAACTAATTATTAAACTATTAGGTAAAGGTAGAAAGGTTTTGTATACTAACTGATAATTAAAATAAAATTATTTAATTTCAGGGCTATTTTTACCATACCACGATAGTACCTGTTTTTCTTTACAGATAAATCCTAATGTATCAAAGTATTGCTAAGCCGAAAGGACAATATAATCTTTTCAACTTCTACGGTTTGCTAGCAAATATTCATAGAAATAGTGTTTAGTCCGTTTGATTTGATTTGTCGTACAAGGGCATTGTAATCAATATCGCAACATCACAAAAAGGTTTCAGTGGAAACACGATATGAAGGAAAATATTTTTGCAGAAAATGCAATCAATTACATGTATAACATTGAAAACATACGGCTCTTAAATCGCTGTAAAAACGCTCTCAAAGTGTATTTGCCTTCAGCAATGTATTTTCTGATTTCTAATATCGAATGTTATTGGTATTGCAAGCGTTTTTATCGTAGAATAGCCTTACCTAATTTTACCACTTTCGTTGTATAAAAAGTCGTGCGTAGGGCTCCACACCCTATTTGATTAATATTTCCAAAGTTTTTGCTTTGAAGAACCATCATTACAAATTGTAATGTGACGATAATTTTAATGAAGTCCATTTAAACTAAAGTATGTAGATTTACCAACCAAAATATAAAAATAAGTTTTTATGAAAATTTATATAATAATATTTGAATTCTCCTCAGCTAACCCCATCATTTGATACTCAAATTCATATTGATATTCATAATTCATTTCATCAAGCCAGTTACAAGATACTGTCTTAATACAGAAAAAATAATTAGTAGGAACGCCATCTTAGATGATCCACCGTGTTGGAATTACAATGTAGTCACGTAGCTAAGCATGCATTGATATCCAATGCGTACTTCATTCACAACATACTTTATATCTAGGTTTGTCGATGTATCCTCTTCGTATGAAGAAACTGCTTAGACTAAAGCTCTTGTTACTATTTCGAGGCTAAGACCTCGGGTCTGGAGGAAGACCTTGTATACATTCTGGAGCGTGTCCTCCCATCCTGGCCATGACTATTTTCGGGCTCAGCTGGCTATCAATTAATACTAAAAGCACTAATTGGAATGTAATCGGAATGTCAACGTTATTATGTTACTAAGTGACAAATCCTTGAGCTACCACTAAATGGTCTCCAATAGTTGAGCAGTTATTGTCTATGTGCGACTGCAATAAATTATAAATTAAAATAATACTCCGAAAAAATATCTAATCCGTTTAATTAGAAATGTTGGAACTCCAGGTAGCTAAACCCTAGCCTTGAATGTTCTGGTAATTCGATACTTTTCCTGCAGGATAAACTTGTATCATTAATATTTTATCCGTTAACTTTCAGGCCTGGTTTATTTTTCGCTGCTTGGAGCATTATTGAGCATTGTTCTCATATCAACAATAGAAGAGTTTACTGTTGTAAACTACGACGACATATACTAGGCCAAGTACACATCTCACTCTTTTTCATGTGAACTCGGGATGAGTTTGGAAACAATAGATTCGATCTAGATCCTCGGGTGCCATGCGCCGGCGTTGAAACGCATTTCCCCTATGACCCTCAAGTGTCTATAATTTTTATTATTAACATACATACCCTTAAGCCATACCATAAGCCAGTTATGTTTAAGTCCCATGTCATCTCTTCTTTAGACTCCAGATATTCCATAGTTCGGCACTTTGATAGATCAAACTGTTGTGTCATATTGGGTTCCCATGTTTTATAAATTTATACCAGGTGTCTATAGAAAAGGCACACCTAACTGCTAAAGGTTATAGGGTTTTATGAATAACACCATGAGCATCTTGACATATAAAAGTATTTTATCCGTTTAGTCCTCTATTTAGTGCACTATTTAGAGTTAACTAAGTATTTTATACATTGGCTAGGTATTATATACATTCCCGGATTTTACAGAAGAACAGTGGCATAGAACATGTACTTTGTAATATTTCAAAGCGTAACAATATATTGCTTTCCAATCTTTTCGTCAACATATTATTTCGTAAAGCTACGAAAGGATAAACGAAAATAGCAACAGTTGTGCTCATTAGATCTGTAAATCCTCTTTGTTAAAGGAATAATGACCATTCAGTTAAGGATATCTCTTTAACGATGTTCTATTAGCGAAAACAGTTTGAATATATTTTTCCAGAATATCTTCTCAATTATTTTGGTAATTTTTATGATCGTAATGATGTGGTGCTTTCTTATTAAACATACATACATATGCTCACGCCTGTTTTCCCCGAAGGGGTAGGTGTTGTAATTTTGAACACCCACATTTCACCGAATATGATTAAGTGCCATCGCGACAGAGGGTGAGTCCATCGCCGTTCTTATTAAAATCAAATACAAATCTAAGAAAGGCACTACCTTACTCTTATTCCATTTTAGCTAGTGTAAGCCGGCTCGCTTCACCTCATCGGCCTACCAGGCACTATATATTAGCTCATACCTCATAAATACTGCGTCTGTCATCTGATGTCTGATTTATGGTCTATTTAATGAATATAATAATATCCGTAAGAATGGCACCAATGTAAATCAACACTCTGTTTCTGACTAAGCAATAGATATGTGTAATATATTAACTTGATTGGAAGCAGTTTGGTTAATATAACTCTCATAATTATTCGTGCATTGAATGATATAGGATTTTCACATGTAAGGGTTCTGTGGTGGTCTATGATACGCAATCTGCCAGTTCCAATCTAGCCACTGACGTCACACCACTGAACAGCATGACGATACATGCATACATCTGAGATGAAATACAGCGTGACCACACATGCATACGTCTGAGATGAAATCCAGCGTGGCGACACATGCATACATAGCTAAGCAAAAACGTCACTAAAATGTAAATACTTCAGACACCCACATTATTGCCAACTATGAAGTGGACGAGATCCGAAGACGGTGTGCAACCGCTGCAACACATAACCAAAAACGACAAGGTCCGACTAATTATGAGTCTTGTTTTTCCTATCTTCCTCTATGGACCCGAGACTTGGTCGTTCCGGCTACAAGATCGCCGCAAAATATATGCATTGGAAATGTGGAGTTGGAGACGCTTGCTAAAATTTTTTTGCGCAATTTGCACCAACGCTTCAATCCAGAAAGAGCTTAAAATTAAAGAAGGGCTTCGTTGACTGGCCAGATGATGATTGGACCTACTGGGTTAGACATATCCGAAACCAGGGGACTACAAGCTCTTCCCTATGGGCAAGATCTGCCGGCTTGTTCAGGGAGTATTTGAGGAGTCAGGTATGTAGAGCATAACGGCAAGGGTGGCATAAAAGATCCCAAGGATCGACGTGCTTCCGGGTAACCGGGCCCAATATTGCCACAACAAGATAAGATAAGAAGATCTGCCATACTGGTGAAGGAATTTCACGATTAAACCCTACCATAACCGCATTCTCCAAAATTACGACCACTCTATCCCGACTGCAAAGAAAATGTAAAAACCCTTCTCACTATCGCGAAACGTAACATACGTTCGTCATCGTAAAGCTGCAGCAATGGAAACAAAGTACAAGAGCGATCGAGACTGACTTACAAGTAGCTTTGAGATGGATCTATAGTGACAATTCAGGTCGTATATTTACCAGGGCATCAATGAGGCGTTTGTCATTCATATATTAATTGGGTCCTGCTGACTTCCTCTTGCCTTATACATTATTAGATTTCTTTACAATACTCATGTAAACGCTTCTGTACTTATCAATTACTTTTGGTATGAATAAATGGCGCGCAAATCCCCGCAAAACACTTTCAGTGCTGCATGTACTATACACTACAGGCTCATCTTATTCAGTCGCCGTTCGGCCGTCGAACGCAGAACACGTACAGACTGCGGTGATCCAATGTCTTCAACTCGCCTTAGTGGCGTAATATGTTGGATGAGTGAAATGTAGCATGTCGTTAAGATTAATTAAAGTAGATCTGTGTGTATAAAAATAAATGTTTTATCAAGCAATTATATTAAAGAAAACAAACAATTTACGTTGTTGATCATTTTATTTTATTTCAAGTTCTCAGGTCTCACTATTGTGACCTTACCTGATTAATGATAACCCATTTTCAGTCTGAGCAGGAAGATACAATGGTATCAATTCTAGACCTACCATCATAAAATATCGTTTACATCTTCAAAATCGGTCGAAATCATGAGGGTAAAAACATAGAACAAAGGGTAATTTTATTTGTAAATTTAAAATGAACAACTTCCGATAGCCGTATTCGTATAATGCTTTCCTCCTTTTTAGGTCTGTTTCAAAAAATATCAAATCTCGTGGGACTGTAAGTTTCGGCGGTGTTTGTATAAGATATTTTTGTTTCCATTCCATTGCATCGTTATCCGATTCCCATTTGATTGTTCGATATTTTGGAGCTATACAACTGGGGTACCTCCACCTCACAGAAGATTGCAGGCAAATAATGCTACCTTTGAGTAGTGTTGTGTTAGTAAGGTCGCCAGTACTCCACGCAGTGTAGGATTACAAGTTGAGTTGCTGTGTTACCAATAGTTGTCCTTATTAAGGCGCTAATGAGACTTGGTTTTGCACGCATTCATAACCTGCAGTGACCGCTTACCATACACTTATTTGACCACGTACTATACGATTGTTTGTTCCCTTAATAATATACAATAAAAAAGGTCGAAAAATAACAAAAAAAAAATTTAAAAGCATTCGAAAGCAAATGTTAATCATAACAATATATAGTGCAACGCATTTTTTTTTCTAAGATGACGTGTCACTCAGTTCTGAAATAAAAGTAGTGTACTATTATCATCCTGTGAGTTTTCACCGTCCGTTCGGAATTTGCCGTTTGATGCGAGCATAAAGGAATTAAAAAAATAACTACTTCCTCGGCTCTGTTGCCATTTGACTTTAGTACTGACTTTTTGATACCTGTAATGATGTAGTGTCGCGATGAATGGATAATATATATTTAACATTTAATGACATGCTATTGGAAATTTTATTTTTTAATATCGAGAAAATGGTTTTTACGAATCAATCAGGGAAGCACTTTGGATAGTGGTTTTTAGTGAAATTCAAGGAATTTCGCCTTAAAATAGCAAATAATTACGTGTTCAATAGCAATGTTCCGGGATATAAGATGAAATCTTTTTTTGATACAATTTTAGCACTCAATCAACTCAGTATCTTTCCTACACACACGCGACCTTGACACTGAAAAGGATCCAGTGAAGTAGGGACGAGGTTACTAGGACAAGTCAACGAACGCGGCGAGTGGCGTGAGGCGCGACCCTTTTTGTCTACTCACAGATCGTATAAGACAAACAAAACATTCTGCTTTGTTACGACACCCGAGTTACATTACAATTAATGTGTAAATACGAGGTGTTTTGATTTACATAGTAATATTAAAATGGCAGAGTAACTATTATGTAAGACTTAATCCACAGAAGCGCTCAGTAAATAACATATTTCTATCCCTTAAGCTCATTACTGAAGCTTATGTTACGGTAGCACTTTAATTAACAATTTCAAATAGGTTTACATGACTGCGTCATTACATTTACACAACCAATATTAACGTTTTTGCAATCCGATTATGTATAGTCCGAATCATATTCCGATGAACTTGATCATCGACATAAATGAAATATTTTGATAAACAAACCTAATAATTTTATGATAGGTGCACACCATCCCGATCCCCTTTTTAAAACAATAGCAAACCAACAGGTTGGATCAAGCGCGGCCTTGACATGTAGGACTCGCTGACGTAGGTAAGAGGTCAAAGGTATAAATGAGCCCAAACACGTCACTAAATCAAGACTTACCGAAGGTCGGCTGTCATACAACGGCGGAAACAGGCGCACGGACTTATATTCTCAACGGTGGAATTGAGGATTGAAGTTTGAATTTTACAGTGAAATCAAAATAGAGTTTTTCCTCACCAAGTTATTAAATTTGATTGGTAATAAAAGCCCACAAAAATATCTTACGCAAGAGACGTGACTGTTAAACTGAAAAATAATAACTGTAAATGTCTCTAATATAAAAATCTGCCACTGGCATACCTATTATAATATCTATGCAATCCCGCGCACCGCGCAATTTTGATGCGTTGTTGGGAAAATAATGCAATTATCGGGCGATATTTTAAATGGACGTGGAATTCAATATGCTTCCGTAGCTGGGGATTACTTTATGGGAGATAGGATACCTAGAAAAAAATAATTACTGTTGGCAAAAATATTGGAAACGCTTTCAAACCTTTTGAAACATGCTATGAAAAGTAAACTGTTGATGAGTTCTTTTATACCTGCATACACGATTTAAATGTTCATCAAGGTAAATCTTTTTCCAATATTTTACAATTCAGAGGTAGCGAGAGTACTGTGTTTGGGATTTTGTAATTTCGGAACATTTAAAGTAATTTAGATTAATTTATAAGTAATATTTTATCAATAGGTTACATAGAAACAACATTGTATGATATGAGTTCTCAGCTTGACTTTGCCTGCTAGCTACCTGGGAATTAAATGGTATCATAATTTCATTAGCTAGTCTAGTGCCTCAAGGTCTAGGAGCACTATTTGCCAGAGCTAATATTAATTCAATAAGCATCGAGTGCCAAACTGTATTCATAGAACTGGAATTGATCAAATGAAATAACTTTATTACACGGTAAAATACGCAGTAGCTACCGGTGAGGTCGTGGTGAAGTCCGAGACGCGACGGATGACAGGGTAGGAACATTGGATTTTCAATTAGAAATTGCATTTCGTGATTTCATCTAGATATCAATGTACAAAAAGCACTATTCAAGAGTCACTAGTCGCATTCAAGACTACTGAGAATTTAATCCTCAGTTTATTAAAACGAGTAACTGATATCTTAGAAATTTCAATTCAATTGTGCCGTATTTCATTGCAAAGAATATGCAAAACTTAGCACGTAACAAAAAAAAGCACGATTTAAATACATTTTAGTCCTGGGGGCTACTATCATCGTTATAGCGATGAGGTCTCGCTGACTTCCAAGCTTTCACGTTAGATTTTAGTAACAAAATTTGTCAATACTTTCTGATTAAATCGATAACGATAAGCCCGTCTATATGTATTTTAATGCAGTTGAAATTGTGGATGATTTTCTTCAATTACTTCTCACTAAGTAACACTGGTGTTTTCTTTATTCTTCCTAATACGCGCTTCTTTAAAGATTATAGTTGTCCCCTGTAAGGCTAGACAAAATAATATTCTCATTCCACAAAATTTGTGGAAATTACATAAATCAGGCACGTGACATAATAATGTGTAGTTCCCATGTATTTTATATCGTTACTATAAGCGAAGCGTGAGTATAACAAGAAAATCAGTAGGTACCTAAACCTGCTTCAACATATTTGGGTAAAAAGAACAAGTACAATTAGAATATTTATCTCACCGTCAATTTGACAAAGCAAATATCATTTCAATTGATAATAAGAACAGGTTTTCGCATTTAACATTTCAGTGGCGTAGATCACCCTACGTTTTCTCGTGATGCTTCTAATAATAACATTGAAAGGTTTATATTCACTTAATCGTTAAATATACAAGCTATTGTGAACAAGCTCTCGGGGTCTTCTTATAAGCCTTTCGGATTCCATCCTGACACGAAGCAATAGGTTTTAGGGCGATAATAATATCTTTAACTTATATCAAATTGTAACACGGTGATTCCTGTAGAGATACATAGATTTACTTGTGCCTGTTTTTTCCCAAAGTGTAGGCATATTTGCATATGTGCATATTGCGTGTACACCCAAATTGCACCAGTTAATTTCAGTCTTATAGCGCGCCTACGGTTCCTTTAACGGGGCACTAATCCAGAATCCATAACTAGTCAGTATTTTTCCACCGAACGATTAATTTTCATTATCATAAAAATTATAATGATAAACATCACTTCATCATTATTTCAGCATTACAGTGCCTACATATTATCCCATCATTCCAGCTACGCGCGGCTGATTGATGTGGCACGAACTTAATTCAATTTAAATACTGTGTATTCCTGAAAGCCCATTTTACAACTATTCACATTATATTTTGAGAAAATACTTACATCTGTTTCCAATTTCATAGTTATTACACATACTGAGATTACTTTCCGGTTACTTGGATTTACGAACACAAATCAACTCAATACATCACCTATACGGATTTACGATAACCTCTGAGAATGTCAGCTATAGTAAGGGTATATTTATATAATGATTAATTATTGTGTGTTACGGGAAACCATTATCGAGGAATTTTTTTAACGCCCAAATTACTAATGTTTTAATTGTTTTGCAAGAGAGCGTATAAACGTGACTTATTATCAACTCAGTGTCAAGTGTTCTAAAAGAAATTAGATTTTCTAACGTCAGCTATCAGAGTTAAACTAGTCACAATGTCTGACTGGCGCGTCCTGTTACATGTGCGCATAGCTTAATATAATTAAGGCTCTGCGGAAAATTGGTCTGACAAAGTGTATGCTGACTGCAGCCTTAACTTTGATATTTTTCAGGGCTTCGTGATCGCCTTTGTTGTATTAATTAAAATAATTGAATCTTTAAATGTATTGCAAGTGCAGAATATCCCTGCTATAAATGAGCAAAAGAGAGCTATGAGACAAAAGAGTTTATCTCGAGCACGGGACTTGTACAAACTGCTGACCAAAAATAGTGGAAATAACGAAGCGAAAAAATCATTAAGGTCTGCCGGAACTGAAGATGTTGTCAACTTAGGAGTGAGAGAAGAGCAAGCAGGTCTAATTGAAAAAGAATTGAAAGACGCCCTATCCCAGCAGAAATCCGCTTTATTGGATAATCCATACGTCACAAAACAAGGTAGAAATGATTTCCTTGTAATGAATCCGGAGCGAAATGATCAGTTCGTGACAGTAATTCCGAATGATATCTACTACAACATTGAGAAGAAGTGTGTCAATTGGTTGGATGACTGTAGTTTGAAAGGTATACGAGCAAGGCTACTCAGTGGTGTACAATCCCCGTATAAGTAGGTTTTATTACATTAATGTATCTAAGACTGTGTCTATGCACAGCAACGTTCAGTTTTGTCATTAAAAACCACCTTAAATGATTTCTTTCAATACACGCTACATTCAATGAATATTTCGATATCCTATCCGCTATATGATAAATCATAGCAAACTTTACAGTGTTGCGCTTTTCAAGCAATTAGTTGCAACTTAATTCTGAAGCTGTGATGATATAAATTAAATTTATAAACCTGTTCAGCAAACTCACTTTGCGAATACTATTGCATTCAGGGGCTGATTCATAGTCGTGGTACAGTCAGTACGGGCTCCTATTTAGTCAAATAGTAGTTGCCATTTGTATACTAGAGCATTACGCCCATGGGGTGGTAATTATTCCCCCTGAATCCGTCGTTAATAGCATACCTATACTTCTTCTTCTTGTAATATTGTGATCTAAACAAAACATCATGTTATTCCTGAAACGAACCATATGAATTTTATTCTGCTTAATAGTCTTATGAATACAAAACTGAAAAGAAGTGTTGTAAATCCGCAATTCCATTTACAATGCTTATAGCGACTGAAAGAAGTATATACAAAGGGATTTATGAAAACGATGGTCACCTCGAGCCTTACAATGCTAGTGCGGCCGTGTAGATAGGTTATACCATTTTCATCTTTTATAGCCATTCGAACATTGGAATTTAATCTTTTCATTCTTAGATATTGTAAAGAGCAAAGTAATTAACACATTTTTGAAAAGAATTATCGCTTTATTTCTTGTCAGGTTCTTGAGGCCTAACATCATCATCATTGGATTAAGAAGACCGCATTTGACGTTTAATTTTGGTGCCGTAAATTAATCGTCAAGGCTAAGAAGTTCTGCTTGAACGATCAAATAAAGCGCTTTAAAAGTATCTTCGCTTTGAGGACTTTTAAAAATTTTATATTTTTATATTTAGAACAATTATTTAATGGGGCATATTAGATTAATTTACAATATTAACAAATATACATTAATGTAAGTCCAGTAAAATAAAAAAAATTATAAGTAAATTATATTTAGAACACCGATATTCAATTCAATCAAGTGTAATTTTACCTACCTGAATGCAGGGACGAACTTGAATTCAGGCAAGTTCATCGTAGCATGAACTTGCACCACCGCAATGCCATACGAGTAAATGTATATTCGCTCGTGTGGCATTACCTGCTATAATTATTATAGCATAGTCGGCATGTTTGCATGCATTCAAACGCAAGTATATGTGCCAAATGCACAGTCACATGATCAAAGTTACCAAAGCAAAGCTTAGAATAGCTTTGCTTTCTATCTTAACTACAGATAAAGGACTGGGTGTGTAAACATTTTCGAGGATTAATGCCTTTTAGTAATCGAATTTGATATAATAATAAAATTAGTAAATAAGTCGCTATTTCATTTTTCGTTATTTCCAGTTTAGATAATAATCCAGACAGCATTAGACCAGTTAATAGGAAGAGGCTCGCCCACTAATACTTGGGACTCTAAAACATAATTGGAGAATATGTGGGTGTACTATTAGTACACATATCGATTACGCTGGGATTCATTTTACGTATATAACAGGGATCGATGACGCTATTTACTGTACGCTTAAGCGGTTCCCTCATAATCGCTAATATCAACATTGCGCATTGTCAGTGTCCAAAATTTTTGTTTGTTGTAGATTTTTTTCCTTGTCTTTGGTTTTGTGCTGGAATGCGAAATTTCTCTTTATACGATTTAATATAGGTACATATTTTTACTCAAGCTTTATAGTTAGCCCCCAACGCGTAGATGTTTATTATTAGTCGAGTATGATACTTAGAAAACGGTTTTTAATCCTTTCTAATTCATATCCAATTTTAAAAATGATCTGTCCAAGAGATTATGTTTGATTTATATTCATGTGCACAATAAAAGGTCGCAACCCTACGATGGTAGCGCCAGACGTTCGGGATTAGTTGCGAGGATAGAGAAATCACAAGCACAAAGTGCTTTCGTAATTCACATCTCCCTTTGAGAAGGTGTTTTTACAAACACACTAAGGGATGACCCTGTCATAAAAGACCCTGCAAAAAGTGAAAGTAATACCTACTTACTTCGGGCTCCAAGGTGATCCCGCTTTACATCGCCTGAGTTTCAAACCATAATCGAAATTAGATACCTATTTATACTCCATGAAACAATTTATATGCTGCTTGCCATGATAGTTTCACTCATTTATGAGACAGATGTGTGTGACGTACTGTCACTGTCGCACAACTGAATTAACATTGCAATAAGAGGTTAGGCCCCTGGTAAGGCACTTATGAATGTCGAGGAATTTACCACGTCTTTATTTATTAATTACGTCAATTAGACCTTAGATAGTCTTAGAAGGTCTTAGATAGCAATAAACTAACAGTCTCTTCCATTATGAATTTGTGGCATCCAAAAGGACGTACCTTATTCAAGTGCTTTGTGGTTATAATATTTGAAGGAATGTTTAAGGGGTAGGTGGAGGCTTACATCCCATACGAACATTAAAACTACAAGCGAGGTATTTTATTATATATCTTGACTGCGATCAATAGCTATCCAAGTTATTAATCGCATCCGAATGAGAAGTTATTTCGATTGCAAAGCAAGCCTCTGCAGGTCCTTGATGAAATCTGTTGAACTATAAGCGGAATTATTCAGTAGATTGGCGTTATTTCGATTTTCTAGCGTAAATACGAAGCACTATTACACAAGATTAGCTACTCTGAATCGGCGTTAAATTATTGCATTTTCGGATGATGAATTAATTGGATTGCATTCAATCTAAACTTCACCGATTAAAGGTATTATTAACAATCATCAGCTTTTCAAAGAGTTGGCACGTCGTCTGGTAGAAGCCTCTCGTGACAAGAGAGCTGGGGCTTTTCTCGCCCAGAGAATCAGCATTGCTATTCAACGTGGCAATGCTGCCAGCCTTCTTGGCACGATCCCGAGAGACACCGACTTGGGACAAGTTTTCTACCTTTAATTAGTTTTAAGTACTGTTCCTTGTATATATCATTAAGATTTTATTGAATAAAATAAAAGTATTAACTGTCATATCCGTATAATAAATGTCTTGAGGCAGATATTATTTGATAATATTTGTTCTTCAAATTGTGCAATTGCGAGCTGATTGGTTAAGATCTTCGCCAGTCGTTCGTAATTAGTTACTAAAGTAAGAAATGACAATTTGCTTAAAGTTGTTCGCGTAAACAACTTATTGAACAAAATATTTAAAGGCCAGTTTACGATATATTCTCAGCTATAAATATGCAAAATTTTATATTAGTAGGTGATTGTATTTAGGTATGCTATATATACTTTATAAAGGTATGGTAGACACATTTCACAGAAACAAGATTTTATGTTTCCATCTTACCTTGCCTTATTGGTACAAGGGGCAACAATGATAAAGCAAGGCGTATAACGTAGTAAGTTCTTAGCACTGATGTTGAATTTTACGGTACCAAAATGAAACAGATGATGGTAGGCCCCGGGTACCAAAGAGAAGATTGATTGTTAGTTTAGATATATATGTCAGAAAATTCTCACAACAAGCTACGATATCTAGCACAATCACCAAGTTTTTTTTATGCATGAAAAATTCGGACTCAGCGAGTTCTACTATAAAAAATATGATGTACAATATCGTTATGATGAAAAGAGCCATTCCGGTACAGAGAATAAATGGCACGTTGGTAAAATTGGTGCTATGGTGGGTGTTCAATTCTATAGCACGTTCCTTATATTAAATCCGATCAAGTGCGACGAATCGTTCACCGAGGGTTCCGTACCCCAACACAATTCATTTATATTCGTAAATCCGCTAAACGTGTTCTAATCACTTTCATAAAGCTCATTTTATACTAACCACCAACCTTGGTAAGGTTATTTGTTAATTTCTCAAAACAATGTTGTTCGGTGCTATAGTTTCATTTTACTTGTCAAACTAATTTAAATTTTATACAAATTTTTTTTGGAAATATGCTGCCGTCTCAAACATAGGTAATAATACCGTGATTGCCTTGTTGATACAGTGGTTACTAGCGCTACTGCGGACCACGATGTCCTGGGTTGGAGGTTTTATCATCAGTGATTTCCCAGTAACAGCTCAGAGTCTGGATTAGTAGGACTTATAATGGCGCGGAAATATAACTGGCGAGATGTAGGTGTACTGCACTAAGTGCACCTCTGCATACCATTTCGGGGAATACAATGTATGTTCGATATAAAGGAGTGACAGACATTACGTGGATCAAGTATGTGACTTGTTACAACGCTAACGAAATTACATAGCTTGGTGTAATTTGGTATAGTTTAGAGACGAGTTGAGCTCAGAAAAACTATGAACACATTCCAAATTACATTAATACGCAAACGAAAAAAGACTATCTAAACTCTGGGTACGGAGCGAGTCGGTACCATAAGGATGCCATATTACCCCGAGAGTCTGAGAGACAGACAGCCTTACAAAGTAGTATTCCTGTACATGTAGGTACATGAAAATATCGAATTAAATATTTTCCACGGCGTAGGTGTGCGAACTTGCACAAGGACGTTGTGTTATGTGTCCTATATATAGAGTTCATGACGTACGAGCAAATATAACACAGATACTCTGTATTAAAAAAAAAAAGTTTTTCTATCTCAGTTATGAGGTTTCATATTAATTTGACTTTGATTGATTTACGATAAAACGAAAGATTAATAATGTCTACGAAGTGATTAGTTTCATCACAAATTTATATTTAACATCTTTATTTCACTTCTCACAGAAAATTGTCTTTATTAAAATTATATGAGTTTCACTTCTCAATCAATTAAAAATTCGACGTGACAGTACTAGTATAATAAACACCGTAAGGTATCCTTCAAGCCGTTGGAGCTAACAATTATCCCAAATAAGAAAAAAAATTGGTGTAGGCCGTAATCCCAAATCAAAGTATTTCGTCGAAAGACGTTTGATATCAATAAGCTACGATGAGCATTGACTTAGTTTGTGTACGGATACGTGCCTTCTCATTTTACACTGATCATAAGGAATTCGACAATTGTGTAGATGGAAGGATGAGTATTTATATCTCTTGTATCTTATATTTCTATTCTTATCTCGATATTTATGTAGGACTAACTGTGCCCCGCGGTTTAATCCGCGTAGATTTCATCCTTATTGTCGCGGAACCCTAATATTTTTAATAAATAAAAGTAGCCTAAGTTACTCCTTGAAACATCAGCTACCTGCCAGTGAAAATCCCATTAAAATCGGTCCAGCCGTTTCGGAGATTAGCTGGAACAAACAGATGACTGACAGACAGACAGACAGAGAAAAAAAATATAAATTAGTTTTTCTATATCTGTACCGTATATACTTTCATACGCATTTAGTTAAAAGCTATAATTTTGGAATAACAAACAGACACTTCTGTATAGATATAGATGTACAGATGTATAGATTAACTTTTTTGTTTAAATTTATTGCACAACAGCTACACAACAGTCAATGTGTTTACTGAGCGTTTGCTCACACCTATATACTCCCGAGGACAATACATGTTGCTATTATAGTATACCGTAGTAGTTCCGCTATGTTTATTATTAGTAGTATTACTTCGGGCTCTTACTACGGGCAAATATAGATGGAAAAACCTAAAACAATTTGCCTCGCTTAGGAATCGACTCCAGTCAATAAGGTTTCTCAGCGCCGTACCTTCGTCGAGTTTTGTTTTTAAAGATATGAAATTGAAACTTATCTTCTATGTATTATGTATCAATGGGAAACCGTAGTGATAACGCGGCAGTAGCCTGATTTACGTAAAACAAGCAATCGAAATATAATTGAATTAAATGAATTGAAATTCATTAAAGTCGATCGATAAATTCCTATCGAAATATAGAATTCACGGACTTTGAGTCAATATGTTATTTGTTCGATACATTGGAGTGTTGGCATGCAATCATTCATAAAGGCCTCTTTACCAATCCATGCCCCCCAGCGCTACGTGTCGCTCCCGTATCGGCCTTGTTAGCCATTAGCAAAGTGCCGATAGAATTTCTGTAAATCATCTGTCATGGCTAATTACTACATTGAATACTACCTATAACGCTGTCAACGACTCAATAGCTACGAAATCGTTGCGATTTTCATTACGTGCATCAGACTGCAGGACCTCGTGTTCGGTAGTAGCATTTGAGATCACTAGACCAATGAGGCAGTCATTGGACACGGTACTGTGCACATTATTAACATTATATGCTGACACTTTTGGATATAATGGCAAACATCTGCAACATATTTCCTGGCAATATTTAATATTTTAAACTTACACGACTTACACATTGAAAAACGGCTCTTAAACGCGTTGATTTAACTCGACCTTATGACCAGTAAGTGACCACAACCACAACTTGTTTTCAAAATCTTCGCATCGATCCTGGCATCGACGGTAACTGCAGCATAATTCACCGTTCGCATCAAGTTCCGATTATAATTTAATATGAGAAGAGTTTTACTCCGAGTTCAGCACTAGCTAAACGAGTCTTCATAATTGAAGTTGATCCTTTTGTCATCCTCACTTTGGGCATTCTTTAGCGTCTTAAGTAATTAAGTACCTACTAGAATTAGTTCAACATTAAATATTCTATTTAAATCAATAAATTATATTTTTTTTAAACTGACAGTTAAATTTGCTCCTACTGGGACGTTCTGAAATAACAAAATGTACCGCACATAATTGATCATACCTATTAGAAATAAACAGCTTAACCCAAATCGATATCTGTCGGGGTCGTGCCAAGAAGGCTGGTAGCATATACCAAATAAGCACGGCAAATAGCATGTTGATTCTCTGAGTGAGAAATGCCCCGTTTGCCATGAGATGCCTCCTACAGTATGACGTGCAACCTCTCAAAAAATATGTTGAGCCATGGTATTCATTATTGACATTTTGTTGGACGGAATTGTATCGTCATTTTCATTTCCAAATTACTCGTTATAAGTGAGTAGGCTTTACAAGAGCTAAAGTACTCCTTTCAGGGAAAAACAGATTAACATTTAGGTACTGGAATGAATTTATGATGTTACAAGCTACTTCAGATAAAGTGGAATTAAATTTTTGCTACTGAGAAATATCTCATAGCATTTATGAATATTTCACTACTCGTAAATTATTTTTTCAGCTGTATTACTGAGTTTACTAGAATCAATTTGTGAAGCTACAAATTTCATGGAATAAATAAAATCTGACAAATAAATCGTAGCAATAATACAAAGAATTATTTTTTTAATACATATTTACCTATACCTGCATATTCGGTAATAACTTATATCAGCTGCTTCTGTATTCTCTTCCCATCTCTATTGCTTAGGTATACATACTACTTAACTAATATTTTATTACCATTCCTAGTTAACTCCGTGAACGTAACTAGTTATGAGGCGACATTTGAACATCGATCGTGGACGCGAGGAGGGAGAGAATGCAATATTGAACCTAGCTGGTAAGGTCTGATTAGGAGTTAGGCATTTTCAGATTCAACTACTTTTCTGCGTGCAAAAGGTAAACTTTGAAAGAGATTTTTTTATATTATGACAGTTTTTTTTTTCTGATGGTTATTATTTTTCTTAAAGCTACTTTTAGCACGCCATCATTTTCTCTATGTAAGCTTCTTTGTTAATAGGTAGGTTAACATCTAAAAGCCTTAAAATTTTAGCCCTAAACGTATGAATGAGGTCAAAGTGAAAATGTTATTTATGTTATCCACATACAAAGACTTCACACAGAAATAAAAGCTGCCCCAGCGCGCTGTAATTTACACGGTATCAAAAAAAAAAAACAAGCAGGAGTGGATCAGACGAATGGATCATATCGGAATCTACCTAATGGCTTCAATTTGATGTACCTCAAAAACCGGAACCCCAAAGATACAGTCAATATTGACTCCTCGTAGCCTTGTGCACGTATTCACACGCGTGCTGTTAATTGTAGTGTGAATTAGTAGTGTGACGTTTGATATGATTTAGTTAAATTCATCGTATCTATGGTTTAGCACGATGCCGACGTTATCATTTTCGGTTGCATAATTTTACACCCTAATATGTCAAACCTATTAAGATATAAAACTAATTATATGAAATTAAAATCATGAAATAAATAACTCCTGACATAGCTAAGAACACTCGATCAAGGGACCAACTATGATCGTTTAAGCAGCGCGTACTAATAACTTCTTAACTGTGATGTTTTATTATACGTTACCAAAATGAAACGTCTAAGCTCAGAAGTTCTTAATAAGCTCTGCTCAAACCGAGAATGGTAGGCTCCCCAAGTCACCTTTCAAATAAAAATACATAAACACCTACTAAGCCACAGACAGATACAAGTCACATACGTTACATTTATAACATCCCGTCCTTTTACGTCGGGGGTTAAAATAGAAATGTAAATGTAGCTTGTGATAGGAAAATCCAACCGACGGAATACATATATATCAATGTTTATCTAATTAATATGTTCTGAACATGTGTTATAAAAATAAAGGGTTGCAAACCGAACATATTTGTGGAATTGAAGGCAGACAGAGTTAATTGACACGTAACTGACGGCTTATATATTTTAGTCCAACAAATAACTTCAAATGTATTGGATTGACTTCGTATCTGGCTACGAATATAGATTAAACGCGGACTATGCCGACAAAGTAACATCATATGTATTTAAAAGTACAAAGTTATAATTTTTGTTAATGCAAGCGGCAACTACGAAGGCTTGAGATATTAAAAAAAATTTTTGATCTACGGTAATACTCAGTGAGTCAGCGCATTTTAAGTATAGGTTTTACCATGTTTTTTCGGTGACACTTTCGTTTTCGAATTAAGTAGTATTAAGTATTAAGACAATACCTATAGATTTTCACAGATTTTATAATTCACTCATTCTATCTCTATTTCTTTTAACAAGCATTACAATTCTGAATATAAATAATGTCTAAATCGTACGAAAACGTGATGCCTGCATGCGGCCACCGTGCAGCCTTAAGTGCCGCTATCGATATTTATAAACGTAGCAATATACTCACAGAATCGATTCGCCCAGACAGTAACATTGGGGTTACGTGGTTACAGGTCTAAAGTTGAACGCTTGTGTGCCACCTTCATATACGAAAATACACACACCCACTTACTTATAATTACAAAACCAAAATGTTAACTGATAGTCTTGTCATAATTAGAACATCAGTGTCATTTTATCCCCGGTGGGCACATATTGGTTGCAAGTGCGACTAAATGTTATAAATAATATTATTGCCATTATACTCTAACGTACACAAGATTATTGTGAGACTCGTTATCTTATTTCGTTTTTTTTTTTAAGTAGCGTGATATTCTAATAAGTGGTCATTGCAACCTATGGAAGAATTATAAAAATCCATCAATTTCAAATTGTGTATTTTGGGTTGACACGACAAGCACCGTGCTAAAGTACACTCACACATAGGCCCTCAATGACGGATTCACGCACGCTAAGATAGAGTACAAAACATACTGCGTGAGTACAACGGGGCATGTTATTCTCAAGCGCAAACATGTGTGAGTGCACTTGCCACGTGCCACTTGTAATTTGATCTCTTGTGGAATATTTACTCATGTGTCCGAAGTTTGAAGTCAAAGCAAATGAGATCCTCATTAACCGCAAATATTTTAGCAGTTTCGTGAAACGTATAAGGTATCCCTGTAATATAAAGTCTTTCCGAAACAAGTATTCAAGCAATTATCAACTCAAGAAAATATAATCAGATAACTTCTATACAATGTAATAAAATGCTATTATATTAGATTTCAATACCGGATTCAGAAATAAATATTGTTTTTTATTCCTCATATTGCTGTATGTAAAACTATCGCTTACTTTGATTGGTAACGTATTAATTGATCTGGGGATCACGTGGGTTGTGATTTTCTATCCGCTTTTTGTGAAAGCCAGTTTCCACCCACTGGAAGAAGCACTAATTGGGGATACCTGATAACTAAGTAGCGCTTTTACTTTGTTTCTTACGTGCCCTCTATATAAAGCCCGGGCTACTATATGATAAAAAAGCTTATAGCTAGTGAAAAGTAGCATTTTCTTCCCATAAATGTTTTTCGATGGCGTGACCAATAATAGAAATATGGATTAATTCATATATATAGATATAAGAATGTTTTACGATACCTTTGTGTTTTGAAAGCGACGATGTCAATTGATATGAGGTCCTAGAATAATTCTGATTCATGTAAAAAATAATAAGGTATCTACGAAAGAAACACGTAAGGCGTAGATGACTATTTGTGTTGTTAACTAATGATTATTATAATTTTAATTATTGTTTATTGTTTTTCTAAAACTGACTCTTTTCCTACTGCCAGAAATACCTACATAATATTTTATAACTGCGTATTTATTCGGAAATATTTAATGTACCAACCATACTTGGAGATATAAAATCTGTTCATTAAAGTATCGTTTCCCTACAACGTTGAATTACGTTGAAGTCATTAATGTTTGAATAAAAATGATCTTTCCTGGTGGGCACACCTGGTGTACTTTATGTCAGTTTGTAAATATTCAATCGTTATCACTTGACATTGCGTTTTAGCGAACTATTCCGAGCGTGGCTCAAATGTGTTGATCCGCTATTTTTAGCATTCAACCACAATCCGCCTCCGAAAATGTATCAAAGCATTTTGGGCCACGCTAAATCGCAAAGTCAAGCGACGACGTGTGAACTGAGTGCCTTGTGCTTAAAATGGCCGTCAGAAGTCGTCGCGTCGACGTAAACGCAGATTTGTATGGGCTCACAATAGTGTCATCTTTAGGCCGACAGAGACGCTGTTCCGATCCTATACAAATATGCGTTTACTTCGTTGCGGTGACTTGTGACGGCGGCAGGGTAAAACTCGCACTAGGCACTCCGAACTTGTTAAAACTTTTACTTGGGGCATTAGCACCGTCATGAGTTTTGAGGGCTGTCTTTGAATGCGCATTAGTATTTTTTCGGATCTTGTATGGCGCGATCACGAACAAATACAAGCGCAACTATCCCTGCTAGATATATTCCATAGATATATGCTATATATATTCGCTGATCTCTCGAAGCTGGCACCTGTAATTGTGCGTTTGGTCAATCAGGCGAAATAGCGCCTTATGGGTTGCCATAGTAACACAATTTATTTCATAACTCTGTACCATAGTATACACAATATGAGCTTAGGCATATATACATATGGGTCTGGGGGCCTCACATCGTCGGTTTAAGCAGAGCTTAATAAGAGCAGAGTTTATTAAGAACTTCTGAGCTTTGACGTTTCATTTTGGAACCGTAAAATAAAACTGATATAGTTGGCCCCCTGTAGGCGTCATAAGGAGAATAAAGCATTAATAATAAGATCGCAAAAACTATCAAACACCATGGGTGTTTTTATAACGTAATCACCGTATAGTTGGAGCAGTCATCTGCATAGAACTTTAACGCGCAAAATGAAGAAATATTGGTTCCAGTTGGTGCATTTGCTGCATAAATTGAAATAAACACGACGCCGGCCGCACAGAAACATAAATGAGCTTGTGACTTTATCGTCCTGCCGTCGTGCGTCACACTGCGCTCTCGACTAGTCTCGACTAATCTTTTTAAGATTGGAAAAATCGCAGCACGACACCCGTACAGTGCAATACCAAACGCTCAATTTGAAAACCCTTGGTTGAAGCGAAGTCAACACATCACTATGTTATCATTCAATATGTTTTTCACCTCCCTACCTATAACAGGACGAGCAAGCTCTACGTTCAGGGCCGAATGTAACATACATTTAACCCGATCGATGACTACAATGTCAAGCCATTACGATGCAGGCGGATCGCTAAAGTATAATACATATGCACGTTGAAGTCCTAAATTTGATTTATCCATGCAATTGTTCATCATACTTTCTGGAAATGAATGTAACTCGTCGTAAAAAAATAATACCGTTAATTTTGAGATATTAACCGTGGCCTCACTGCTATTGACCCACCGTGGGTCCACGTTTTTTTCTCCCTTTAAGTGCCTATCCTGGTTGAATAATTATTTTTGTTTTGTATGTCTATGCGGGCTTGTGCCAAAAAACGTATCTTTAATTGGAACTACCAATTATAAACTTCAAATCATTAAGTATTATTTGAGAGCAAAAATATTTTTTTCAAACCACACACATTTTTTTGTAGTGAAAACTAAGACTTTGTTTTCATGAATGAATCAATGCGTGTCTCTCAAATTGAATTCACATCACGCACGCGTCTCTTCAACGTTAAATAAAAAGCAAAGAACGGTTGATGTGCCTAATCCTTTTAAAGTGCTGCAATTCTATCTAGAGAGTAAATGTAGGTATGTATGAAGGTATGTATGCAAACTCGCGCTATCTCTGATGATTACTTAGGTGCCAACGTGGCAGTAATGTGTGCAGAGATGACGTTAAGCGTAGACAAAATGGACTCACAATTCTGGTGTGAATATTATTATTCGTCGTAAAACAGTAAGTTTTGTTGAACCACGGATAATGCAATTTTTTTTAAGTTGATGAATAAGCAATTAAAATTCGTTAAATGGATCTTGCCAATGTGGACATGAACTAGGTCATGTTTCGCTACAGTTAGGGTGCTTATAATGTACCTGTACTGTGCTTCATCGACGTGACGATAATAATCACGTGAATAAAAGAAAAGTATGTATGGGTAGCTGAAGATTTTAGATCTATTCTCGACGTAAAATGTACGCAAGAACGTCGCCCGGCTGTCTAGTATTAAGTACTTACACCTTTATAATAGAATATGAGTATTGATTAAATTAATATTGTTACATAAATATATAAAGTAGAACATACTATTTTTACTTACTTTTGTTCATTGGAACTGTGACCTTGGGTTTGTCTTACGTCAAAATAGTAAGATATTTTTGTAAAGAGAATAATGTGGGTGATAAGTTTCTTATCGGGTTTTTTCTGTAAAAGCCACCTTCCAAAAATGGCGATAGCATTTAAAATTCTGTACTTATTTGTCATTCTGCCGATTTGTTAAAGTCTAATCTAGTGAAGATAGTTTTGAGTATATAATATTATAGTATTTCGAGAAAACAAAATAATAATTTTGTGGCAACTTGATAATGTAAAGTGTGTAGTCGGCTCAGGGGGTCTACCATCATCCGTTAAAGTAGAGCGTATTGAAAACTTCTGGGTTTTGACGTTTCATTTTGGTACCGTAAACGTCAAAGCTAAGAAGTTCTTAATACACGCTGCTTAAACGATCACAGTTGGCCACCAGCTTCAAAACTCTGACGTAGTATATATACAGGTTATTAATCTATAAACTAGCTAGTGAGTATGTAATGGAAAATATAACAGTATGAAATGAATATATGTAAAAAAAATATTGCTAATAAAAGATTTACGATAATTTTAAAGCCTATTAATGCTCATACTAACCAGATAGCAGCATTGTACTTGCGGAAAGTAGTAGAATTTTGTTTAAAGTCTATTTTTAATATTGGTGTACCTATTGAATATAACTGAACATGTAAGATTTTTCTAAGTATAAATTAGTAACATAGTAATACGTGAATTTTCAGCACTGCATAACAGTGGACTGTAAATTTTGTCACTATCTCGAAATCTAAGTATGAATTGGTGAACAAATTTAATTTCATGAAAGTAAAATTATAATTTCAGGAACACAGTCATATATTCATTTTTTACAACAAGTTTAAAACTGGACACCTTAGCAAAATCTCGTTATTTCGAAGCTACCTCTTTATTCTACGCGGACCCAAAAGGAAGAGTACTCTTCGTTACTGACCGCGTGCCTCAGGCCACGGAACAACTCATACGGACTGATATAAGCAGGAATTTTAACAAAACGGTTTTTACTATAGTCAGACCTGTATTTTCTAAATTGTCTTTGTTACTTCCGAGGGAGCGTCAGATTATTCATTTAAAAGAAAAGCATCCACTTTTATACGCAAGTAACATTCCTAGTTTAAGTAGAAGGAACACATTGTTGCAACTTTGGCAATACGTGATCAACCAGAAGTATACATCAACAACACCTGCAATTCACTTAAACAAAGAGGCCGACACCGAGACGACTTCAATTAAAATTCAAATGAATAATAACTTTTAACTAACCCAAGATGTCTCTTCACCCAGATGACTTCTCGCCAATGGATGTGTGTGTGCTATCAGTCTGCACCATCGTTTCTTGAGCTGCCATGTTCATCATTTAAGGGTCCGGTTATGCCAAGACACCCACGCATAGTTAACTGGGTATCATAAACGACTATCGTTATTTATGCCGCAACAAATTTCAATTAGGTCAAGTAGTTTCGGAGCCTATTCAATGCAAACATTAAAGCCTTTCCTCATATATTGGTATAGATTTTCACAACTAAAATGCTTTTTCTTATTAATTCCAAAACCATATATTAATTGGTAGAGTGTAGCGATTCTTTTATGTAATAACAATAATGTCAAATGGTATTCAATTTTAAAGTGGCTTATATTTATTGACATACTCGTATAGCTGTAGGTTTAATAAAGTTCGTTTCTAAACAGACAGAAAATTAGACGGGCAGCCAGACGGTCTTATTATGGCTTCGCGTACCTATTCAATACCTGCCCCCAAGGACTATGTACGCTTTTCTAAAGATCTAAACAACTTACATTTTATACGGAGTATGCCTCTCAAGGCGACCAATTAGGGCTTTTCAGTCCCTGCAATTGATTATTTTATATTCAATGTGTGAGGTTACTATAGATAACTACTTATATAGGATTGAAAAACTTCATTGGGATATTGTAATGATACATTACTCACTTAATATGTATGGAAAGTAAACTTCTCGTCTCATATAATTACAAGGCAGATATTAATACATTTTTAACCAACGTTCATGTCAAATGTATATGAAGGTAATAATAATCCTAGTTGGACACCTACATAGGGACGGAATCTATAAGTTTTATTCTTGGTGATGATCCTAGGGGCCAGTGGGTCTTTACTATTTCTCCCTGCAACTTTACTCGCGTGCTATTATGGATCCCTAACTTAACTTGATTATAAACTGTAGACTCCTGTTTTTCACCCCTTTAAGAATATTCAAAAGATTCAGCTCTAATGCCTCTCTCACGCTTCTCACAATAATATGAACATACCTTCACACCACCCGCGTTTCTAAAGAATCAGTCTGTCAATAAGTTTCTTCTGTTTTTTTGGTGTTTTCTCGTATAATAGGGATAAAGTTAGTTGAAGTTGGGTACTCAGCTATACTATACCAAACAACGATGTGTCGTTGTATAAAAAGTACCTAAAATAGGTGTATTTTAGGTAATTTTTCACGTTACGTGTCTGAGAGACGGACACATCTATACTCTATACAGATATACAGATAAATAAAATTGAAGTGTCTGTTTGTAATTCCATAATAACAGCTTTTCACTAAATGCATATGAAAGGATAAACGCTACTGGCACTGAAAAACTAAGTTTTAATTTTTTTCTCTGTCTGTCTGTCTGTTTGTTCCGTAATCTCTGAAACGGCTGGACCTATTTTAACGGGACTTTCACTGGCAGGTAGCTGATGTTTCAAGGAGTAACTTAGGCTACTTTTATTTATTACAAATATTAGGGTTCCGCGACACGAAGCATGAAACTAAATCTATGCTAAAAACCATGTTTCAGTTTCAGTATTTGGTTACTATTTATACACCCGTAAAAATTATCTTACTCTCTTATGTCGATATGTTACACGGTCTCGTTACTCTCTGCTCTGGTTATCTAGTCGTGTTCCAGACGGATTATACCCTTCTTTGTTTTGAGAAAATTACAGGTCGAGTAAAAAAAAACAATTGATATATTCATATACTTTCATTTCTTTTATTGTTAGTTGCATTTGTTCATTTTAGCGATACATTGACAGTATAGTTTCAGTTTAAGTTAATAGTCAAATTGTACATTTTACATACAATACAATATAATATTTATTTATAATATATAATTGTGACCATACATCAGTACATTTAGCCACGGGATGTGTTAAATTACATAGTATTATATACATTCGTTATTCATAAATGCTGTACTTATTGATAATTCGACATGATTCTGTATTAGTATGATAAACGTGTCAACCGTCAAAAAGCTAAATGCCACCAAAATGAAGTATTAACTATAAATGAACAAACTGTAAGTACTTACATTACGTAAAGAGAACAATGTCTTTACTAAGTAACTAGTACATAAAAGCAAACATAAATGGCAGTAACAGCAAGAGAATACGTACAAATTCAATCACTTTTGGCACAAATATTACGTTACAGATACACTAGACGTTTATATTTTCGTCATCTCGTTCGTTAGCTCGTTTCGAGAAAATTATATATATAGACGGAAGCAGCGACCAAGCCGAAATGAAATGAATTTGATTAATAATAAAGTATATATATGTATGTATACTTACCTAACTAACATAGTTTACGATTTTATGGCACCAAACATTTTAACTCGGCCCTTGAGAGCCCTCATCCAAGTATACGCGAACAATTAATAACAGTTCCTTATTATTTTACATACTTAATAATTATATTTAATAAAAATGCATGAACATTTCATTTATCTAGGTCCTAAGCTAGCAGTATTGTCCTGGTTGAAGTAACCTTAAGTAAATATTATGTTTACACTGCAAATATCAAATTGAAAAGCAATACCTATGTTGTGGTTCATCATTCGTGATATTCACGCGAAATGAACATAGGCTTCGCGGAAACATTGTTGCGTTTCTTATTATTGACACGTGTTGAATGCGTTGTTGTTGGCATTTTAATGAAAAATGTGAACTGGTGTTTTCATTGTGGTTTGCGTTCGCAGAATTGACTTGGTCGTTACACTCTGTTAGACCTGTGGGACAGATAAAACAACATGAGAAATATTTTATTAGCACTGTTTTTGATATACACGAACTAATTAGACAGCTACACTTAATATACGCCTAAACATATGCGTTTATACTAGTTCAGGAAATAAGGGTTTTTTTTTAATGATGGTTCTAACGCTCACTTGGGGTAACACGTGCCAGTTAACAGCAGTTGGAATACAACATACCTAGGAAAATAAACCCTTACAATAAATAAGCCTCAATTAATCGGGCATAATATAACATACACTCAATTTAGCATTGCAATCACTGCATCGCAAACAAGCGGGGAGAATTCCCCGGGAGTGGAACGGCATGCGACTTGGGGGAGGATAAGCCGGCCCTTTGTTGAGTTACTTGGATACAGAGTAGCGGATATTATATACGGGATTAAGGTTAAGTTACGACGCACGGCCAAATAAAAGATCACATTGTTTTGATCGTAGCTGGCCCGCAGTACATACGTTCACAATATACTTAGTAAATAGTAAAATTGTTTTTACATCGGAAGAGCTTTATATAGGTAATGCTTGACATGCGGCTACTTAGTTTGCAGTGCTAGAGGGTCTACCATCATCGGTTTATTATAAACATTTTAATTTTGACGTTACAGTTTTTGATACCAAAATAAAGTGTCAAAGCTAAGAAGTTAGTAAGAAGTCACAGTTATAACGATGATAGTAGGCCCCCAGTTGACACTTAGGCACGCAATTTGACAGACGAACCCTCGCAGCTCGCTTAGCGTGCAGCTATCCCGCTCAAAAACAGTGGGGACGCAGATACACGCATATTAAAATACGAGCCCACACTGCTCACGTGGCAGTGAACTTAACACTTCAGTCACAGAATAAATATAAGCAGTAAGGAATCTAGGTGCAGATCGTTCAAATTGATACACTCACACAGAAACGCACATCTACAAGATTACCAGCACAATGGCAGTAGCATCATTATAGGTGTCACTTCGTGTCCGATCGTGTATACGTCATCTATGTGTTTTACCGATTTTTTTCAAAAGTTCATGCGACAAATCTACATTGGTTTGACACTGAATAAAAGAGTACATTTTATCGGAAGTTCGCCATGTCCATAATATACACGATACATTTCGTGTTATTACTTAATTTAAAATCAATGACTTGACTCTATAGTATCGTTGGCCAAGTGCCCCGTGCTAGCCACTATACTAGCTTTACCTGGCTTATTTATATTTTTACACCACAAAATAGTGAAGAATGACAGGAAACTCACTATCTTTTTATACTTCTACATCGAATCGTTTATATAATTTGCCGTATTATATTTCAATTAACCGTTTTTCTTAAAACAGCGCATTACGATCAACAGCTTCCCGTAACCGTACCTAACTTTAGAGTATTACCAGTACAAATATTATAATATACATATAAATGACAGTTTTACACTAAAAATATGAGTAGGTACCCACCTGTAGTTAGTTCCAAAAGCATGCAATTGAAAAATATATGGACAGAAACGGTAAATAGAGGATATTAGGTCTCAAGGAGGGATTGAAACTGAAGTAAGAGCGGGGCGGAGGGGATTCAAACAGTTCGATATCTTCAAAAAATGGGTAAACGTCGGGATACATCGAACTGATATTCCGTGGCAGCATGAAAAAAAGAACCATCAAAATTTGAACAGGTGGTAAAATTTCTGACTTCAAAACACGCATCAAAGTTCAATCAGATACCTACTTGGAAATCTGCAATTACTTAGTTGTAAAACAAAACAATAAACTGCACCCCTTATCTGAGTAATGAATTAACATGCCGTGAGCAATTCTGTAATATTGTCCTGCTCCTGGTCAACCAACAAATCAAACAACTCTGTCGTCGGCTCACTTATCGAATCGGCACGTAAGTCGGATTGATAGGTCTACCGATCGGATGGAAACAAATGTATCGTCGCTGAATTAATTCGAGGTAGTATTTAATAATTTCCAGACTGAATGGCACGTTTTCCATGAAACAATTCCACATTATTGAGAATAGTCTTGATGCATAAATTATAATTTCTACAGTAGTGGGGATTTAAAATTGTAATCATAATACATTTTCAAAACAATAGTTTATGATATGAATCCCTTCTTTATAAGGTTCAGGTAAAAAATTGAATAAATTATGACAGTTCTCTATATTTGATGATACTCACTCCTTGCAGCGCTGCGTGTTGCGGCCAGTGACCGCTACCTGGTCAAGATTGAGGCCTCGGCCTACGTTCATTAACTCCACTTGCTCCAAGCACCCAGTCAGGCCTGCATACCGATGAACGTTGATTCTATCCGGAATACCACCTGTAATAATAAATAAAAAGTTTTTTTTAATACAATACATTTATTCTCTCGACTGTATTAGCCGAAGCGGTTGACAGAGGTGTACTATACACACATTCCGCCAATAATGTTACGTCCTATGTAATAGGGTCCGATTCTATCTCAATTATCCGGGCACAATTCGAGACGAAGATTAATAGTAATTGAATGTAAACACTTCTCAGTAACTAAAACACTGTATAACAAAACTTATTTTGATATTCATTATCAACTGTTTGAAAAATGTACCTATCATATTGTTTATACAGCAAGTATAATGTAAGCGTTCCCCGTTTGAAGGAACTTGTTAACATCTTTCTGGGAATCAACATAGCCTATTACTGGCCGTCACGCTAACGAGGCTGAAGAGCCCATCACTTAAAACATGAAACAAAGTAATCCATGTTAATAAGGTAGTCATTATATACTTGTATTATCTTGGTACGATGTTTACTGACTCCAGCCACAAGTTATCTTGCTAAATTATCCAGTTAAATCATGTTTTCTATTCAATACATATACATCGCAAAGTCCGGTAGCTCAAGCGGACAAAATAATTTCTATTTAAAAATAACTACATATATCAAAAATACTATAAATACCAACCAAGTTACATACGCATTAAAATCAATAGTGACCCAATGACCGCTTTGAATACTCCAATTTCTCGGTGTCTCAAACCTACGTAAAATGTTTTTATTATCTGCTATTATAATCATCCTCTTGCTCTTATCACAAATTATTTGTGGTCGGTGCAATGTGTTTTTTCTCTTCCATTTCTCTCTATATTAGTCGTCAGTCACTTCATTAAATAGGACCAAATTGAAAAATTAAGTAGTCAATTTAACAATGCTTGTTACGCGTACAGGTAATACGATCAACTAACTACAGCGGAATACGGGTATCGATTTGACTGTGGTATTCATTGCTTTACATAAAGCGCGAGCCAATATTGCATATTCCATTAGATTCGTACCGTGTCTAGCTTTTGATTTCGACGCATCCCTGCCACATCAATAGGTTTATAGTGTTATTAGTTAGTTTCATGTTTAGTGCATTATTATAAATTCGTAGAACTTGTAATAATCTCGCTAATTGATGTAGCCCAAACTTGTGCAAAACTGTGACTCGAAAATTTTACGTATAAGATTAAGGTAAACACGTATTTTGTCAAATTGTGATGGTGAGGTCAGTTTTTCTTTTCACTTCGTATTGGATATTATATAGTCAAGTAACTAAACATCTAGGTCTGGTTAGTCAAACATCAGGTAATACACAAAATGTTAATTCAAACCAATAAGCCCTTGGCTAAATATTCAATGTCTAGTCGTAGGAGACACTAATTTAAGACACTCAAACAGTTTAATTTGATAAAATCTGAATTTATTAAAATCTCAGCAGACTCAGGGAAAGGTACTTTGAATTTAAATTATGAATTCACGAGACAAGTGTATAATGCTAGGAAATCGGTATCGCAGGTACAACTACTTATAAGCTGTAAGCCGTCTGTTCAACCCTACAAAGGGGTGGACGGACGGCGTCGCTTAGTAACCCTATGGGTTGGGAATCCTAAAGTATAAAAATAAAAGATACTCGAAGGGTCTGCACAATATCCCCATACATATTTGAGGTAAACTTCTTTGTAAACTTGGATTTCGCAAGGTTTATTTGTAAGGATTTGAGTTTAAAATGTATTTACTCGTTAACAAACAAACGAGAGAAATGAAATTTTACGAACGAATGTGTACAACAAATTCGTTGTAAATTTCGTCGCAGGCGTAGAACGAGACAATCGCGACGGAACAAAGGGAATAATTTTTAATAAAGTTCACTGTACAAAGCGCTGAAGGCCAAAATATTCACGCTCGCACGTTTGATTTCACTATTGTTATAGTATTGTATGTAAATTCAGGGAATTGATTGACAGATTTGTTTACCATACAAAGCTCAGTGCTCTCATCTTACTTATAGCAAAAGAATTAACTTTAGATATATCTATTTGAGTTCGTCCTAAACTTTACTAAGAATTTAATTTTTATTCAGAATACAAATCAATCGGATACAATCCTCTTGCTAAAAGCTTCAGACTATGTACAATGTACCTACACAATCACTGATTTGATATCAGTGATTGTGTAGGTAGAAAACATTTAATTATATATATTGAATAAAATAAGACGTACCGTAGTGGGCAAGCAAGATAATTTATTATAATAAATTTAGGGATTAGGCGGGACAAACCGACTGTGAAATAGTACCGTGTTAACTTTAAAATTTCAATCAGGCTCCTATTTTATTAATCTGTATACACTCCGAATAGATGACCTTAATTTTCTCTGCTGGCAAGGCTACACGCTTCTCTGTTATCGTGCTAGACTATATTTTTTTAATTTACTTCTACTTGTTTGGTTGGTTTGGCTTCACCTTATTCGTTGGCTCTGGCAATGCAATCTTCTCTTTCACTCAATTATTATGAACGAACATTTCATATTCATAAACTTATAACATGTTATGGTATGACCTTATAAATATATAAGTAAAATAATATTACGTTCTAATTTGTGCCCAATATTTATTCGGTCTTACTGGTTATTAACTACTGAAGATTATTAAAAATTTTCATTCATACAAGACTTGTTACTGTAAACAAACTTAATTATTTGTTGATTCTATAATCAACCACATAGGTGACTACAGCCATTCCGAAGTGATGCGTGTGCATACTATTATAACGAATTTAGTATTACGTTTTTAATTTTACACCAGACATTTGATAATCTTCCAATAGTCCCGTTCATATAACTAGTGTACATGAAAGCTAACCCTATGTTAATTTCTTATGTCCCTTAGGTACTTATGTTCTCATGAAAATTGTTATTCGAATCAGTAATTCAACCAGAAACCTTACGTTAAATCGAGCAGCGTTTGTCTATCTAATCAAAGCGAAGGCGCGCCGCGGCGCGGCGGCGACTAGCTTGAGAGGATATCAATGTAGGTAGTCACATAATTTATCTCTCCATAGTGCGTTCGTTAGCATTCTGTATATCCCACTATTAATTTCACTTGTGAGGGACAAGAACTGATGATATCATGTAGATTCTTTGCATTTAGTAACTACTATTATTATGTAAAATTACTATCTGGAATTTGTTGAAATCTAGCGCTTTTGTAGTTTTTTTTATCAGTATAACATTAAATAGTTAGTTAAGAAATCGTTGATGCGTATTGTATTATGATATTGTCCATAAACTATTTCTGAAAGTTCTGACGATATAAAACCACTCAGCGGGGGGAGTAACTTTTCTGTTTTCTTTGAGAATATTATTATGATAGGAAGGCCTTATGTGAACACAGCTATACCGATGTACCTAAGTAACAAGCGCACGGTTGTTACGAGGCGCTCTTATGATATTAATATTTTACATCAGTGAACGAACAAGGATTGCCTTGTCACAATAGACCAATTAAAGTAAAGAAATCTTCTTTGAGTTTGCTATAAAATTAATTCTACAAAATGAAATCCTGAATACCAGCACTATCATCGGTATAATAATGTGACGTTGTCATCGCTAGTTTACCTATCTACTAGATTATAATCACTCACAAGGACACGATTATAAATTAATTATAACTAATGGTTTATGTGCATGTTTTAAGCATTTCAAGTGAAAAATATAAGTAGATCTTGCACTCATAAGTAAGGGGGAGCATTACGGAATGTCCCGTTCGATATCAGAAGCTGCCCGTCTTGGAATGTACCTCCACTTTACATAGGCGTAGTCAAATAACTACCTATATTGTGTTGTGTTCCTGTGGTGAATAAGGTAGCCAGTGCTACATGAAAGGGAGGAGTAGGAGTCGCTGTGCTACCAAAAATTTAATATAGTGGATTTAATTCGTTATTAGGTAGCCGACACTTGGTGCTACAAGTATTCATAGGTTGCAGTAGTCGTTTACCAGAAGACTGACTGTGCACTTTTGTCGAATCATCATCTCCCTGGCCTTATCCCATGTATTTGGGGTCGGCACTTGATTCAACCCGATGTGGCTGATCACCTGATTTTTATACGAAGCGACTGCCATCTGACCTTCGCAACCCCTTTAACGAGGAAAATCAGTGATCTGGGTTAAACCAGTTGTCAGACTATTTGAGGCCTCTGACTGACCTATAACGATTGCCAAAGATGATAAATTGGCAACCGGGACCGACGGCTTAACGTGCTCTCCGAGGCACGGAGGGAACTCGGGCGGTCACCCATCCAATTACTGGCTAGGGCTAGGGTTGCTTAACTTCGCTGATCGAATGATATGCGCAATAGCAACTGTGTCACGAGCTCCTCACGAGCTTTTGTCGAATAATAAGTGTAAAAAAGTTACCAAACCGATTTTTTTATTTTGTTGTCTACGTATTCATGAAATCGAAAACTACATAGGAGGTTATTCTTAATACCTGTTCCAACACTTTTGCAAGCCGACTTTCAAGTAGAATGCTACGAGATATTATATTTATTTTAAACTCACAATGAACGAGTTCGCAGCACATCATTTTAAAAACGTGATCTCATAAATTTGCAATGAAATGAGATTTATCTACTCATTTGTATGACCCTGAGCTCCGCTAAGCCGGGAAACTGGTAAAACAGACCATAATGCACGTATTTTAACCGCTTTCAGTCGCAATTTGTTAGCATTGGACAACCTTAAATATCGATCATGTCAATAGGAGCGGGTAGTTTATTTAGACCAGTAATCAACGTAGACAATAAAAGCTTTACAAGCAGTTAGGAAACTAGGAACATACGAGTATTGTTTGAAATTACACACTCACACAGACGGATTAGTCGTATTGACCGTAAGAGCCTAGGTGTCACGGTGTTGAATTTTGAAAATCTTTAAGATTGCAAATAAGCAAAGGTTCTGATTAAAAAAAATATGGTCCTAGTTTCCTCACTGCTTGTTACACTTATATTTATACTGTGGCGTATAGGAAGTGCAGGCTAGACCTAATTGAAGACCCTACGAAGTACACATATTACATAGTGCAATAAATAATGTTTTGAATTTCGTTAAATGGAAACGTACGTACGTATTGGTCCCGTCATTTGTTATCAGTGACCTTGAATGCACAGTAGTATTTTTTTGGGTCTTTTATGGAACGAGTGTGAAGTAATGTATTAGTTACAGAGGGCCTAGTGCGAGCTTTTCACTCCCGTGTTCTTTAGGCCGACAGAGGCTCTGTTCCGATCCTTTACAAATCTGGGTTTACGCCGAGTCTGCTTCTGTCTGCATGCATGGCGTGACGCAAATAAAATACATGCACAGTTAGGCGCCCTCTATTATTGCTCCGAGCCCATATTTTTTAAAAGCATTCCGTGAATTTCAAATCTCAATAGTTCCAAAAGTAATAAGCAGAACGAGGAAATTAATTTTCCATTTGCAGTATCTATTGCGTAATATTAATCAGTAGAAATTATGAATACAGAGAAGTATTTTAAAATGTTTACAGGATTGGTAAAGCTTTGATTAAAGTTCAAATATCGAAATCTATATTTAAACTAGCTTACGTATTCAGCTTAACCTGGGTCGTATTTATATGCTACTAGCTTCTGCTCGCCACTTAGTGCGGGTGGAATAGTTATTTTGGGCTAACGCTAACTTTAACCCGCGATTGGTTTAAGCGTGAAAGAAGCCTATATAGTAGGCTATATATAGTCTTCGTCATCAAATGGACAAGTATCAGTACGAACAAACAGACGGAAAGACAAAACAAAATTAAAATTATTTTATGTTTACGTACCGTATATACTCTCATATACATTGCAGTGAAAAGTGATTCATTGTCAATTACAAACATACACTACAATTTTATTTATCTGTCTTCGTCTGTCTTCCTATTTACATTTTCGGGGGCGTGGTGTAATTGGATTACTAAAATGGCAGATCAACGCGCATCATTGATCCTAACGAAACTATAGCCTACTTATTGTTTTGTCTACTGCAAAACCTATTTCTTTTAATAAAGGTGAAAAAAATACTGTTCTAGCTTATTTGGGGCTACTTACCGATGTAAACATTGGAGTCAGCGTTCATGACGTTAGAGATTCCTGTAGTGAAGCCGTTCTTCGAACTGCTGTCTACTGACAGTGACATCTGCTGGTCTTCGGACAACGTTGTTATGATCTATACAACACAATGTTTAATTAAAGCAATTTCCATAAAAGATTACGGTATGGATAAAGAAGATCGCAGTCAAATAATGCTGCCTTCAGGCATTGTTGTGTTCATTCAGACAACTGCAAAGTACATAGGAATATACATAATTATGGCTATGCGCACGTATGTATTTCCCGTATATATAGTACTTACACTCACATTTTGCCAGTTATGTAAAAATCTCTTGTAATAGGGAAATGTGGCAAATTTTGTCACATTAAATTTAGAGGGCGCTAAGTATCCATTTCACAAATGAACATGTCAAATAATATAAAATAAATAATACATACCTGATGCCTCTCGCCATCATTGACATATACGTTTTCGATGGCCAGTGTAGAGATACCGCTGCCAAAGTCCCAGTCCAAGACGACGTGGCCTCTTTCAACTGGAGACAAAATATATTGATTATGAACCTGGAAAAATTAGGAAGTATAATCTACTTAGATTATGCTCACGCCTGTATTCCCCAGAAGGGTAAGCAAAAGTACCTTCATCATTCACATTTTGCCAGTTGTGTTTATATTTATGTGTCTAGACAAACGGTGAATAAACTACTTTATAATATGTTGACTGTCTTAAATTCCATACTAAATTCCTTCAAATAAAGTGGGTGTTGTATCACCTCTGCTTACCTCTTCGAGAACCCTCCTAGGCCTGCGTGAGCATTATTTATTTATTAATTTATAACTTAATTAGCGACCTGTCCTTGCTTCACTTTGGGTTACGATTCTTCGTCTATTACAAAATGTTGATTATCATTGCTATCTCTAGTATCTATACATATAATGTGGATTGTTTGAGCTATAAACACACGGGAGTTCCATAACTAAGTACATGTTAGTAAAAACCGTATCAAAATTAGTAACGTGGTTTAGAGGAATGAAAATACCTAAGTACTATTTAAAGATAGGTAAGTACGGAATCATGAGAAGGTACCTCTGAGTAGTATATAGTCGCCGGATCCAGGAGCGGCGAGAGCCTCTCGCTGGTAGAGCAGCACTCCGTCTCCAGAGGTGTGGACGGCGAGCGCGATGACCGCTGGCTCTTTGTCCAAGCGGTCGTAGCGAAGCAGCCGCGCCGGCAGCTCCAAGTATCCATTACCATTGAACCCAACGCTTTGCGTCAGCTCCAGTCCTGAACATCAAATAATATTATAAGTATTCACAGTTCAGTGTACCTAATAATAAAGAAATAAAAAGCATTACAGCTTTTACATTACAGATACGGTACTTAAAAGTGGGTCAAAGGACTATGAGATATAATAAAAGAACTAACTCATTTGACAGGAGGCACCAGCGAATCCTAGTGGGCAATCGCAAGTGTGGTTCATGCGTGATGAAGGGTCAGGGCGGCAGGTGCCCCCATGGCGGCAGGGGTGTGCGTCGCACGGGTCTGCTCGTCGCACTTGTTGCGGCACGGAGTACTCGCAGGTGGTGCCCGTGAACCCAGCAGGGCACGTGCACACCTCCGCGTTAGGTGCACAGAATCCGTTGTTGCGACACAAAGAGCATGGATCCGGCGCCTAATATGAAAAAAAATCAATCATTAAAACACGACTTAAACTAAAACTTTCCTAAAATCCGTATCGAAAAGAGATGGAACTAATTTTGAACCAAGGAATATTGTAGGCGATGTTGTTATATGGTAGTTAATGTTCATACATGTTTCTGAAACTTCAAACGTAATACCTAATTATAGTTGGCCACCTGTACATAGTGCATGTTTGTACATAATGAGATAACAGAGTTATACAATGTTCATATAGGAATTTAGAAACATACCCCAGGAATGTCACCACGAGAGCCGTAGATGCTGCAATCTCGAACATTGACCGATTGTACTGAAGAGGTCACAATGTTCACTGCTTCTTTATTCAGCGTTACCTGCGAATAAGGAATCATGGAGAAATGTCCAAAAAAACCAAAACAAAAATAAATTCCAATATAAATTTTTAATAAACGAACTAAGCAGATTTTTAAACCATTATTGTGTATGTTTAGTGTCAACTGAAAGGGAATATATATATATAATTCTTAACATACAACTAATAACGAACGAATAAATAATTTACAAGTTATATGTTATTAGTTGTATGTTAAGAATTCAGGTACCTAAGTAATAATGAACCCCGGTGCAATTAGAGAACCTGAAGTTACCCGGCAGTAGTTCGGGTAACTTCGGGTTCTGCTTCGTGGGGTGTGCTTTCTATAGGGTTCTCAAAAACATAGTTTGTAATTACTTGGTCGTAAATTCATAAGGTAAGGTGAAGATAAAATACTTTAATATTCCGTCAGTGCGACGGTGCGGTACAAGGCACATAAGACGATTAAGTCGTCTTCTCGTAAACTTTTGAAGAGTGCCTTGTAAAAGTTAGCGGCCTTTGATATTCAGCTAGATGCACCTATGGTTTCACGAAAAGCGTAATGAATTCAAGAATTGTTTTAAAATGTTGGTAAGTAGCCATGCCTAACCTAAAGGAATATTTAATCTATAATACTTATTATATGTTATACTTAAGATTATAAAGTAATAAGTTAAAGCCAATGATGTAGGCGACGACTAATCCTAAACTAAATGCCTCATAGATTAATATAAAATGTAGGTACTAACTATCAATATGTATTATTCATGTTGAACGAACTTACATCTCTGATACAACCGCTAAAGCCTCCTGTGACGCCAGTGTTGTTGTTCAGCGTGATCGAGTCGTCCACGCCACCGACAAACATAAGTGTCCCCAGACTTAAACCCTGTAAAACAATAGTTTATTACAAAAACAGTTCGATTCCAATTCAGCTAACTATGATTTATACTTTCGGTATTTTAACTGATCGTTAAATAGAGAATATATTTTTTGAAGGATGGAATAATATGATTTATCTAACTTTTATTATAGTAATGGTTAACGTACTTTGCTTGGAGAATCGAATTTCTGTTCGAAATTGTGTATGCGGTTAATTCGGAGCCAGACACGGCCGGCTGCGCGACCAATATCGATATCGGTCCATACGTCGGCCTCCAATGTCACGTTGCTGACTAAAACCACTGGTGTACTACCTGCATAAACAACATAACACAATAGTTAGCAAATTTCCTGCAGAATATTGTTTCTATTTGAACGAGGAATATATTTGAAAAGCGAAAATGGATGAACCAATTTCTGAGATTATGTAATACTCGTATAGACAATGGCCGATATGTAACTGTAACACGAAGCTTGAACAGAACTGATCCTGAAATTATGGACGAATACCAAAAACTATCATGTCCGGGATGGCTAACTAGCAAGTAACTATATTTATTTATTTATTAAAACTTCATATACACAAAGTATAAAGGCCGACTTAATGCCATGGGCATTGTCTCCCAGTCTACCTTAGAGTGGTAGAGAGAAAATATCAGCAAGCAGTTCAGAAGTCAACTAAACTGAGGGTATTACTTGCCTTGCTTCCAAAGCTCTGAACCTTACTCAACGCAGTAATGAGCTATATAGATGTTCATACAACCAGGCATAGCTTCTGGGCAATTTTAGGGTAGAAGTAGGTACTGGTAGTAGTATTCCTTTATTTTTTACCGTCTCCGAGGTCATAGCGGAATTCGAGGTGGCCGTCGTGCACAGCGAGGGAGGTGAACCCGCCGAAGCCGCGAGGAACCTCGGCGCAGTACATGATCAGACCATCAGTTACCGGCGTCATTGCTTTCACCTGTGTAATTAAATTAACCATTTGTAAGTAGCGTTTCAAAAATCAGCAATACTTTTATACTGAATAATGGTACCTACTTATTTCATTCGTATTAATTCGGACGCGTGACTCCATAGAATTACAAATCTCTTCGTTGGATCGACAATCGTACACAAAGAAATATAGATGTACCTACTGTTATCTATTTAATTTAGATTAGAGAACTTATATAAAATAAATTACTTTTATGTATATTTATTAATGTTATGTTCAATTAATACATCGACCTCCGTCAATATGGCACGTACCTATAAAAACTATCTGTACCTATACGTGTATAGACAACAATAAATAAACAACATGATTTCAAAAAGGAAATATAGGTATTAAGCATGTATCGTGAACAAACAGATAGTATACCTTCATAGACATCTTTAGGAAGCGGGACGTCCCCGGTGGTTTAATTGCCGAATATGCGCTGCCTGTGTATGCGGGGTACTCAATGTACTGCTTGACTTCACAGCTGTGGGAACAAACATACGTGTCATCTCTAAGAACTTATAGGTCAATCTAGATATTGAAGCAACAAAATATAAACAGCTCTTTTCTCAGTTTTTAATTAATTGCCATTCTTCGGCTAATCACTTTATCAATACGACGTGAATTAATAATAGCAGTATTTGCATAGACATTATGGTGTGTGGTCATACTTTTTGCCATAGTGTGTGGCGGGGCAGTCACACTTGTATCCGTCAGAGGTGTCACGGCACTTGCCGGGCCCGCAGAGGTCAGCACGGCACGCCTCACCGGTGCGATCACAGTTCTCTCCTGCGAAGCCAGCTGCGCAGAGGCACATGTAGCCGCGTTCGTTACGCTCCTCCTACACGCATCAATCACGTGTCACAATTCAATCATCGCAACAAAACTATCCAACATTGATGACGGAATTTGACGCAAGCGCTGTGTGGCATGCGATAATTCATAATAACATTCCTCCATAAAAATGGAAATTGCAGGGGTACACACGATAACTAACCAAAGTTACATTGCATTTAAGATAAATTATGTGCGAACGCATATAAGTAAAAGACACAAACATACATGTTTATAAGTAAGATTAGATTAACAAAATCAGTGTTGAAAGGTTGAAAAACAAATTTCTCTAGTAAGACATACAAATTAGTGTTTGGAATGTGTATTATAGTCAGGAGTGTGGAATTTGGCAACTCACAAGGTGGATATAAATATTGCTAATTGATTTAAATTAATTCATACCTGGCAGACGGCGCCATTGAGGCACTCATTTGAAGCGCAAGGGTCGCATTCTCTCAATTGATATCTATCCAAGCTGTCCATCATAAGGTTCTGTTCCTTACGGCCCAGAATCAACATGCTCACGCATCCTATGAACCTAGACAGTAACATTCTAGTCATTATTTGTAGCATAATGTAACTATCTATTTATAATATGAACAAAATTGCTTTAATTGTATTTGCTTTATTTATAAACGTTTTATGCTTTACCCGGAGGCTCCGGCTAGTTGTGTTGGCAATTGGTTGGTGTCAGGCACGCCACCGACGTACAGAGGTTGGTAGAGGTCTAGGATGGCCCAAGGTTCCGATGACTCCACGGGGAAAATGCCGCTGTTATCCACATTCATTGTCACTGTAAATTTACACCTCGTAGTTATACTCAATCCCTTCTTATTATCACTATATATAATGGATAAAAAAATACCTTTGGATTCTGTCCTACTAATTCGGATAGTATGCCATACGTTAAGCTGCAGCGGACGGTCGCCTCGCACTTCAATGGGTCCCGTGCCAGTGTCTAGTTCAAACTGTGGCACTCCATTAATTAACTGCAAGGCTAAGAAGTCTCCGGTACGCCCTTGGCTTTGGCTGTTGTATAGGATCAGTCCATCACCGTCTGAAATAAAGTATTATTGTCAAATTAATGAGCGCTCTTGAATTACCCCTGAACCACAAAATTTCGAGGGATTTATGCATTTGCACAAAATCCCTAACTATTTTCTGAAACTTAAGCCGGAGCTGGTCTTTCTGACAGACGCTTTCTGCAGTGAAAGTCTCGTTTAATTTGTCTAGCCACGGAGATTGGGAACAAAGATGAAGAAGCAATCAAAAACATTACTGACAATAATGTAATAACTAGAAGCATTCACGTATCATGTAGGTATACGTTATTAAAAATGTATTCAATCGTAATTCCGTACCAAGTGGTCTAAAGGAGACCTCAATGTCCAGTTGTCTGTAAGCGTCCTTGATGGTGGGTAGGGAGAGCCAGCTATCGCCGCCGAACTGTGGTACTACACCGGTCACTCGGAGGATAGCTCTAGCCTCTTCAGTGACGCGACTGTTGCTCACACGACACGTGTATATTCCAGCGTCCTTCTCCGTCACGCGGTCCAATTGCAAGGTCGGCTGAAAAAGACTTGCGTTTCAATGACCGACGAATATCACGGTTAACGGATGAATAGGCGTGAAGTTACCTATTACTACAAAAAAATCTATAGAGAATGGTGAAGCTACCGCCTAGCCCAGCGCTTGACGTGTTTTTCTTCTTCAATGTATAATAGAAGACTAATTTCAATACTCATTGCATTGTCTACTGAGGAAAGATAAGTTTTTTTGTTTGTTTGCATTGAATAGGCTCCGAAACTACTTGACCGATCTTGAAAATTCTTTAGCAATGGATAGCTACATCATCGGCGAGTAACATAGGCTATATTCTATCCCCGTACTCCCACGGAAACGTTAACTACGCGGTCGAAACCGCGTGACGTCCACTGGTATTTAATAAAAGAAGTACGTACTGCCTAAGCATGAGGAAAAATGTCAAATGCTCCTTTGGTTGCGATCAAAATGTTACCAATATCTGGTACAAGCTAAGATAACTTGAACTCCCACAGCATAACTGGCTCACCTGGTTGATGCTCAGCTCGGAAGGCAGTGGTGTAAAGTCTCTCTTCCATTCGATGTACACGGGTTGTTCCAGGTTATGGTTGCAGGGTAGGTTGATTGAATCCCTCAGGCGGGCTGTGTACTCCGCTACGGGTACGCCTGTGTTTTTTGGGTATGCGACAGGGTAGGATCCTAGTAAAAATACAAAATCTTTAAAGATAACTACCAAAATATATTTTTTTAAATGCAGTTTTCGTACCCTAAGTGTAGGTTTTGTCACGTAGGGATCCATTTCTACAAATGATCTTGCGTTCTAAATGTTGTGGTTCATAATGTATTCATACCTTTTCAGAGGTGAAATCCAAAGATAGTGGATTAACTAATATCGAATCACACAAATTTCACCAAATATGCTACCTATTAAAGTCTAAGTGAAAAGTATAAATCACCTAATAACCTATACTGGTACAACCAACCCTATGTGTGTTATACCGCGGGGCATAGCCGCGGTTTTATCCGCTTATTATGCTTTTTTATTCCCCTAGTAACACTCCGTTTAAGAGCTTACTTGTTAAAGCCGGGGTATTATTTCCATTAGTGCGAATCCCTAATACGTTTCAGATAAGTACCAATTACGCCTTGAAATTTGAACGAATCATAACAAATTTCCAAGCCGATTAACTTTAAGAATTCTTATACTTGCAGCTTTTTACAAAAAGATCGACAAAATCTCTTTTAAGTGATTATGGAGTAAAGTCGATAATAATCCGTCCTAATTGGTGTCCCGACAACAACTCGCCTACCAGTTTATTTATCTATCTAATACCTTTAGACGAGCAATAGGTACATATATATTTATATAATCGGAATCTCGGAAATGGCTTCAGTTATTCCGGTCTGATCCCTTCGTTTGATCCACTTTTGGATATTCCCTAGGTATTTTTTTTTAAAACGTCAGTTGTCATCCAGTACTAATACTTAAATACAGGTATTTTCATAACATGTTTTACACATATTTAGTATCCATGGTGGCCGAGTGGTTCGAGCATGCTACGTAAGCGACGCAAGTTCAAATCCCAATGGTCCGTACCGATGAGATTTACTAAACACTTAAGTGCAGTGATTACACACACCACGAGCTGTACGGTGAAGGAAAACATATTGAGAAAACCAAATCTCAAATGTCTGTAAAAAAGATGTTTGTATGACATTCATTTCGCATGGTATTGCAGGACGTAGGTATTAATAAATAAATAAATATTGAGCCTTAGACGGCGATGACTCTCAAAATGGCGGTCTCCTAACATCCCTTCTGATACCACATTTAATTTAACTCTCGTAAACGTTTTATTTAAATATTATTTATTACGTATTACTTGGGTACCGATTCAAATATGACCATATTTGCGCATTGAATTCTAAAGCAGGTATATAAAATGAATGAGGTTTTTCACGTTGAAGCGCTTTACTTCGTTCACTTCTCAGAAACTTGACGGGGATAAATGAAACGTCAGACGCCATCTGTCGATTTATACAGGTGGTAAATGAGTACAAGGAAGCAGACCTAAATGAACCATTCCCGGTCTGGCTTCAGGTTGTTTCAGCGTAAAATGTGAATCAGGATACCTAGATGGCATCACATTCTAGATTCTAATCATTCATTTCAATATGTAACAGTCGTCAAGGTGATATTCTCATGGGGCGATTTCCCACTGCCACTATAACGACACGACACATGATAGCAGTCGGTATTAGATCGTTTCTCTATTTTTATTCCACACTTTTCAAAAGCATATTCTAAGTCGTTTCCTAAACATTTTCTCGACTCAAAACACTGGCATTACAGTTGGCCATGAAAGTAACTATTTTGATAAAATATCATAGGAGCGAGTTTAATTGATAAAATTGTCGCTATGACACCTTACAAGAAGGATTCAATAGAATTCATATTCTCAACTGAGGGCCTACCATCACCGGTTTAAATAGAGCTTATTAGCTTTGACGTATTATTTTATGCAAAAATTAAATGCTGCCAGCCTTCTTGGCACGATCCCGAGAAGGCACTTGGGACAAGTTTTCTACCTTTAATTAGTTTTAAGTACTGTTCCTTGTATGTATAATTAAGTTTTTACTTGAAAAAAAATAAGAATGTCAAAGCTATGAAATTAGTTAGACGCCACTGCAATAGCGATGATGGTAGACCCCCGGATTTTTAATAGCATTAAAGCTGGTTAATGTTACTTCTGTGGTCGACATTACATTGACAGATTCTACAAAGAAAATGGTTTTATTAGATATTTTCTGTAGTACATGACCATCACAGGACTTTTGCGTAATAGAGAGTAGTAGGCGCCCAGCATTGGGTTAATAAAGGCTGTTGATGATTAAATATGTCTATAAGTCTACTACTACTTCGCCATAAAAGAGTTTTTTGTATTTTTGTATTACCTGGTTGAACTTCGAGAGTGAAGTTGTCGTAACTAGTGCGGCCGTTGGGTTCAGTTCCGATGCACCGGTACACGCCCGCATCGGGTTCCTGTACGCCTTGAATTTGCAATCTCGCTCCGTCGCCATATGTCTGCACCAAAATTTTAATTTTATTAGATGCTATTATTATTTTATTATTCAATAAGATTTTTTATTATTTAGATAGCTATTATTAATATTAGCTTCCATCGTGGGTGCAGATTCTGCTTTCATACACAAGGACATTTACATAAATTAAAAAAATCATAAATATTAATGATCACGACCCACTGTCATACGATGAGTTGTATTGTGCGAATCTAAAACGTTTGAACTATATGAACATTAAAAAGTGAGGGTAACAAGCATAACAAGGGTAACATACCGTGTAATCCACATATTCCGAGGTGCCATACTTCTCCCATCTAGCGGTAACCTCTCTAGACCGAACCCTGCATAATACGTCAACATTGTTGCCAACGCTGAATGGACTTCTAGGCTTCTCAATAGCTACCATTGATGGTGCACTCTGCCTGCGGTTCTCTGGAAAATCACAACGGAAGCTTAGTACAAAAATGGCAACATGTGCCTATTCACACGGATAGCTTTAAAACCTCAGCGGATTTAAATCATATATTAGCCCTTGAGGTACTCCTCAGGCGTTCACTTGCAAACACAAAATGTATTATTGTTGATGCCTCTGGTTTAAAAACTACAAACGTGGATATACTTATAAACCCCAAATATTATTACTAAATACATACATTATTTACAAAAATAACATAAGGTATTCCATACACAGGTACCACCGAATAAAAATACACTAACCACCACAATTTGTTATGAAGCTTCACCTTATGTTCAACACTGAAATCAAGAATGTGCTATCAAACCATGCCCAAGGGAAATTATTTATAATCATGACGTAAATACTTATGTTAGTATGATAAATGTAAATACATAAGATCCAAATATTCTATAAAAAGCATGCACTTTAAAATCAAATGTTTACTTAATCTTACCATCTACCAAGACCACATTAAAGCACATACCGTGTTACAAACAATACAAACCAGCTACAATACACAATGGAAGAATAAATAAAACCACTACTGTTTTTTTATTTGCCACAACATGAAATTCGCAGGAGAGTTACACAAAAATATGCCTCACATTCAGGAATCAGGAGGATAAGGAGCCAATAGATAGATACGATTTCATCCCACATGTTGCAATCTTTCCACATAGTTACGGGACAATACATATTTGCACCCCGAGTCGACTGTACAGGGCCCTACACACCCAGCACACCCCCACCAGATTTACCAGCGCGAGACGTGAAAGGATCCGACTCCGACACACCCTCCATGAAACGTCTATATCGTATCAGGCAGTTCTCTTCGTCACTATTATCCTTACAATCTTGGAAGCCGTCACACAGCAAGTCTTCGTCTATGCAACCGCCGTCGTCATAACAACGAAATTCCTTGTCCAAGCACTCAATACCTTTACGAGCGAATAAAAGCATTATCAGTAACCAAAAAAGTACGCCAGAAAATCCGATTAATTAATAAAACTACTCAGAACTACTAATCAGAAATTACTTAGTTAGTAATATAAGAAAGAAATACGGGAAAAGGTAGGCTAAGCATGCCTGGGTTAAAAACTTAAACAGCTTCGCGTTTAAGCGTAGAGAAAAGTCGGTACTCCACCACTGTTTGGAAACGTTTTAAGCTGATTTCTACAATAATAGCTAGAACGATCACATTTACCACGAGCACTGACCCTGTATGTGCAGATTGATGTAATTGCTAGTTTGCCTGCCGTACTGATCTTGGACATGGCACCGGTAGAGACCACTATCGGATTTCTGTGCGAATCTGATGTATAGGGAGCCGTCGTTATTCTGGCGTAGAGAGCGCGGAATGGGGCGGCCGTCTTTGGTCCAGTGGATGCGTAAGTTGGGCTGTGACACGTTGCAGCTGAGATGCACGGCTGCACCCATGTGCGCGTATTGTTCGTTCTCGTGCGATTCCGATGTCGTGCGACTGCTCGCCTCTATGGACCGTTATTGGGACATGCATTCAATGGAAGCCGACGTGATACAATTATGTGATTATAAATGAAAATGTTAAGCGTTCCAGATTAATGTAACGGTATTATGAGTCTCAGTGACCTCTGTTTCGCCTATTTTTCTCTACGTTTCGAGTTCACACATGATGGCAAAAGGGCAAATAAATAATTTAATAGGTGGCAAAACATACTAAGTAGTGCAACTTACACATAATTGTAGTGATACACTTATAGCTTTTAACAGAATATGGAGGTGCATCATGTGTACGATTTAGGTCATGCTAATATTTGACCTTGACTTAAAGTGTGCTATCGTCAGCTACAAATTGTGCTTTACAAATAGATTGGTCTACGTGCCATGTTGAGTTCGACGATCAGACGCTATCTACCTTATTACAAAACATGGTTTAAACCAAGACTACACCTGGGTTAAAACTCCATTCATCTCTTTTGAATTTCATATCACAAAAAGTGACGGAACCACTTTTAAACCAAGAATTATCTGAGGCAATGTTTTGTAATAAGAGGGTTTAAATTTAAGCAATACATACCACTGACGATCACCTCGGCTGTAGCACTTGCGTTTTGCAGACGGGTCCGAGCGAAGCATTCATAATGACCAGCGTCTTCCACTTGTATTTGATTGAATACCAAAGTGGTACCACGTGCTTCCACGCGTCTACAAATAAATTTTTTTTTTGTTCAAAGAATGTTCTAGACAAAATAAAATATCGAGTTTCATAAGACGACAAATCCTCTTAACTGATGCGTCTCTACAATAAAAAGCTGGACGTTTAGGATTAAAGATTTAATTTACCTTGAGAGTGGCCTATCGAGCGGTCTCCACGAAATATCCAGGATATCGTCTCCCTCGACAACACACTCTACTACGGGTGAATCTCCTGGTGCGACGACTTGCTTTTCGGGTCTCAAAGTGATCTTAGGACTGCTCATGATAACGAGTGTAGTGTAAGCGGCCCCTGTGATCTCGCCTGTATTTCTGTCCTCTAAACTGCAAACGTATTGTCCCGAGTCGCTTTTTGAGGCCTGGAAGTTTACAAGTTGAGATAATGGGCGGGTAAGGTTTATTGTCATGCTCGCACTTCATCGATTCTTTTGAATTAAACGTGTCTTTGTTTGCATCTTCCTACGATTGACCTAAGGCCAGCCCGTAGATTTTATCATGTTTTAAGCGAAAGGTAGCATTGCAAAGAGTATACATACATTGAAGATGATCAATCTTGAGTCTATTTGGACAGCGTTCCTTTGAAGCGATTGCCTGTCACCTCTGTCCCACCTGGGAGTGAATCCATTCGAAACATTGCAGCTGTTTGGAAAAATAACATTTAATTTTAATGTAATAAATATACTTTTATAACATCTTGATTTATAAATCAAGGGGTGTGATGAAATGTCAAATATTAATAATGTTCTTACTATAAAACAATTTCAGGTTGTCCTTCGTAACCGAGCAAGTTGCTTGGCTCTTCAGGGTTGGTGGGGTAGCCGACGCCAATGTCATCATCTCCGCTCCCTTCATCTGTGGACATCGTTTACGATTAAACAGTGTAAAAGTTACATATATTCGTTATCAAATTTTCTAACTTATCAACTAATTAGTTGATTTGTTGGGAAATAAGGCCAGTTGGACTGTGGACGAGCTAAGTTGATTGTAGTGGTGCTTCCACTACAATCAACTCTACTGTTCACTGTCAATGTTCTTGAAGTAGTACAAATATGTTAAGTATTACGTACCGAAACCAACGAAGCCACCATCACCTCTGTCAACTTGGATACGAATATTCTCCTCTCTGGTGCCAGCTGGAGATGTTGCGGTACAAGTGTACACATCGTCGTCTCGCTCACTAACTGATGGTATGCGCAGGACGGCAATACCAACTGAGGGCGGCACTATCTCACGATGGTCTCGGTTTGCTAAGAACGATATAAAATTGTTTAGGTCCCAATACAGATATTTTAAAAGCTTTATAAAATTGAGACGGGAAAAGTAACTGTGGAACTTAAATAACATGTGAGCTGCAAATTCCATTGCAATAAAATCACAAATAGTTTTGATTAAGACACAAATAGATCCAATAACCAATAACTTAAGATTTTTTTATTTGGATAGCTTCGTTTAAATATATCTACGAGTAGAATAACTTATTTGGTACACTTACATTTGATAGATACAGTAGGTTGGGGGTACCCGTTAGCACGACACTCAACGGTAATGGAGTCGCCCCGCACAGGGCTTAGGAAGGGAGCTGGTAGAATGGTGATCTCTGGCTGGGAGTGGACCTTGATCACGGAGCTGGCACTGGCCGTACCGGCTACGTTAGTCGCAGAACACGTGTACTCGCCTTCGTCATTCACCTCTACTCTATCAAACCTGGAAAAGTAAATGTTTGAAGCGTTAATAAACATAACATTATATTATGTGACAAAACAACAAAGCAATATTTTATGTAATTCAACATTAAAAATAACCTTATTTGATTAGACTTAAATAGTGTAATTATTAAATCATCAGACAGGCATGATTATAAATGTTACCAATGGGTATGGAAGATTGCTTATACTTGAAGAACCGGGCAAGAAAAACAGCAAATACTAACTACACTTTTTAAAAACATTGTAACTATTCTGATTTTCCAACATAAATGTTTTGAACATAGTTCTAATGCTTAATTGTCAATATAATATAACTTAAATCTACATAACTTCTCTATAAATAAAAATTATGGTTCGAGGTGACCAATACAAATCAAAGATACCTGAGGATGTTATGTGGTTGAATTTGTGTGGATGAGGATAGTGGGCGTCCTCCAGCACGTGCCCAAGTGACGTCTGGATCTGGCACTCCACCTAACACACGGCAGTCCAGTTGGTACTGACTTCCTAACGCCACGGCTTGTTCGCCTTTAGGCCAAATTTCCACTTGAGGTGGCTCTCGTTCTGTAATGCAACATTTTGTTTTAATTTGTTTTTTTTTTATAATAAGTACTCACATAGTTGACAAGCACGCGAGCGCAAGGACATCAGGAATGTCACCTGTACAAATTATACGTACTCTCAATTTCAACGTAGACGTAGACCTTAGCCACAACTGCTCCATCAGCGTCGTTTCCATCACAAATGTAATAGCCGTAGTCGCTGTCCTGAGCGTTACTAATGATAAGACTATTGTCTCTTTGACTTGTGCTTGGACCGAAAGTGCCTTCGTGCTGGAAAACAAGAAAGGTTACTAAATACTTAGTAGGTTGTCTCTTGGTCTCCCTAATTAGCTCTGATAAGTCACATGCAATGATATAATATTAACAGAGACGTTGGTGAACATACCTTGCTCCATCTTATGTATGGCCGAGGATATCCCTCGGGTGTGCATTCAATGGTTTTACTTCCGCCAGTTGGTATTTTAAGGTGATCAATGGAGACAATGACTTTAGGCGCTTCGGAGGGTGGAGGCGTACCGACAGGCATCACTGATAACAATACTTGTATAGGCGATATTTCGACCGATGACGATTGACAAACGTATACGCCTTGGTTATCCATCGTAGCGTACTCGATGTACAATACGCCGTTGTCAGATCGGACATTTTCAAGAAGTTCGCCACCGTCTTGTCTGGAAAATAAACAAAGCACCGAAATTATTAGGTTTCATACTCGTAAATTACTGTGTGTGTGTGATTGATTATTTATTTTTATATACCGGCTCCATTCTATGGATCCAGCTGGTACATCAGCAGTTCCCGTACAAACGACGCGTGTGCTTTGTCCTTCGGCTACGCTTGGCTCCATGGGCTGAACTGAAAGCTGTCCTCGTGGTGGCCACACTGGTCGCGAGCGGATATTAACCATAGCTGTGCGGTCTACAGTTCCTAAGGTGTTTGTTCCAATACATCTGTAATTATTAAATGGAATCATAATTAACAAAGGATACTTAAGTAAGTGTAAAATAAGAATAAGCTTTACTTATTAAAGAACTAGCTATGGCGTGCCACACAACAATGTTTTTAAATAAAAGTAGTTAATGTTACCCGTCTTCCAGTGAAAGATCCTTTAACATCTGTGCAGTCGTTTCAGAGATTAGACGAAGCAACCAGACATATTAACAGACAGATTAAATTTAAGTACCGTAGGTATATATATATATATATATTTTCATTTGTATTTAGTGAAACTTATTAATTTGGAATCACAAACAGACACTTCAATTCGATTTACTTTTCTGTATAATAAAGTAGAGGTTTTATCAAACCTGTATTCCCCGGAGTCTTCTTCACGAGCGTCCTCTATGATGAGTCGTGATTCGGAGGTGTCAACCGACACCGGCAGCGGTCGCCTAGAGCTTCTCTGCCAAGTGATGGTGGGAGTGGGGTTCCCCTTCACTATACACTCCAGCTCGATTCTATCTCCTTCGTAGTAATCGTTCACGGGTGGGTTTATGGAAACCGTGGGCATTGACATTTCATTTCCTAAAAATATAAGAAAAATTTAATGATGATAGAAATTTCATATAACATGAAGTTTAAAAATTTGAAACTACTCAATTATATGCCTAACATAGTATTTTTCTATCTTACCTTTAGCATAAAATACCCAATCCGGAACAACTATAAATGTTAGCGTGAAAGTAAACAAAAATATGGTACATTATTAGGTACGTTGACTACATTAATATGTTGATAATATAATGGATTACCCTAAATAAAATGTTAACAATCGTTTATTTTCGTTTTATTATTATATATTAGCGACTTTTCTCTTGAATGACTCTGTTGTTGAATACTGCACATCTTCTTCTATTACTAGAATCTTTGATTAGTGAGTAGTTTTAAAGATCTATGCGAAAAGACAGCGGAAGCGACTTCATATTTAAACTATTTAAAGATAATTATTATCTTACCAGGTACTTTAAGAGTTGCTGTAGCTTGCACCGTGTTGACGCCATCAGTAGTCTGGCAGACGTATTGCCCGCTATCAGTCATCTGGAGGTTAGTGATGAAGAGTATTCCGTTGTAAGTCTGGGACCTATCCCTCGGAAGGTAGCCGTCCACCTTGGACCACTTGATCGGAAGTGGGTTGCGACTGATTCGGCTCTGAGCTTCACAAGTAAAGTTGACACTGCTGCCTACATTTTGGATCTTGATAGTAGGCTTTGCGATTGTCACAGTGACCGTGGTCGTTGGTGGCGGTGGTCGGTTAGGACTCTCTGTTACGGGCGGCTCGCCGGCTATAAAAGAAATTTTTATTACTTATTATCTCGACCCGTGAAATACTATATACCTACTGTTTATTGATAAAACAAAACAGTTATAAGCGTTTCATCAGCTTCTGACCATTCAATAAAGCAGAATAAGTACATTGATAAGATATTGACTCTCCACTATTAAGTATATTCCAACTGGTATGTACGTTTAAAACTAGTGGCCTAATATTGGAACGTCATTCAGAACAAAGTTTATCTACAATTTAAGCGTCCTGTTTTATAGTTAAGAAACATTTGGGCCAACCATCATCGGTTTAAGCAGAGCGTATTAAGAACTTTTTAGCTTTGATGTTTCATTTTGTGATACAAAAATTTTACGTCAACGCTAAGAAGTTAGCCACTGCTATAACGTTGGTAGTATGCCCCTTAGTCATTTGCTGCCACTACCAGGGGGCCAACTATGATCGTTTAAGCAGAGCGTATTATGAACTCCTTAGATTTGAGGCTTAATATTACTGTACAAAAATGAAACGTTAAAGCAGAACTTTTTAATATGCTCTGCTTAAACCGATGATGGTAGGCCCCGTCATGTTTCAGTATTAGGCCATTAGACACATCGATATTGATATTTTGAGAGCTGATGCTTTTGTTTTTACCTAAACCCACCACCTTTTGTATTTAATTACAGGCACACTCCTGATAAGGTGGCAATGATACATAAATATCCACAACCACAGATCGCAGACAAGAACACAATACTTTAAAAGAAACGACGGCGCACGCTGTGAATACTCACTTACCAAAGTTCAAGTCGGGACACAACATGAGCGGTACACAAATAATGAACATAATTACAATGCCAATAAAATTGATGAATTCCTCTGAGTCGACATTTAGAGCCAAATAAGAGAATGACCAATAAGAACTTAGTAATGTTGAAGCATGATAGACATTAGGAGACAAGTGTACAGTTGGGATGCCCGAAGCTTTAGTGATCGGCTACCTGACTCTGGTAAACTGGTGGTGAGCACCCCGAGGGTGAACCCCTTCTCAGTGAGGGTATGGCATTCAAATATCTCTCCTTGGTGTCTCGTATCCCAGACAGTGTGCCAGACGTGTTCGCCGTGCCACCCGTCTTTTTGTAGTGTTGACTCGTTAAAGTACTTTAAAGGTTTCATTTCTTGCCCCTCATGGTAAAATTTTATAGTGAGTGGCTCCGGAGCTCGATATTTGCACGTAAATGATACTCTTCGCAATAGGGAACTGTTGCCGGGGCCATCGCGGATCGAAGGGTGGAGTTCCATCACTAAGCCTAATTATAAACATTTGGATTTATTGAAATAATTTTCTTTTGGGAACATTTTGAAAGTGAACGTCTCACTTAAATGTATGTAAGGAGTTTTTAGTGGGTACCTGGATTAGAACTGCATAATCTGATTATTACTGGAGGCATAAATAATACGTACCAATGGTTGAACAATCTGGTCCGGTGTAGGGTGGTCGACAGTTGCATTGAACTTGGCCATAGGCATCCAGTTGACAGTCGTTACCGTTACAAGGACACTGGATGCAGTAAGTACGGTCCTTATAGAATCCGACGGAGCAGGTTTCGCAGCTGGTGCCAGTGTAGCCATTAGGGCACATGCAAATCTGGGAAGAGTAAGTGAGTTTTTAACTTTCATAATATAATGTTTGTATATGTGTGGAGGAATACGGCGTGTTATGGAATATTCTACTGTTATTATAGCAGGTATATGATTTTATTTGAAGATCTACAAATACGAGTAATATCAAGAATTGTAATTTGAATCTACTTATATATGTCACTTAAAGTTTAATTATTGCAAGTTTTGTTAACTATTAAATTTGAGATACCTCAACTGAGCTGGCACTTGGTAGGCTTGTATCATAACTCTCTGCGGCGGTATCCATAGCAACGTCTGCGATGGAGGTGGAGAGTATGTCCTCGGTGACCGTAGCACGCACCAGCACGCGGCGCAAGTTCTTCAGCACGCCCATGAACGCATTGCGGCTCGCTGGAGTACCGCTGTTCAGTATGAACCATCCATTCTCCTTCAGTGGTACTTGGTAGCTCTATTAAAATAAACAACAGAACGTTACAGTACAGTTTTTTTTCCTATAGGTAAGTATTGCCCTATGGTTGACAGGGCAAAAGTACATGTAATTTAGTGAATATATGTACCATTGATTCGCCAGAACGCAACGGGTTCGGGTTGGTCCAGTAGAGCGAGACATCATCTCCGACTAGCACCACGTCAGTTCCGGGCTCAGACACCGTGGAGCCACCGTTGCTCCTGAATTCCTGTCGCAGGGACAAGGCACCGCCGTACGACAATACCCTGTTACCTATTGAAAAAGTTTTAATGCTTTGATGAATTTTTTAATTTAAATCACATTGAGTTTGAATAAAGCGTAACAATTAAAGAAAATATAAAAATATTACAATAAAACCATGTATTTACCGACTCCAAATATTTTCATATTCGGAGTCGGTAATAACATCGGATCGTAATTGTAGTCATGCGATAGTGAAATGTATAGAAACGACAAACCTGGGAATACTGGTAGCGACCAGAACAGTTCAGTGTTGGACGGGAAGGGGAAGTTGTACATGAGCTCACTCTGGTCTGGCACAGGCACAAACTGGTCGCTAATGACTTGCTCCGCGTTCAGATCCATAAGGGTATAGCCACCGTAATTGTCTCCAAATATCGGTGCTGGCAATGGAATTCGTGAGTAGTGGCTTGCCTGGAAGATGACAATAACATATTAGAAGGAATTTGAAAACTTAATGACTCTCCTCGCCTCCACCCACTCCATCATCCTAGCTTGTCAATATGATATCGCATGTTAAACACGGTTGTTACTTCTTTAATTTGTTAGTTGGTATATGAGACATCATAATTGAACACGTTGATAGCTTTTTTCCCCGCGGATCCACGTATGATCCGTACTTTTCCCACCATTTAGATAATTTCCCTAAATCTGAATACGTAGCTCTTACTTGGTGACATTCGTTGGTAACTCCGGAGCAATAGCAGGCGAGGCAGCCCTCAGGGTTGTTGGCATCAAGTCCGAAGGTGCCGGATCTGCAGTGGTCGCATGACTCTCCCTCTACATTGACCTTGCAGCGGCACTGGCCTGAAGCGTCGCAAGGCGTCTCCTCGCCGCGTGGGTCACACCTGCAGTAAAACACATAGTATGGCATAATACAAGTATTTCTCGAAAAAAAATGTGAAGGCACAGCAGGTGATTGCTTACCTTACTTATGGTTTTAGGATGTAACGGTGTGCTTAATTAATATGTTTCTTAAAAATGCAACTCACCGACACGGCTGGAAGGTTGTACTGTAAGGGTATGATGGTACACAGTTGCCGTATGCGTCACGCTCGAATCCTGGTTTGCAGTCCTGGCAGTGCTCGCCGTAGGTGTTATCAGCACAGTCCTTTAAAACAACACAATACAAGTTTGATCATACTAATTACTGACAAGCTAAATGTTTAACCAGTTGCATTTTCTACTTACGTAGCAAACTCCAGTCTCAGGGTGGCACATGTTCGCGTGTCCGTTGCATTCACAGGGTGCGCAATGGTATAAGTAAAGTCCGCTGAGTGTCCTGGATAGAAAAAATAATAATTCAACCTTCTAAAGCTCGTAGGATATGGGACCCGTAAGATAAGGCCTCTTTCTAACCTTACCAAAAACACATTCTCCAAATAGCATATCTCTAGGAGCAGTGACTTAGGCTGTACCTAAGTGTGCCTGCCTGCCATGCCTGTGTGTGTTAATATATCAGTCAGTCGGGACTTTAAATATAATATGCTTAGATGAAAGACAAACCTAGAATAACCAGGAGCGCAGTCCTCGCAGGAGGTGCCAACGTATCCAGCTGGGCAAACGCACATCTCTACGTGCATTGCTGAAGGACCACTGCCACCGGCCTCCGCGGTTTCAATACTAGCCATTAAAGGAGTCGCTAACGGTGCGTTCTGGGCGTACGATGCCTTTATAAGGATACTCTTCACATCCGACAATGCCATCAGGAAGTATTCGCGTGTCACTTCTTTGCCATCGGATCTGGAAATAACAACTTTAGTTAGAGCGGTAGATGTTAAGTTATGTAGCTATATAATAGTAACTAAAATTAGATAAGGTCTTTTTAAATGACACTGTAAATATTGTTTTGGAAATCCACGTTTGTTAGTCTTTAACGTCTATGCACCAAAGAAATTTTTATATAATTTGGCCACTCTCAGGATATTTCCATATTATTAGAAAGGATAGTGTTCGACGTAAAAAGGTACTAAAGCTACTGAATTTATACTTAATATATGAGAATCGTAATAGGAGATACCTTCTCCATCCACCTTCTAAGAACTGCACAGTAGCGTTCAACGTGCCGTCGCTAGAGGGTGTGAAATCTCCGTTATAGTTGAATGTCAAATGATTGTCCTGGAAACATAAGAAAATTATTATTTGTATGTGTAGGTATATATTTCTAATAAGAAATAAGTAATGTTAGCAATAAAAATACTTACGCTTAGAAGTTGTACGTCAGCGGCGTTGTTGCCAGACCCGTATCCTTGTGGAACATTTTCGAGAACATATCTCAAGTAACCACCGTAAGATGTCACTTTATCACCAGAGAAGCTGAAAGAGAAAATTAATTGTAAATACCAAAGGCATTAGCTATATATCAATTAAAATTTAAAGTAATTGCGAGCAATATTTTTACTTCAAAATATTGCCACGCTTTTTCAGCATGCTTTATATACAACCAAGCAAAACAACCTTTATCTTTAGACACTTGTGTGGATGTATTATTATCAGTAATTATTATCTATCAATCAGTTGTATTGTTAAATATTACCTGCTGGGTAAACTCCAGTAATAGATGGACGGTTGTGATTGATCGTAGTCGTCCAAAGAGATTCGTCCTCTATTTATCGCAGGGCGGAGTTCAGTTTCTTGTGGTGCATTGTACCGGGCTGCGCCGGCGGGACCAGAGAGAGCACTTCGGTACACCTTCATTTGGTCAACGATATTCGGTACGTTGAACTGCACTGTGGTGGTCTTACGGCGTAGGTTGCTGCTCCTGCACTGTTGCGACACGCCCGAACAGAAGCACTGGGCACAACCTTGTCTGTAAATGAGAAGATATCTATATTAGAACTGAAACTAATAAAGGAGGTTTCTAAAAAAATAGCTACCCAAATATAAAGACATTGAAACTAAAGGTATTAGAAAACTAGAGTTGATTGTCTGCTTAAATAATGGAAGAGGGTTGAAAAAGAATCACTTATGTGGCTGCTACTAGGAATCAACTCATGGCAGACACGGATATAACAACGATATAATGGAAATGCAACAGTAAAGTAATAAGTACCTGAAGTCAGGAGACAGGAAAAAGGAGTCATCCTTGCATTGGTCGCAGTAACGTCCCTGCACATTGTCTTTGCAGACGCAGTCGTCCAGTAGACGCACTTGGCTGGTTCCAACTTTGTTGCAATTGTCAGAGGGCGCTGGTCGACAAGAGTCGCCGGGCAATAGCGGGTTGCCGACGTAGCCAGGAGCGCAATGCTCACATGTTCGTCCTTCGTAGCTGTAAAGCAATGCATTCAATTTTATCATTTAATCTAACATATAATTATTTAAAATCGAAGTGTGTACTGGATTTTTTAAAACTTTAGCAAAATATTTGGTGTGATTTATTTACCCAGGGAAACAGTCGCAGATAACAGAACCGTCTGGTCCAAGAGAGCAGGTCCTAGAGAACTGATTTTCGCGGTTAGTGAGCGGGCAAGGGCATGGTTTGCAATCATAGCCACTGGCCGGGTCGCCGAATGTGCCGGGTGGGCAACTCGGGCGAACACAACGTCCCAGCCACGGGCCCGCGCTCTCGCGGACATATCCTGACGCGCATTTCTAAAAATATAATAACATGGGAGCATGAAACAACTTAAATAGGCCGTATTTATATAAGAAGTATGGAGATTCAACATTTGGTGAAAAACACTAACCTGACAAGAAAGTCCTTCGTACCCTGGTGGGCAGGTGCACTCCTCAACAAGGCTAGCTGCACCAAGACCCACATTGATATGCTGGGCAGACTCCATAGCAAAATCAGAGATGTTTACTCCAGCGTTATTCAGATCAGCCCGCAGAAGAATCATTTCAACATTGTCCAAACTAAAAGATTAAGAATTATAAGTTAAGTACTTGCCCGCAGCAACTGACAAATCATACTCAGATTTTATTATGTATTTCAATGAATCAGGACTCCAATCGGGTTGAAGATTAAACATGTACTTAAGAAGAAACTAACCAGAATGAGCGTCTATCGGAAACTTTGTATAAGTATATTACACAGAATCGCCTTCGAGTGCCATCTAGTTTTTTTTTAAATAAAATACTTTAAGTATCTTGAAAAAAATATTAATGGTAAATAATTCACTTACGCCATCATAATGTCTTCCCTGGAAGCAGGAATGAGGCCACTTTCTGTGGGCTTCTGCCAGTACTCCGGGGTCAGTCGAGCCTCAATATAGATGTCTTTATCGTCTAAATTGTTATTGATATGAACCAGTTGACTGTATTTACCCTAAAAGTTATAAAATCAATTAACACTAGTACTAAGAGATCAACTCAGTGTCCTTACATCTATGTTGGTTTACATTTTGTTTGTAATGCACCGTATTAAGTAACAATTTTTATTTTTTTATGGTTTTTAAGGTTTTTATGCATGGGGCCTACTATTATTGTTAGAACAGTGACGTCTTACCAACTTCTTGGCTTTGATATTAAGTTTTTGTATCACAAAATGAAACGTCAAAGCTAAGTTATACGCTCTGCTCAAACCGATGATGATAGACTTCCATGTGCAAATTGATTTGCCATAATTTTTTTAGTATTTGATAACAACAGTGATACATCTGGAAGATCGTGTGCAGTTATTCTGTTATGTGAGCTACTTGTATTCCTGAATCGATTCGAATTTTACCTTCCGTTATTTCTGCAATTGTTCCTGACTGGTGAAACCATTGCTAACTGTATTTCTATTTATTTTACTACAGTAAATATCAGTTGGTTTATGTAAAGTATGAACACACCTTGATGATGACAGTAGGCATATTGTCACTGGGTCCAGGGCGTAAAGAGTGTGGCTTTACTGTGAACTTGATGTGACCGCCGTAAGAAGTGAGCTGGTTTCCATTGTACGTCTCGGGCAAGGTAAGGTATGGGTGAGTTGTGGACCATGACCAGTTGCTCGTGTACGTCTCCAGTTTCGTCACCTGATAGTAAAATAGATAAATACTTTACTCAAAATTATTAAATTTATTGAAATTAAGAATGGATTATTCCGACGATTCCGCTTTGATCTGGTGGTATACCTGAGGTGACAATGTCTAATTACAATTATTATTATGAGTGAAACGTTACCGTGGCGCCATTCCTCAAAGGTAAGTAGTAGTACTGGTCAGCGATAGAGTTGGAGTCGTCAAGTTGGACATCTCCGCTGGGTGTCTGTTTGACGCCCACCAAGCGGGTGCCGCCTTCTCCAAGAGGTGTGGGCATGTTGTAAGTGAAGAGGTCCGCGCTCTGACACTGAGTCGACTCGCCGAAGCAGAAGCAACGAATGCACTCACTCGGGGAACGAGCCTCACTGCAATTCATAATTAACATCGTCATTAGCAGATGATACTTGCCTACTACGGTGTGCGTCAGAATCATTATGAAAAAAATATGAAAATAGTATATAAATATAAAATAGTATGCCAAATGATTTAAACTATAGATCAAATTGTTACGGGCAGAACTATTTAATCAAAATAACTATGACGGATTTTATAGTACCTAATTCCTACGGCGATTTTCTAATTGCACTGAAATGACATTGTAGGTGGATGATATAGATGGCAGCAAATATTTATCAATTAAAAGCAGCAATATGAAAGGCTTGATACCTGTTGAAGTATCCAGCAGGGCACACAGTCTTGTTAACGTATACAATGGAGTCAGGGGCCGCAAATAAGGTTCTCCTGTTGTTGATTGCTTCACATGAATAAGCTCCACTGTCACCGCTCTGTAAAAAGCAAGAGATCTCCTAAGCTGGTCAAGAGTCGCACGCATGCACTGTCGTGCGCGTACCAGGATAACAAATGTTGCAAGAAATATTAAGGCAATGCACTCATAAGTAGCTTCTACTTCTACTTATGTGAATATTGAGGTAAATAGATCAAATGATGAGTATCAGATGATTACCTGCATATTGGGGCAGAAGAGTTTTCCAACTCCATCAACGCTGGTGGCGGTGCATTTATCAGGCACATGGCCCCAATTCAACCGCCAAGAAATCAGAGGCGTAGGTACACCAACTGCCTTACACGTCAGCGTCATCGAGTCTCCAGGGTTCAGTTTCAGGTTCGAAGGAGTCGGAGGCACCGACACGTAGATAGTGTCTAAACAAATTAAGATGATTATTATTAAGTCCGTTCACAACAGCATACTTGAAAAATAGTACTAATTATAAAATAGAGCTTTCCTTGGCTTATGAGTGGGTATTAATTGGAAAATTTTATTTATTTAATTTTTGTTTGTACCGAATAAGAAGCAGAATGTTTGTACAGAAGAAGAATCAGCTTGATCGATTTTCAAAATTCTTGCACTTGTAGCCTCTACATGGTACTGAGTAACTTATGCTATACTGTAAATCGAGTTAAATTAGTGAGCCCTAATAAAATGTGGGCGAAACTGCGGGCAGAAGTGAGTTAAATATAATTACCGCATCCGATTTCATCAGATTTGTCGAAGCAATCCGACTGTCCGTCGCAGTGGAAACTCTTGAGCACGCACTGGTCTCCGGAGGCGCACGCGAACTCGACTGGTAGGCATCCTTGGCCAGGCGAAGGCGTAGGGCCGCAGTTTTGTTCGTCGGACATATCACCACAGTCGTTATCAGCGTCGCAAATCCAAGTCTTCAGAATGCACTTACTATTTGCGCATTGGAATTCGTTCGGTTCGCACATGCCCTTTGAGTCTGAAAAAATATTAGATATATTATTACTACATTCATGTACCCAATTATTAAATACGTTGTGTGGCTAGGTTGTGAACTTACTAATTCTTCTTATTAATAATTAATATTAATAATTAAGATTCTTCTTAGATATTTATTTAGTGCACACTGCAGTGTTTTAAGGAGATATTTTGACGAGTGTTAATGTTAGAAGTTTCTTCAATTTTCATTGGCACGAGTTCCATACAATGTTAATTGTGAAGATTGTATAAAGAACGCTTGAAAATTGCGAAAATAAAATAGGGACTCATACCCGGAGTTTTAAAATTATATGAATATTATTTAGCTAAGAGTATTTTACTATTTCGTATCATATGAATAGGCCAACTTACTACATGCTTCTTCGTCGGATCCATCGTTGCAATCAATAGCACCGTTACAAATGGCCGATTTCGGGATGCACTGTCCGTTGCCGCATGTTGCCTCGTACGATTTGCAAGCAGTAAACGGTGGGCTGGCCGTTACATCTACAACATTATAACAATCATAATAACACTTGATTCACAACTTTGTCAACAATGTGTTTAATAAGTACGTTTGCGTAGTACTTACGTAGTGGCGCTACGACCAACGTTACTTTGACTTCCGATCCTGGGTATCTAAGATATTTGGGAGTTTGGCAAATATAGACGCCACCATCTTGCACCTGGAAAGTGAGAAGAGTGCACCTTTAATATAAATTCAGTCGTCAGTGCTGTTGGAATATCGCTTCCAAAATATAAATTTTGGAAGCGGTATTCCAATTAAAAATTATGAAGTTCAAAGACAAAAGTATCTAATAATGTTTAAATATTTCTGATACATACCGATACTGCGTACATTTCGAGTCGTCCATTCCTATCGATGGAGCCTGGTTTGAGTGGCCCACCACCCTCCCTGACCCAGCGAACAGGCGCGCGCTCTGGTCCCTCATCACGACAACGGAACACCACATCTCCGCCTAATAATTAACACCGTTAGCTTAACTTTTTCTTTGCGGCTGCATTCACATTGCCACGTATGCATTAAACGACCTATTCTATACGGTCGAAATTTAATTTTTCGCCAGCAATACGCGCATAGTGTATGCAGCCAAATAACGAGACCCCATGAATGAATTGGTTTTGCCTAATATAATGCTTAATCAATTTTATTAAGGTGCTGAAATGGAAATTACAATACCTTTTGTCTAATAAAACTCTACGATCCCATTTTAAGTGCAACTTAGTAGACCAAAATTATTGTAAATATTTTTCATTTAATGAAATTTCTCATTGTCATGCAATCCTTTAAAAATGTGCCCTTCATGAATGTTCATAAATATAGTAGGTAATAATCTCCGTCAATAAATAAATGTGAATGTGTTTGACTGGTTAATGACTTTGCGAAAAGTCCATGCAAACCCAAAAATTCACGAATCTGTGGTTTATGTTTAAACTATTATTATGTGTGTTTGTGTATTAGTGTGTGAGTTATGTGGCCTTACGTTACATCTAATGCGAAAAATACAAATCAATAAATGTAATAAAAAATATGTATATTTTATAAAATGTAAATATAGTTTTAATGTAAATATAATCCCACGTGTAAGTCATTCCTTATCAATAAATGCCAGTAATTTTGTTATGAAACCCAAAAGTTATTTGTACCCAAAGGTTTAGACACACTGACTCACCAGCCGAAGCTGTTCCACCACCATGAAAGAAGAACAACAAATATTATAGAACGGTAAACAATTGTTTTATGTAAGTATAATTTACACAAAAATATAAATGATAGTTTTCTATTTTTATATTACTATGTATACACATACAGCGTTTGATTAAATAATTGGCACAATTCTTTCGGGATTGAATTAAATTACTCACAAAATTGTTTTCTTCTTCTCAAAACTTCACAATATACGTTATTTGCCAGTAAGTTTATTGAATTCTAAACTCTGTCCTCTGTTTACACACTCTGTATAAGTGTTACCTTTAATAATATTTGGATAACCACCACCAAAAGTGGTATTTATTAAACACCAATACTTATGTATGTGAAATCGAATGTAAGACGAACATTTTCTTTTAATCGTATAAATGGTCTTTCAAAATATTAGAGCAGGTTCAAAATCTCAATTACTAATTACATAAAAAACACCATAGGAAAGTCTTATGTTTAAATATTTGACAACTCTAAAATCTCAAAGAAAGAGTTCAAAGACAGGATGTTACCATCAAAAGTAGGGTAGTTGCATATTTTCCAGTGCCGACTATTAAAATGTAAAAAAAATACTCTACCCAAAATTTTATGACATAGGTACTTGACCTCTATGTTTAGCTCACCTGAGATCCACTCATTTCGGCTGTTTGTTAAAATAATTAAGTTACAGTGCCACGTGTAGACATTCTACTACACTATGATATAAGCAAAATACTTATAAAATCAACTTTTTATCTACTAGTAATTAAACCTGTGGAGACGCAGCGCAGGGGCTGCGTTAGCCAATCAAGTTACACCATCGTCAACCACGACCACTCTGCCAAGAGTGATCGACTAAGAAGAGAAGAGAGAATTAAACCTAAGATGACCTAAAGTAAAGCCTGTTCCGGTGTGTATAATATGTAGTCGTGTCAGTTGTTTAGTAGTAACATTTTTTTTAAGTAAGATATTTTATTAAAGTACATATTATATACTTTTGGTCACGCCTGTATTCCTTAAAAGAGTAGGCACAGGTGCACTTGCAGTACACCCACATTCCGCCAGTTATGTCTAAGTCCCATGTAATGGGGGCGAGCCACAATCGGGTACTAGAGGTTGCTCTACCTCTACGGGGAAATTACAGATGGAAAAACCCAATTACACTTTGCCATTCCCGGGATCGAACCCAGGAGGAATCAAATTGATAGTTTTATGTATTTATCTACTCTTAAGAATATTATAACCTGGGGTGGTGCAATTATCGCGTTAAGGAGGTTAGCCGTTTGATTGCAGAATAAGTTATAAATATAGTCAATAGAATAAGTCTTAAAAAACGTTTGTCTGTATCATAAAGGTATTTTTATCACAGTTCATAACATACACGTATTTTGGATATGGCGTATTTATTGTATCAATTTCAAATATCCTATCCTATCACTGTCGGACAGCGGAGTCCAGCGGAGTCCGCTTTCGACATGCAAACGACTGTTTAAGCCGAGTCATAAAAAATGCTGTATTTATAACACTCACCGTATCTAATTGTTTGTGCTTCCGGGTAAGTTTTAACATTCAAAGCAACTGGACCTGAAACGGCAATACATTACACATTAATACAATTATCATAAAAGGCAGGCAGTAGTTAGACGGTCAGTAACGTTCAATCCTTCGGAATGATTAATACATACTCTGCCATTTATTCTGTTCACTAGGGGCAGTACCATCAACTGTTACCTAATGCGCGTTTTTTCATAAAATAACTGTATTTATTAGTATTGAGTGGCTTAAAAAAGAGTTGATGGTACTGCCAAATAAATGGAAATCCATATGTTACAGTGGCATTAATTCAACTTCATTCAAATCCTTAGTGTTAAGAAAGTTTTGTAGATAAGGTATTACAAACTATTTGTAGGTACATGCTTTTATTACATTCTAACGTAACAGAGCTGCGTTTAAATTTTAGAAACAAAACATAATTGAGCAAAAACCTATATCAGTAGCTAAATATTATTCCCCATGTTATGAAGTAAGGGGTTAAATATTAGTTAAAGTGAGAATATTTAGTAATTTAGAATAGGTTTTATTAATAGGTATTAAAGTTAAAGACCAATTTAGCATAAAGGCTTTTGTTGCAAATAAGTTACACGATTAAAAAAATTGAGTTATATTTATTTTAAAATTCTCAACTTGGGCAAAAACTGATTATACTTATAGTACTCGCCATTTATGCTTATGTGCCATGTAATAGGGGACGAGCTTATTGCCACTAATCCAATTTACAGATGGAATAACCCAATAACTATATGTCCAAGGATTGTATTGAATCCAGGACCTCGTGCTCCGTGGTAGTAATTGCAACCACTGGACCAACGAAACAGGCAGAACACTTTATTATTCTCTGATAACTCTCAAAATTATTCCTTACAAAAAAATCTCATCGTAACATTATGTAGTTTTGATTGTTAAACGAACGGCGGAGCATAGCTAGTTTTGAAGAAAATCTTCATTTGTTTCTAGTCGACAAAAACTTACCATTGATCGTTATAGTCAAACTGACTAGTTAGTAAATGAAAACGCCTTTCCACAAAAGAAAATTACCAAATTAATTTGAATTAATAGTACCTATTGCAACTTACTACAAAATATTAAAAAGATCATTGTTAATACTGTACATAGGATCGTATTAGCGTCCTTGTTAATGATTTCAAAATATTTATTCTTACTGCCGACTGGACAGTCGAATTCGTCACTGAAGTCAAATGGGCAGTCAATATGACCATCACACCGACGACGGGCGTCTATACACGGACCATTTTCACATCGCCACTGATATTTGTTGCATACACCTAACGAGGAGCAATGCTATAGGCCAGGTCCCGTCACGAGTTATGAGCGCGTACCTCGAAAGCACTTGCCGTCGAGTGTCGGTTTAAAACATACTAAATTGAACTTTGTCCTCTATGTATTATGTATCATTTCCCTGAGAAATCTTAGTGAATAACACAGCAGGGCTTGGACTTATAAGGCGAACATTTTTGGCACCTTGTCTCGGTAGGTGGTACTTACATATCAATTTAAAAATATAGTAATGAAATTCTGTAATTAGTTACTCAGAAATGAATAAAAGAGTATAACGACGAAAATTTTTAAAATGATATAAGAAATCTGTGCCAAAATTGTCCGCCCAAAAACTGTAAACTGAAATATTATATGGCCCGATGTAAAAAATATCGCTGTATCCCTACTATTTTATACACTCAAAACTCGTGACGGCACCTGTATACTTTTAGACAATTTTTATTGATGCAATGCTATTTTGACTATGTCACATGTTATAATATCTTTACCAAATATATTGATATATAAGAGGAACATATTCGGAGTACCAATGTTGCTCTAGCTAGCAACCTGCCCTCGTTTCACTTCGGGCTAATAAAATGAAGACTCGGTATTACAAAACGTTGACTTTTATCAACTATCCATAAAGGATAAAGATAATATAAATATGAATATGTTTTAGCCATAAACCCATAATTCGGAGTTCAACTCCTACATGTTATTAAAAACTGTACTTAGCAAGTTAAGTATCGTAGTTTAAGGGTTCAAAAACCAAAAATTATGTATGAAAATTGCGACTGCAGTTATAAATAATCAACGTCTTTTTGAATTGTTTAAAGAATTTTCCTGTAATCATCATCATACGCAGTTTCAATAAAAAATCTTTTAATCCTAATATTTATCCACCTATATAATATAAATAATTAACGTGCAAATTACCTCCATATGGGCCACGGGAGCCTGCGCTCTCGGCGCCAGAACCTGTGGAAATAATAATCAAATAAAGCATAATATTATTTGACTTAATTGATCGTCCAATGCGAAATATTTGTTAATTATTTTATTTTTTATATTTTCATGTACTGAAACTCATGCCTCGATGGATGTATCTAAAACTCTATTGTACGATTATGTTAAATCATTTCAACAATTAAAATATTATATTTGGCTATAAAAGTTTCTTTCAAACAATATAATAAACAAGTAATCTTTATCACTTTTTTTTTTAAAACTCATATAAAACGTACTTTGTTTTTTGTTAAAAGCAAGCTGTGTCATGCAACTACCAAGTTGTACCATCTCTGTTTTTGTTTTACCAACCAGTTTAAAATATTATGGTATTTATTGATTATATTTACCATATCCCAAGTCACAAGTGCCTTTTTAAGCTCGGAATTAAAACGTAAAACTTACTGAAGGTCGGCGCTCATACATTGGCGAACATACTACACTCCAACATAAGATATAGACGCAAACTTTAAAACTTATAATTAGCCTGACATGATTAGAGATACGCCCTAGACCAACATAAGAGGCCGGCCTTCTGCAATATTTCTGATACTCTATGCGATATGTCATCCGTCATCCACCTTAAGGCAATCAAACTAGATTCTTCTTGTCAGGGGCCCATGAAGTCATATTTCCATGAAAGTTTCACTCGTATCTTGAGATGGATGTATATGACGTGTATACATCTGTCACTGTCATACAACGTTTTTCATTGGGCCATCGTTGGCCCCTTTTTCAATAATAATTAAGATCGTTTCCGCCTGAAAGTGGATTTTCGGAAAAAGCAGCATAACATTTCAAGTAGGTATAATATTAGTAGAAAAATACATGCATTAAGCGAAGGTTCTACTTACTGAGTTCATTATTTACTGAAAGTGGGATATCATTGAGTAATGATTATCAAGAAACATTGAAAATTTATTTAGAAACGTATGTCACCGGACACGACAAAATAGCATTTACTAAGAAAAAACATCAATTTTATTGATTACGGAGACAAAGATAACGGAGAATAACGGGCAAGTTTAAAAGAATTGTTTTGTATACAGTTAGCTCGATTAATATTTATCACATATTTACTTCCACGTAAGAATAATATCACAATCCCAAAAATTAAATCTTGCGAATATCCAGACAATAAAACTATAAAAAATATAAATAATTTATGATGAAAATGAAGATTCGGTTAGTTTCAGTAAGTACAGTATTTGATAGTTGACCTTTGAAAGCTCCCAATGTTAGTAGCATTGACTTAATTTAATGTTATTGAATTGTTTATTTTAGATAAATATTTACTGCCGCTTCCGGACGATGTTCCGCTACCGTAAGGGTAACCCCTTTCTTGAGTTCCACCGGACTGACTATCAGTAGAGCCGGAAGAGGACTCCTTTTGTCCGTATGGGTACCCGTTAGAACCTGTTCCTGACTGTCCGTTAGATTCACTGCCTGAGGATCCTCGCGCGTCCACTGGTTGGTCTGGGTATATCTGATTGCTCTCCGTGGTGTAGTATGGGTAATCAGTTGGGGACTGTGGTCTGTTATTGCAGTTGTTTTCATCCGACCTGTCTACGCAGTCATCCCTACCATCACAGTAGTACACTTTGGGTATGCATTCACCTGACGAGCACTGGAATTCATTGGGGTCAGAACATCCTACAACAAAACCATAAGTAGTGTAAAAAAACAAATCTAAATTATATTATACAAAGTTAATTCTACCTATCGAGGCAGTTCCCGACATGGAAGATAATGAGTAGTTAGCCTGTTTATTTCGAAAACATGTAGAAGGTAGAGTGAAATCATCTCCTTTTTGGTCGATGATAAGGAATCAATATCAAAAGCTATAATAGAAAGTCCGACGGTGAATTTGGTTTTTATATCCATAGAACGCCTGATAAATCTCCGGAAATAATATGTTAAATAATTAGAGACTAAGCTATACCACCAAAGATCATAATAGTGACGTTTTTTTTACATACGCAAGACTTTTAGATATAAATATTTTTAGAATTGACAATAGCACTTAATCTATTATTTATCTGAATCATTGTTACCATTGCCACCGTTTCCATCAGGCGAAGAGCTTCCAGAACCAGATGGATAAGTTTCTCCTCCTGAAGTTCCATCAGGTTGACCTTCACCTTCTTGACCATAGGGGTAGTTAGACTCGCCTTCAGATTGGCCCCTAGGGTAGCCATTGGGATCACTTTCTGATGGTCCTCCAGGGTATCTGCTAGGATCGCTTTCTGACGGTCCTCCAGGGTATCTGCTAGGATCACTTTCTGATGGTCCACCAGGGTAACTGTTGGGGTCACTTCCTGACTCTCCACCAGGGTATCCGTTGGGGTCACTTCCAGACTGCCCACCAGGGTAGCTATTGGGGTCACTTCCTGTTGGTCCACCAGAATATCTGTTGGAGTTGCTACCTGATGGTTGACCAGGGTATCTGTTGGGGTCACCACCTGATGGTTGACCAGGGTATCTGTTGGGATCACCACCTGATGGTTGACCACGGTATCTGTTGGGGTCACCACCTGATGGTTGACCAGGGTTTCTGTTGGGATCACCACCTGATGGTTGACCAGGGTACCTGTTGGGGTCACCACCTGATGGTTGACCAGGGTATCTGTTGGGGTCACCACCTGATGGTTGACCAGGGTTTCTGTTGGGATCACCACCTGATGGTTGACCAGGGTACCTGTTGGGGTCACCACCTGATGGTTGACCTGGGTATCTGTTGGGGTCACCACCTGATGGTTGACCAGGGTATCTGTTGGTATCGCTACCTGATTGTCCACTTGGATAACTGTTGGGGTCGCTACCAGATTGTCCACCAGGGTATCTGTTGGGATCGTTACCTGATGGCCCACCAGGGTATCTACTGGGATTGTATGCTGATGGTCCACCGGGGTATCTGTTAGGGTCATTTCCTGAAGATCCACCTGGGTATCTGCTAGGATCGTATCCTGATGGTCCACCAGGGTATCTGGTTGGGTCGTTTCCTGAAGATCCACCTGAGTATCTGTTTGGGTAGCTTCCAGATGGTCCACCAGGGTATCTGTTCGGATCGTTTCCTGATGTTCCGCCAGGGTATCTGTTAGGGTAGTTTCCTGATTGTCCACCAGGGTATCTGCTAGGGTCGTTTTCGGATGGTCCACCAGGGTATCTGTCAGGGTCGTTTTCTGATGCATATGGGTATTCAGTCGATGGTTCGTTGGGTGCCTCACCGCAGTTAACTTCATCTGATCCGTCGGCGCAATCTTCTTTGGCATCACAGTAGTATGAACCAGGTATGCATTGACCAGACGCACATTTGAATTTATCGTCCGGGCATTCTATAAGTTATGAGAAACAGGAACAATTATTATTTGAAATCCTAAAATATCCAGTACATTTAAAAAAAAAATATCTTGAGACAAATAATATAATCTATAAAAAACATTCTGTTTAGATTTAAGGGGTCAAAAAGGTACCAGTAAGATCTTTTAAACTGCACACTTTTGGATGGCTGTTTAAAATACTAAACTAATAAATAAATTTTTGCCTGAATGCCATCAATGTTCAAATCTGGTAGTGAAAATTTGTGAAGTAGCAATATGCGCTCTGTCTAGCTGGCGAATCAGTCCCATGGGTTTTGTCTGTCATTCTTTAAATCATGTAGTTTGTCACCCCTACTGCACCAAGTGTCACTCGTGTATAATATACCAAGTGTCAGCTGAAGACCCAATGTAGGTCAAGAGCTGTGATACAACGATTAAAGCGTCAAATATTTGTTGTGATTCTCCATGGTAACTTTGATTTGATGTCATTGAGATATAGAGTCAAACATGCTTAGTTTCAACTATTTAAATTTTATTTTACAAGTGATCGCCCATTTTCCGTTAACCCACCTACTTCTACAATACTACTTATAACACAAAAGTGAATAAATAAGAAAAATATCTTGATACCGGCTTCAACAGCATTTTTTGATGAAGCTTTTGATAGGAAAAATTACGAAGTTATATATTAGAAATAGTCTTTTTGTAGAAATAATACAGGTTTCATTAATTTGATTTGGACTACATAGTCGTTCTATTATTATAGCAAAGTAACTAAATCTGTTCTACAAAAAATACATTAACGTGACTGATGCAAGAAAATACAAAAGTTTATTTAAATAATTTCTAAATAATCATCGTTAACGTAAATTTTAGGTTTCAAGCATACGTTTTAATAATAAAAGAATAAGGTGACGTATCCACGCGCATGCAATTGCTAAAGATGCCTTTACTAATCTAAATTCTAAACAAAAGGTAAAAACAAAGCATGTTAACACTCTGGGAATACAAATACCTTACAGACTTGATATGGACTAGCTGACACAAGGGTTTGATATTCAACACATTCAGCATTCCGTAACACGTTTTAATAATAATACGCTCTGGTACCCGAAAAGTGACAGTTTTGTTCGTCAGAAAAATCCGAGCAGTCATATATATTGTCACATTGTCTGACGTGGGGTATGCATGGGCCGTTGGAACAGGTGAACTGAGAGTCGTCGCAGCCGGCGCGGTCGGCCGGTGAGCGGGAGGGCCTCGACATCAACCAAGCTAGACATCATACTACCATTTAAACCATGTCTTCTTAAGATGTTGCTTAAGCAAAACACTTTGCTTTTCTATTTAATGCTGATTAGCATTCCATATACAGGCTATCCCGCATGCCATCCTAGGAGAAAGGTATCGATAGCATAGTCAATCTGAACATGCTTACAAAATATAGATGCCTCTATTACTCACCTCAATGACCTTGTTGCCAGCCCAGATAACCTAAACGGTCATGTGGGATTAGCGCGGTAAGTTATAACTTTATGTGTAACGCCAGTTATTTGCAAAAAAAATACCCGTTATGATAATCACGATGGCATTACATTCTATATGTATAGCATATAATATATCATGGAAACCTCTAAATAATATATTGCAAGCATGGGCACAATCGTCTCTGCTACCAATTACCTTTCGGTACAAAAGGTGGCATTTAGGACATTCTGTATTAGGAGTTTTTTTTCATATTGCTTGAAAATGCTTGCACAATAAATTTTGCGGTGCAAATAGTGATATACAGTAGTGCAAGAAAATGTATTAATATGTGCTTTGAATTACAAATCTTATGTGTGGTGCTGCATTCGAATGCTCACTATGCAAAATCAGTGCTGCGCAGTGCTTCCTTCAAACCCTTCAAATCTGGACCATTTTGAAGATCTTTTCAATTGGTTTAATAATTAATAATAAGTATTTTAAAGACTTTTATGTGACACGTTAGATATTCCTTTTGAATTTTCTATATGTGTATTAATTTTTACTCACGACAATCTTTTTCGTCAGAATTGTCGATGCAGTCGGGTGGGCCGTCGCAGTAGAATTGCTTGTCAATGCATGCAGAACCATCCGCGCACCGGAACTGGTTGTCCAAACATTCAACTGCATCAAATAATAAAATACCATTAACAATTTGAATTTCAATGTTATAAAAGTAATTGTACCTACGTCATCCTTTAAGGCATAGCTCTTAATGACATGCTGGATTCTGTCCGATTTAATACCACGAGTACATATAAATACAATGCAATCTCCTCTTTTGATGCCGGATTAAAGAGGAATTAAATGTAGAAATATCACGTGTCTCTTCATTTCTAGGTAAGATACACTGTTCCAGCTTTCTTGATTTCCAAGAAGCCACTATTGTTTAAAACTAGATTACGCCCACAGATTCGTATGCGTGGCAGTAAGATTTCAAAAACATACACTCAACCCACATTCAACCCCTTAGAAGTTGACTTTCAAAAAAACCTTTCTTAATACATCTACACCTCATCAGGAACACACCATTTAAATATCACGTCTCTAAGTCCAGCAGAGGCTTAGACTCCGCGTTGATTGCAATCAATTAAGACATTGAATTTTAAGCTTAGTTATTTCCTTCCCCCTTTTCACCCCCTTACCGGAAGAACCTTGTGCGCCTTTAAATAACTTAGGGGACCAAATCAAATGACCAAATTTGGTATTAAATTGATTTAAGAATCAATCATCAAATGTTTACATTTCAATGAAACGTATCGTATTCAAATTGAAGTCGTATAAAAAATATTGCAGTTGTATAACAATTTAACAATATTTACCAGAGTGAGATATCATAGTGGCATTGCAGCCTTCTTCATCGGAGTAGTCAGGACACTCATACACATTGTTGCATTGCTGGTCCCTTCGGATGCACTCGCCACCAGTTTTACATCTAAAACAAATTATCGGTGCCCTATTGTAGCATGTGAACACTTGGTAACATCAAGAACATTGTTAGCAATCGCTAGTGCTTTTAATTCGCTGAGTGATATGCATTGCAGTTTTGTTACATTAGATTAGAGAGATTAAGTACTATGTAGAAAGGCACAATCAATTCAATTTGTATATAACATTTCACAATATGGCATGCGCACTGGGTAAAGAAAATTTTAAGGAATTCTATTTTAAAGCTAGTATAAAATACATATCAGTATTTGATTTTATTGCATCAAGTTACCTGAAGTCATCTGGGCCATCACAGTTGTTGCATGGGTACTCGTCCGAGCCGTCGGAGCAATCTTGGTGATTGTCACAGATTTTATAATCTTCTATACATCTCCCGTCGCACTCCAAGCTGCATTCTTTAAGAACAACACGTTAAGTTACACATCTATTGCACAAAATATACATAAGAGAAACTAATAAAAAAAAATATCACACTCGCAAAGCTTTTGTATAAAAAATAATATTCGCAGAACTCGCTTGGGAAACAATTATTATGTAGGGCCTATATCGTTCATCCATCTCCTTGCAAAGTCAATAAAGATTTAATTGATAAGATATTTACACATTTTACATTTGAAAGACGGTTAAGCTACTTATTTGAATAAACGGAAGAACATGTATATGTGTTTAGGTTTCTAAAATTGTTGTTTATTTCTAAGCTGGGTGGCGTATCCAATCAAGATCTGTGAAAAATTGTCAGTATGTTAAATCACCAGTACAATTATCTTTGAGTACTCAACTTGGTAAAGAAGTAGACGTGCTTTAGGGTACATTCATATCGTTCAAATTATCTATTTTACGAATTAAGCACAAGTATTACGGAGATTGTAGAAAGGGAAGTAAAGTGAAATAGTTAACTACTAAATGTGCCCAACTGAAAGTTATTAAATAACATCGAGCTTTCACAGATCTTGGTTTGGTAAACTTCTTAAATTATTAAATTTACCAGGACAGTTATCCTCGTCCTCGGCGGTACTGCACTCGGGGAGGCCGTCGCACCTGTTGGCGCACGTCACTGCGGATCCAGGGTTGCATTCAAACTTATCGGCCGGGCATCCAGGTGTCCCTGAAATATAATCAACTCTCTACACGTGATTTTTCAATACAAACCCGTTGAAGACGAAGTAATTCACTATTCACAATTCTTGTTCACTTGATGATTGCATAGCTGTTTTACCAACATCTGACATTATAATTTTCAAATCATTCAGTTGAAAATACAAACAGAAAAAAGCTTTTTTTCTTTCACAATAAAACTCTCTCTCTCTCTCTTTTTAACTCTGATATTCCTGAGCCCATAAGGATCTGACAAAACGAAGCTAAAACTAATAATAGCTTTGATTTTACGAACAAGAAATTGTAGGATATTATTGAAAATATACAAAAAAATTGCTACGTCTACTTACCAGAAGTAAAAAGAATAAGTGACAAAGAAAAATAATTTTGAAAATTAATAATCCACAGGTTGCAGGTAGGCATAAAGCAAAAAGAAAAAGATTCTTTGAGTATTTAATACTGGACATGCAGTGGAGCTACGTGCCTCAAACTAAGTTCCCGTAGAAATATCGATACGTGTTCGTAGGTACATTCAAACTTTGAGACTAGGCACCAACTCACGTTTCTTCGTTAGTGCAAAAGTCTTATAATATATACTGGTTTTCTGTATCGTATGGTGTCATTTTAATTGGCTAAATATATTTATTTAAAAGTAATTTATTTACTCCATGATGCTTTAATAATCAAATTAATTGTTGATTTACAATATAGATATTTCTATAAAAAATAAAGGTTGTACTTACTGGACTAATAAAACACAGAAGAGTTACTTACACAGTGGTTGAAGTCAGCACCGTCGATTGTTATTTACATCGCTTAAGTGTAGGGGCTAAAGTTATAGAAGAACATTCCCCTTGTGTGGGTTAACCACTTTATTACAAAAGATGATTTAACCGTGACTGTAGTAAATCCGGATTATAAATATAACCATCACGTTTTAACTCTAAATCACAGATAGAGACGGAACTACTACACCTGGGTAATTTTAGACCACGTTTTGCAATAAGGGGGTAGAAATTCGACACAAAGCGAGGCCAAAAGGATAGAGTGTCATTATACTTACCGCAGTTGAATTCGTCCTCGCCATTCCGACAGTCTCTGTGACCGTTACACCTCAACGCTACATTAATACAAGAACCGTCTCGACATGAGAACTGATCCCTTTTACAGGGGCAGTTCCTTTCGTCGGAGCCATCGCCGCACTCAGCCGTACCGTTGCACCACGACTCCGCTTGCACGCACTCACCGCTCGAGCATTTATATTGAAAAGCCATGCATGTAGTGCCTGCCACAATTGAATACACCATAACCTTATACACTAAGTGTCTAGTGGGATTTTGTTAAAAGTTCAGCCATTCGTATATTAAAAATAATAATCGTACGTATCGATGGTATTAAAATATTGAATGTCCATCCTAGAGAGACATCACTTGTATAAAATATTCGATTTTGCCTAACCCAGTCAGAAGTTATCAAGATCGATTTTTAATACCACGATTTTAACAATAACAAAATTATTATTATAGGCATTTAATCGTTATGCTCTATGCAGAAAATAATGTGTTAAACTGAGCAGTTATTCATTGGTTTCAACAGAGTGAGGGAATATCGACCCAATCGTACGGAACCTTATTTTGTAAGTGTATGTTTTGTTAATCCGTGTTTTTAATTGTTGAGAGAAGTTTGAAAGTACTATTTGTATTGCAAATCATCAGCATCGAGGTGTTACAATATTTCAAATAATATCCTTTATTCGAAACATTGCAACGCCATCCATACCTCAAATTATTTTGGAATACGATATAACTGGACAGCCCTTAAAAAATCTTCAGAATCCACACATGATTCTGTCTTAATTCCTAGTCTAATCTAATATTAAATGTACCATCACTCTGTATCCGATGAACCACCCTCGATTAACATATTGCGAAGTTGAATAATATCGTGTAAAAAGCATCGCGTAAAATCTACGAAATGCATATTAAACATGCTAAATGCTAGCTTTGGGTATATTCTTTGCTAATTTGACTTCAACCAAGAGATTATCAAAAATTTGGAAATATGATCAAACCATAAGTGCAATGCCGTTCATCGGAACCGTCCTGACAGTCATGCGTTCGGTCACAATGCTTGGTTGCAGGTATGCAGTGTCCATTGTCACACTTGAAGTCGCCTTCACCACATGCTGACGGGTAAAAGAAATAAACTACAAATCGTGTTAGAAAATCAGTTCAGAATTTGTTGTAGTAAGAGCAAACTTTGGAAAGTATAACTAAAGAAGAAATCTAATAAATGGAACAAATTCAATGAAGAAGGAAGTAGCCATACCCAAAAACTGAAGAAAATCCGATCACCATGACTATAATAGGATCAGTAAAGGCAATGAAATTTGAAAACAATTTGAAGGAAGATACACAAAGGTGTTGATGAAGAGACAAGGTACAACTGAAAGTAATAAATTTGTAAGAAAGCAAGATTGAACAAGACATTGTGTCACAATGAACTTACGACAATTTTTCTCATCAGAATAATCTCCACGTGGACAATCATAACGGCGATTACATCTGAGACTTTCAGGAATTATCTTCCCAGTTCTGCATTTAAAATACCCAGTTGCTGAAAATACATGCATAGCTATAATCCTTTATTAACGCAATTTTTGGTTAAGTGCGAGTGGTCGTAGAAGTTCTCTAGTGTTTGCATCTTATTTTGACATTATATTTTTCTAATGCTTTTGAACAGCAGCACTAGTGTTAGTGATCAAAAGTGTGTATTTTAAGCGCACGTCGAATTAGTTTCAATCGGAGTCACGTGCAACGCAGTGAATCCACCAGGCCGTGCTCCTTCCGTTTAATGTGTAAAACTTGAAAAATATTATTGCACCACGTACTTGCTTTATTATTATTTCATTTTCGTTTAACATGCGTCAATCTTGCGACTCGATCGGCACTATATAACTATAACAGTATCACAAAAAAAACTAAAAATGGCTTGTTGATGCGATCACAACGTGCGTCTTAAAATTAATTCGACGTGACGGCAAAAGCACTATAGGAACTATGAGCTATTTTTTTCTCGTGCGGAGAAAACTAATACAAATTATGCACGGTATCAAGGCGTCAACGGCTGTCAGTATTAGGACATTATTTTTCTGGTGCTAAGCGACTGCGCTACTCATATGTACTTGGAGGGAATTACTTTCTTTAGGATGTCACTGGTCTGTGATTTTATTTATTGGTTATGGATAGGTTCTATTTAACTACAGGATTTTTGATTTATTAGTCTGGTTGTGTGGGATAAATGGAACAAGCGAGAGCATTAAAACCACTTAAAAAATATTATTTTGATATCTACCAGTGCGACTCAGCCTGATAAGGAAAAAAACGAAATCTATTCCACGAGTAACTCTGCTGCAGCTTCAGAATCGGTTATGGTGGATGTGGGCTTGAGTCTCGTATTTTTCCTTACGTTTTAGAAGGTAGAATTTGATCTAAGCTCACCAATACAGTTCCTCTCGTCAGATCTGTCCGATGGACAGTCGACTCGACCGTCGCACCGCTTACTGCGCTTAATACAATTCCCATGATCGCATTGCCATTGATCTGAGCCGCATGCTATTGGAATATGTTATATTAGTAGAACAATGCATTTTGTTAGTAATACTCAACACCAAACCGTGACTTTAAGAATAGGAAATACGCGCGCGATGAATGAGTTGACCAGACATTAACTAAAATGTAAACCTATAACATAACATTCTTTTAAATTATGACTGATATCTATTTGGTGTCAGGGTGTTATTGCGGGATGGCGACAAAGGTGGGAGTGTAAAAGAATATTTCAAGAAGACATGGCAATGTACTTTTTATTTGCTTTTATAAATCATCCTAATGATGAGTGCATGATTAAGTAATCATTCCTCAGAATCTACAAATCAAAGCTTAAGTCGTTTTCCCATTCTTAAATCCTGATACTGATTACTGAAATAGGTAACACATGATGTCTTCATTGTAATCAGCATCAATGTGGATTTTGTCACCGCTTGGACAATAGTACGTAGTGAACCTACGGCATCCACGTTCGTCAGAACCGTCTTTGCAGTCCTTGAAACCATCGCACCTCAAGAGCATTGAGATGCAGGCACGGTCGCGACACTGGAACATACCGCGGTCCTTGCACACATAGTAGCCGGTCCAAACAAGCAGGCGGGACACTTACCGTTTGAAGACAATCCGAACAGCAGCGTGAGCAAAAAGTTATTAGATGAGCTCGGGCCTTTAACACGATCATATTGGGATAGTAAAATTGAGTATGGTCCTTACCGCAGTCATCCTCATCGGATTTGTCTTGGCAGTGGTTAACCCCGTCGCATCTTTTGCGAATTTCAATACAGGACCCGTCGCTTATGCATCTGAACTCGCTTTCCGCGCAGGCTGTTATAATTGATTACATTATGATAATCGTGGAAGAGGTACATTATAGCAGTAGGGCTTAGAACAGTTCTGCACTACGTCTATTCTGAATCCGTCGAAATACGGATATCTTGACCATAATTTTGCTATGTTAATGATTTTTGCAGCACTCCAAGTAATTCATGCTACATCTTCGCATACGTTATTAATCGTAAATAATCGATCGACGTCATCTTTAAAATTTATAATTCACTAATGATGGGGAGAAATCGGATGATGAAAATGATATTTATTATTAATAATTTTATTGTATAAAAAGTCGACGTGCATTAGTTAAGATTCATTCCATTTTCTATCAGATCGCCTTATTGTTCATTAACTTGTGTTCATATTAATAATATAGTCTCGAGCTTTAAAGTTACTTTCATTCACCTACTACGCTATCTGACCCCCACGTCCACATATAATAACGTAACGTAAGTGGTTCGGTGGATATATTCTGGACCACTTCATTGGTGACCCCCGACGTGATGGAAAAAGGTGGTGAGTCTGATTTTGGAGAACCTAGAGAGACTGTATCCATGGAGGCCTTCAGAGTTGGTGTAAGGACGCCAACATTCAACCCAGAGGACCCCGTTCTATGGTTTGCACATATCGAAGGTCAGTTCGCACTTTCAAATATTACTACAGACTCCACAAAATTCTACTTCGTGCTGTCGCAGCTGGAGCCCCAACACACGATGGAAGTCAGAGACATTATCGTTACGCCCCCAGCGACAGGAAAGTACGAGAAGTTGAAGGCAGAATTAATTAGGCGACTGTCCGCTTCCCAGGAGCGCAGGACTAAACAGTTACTGATGCACGAGGAGCTTGGGGATAGAAAACCCTCCCAATTTCTCCGCCCTTTGCAACATTTAGCAGGAGCAACTGTACCTGACAACTTTATCCGCACAATCTGGTCCAGCAGACTCCCCATGAGCCTGCAAACGATTATCGCATCTCAGGTAAACATGAAGTTAGACGAAGTAGCCGACCTTGCAGACCGGATCAACGATATCGTTCCAGTAACCGGGCAAGTAGCTAGTACAAGTTCAGGTATGCCCGCAATTACCTAAATCCCGGGTAATGCTATAGATGTCTTGACGCAGACGGTAGCAGAGTTAGGCCGTAAATTGGAAGCCATGAGCATGGAACTACGGGGACGCAAGCGATCGTTCACTAATGGGCCAAGACGAGGTTCATCGTATAATTCTCGTTCGCGGTCGCGATCTCGAACACGACCAAACGAGCACCCTTATTGTTGGTATCACTACCGTTTTGGTGATCGCGCAGCAAAATGCACTCAACCCTGCAGCTATAATAAGAAGCCGGGAAACCAACAAGGCAGCCATTAGTGGCGGAAACCGACTGCCTTGCTACTTCAAGCCGCCTGTTCACCACGGACCGTAAAACAAAAATACAATATCTTATAGATACGGGTTCAGACCTGTGCGTATTTCCACGGTCCGCTGTCCGGGAGCCACGAAGCAAGACGGGGTACGAATTTTTCGCAGCCAATGGAACAATCATAGCAACTTACGGCTATTTACCACTGACATTAGATTTGGGACTCCGTCGTGCGTTCTCATGGCAGTTTATAGTAGCAGACGTTTCAAGACCGATTATAGGAGTAGATTTTTTATCTTATTACAACCTGCTAGTCGACTGCCGTAACCAGCGTTTAATCGATGGTGTCACTACACTCACCGTTTCTGTACCCAGGCAAGTACCTTCCGAGCACATATCTTCGATCCGTACTACCTTGGAAGATACAGTTTACCATCGAATACTAAGGGAGTTTCCTGATGTCACTCGCCCTGCGGGGTAACCAGGAAACCCCAAGCACAGCACCGAGCATCACATCCGTACCACTCCGGGCCCCCCAGTGTCTAGTCGATCTCGCCGTCTTGATCCTCATCGACTCAAAGTAGCTAAGCAAGAATTCGAAGACATGCTACAGAATGGCACAGCTCGTAAATCAGAGAGCGCTTGGTCTTCGCCCCTCCACCTAGCACGTAAAGGTAATGATGGTTGGCGATCATGTGGGGATTACCGGTCATTGAACGCACGTACGATACCCGACCGGTACCCTGTTCGACACGTGCAGGACTTTTCCCAGCAACTGGTAGGTAGCACTGTTTACTCTACTGTAGATCTAATTAAGGCCTATAATCAACTCCCAGTTTGTGTAGATGACATACCCAAGACAGCAATTACTACGCCGTTTGGGCTCTTCGAATTCCCGTTCATGACGTTCGGACTTCGAAACGCCGCCCAAACGTTCCAGCGTTTCATGGACGAGGTTCTCAGAGGTTTCGATTTTTGCTACGGGTACCTTGATGATATATTGATATTCAGCAGCAACGGTACCCAGCATCAGCAACACCTCAGGCTACTTTTCAAGAGATTGGCAGAATATGGAGTACTAATCAACACCAACAAATGTAAATTTGGTCAGTCGCAGGTACAGTTCCTGGGCTATGAGGTATCCGCAGCAGGTATACGACCACTTGCCTCTAAGGTTCAGGCCATACAAGAATTCCCACAACCCAAGACACTTAAGGAACTTCGTCGATTTCTTGGGATGATGATTTGTTACCGTCGTTTTATTCCCGCAGCAGCTTCAGTGCAGGCACCTCTAAACAATCTTTTAGTAGGGCCAAAAACCAGGAAGGCACAGGCAATCGTAATGATCCAGAGTTACTGGTAGCCTTCAATCAATGCAAGCAGAGTTTAGCGCAGGCCACACTCCTGGTACACCCAGACACAAAGGCAGAACTAGCAATCCAGACTGACGCTTCGGATACAGCTATAGGTGCAAATCTACAGCATCGGAAGGGACAAGAGTGGTTGCCACTGGCATTTTTTTTCAAGGAAGTTGAGTTCGGCACAGAGAAAGTATAGTCCATACGACAGAGAACTGTTGTCGATCTACGAAGCTATTCGGTATTTCCGATTTATGGTCGAAGCTAGAACATTTTCGATTATAACCGACCATAAGCCGCTGACTTTTGCTTTCTCAACACCTCGTGAAAATTGTTCCCCTCGTCAGTTTCGTTATTTTGATTTAATCAGTGACTTTTTTTGATTTTATCAACTGACATTAGGTTTGTGGCCGGTAAAGACAACGTCGTCGCAGATGCTTTATCCCGGGTTAATAAAATTGATTCGCCTATAGATTACCAGTCCCTGGCCCGTGAACAACAAACTGACAATGAATTGCAGAATTTGATTCAAAATGGATCCAGCCTGACATTAAGAAAAATCAAGATACCAGAGTCAGGTGTGGAGATTTACTGCGACGTCACTACCGATCCACGACCATTCATAACCAGGTCGTTTCGGAAACAGGTATTTAACACCCTCCATAACCTTAGCCATCCAGGTGCAAAAGCAACTATACGCTTGGTGACAGACAGGTATGTTTGGCCGGGCGTTAGAAGGGACTGTCGACAATGGGCCAAAGAGTGTCAGCCGTGTCAACGAAGCAAAGTGTCTAGGCATACAGCAGTTCCGTTAAAAGCTTTCCAGACACCATCAGTACGTTTTCGACACATTCATCTAGATTTGATAGGTCCTTTACCCATATCTTCTGGCTACAGGTACTGCCTCACTATTGTCGACCGTGTTACTCGTTGGCCGGAGGTATATCCACAGCAGGACATCACCGAGGAGACCTGCGCAGCAGCCTTAACCTCGGGGTGGATCGCGCGGTTTGGCTGTCCAGAGCACATTACAACCGATTGCGGCCGGCAGTTCGAGTCGCAAACGTTTAAAGAACTCGCTGCACTGGTCGGAGCATCCCATCATTTAACTACTGCTTATCATCCTGCAGCTAACGGCCTCGTGGAAAGGCTGCACCGCCAGCTGAAAGGTGAAATCATTTGTCACGCTACTTCGAACTGGTCAGAAGTACTACCATGGGTACTTCACGGCATCCGCAGCGCGTGGAAAGAAGATCTTCAGGCATCCACTGCAGAATTAGTCTACGGTGAGCCTCTCCGTTTGCCTGGACAATTCTTCACCACCCTACCCGAGGAAGATATAGATCCAAGCAGTTTTGTCAGTCGACTCCGTTCCCAAATGAACAAACTGACTCCGCAACCCACATCATGGCATACTAGTACGAGTCGAACGTTCTATGTGCCCAAAGATCTGGAGAACACAACTCACGTCTTCTTGCGCCAAGGTCCACTAAAGGGATCGCTACAAGCACCATACTTGGGACCCTACAAAGTTCTCCATCGAGAGGACAAAACCTTCGACATCGAAATTAAAGGCCAGGTGCGAAGAGTCACAATTGACCGTCTTCAGCCAGCGTTTGTGGCAAGAGAAGCACCAGTCATGCCAGTGCACATACCATCAACACCAGATGATGTGGCCGAAAAAGAGGTGATCACTACTAGGAAGACCAGAAGTGGGCGTACGATCAGGTTTCCTGATTACTATCGCCCGTAGTCACGGTCTCCCCGGGGGAGTAGTGTAGCGACCGGGCAAGTGCATGAATGCGTTTGAATCCAGCACAAGAATCACGCCACCTCAGACCATATGGCGTGATTTCGATCAAGAGCGATAACGCACAGCGAAGCTACGCCCACTTAAAGATGGCTGCCCCAAAAGTCGTTCTCAAAAGGGCCGGCTACCCGCACGCCTTTTATAATTTGTTCATAAGCTCCGCCCCCTTAAAGATGGTCGCTTTACACCTATTGTTCTACAGTGGGCGGCCATAATTGAATCCACTTCCACTCCTGCGCAGAGGTGTCAAGCGCGACTCGTAATTATTATTAATAATTTTATTGTAAAAAAGTCGACGTGCATTAGTTAAGATTCATTCCATTTTCTATCAGATCGCCTTATTGTTAATTAACTTGTGTTCATATTAATAATATAGTCTCGAGCTTTAAAGTTACTTTCATTCACCTACTACGCTATCTGACCCCCACGTCCACATATAATAACGTAACGTAAGTGGTTCGGTGGATATATTCTGGACCACTTCACTATGTTGCAAGCAAACAGAAACTACTTCAAGACGTATTTTCGTAGCTCGGATCGGATTCGGATCAAAAGTAGTGCGGAACTGCTCTACCTTGCAATCTACACCCAAGATGCGTAGACTATGTAGTTCCATAGACTTCTCATCTTATTTATAGTGAATTCAAATCCAAACAATGATAGCAAGGTAAAATAAGAATATTGTATCTTTGTTGGGAGTATAGTAAATTCAGTATAAACATTTTAGGTAAATCCACTTACCGCATTCCTTTTCGTCCTCTTCGTTGGGGCAATCTACGACATGGTCACAGCGGTTGTTGGCGGGAATACATTTTCCATCGTCACAGCGGAAGTCGTCGTATCCGCATGATTCTGAACAAACAAATTAAACAGTGTTGTTATAAATATTTTTTTTATATTTTAAGTTAATCGACACCTGAATTTAGGTCATCAATATGTATTATGACAACCCTTAAAAAAGATCTCAATTAAATGCCCGTAGATACGAAGTCGTTTGCTATTGAACAAATGTACTGCCTACATTCAATTTCATTACATTACGAAAACTTTATTGGATTTCTATTTAGGGAGTCATAGAGAACAGAGCACCACTCCTGTCATTTATATAACCATAAATTTCAGTGCGAAATATTTGCCTCATCTATTCTACATTTAGACGTGCATTATAGGCAATGTACCGTTGATCAAAATGTTATCAGGTAGTTTTATATACAAAATGTTATATTTACGGCTCTTTAGCCTATTTTAATATTTTACGTATTTTTATTGTAACGCACACGTACGACAAATATAGGTAACAGTTACTAGATAGAATAAATTGACTATAAAAGAAAAGCTTGTCGCACGTTGGAATATTCCCCTCCTATAACAAAGCATAAACATTTTCTTACGTCTTTACCGTATTTAAAATTCTGCTGTTGCTCCGAGCCTAGGACGTGATATACTTATCTCCCTATACTAAAAAGTGTATTATGACCAAGTTTTGAGTTTGCGCATACGTCCGCGAGCATCGGAAACTTACTCAGCTTACAGGAAATAACAGGACTAATTTCTCAATTTTCGCAAGCTATAGAAACCTTTTTATACGATATTTTCAAGGAAATTTTCTATAGCAATTTAATTAAACAATAACTTATACGGTGTTATGCTTTGCCAACCTGTACAAAGACTTATTACGAGTATGTTATGTAAGTGTCAGGTATGAAAGTGTTTAGCAGTCCGTCGCTGTACACCCTGCTTCGAAATTCCCCCAACTTTTTCCCTGTATAAAGTATTTGACGATGTTTCACGACATTACGTGCAAATCTGACGGCAGATTTTTAAATATTTAACACCTCAAAGCTTTCAGAGCTCATATTTTAAATACAAAATATATGTAATAATAAATAATATAGAAGTTTTAATGCATAACAAAGATCGTGGTTTAATATGATTACCTATAAAATTTTAATAGATAACATATTTAAACCATAAAACAATTTCGGCCCTTCACTTAGGGCTTGGTTGGTATGCAACATTATGCATCGATCACAAATCAAAATTCCTAGATACCGAAACAGCTTTAAATAAAAATAAATAGTTTTTCTAAAGGTAGGTAACAGGAGTTGTAAGAATCTTTTCAACATTCAGTTTGCTATAGTTATTTTTCTTCCTATAGACCCTTATGGCTTACACAATCATAGTATAGATTATTTTCTGTATAAAACAACAAATAAATAAATAAAAAACTTAATAGGGATGTATAGAATCATTACTGATGATACTGTCTTATCCATTTACGTAAATAATACTATAATGGTCTTATCAACTTTTTTTCTTCAGCAGATAAGTAAATTTGCTCACAAGAATAACAATTGACAATCAGAATATACTATTATTATATTACGTTACTGGCAAGTTTAATTATTTTCACAACCCTGATAAAATGAGGTGGGTGGGCAGTACGTATGTATTTATAAATTTAAGATATTATTCATTAATTTTTTTAAATATAAACTCTATATTATTAGTTTTTATTTGGTTCGATTTTTGATTGGATAGTAATATTTTTATTGGAACTAATAAAATATTCACACCATACAATCATACTTGTATGTAGATTGATAGCAATTCTAATACTATTTTAAATTTTACCGAATGTCATATCTGCTCTCGTTCCGATAAACCATGTTTATTCTTTCTCAATACATCCACTTTCTATACAGTAAAGAACGGTAAATTAGGTTACACCACCGTTCACGGGGGTCTAACAATATTTTATTAAAAGCTTTCTGGCTTGAGTAGGTACCGGCGCATCGCGTACTGCCAAAATCTACACAGGGTTAGGTATACTCCATCCTTCGGATCACAATTCTTAATAGTTCATCGCACAGGGGGCCAACTATGATTGTTTACTAAGATTACTATTGATTAAGAACTTCTTAGCTTAGACGTTTAATTTTACGGCACCAAAATGAAACGTCCGAGCTCAAAAGTTCTTTATACACTCTGCTTAAGCCGATACCCCGTACCCCGAGTATAGGTTTTGACTTGTTAAAACGTCGACAGACTTCGTGATTTATCTATAGTCTATACATCTATATCTATAAATCTATATAGATAAATAAAATGTCTGTTTGTAATTCCAAAATAACAGGTTTTCACTAAATGTATATGAAAGTATACACGGTACAGATACAGTAAAATCCAAGTTTTTAAATGTTTCTCTGTCTGTCTGTCTGTTTATCTTCGTAACAGCTGGATCGATTTTACCGGGACTTTCACTGGCAGATAGCTAATGTTACAAAGAGTAACATAAGTGGGGCACAGCTAGAAATAAAATAATACTGTAGTAGCGTCCTGCTAACATTGTTTGCCATTGTAACATAAGAGTATGAAAAATAGTTTCATGACCATTTCTCAGAATTCATAATAGTATGTCTAAATAAGCCTTTTCTTATGCGTTTTCTTACAAAAACTGCGTCACGCGAATTGTATATACTTATTATATTTCGTTGCGGAATGTGTTGATCTGCCATCTTTAGAATTCCAAGCTCTACTCGCCTCTGTAAAAGTATCAACATATTTGGCACTACTATACGCAACGATTTTCGTCGACGTCCATAACAATAAGATTTGTCGTTAAAAGATGTGATGTTACCTTCCTGTTAAATTACTGATAATATTATCGACTGACTGTTCCCAGAGCAATGATAACGTGACCTCTGCTTAAAATAGCCTTAAAACTTAATACTGATAGCGGTCTGAGTTATACCGATTTGTGCCTACCAGTGTACAAACGACTAACATTACTGACAAGTAAATGATACAACCATTTCTCCCCTTGTCTATGGATAACTTCTTCTCACTCCAATCAATCCCTGTTCGTTAGTATCGATTAAATGCAAAAAAGGATTCGACTCACGTGAAAAATTTTAATTCTATTTTTTTAATACCCAAACGCCATATAAAATAAAAAAATTGCCGTGTCGAGTCTCGCGCAACTAGTATTCAATAAAAGTTTAAAAAGTATTAAAAGCATAAAGTACGATTTAGCCAAGAATTTGCCAGAATATTTTACTAAATATTATACTGGTTAAATGACATCAACGATTTCAACAAAACAACTCCCAAGGTTATATTGTAAGCATTTATAAAAGCACGAAAGTCAGACCACCGAGTTAGGACGACAATTAGGAAATTAAAATATAGATGCGGTACTTGATTAGCTTGGGCTCACAATATGAGCTGAGGATTTTTTATCAAACTATGATAAGAACTTAATAAGTAACTATTCAACATTGCAGTTTTCAATTTACTTATAGTGATTCCCTTTTAACTTATTCTTAGATATGTTCGCAATCCTTGAATGATTTTGAGAGATTCTTTTTTCTTCATCATTTAAAATTCAACCTTTAGTTATATTGTTAGGAAAACATTGCCACCGAATATGATTATTTTTCAAATTTACTAAACATTTCTTCAACAAACATATTTCCACGAACATGCTATGCACAAATAGCTAGGTAATAATTATGTTTTGAATGTTCACTTTGATGCCGCATCTGTTTACCTGTTTGTTTGTTTAATATCCATGGTACCTACTAACGTAATAGGGTAGCCGAGGTGGAATCGACAAATAAATTAAACAGTGTAATAAGTAGTCGCCGGCCTGCACCAGGTACCGGGTATCTCTTATTACCAAATTGTCCCAAAGCCTGGTTCGTGCAGGCTACTTTACCTCAGTTATACACCGCTTTGCCTTAACTAGGGCGGTTATGGAAAACTTGCCCGGATCGACTGTGACACGAATTATTTGTTACATGTTTACGAGTTTTAAAGGGGGTTATGGCGTTTAGATCGGTATCGTACCTAAGTGTTTTTATTTTGGAAATTACAGGAAACTATTTACCAACTGTTAAATTTACGCGAAATTAATGATACAATGTCCATATGAATGAATGTCTATATGAAGAGATGCATGAATATGGATGAAGCGAAAAAAGTAGGTAAGGATCGTAGCATGTGACGAACGTTGGTCTCTGCCTACCCCCATGGGATTCAGGCGTATTTGTATGTATTATGTCTATATGGCATCTTATCATTTTGTCACTGTAACTTGATCTCGAATCTCCGCAACAAGACTCGATAATAAGGTGTCTAAATGTGTTTAGAACCTAAGCTCATTATTATCGTTAATTTAAACTTTAAGTAGCAGTAATAAATCTAGGAAGAAATCGTTAATATTAACACACTCACACAGACGTGCACAACTATGAGATTAAGCTCTCTAAACTGTGCTGAATGCAACATGGTTGAGGATGTGTACCATGTGTTAGTGGAATGTGTCCGGGGCGAAGCTGACAGGAGTAAACTTGCTCTTAGGGGGCTTCATTTGTCCGATACCGGCACGTGCAATATAGTCCTAGCAAGCCCCAGCTCTGTGGATGCCAGAATGTTGATACCATGGTGCAACGGGTGATCAAACGCAGACTTTGACCATGTTTTACTACTATTCTAGTTTTATTTTTGTTAAGAGTAACGCAACTAGTTGTTATTTTGTCCTTTTGTGTTACCAATAAGAGTGGCGTGCACTCTGTGCAAAAACTCTTTTTTAATAGCTGTGAATAAAAATAAAATAAAAAACTATGAGATTACAAGCAGAATAGCGTCAACACGTAGTGTGCGATCGCGTATCTTTAACTTACGTGTAAAAATATAATAGTAAAAATAAGGTATACACCTTATTTTTTAAAACTTCAAAACGATGTACATTATTGTGACAGTATAAAAAAGTTAATTTTAAAATCTTTAAGATTGACCACCCTCGTTTAATGGAGCAAACGTACTTATTTCAAAGAATAGGCCTACAATTCTTACTGTTTGTAAAGCCTATAGTTTAATCTGTGACCAAAGAGTCTACATAGAGATATCTATAGGCAATCCATAGTAGGTGACAATATGTTCTAACTATAAACAACTTGATATCTTGCGTACAGGAACTGAACCGTGCGACCTTAAACGCAATGAACCAATTATAATCAGGCATCAGATCAAATTATAAAAACATTGCCATTAGGTCAAATAAACAAATCAAGTCGTCCTAAGCTCAATGAAAATAATATTGGGTATGGCATATTTCCCTCGAATAGTAGGCTTATGTGGATTTGTTGTTAACCAATATTTGCAGAAGCTCCATTTAAGATTGGTCTAGTTAGTTAACATCTATAAGGAATTTTGAGGTTGCTAAGACTAAGTTGAATGACGTCGCATTTTAAAACAGGTTTAAAGATTTCAGACACTTTATTTGAACTTACACTATTTCGAGTAAGCTGGATAGGTAATCAACAATATTACTCGTATTTGGTTGCCATCCCTTATGCTGCCTGTGCAAAACTTATTTTCAGGTATTCAATAGCTATGAGGCTTTAATTCGGTATACTTACTATTGTAAATTCCGACCGTCCGCATTGAAAATTTTATTTAAAAAGAGATATGTTTAGGTCCAAATTCCTATGCTCAATAAAACCTACGCTCCGTTCTGATGAGACTACACACACATCAAAAAATTCTGATTTGAGGGTTAAATTTGAACCAATATCCTAGACAGAACTAGGTTGACGTACTCACTTAGGGCTCTGTGACGTACCAACGATTGCCGCCGTCGTAAATTGGCAGAGTGAGAGACCTGATCTCAGTCTGGTCTTAATATAGTTACGTCAAACCCTTCACACTCACAGAGTAAGTTTAAAGTATGGATGATTGTGAAATAAAATTAGCAGATAGATAACAGATAGAGGAAGAAGAAGTTTCTTAACTTCAAAAATCACATCCATTAATTATGCTCACACATTTATTCTCTAAAGGCACATTTCGCCAGCGATGTTTAAGTCCCAACTACCTAATAGCGGGCGAGCTTATTGCCATAACCGGCCTCTAATCCAGCCTCCAGCCGCTTACTAGGAAATTATAGATAGAAAAACCCAGTAACACTTTGCCCGCCCGGGAATCATACCCGTCCTGGGTATGATTCCCGGCTACACGCGACTCTGGTCTAGTGACCAGAGAAGCACCCTGAATATTACACAAACATACGAATATCACACGTCGATATATAATATGAGCCCGAATTTCAGAAACCACATTTTAATGCAAAGAAGATTTGACAACCATTACATATAAGCTACGTGTGTCAACAAGTCGCTAGCTACATACTAATGTGGCTAGAGCGACAATACGCGAAAATGGACGTAAATCAAGTGGAATTGAAACAGATCGCATGTTTACGCTCATAGAGGAATGTCAACCATATATCGGATTGGGAATACGAACAGCATAGATATTGTCACATTCCGTGGCCTATTCTGCGAATCTCGTACACCTTTCACGATATAAGCCAAAGCAAATCGCAAATTTTAAGGCGTCTTGGATGTGTTTTGTACTGCATTTTACACGAAGAGTTGAAAAAATAAACCCGCTCAAAAATTCTAAACAGCAATTCAGGGTAATGACCGTGGTATAGTTATACATTACAAAGACGTTCTGGGTCCACGATTTAAATATGTAAAGAAAGACGCGACGTCAAAGTCATAATAGGGATCTTAATAAATCCAGCTGGTTTATTTATTTGGACATCGTTAGTGAGTAGTACAACAATGGTGATTGATGAAATATGCAAATCGGGTTCAGTGTAATCCTATTAGGTGATCCCAGTTTAGAAGCAAGAATGCATGGAATATGGACCAACATATGTTCTTGAACAATCCACGTACGGCATGCCCTGGGGTACGACGGACAGATTAGAATAGTATTCAATAAGACAGCGCCGGTATTTTATTTGGGCTATGAATCTAGCTTCTTGTGGTTCACGTGTTTAAATAAGAATCCCTAACTTTTATTATGACTTATCATGCACCGAACTGCTTTCTTTGGTATGCAAGATCAGTGTATGCTCCAAGAATAGGTTTTTGAATGTTTCAAAGTCGACGGATATCGTTCTGTATTGTGTTGATACGTTTTCAGAGGTGGGTTGTGGTTGATATCCAAAGATGACTAAACAACACATCATGCCACGCTAATACGCACAGAAAATTTGGGGCACCGATTTTATAGACAAATGTAAATAGAGTTCGATTCGAGATCGAGTCGAGTCCTCGTAGTAGCGTGCCCTACTGTGATGGTAATAATATCAGACTCAACTAGCAGCGGTTAATGTATCGTGAAACCCATCAAGTCGTTTCGCGAAAATTTGAGATACAGTAAAAAATGCAGTGCTTTTATCATATTAAGGCGACATTTTGTTATCTACACAACTTAACTGATGAGAGATTATCATTCAAATGTAATTTACTTATTAAGTTAAGACTATGAACGAGGTAGGCTGTAACGGGATCTCCTGTTTCAGCTGTCAGAATCTACTCGACTGAGCACTACGCCTTACTTATATAAAACTAGCTGTGCCCCGCGGTTTTACCCGCGCAGATTTAGTTTCATCCTTATTATCGCGGAACCCTAATATTTTTAATAAATAAAAGTAGCCTAAGTTACTCCATCAAACTTCAGCTACCTACCAGTGAAAGTGCCAGTGAAGTTTCAGAGATTACCCGGAACAAACAGACGGACAGACAGAAAATAATTTAAAACTTTTTTTTGTCGGAAGCGTGTATACTTTCATATGCGTTTAGTGAAAAGCTGTTATTTTGGAATTACAAACAGACACTTCAATTTTATTTATCTGTATAGATGTATAGATTATAGCTTAACGATACCATAGAGTAATGTTAGTGTGGAGTAAAGTTACTCCATTCAGTGAAGAAGAGTAGGAGCGCTATGCCAGCTAATATGAAGGCAAGGTATAATTCATAATAGCAAAGTATATTTCCTGAATGAGTATATAGAGAAATATACGTGTTAATTTTGATCTAAAATATTATAAAACACCAAAGTTCGTTTCATAATATTTTTTTCATTAGCAAAGCGTCTGTGTCTTTAAGGTTTCAACTTCGCCTTTGAGACTGACGCGCGTCCAACATATGTACGTTCTAACACGCTTGCAAACGATGGCTTCAACTATTACACGTAGGTTATAAATGTGTAAACTTTTCAAGATCTTTGATCTTTAACATAGAAATCTCGTCATACTTAATCCAATTAACAGGTACAATCGTTGAATGAGCTTTTCTAAGTAAATTTGGGTTTTAGGTTTTTCTGCTAAGATATAAATTATTAAGAAAACATAAAGATATGCAACCTATTGAAAACATTGCCTTTGTTGCCAACCCTGGCCGAGATTAAAAGGAGCCATGAATATTGAATAGGCTCATCTTATCGGATCAATTACCTTCGGTGGCCGACGACGAAGCGTCAACGATTATCAATTTCATGACGTCATGCCACTTGGCCTGTTTGCTTGCACTCAACGAAAGCCTTTGCACATTTCGATCGCTTTGTCCGCATTTTTTTAAATATGGTTCTAGACAACCTCTTTTGTCATATGAAAATGAGTGGATTTTTTATTGCCACTACGAACATTCTTCGTACATCACATATTTACTGTGTTACTAGAGCTTACAATAAACTAGTGTGAATTTATGGTAGTGGTTGATTGCATGAGCCATCGGCCGTCACAAGCAATTGAAAGACGGCTGAGTTCCTGTGACGTATTATGGAGAAACTAACTGACAAGTCGAAAGGATCCATTAGCAATTTTGACCACGAGAGCCTTTGAGCAAAACAACTGACATCTACGTGAAACCGAACTATCTGCATAAATCTATGTGAAGATTCTATTCTGGGACTACGTGACCTGAACGCAATTCAATCTGGACCGCGAATACTTCAGTATAGCTGTATAGGAGCCTTGTCTAATGTTATAATTTATACTAGGTATACTACAAGTAACTGACCTGTTTCCCGACTTCGTTTTGTGGACGATTATTACAGGTACCAACTACATATCAAGATACATTGTGTAGTATGCAACAAGTAACAAATCTTTTTCCAAGAACTAAAAAGGGTACTTTCTTACTTTAGAGAGGTTTTGGTGCAAATTGACAATTCTAGCTGCATTCTACTGCATGTTCTATTGTAGAAAAAGTTTTCTGAGGGTGATACAGTACTGTAGCTCGCAAACTCTCTTAACACAAAGTTTCAGACGGGAAGAACTTATTTCAGCACAGGGCTAAGGATATTTACCAAGATGTTGTTATGTCACAAATTTAATTCTTCTTCTCAATCGTTACACTCTTGGCAGAGCGGTCGTGGTCGTAATGTCAGAATTGGTGGCTTGCTGAACAAAACGGCGCGATTCACTTCGGACTGCTGCTTTACGGGAGCATTCGTTGATAGTAGGAACACCCATCACAGCCTTAATCTGGTCCGTCCATCTCATTGGTGACCTGCCACGTGCCCTAGTACCCTCGAATTTACCCTGCACCACCAGACGCTCTATGGATGCGTCTCCACGTCGCGACACATGTCCAAAGAATTTGAGAATGCGAGTCTGAACTGTTTTTTTTTTAACAAATTTAATTAAGTACTTCGAAAGCGACAAAACACATTGCATACGTAGTCTGTAAAATTTTATCCTTGGATGAAATTCAATCCTTTTATGCAGCAACTTGATACCAGTGGGATATTAACATTTGCACGGCCCATGTATAAGAGATACATACTATATTGATTTCCATAGGAGTGTGCATGCGATTAATTCTGTGCCTAATGTACAGAAAAATAAAGCTTCTAATGGGTTTTACTGTTTGCTGATAAAATAAAAAATAAGCGAAAACTCAAAGAACGATTGACTTCAATGATCTTCACTAACTTTAAAGTGATGAACGATATGCAATTGATGCAGTCTCAAGTGTTTAAGAAGAAAGATTTGTTTGAATAAGTGTTGGCACTCAGTCACATTTTATTATGTCACTTCGAGAGCTTACAGCACCGGGACCATAGTATATATCAAACGAATACTATATATTGCGGCCAGGCCAGATTTGGCGCGCAGTAACGGGACAATTATTATGTTTTGCGAGACGGGAGAGCCGGGGCGCTTGATTATATCCCGCCCCTGGACACATTCCCGCACACAGATACAGAGTTGGGAAACAACAGATATGCCAAAAAATCTATACAGATAAATACTATTTAAGTGTCTGTTTGTCATTCCAAATTAACCGTTTTTCACTAAATGCACATGAAAAAACGAAGGGTACTGACTGAAATCTCTGTCTGACTGTCTGTTTGTTCCGACTAATCCCGACTTTCACTAGCAGATAGCTGATGATTCAAGGAGTAACTTAAGCTTCTTTTATTTAGAAAACATATGAGGGTTCCGCTATATAAAACAAGACACGAAATCTACGCGTGTGAAAGCGGGGGCACAGCTAGTTTGTTTAATTTTGGGTATTAGTATTTTTTCTGGTATTCTGTAATTTTTGTGCTTTCATTTCTAGTTTATCTTACCAATATCCAACTATTACGAGTACATACCTTATATTATAAGTGGTCTTGTGATGCTTAGTTCCGAGTCACCTATCAGAGGGAGCTGATATTTAGAGTTAATACCGACTTATACAATTATGATATTATACCATTTCTAGGGCTACATTTAACTGCCCAAACTTGGCGACAAAACAAGTAATGTTGGGTATCGAAAAACCTCACTATTTCATACGTGCTCAAGTATTCTGTAACATGTAAATATTAGGCTTAAACTGTTATTGCCACTAGTAAATTAAGTTCCATAGAATAAAAAAATCAATGCATTGTCAAGTAACGCGCTGTCTGAAACTTCCTAAGCTCGCGTGTTGCGGTCAAATCGACTATAAGACATGATTAAACACGCCTCTAGAACATTAGATGAAACACAAAACCACAATTACATGAACATTCCAACAGACCGTAAAACACATTAAAAAATTATGTATTTTGTAACCTCCAGTTGGTTGTCATATCTATATTGAAGACTAGCTTGTTGCTTGCGTCTTCACCTGCCTATACATCTATACATACAGAATAATAACTGAAGTGTCTGTATCAATCAGCAATGCATTATTAACTAGCGAAAAGCATGCTTCAAAAATAAATATACTCATCACCACACGATGTATTTGGTTTCACAAAATAACTACAGGTTGAGAAATAGCGAGTCCAACATTACTCATCGACTTTATTAACAGTGACCCATTTGTCTGGATTCTTGTAACCTTTATTAAACACATAAAACTGTTAATAACTTTATTCTGTGTCGATCGCCAGTCCTGTGGCATCAAAATAGGTATTCATGATCATACTATTATAACTTCAAACCCATTTTGTAAGTAAGTCAGTAAGCCTCTGATAGAAGGTGAAATGTTGATCTTTCGAGGTCCTTATGCCCGATACTAAATCGTCAGACACTCAGATCGGATGTTTGTGTGTAAAGTGAAGGAGATGTGAGAAATTGTTATTATATCTTAAGTCTTTTTTCGATTCTCCCAGGAAAACTAAGTATCGGACGATTTACGCGTTATCGCCAATGTTGTTATAAATGTAAAATTATTTAATGAAATTTTTCGTGACTAAATATAATTCAAGATCTATAAAAGTACCTACCAACGTGACACATGGTGAGACCGTCGCAGTCTCAGGCAAATATCTTTAAATGACTACTCAGACATATACAGCTTTCCTCACGATGTTTTCCTTCACTGTAAAGCTCGTGGTGTGAAATCACTGCACGAAAGTGACTAGAAGAACTCATTAGACTGATAGCGAGGGACTACTCAATCCCCACGGCCACCACGGCTCTTATCTTTATGTATGTGCTTATATTTTTGTATTGACACTATAATTTTTTATTAAATATTGGACAGATTAAAAAGTTCCAGATACTTACGTGAGATGAGGTTTTGGGGCTCTGAGACGACTGCCGCCACTAGAAATAGAAGGGGCAACAAGACCCCTCCTACTTTCGTCAACAACATTATTTTCAGCACTAGTGCTAAAAAGCACTATCCTTGGGCTGCTTCAATCCCCTGATGTTAAGCTGCAATCGGTATATATTTCGAAACAATATTCAAAAGCTAATATTTTCCGTATTAAGCCGCACTTCATTCTATATTTTACTGCATTGAGTTAATCTAAGTACTATGCCTACTGCCTATACATTTTATTTAATTGAAAAATATACGTAGCCCAAGCGTACTACATGTGCAATAATCTTAGTAACTACAGTCGAAGACTATGGGTGGATCATTAGTTATTATCAAATTGTTCGATTGAACACGCTTGACTGTACCTCAGGCCACCGCGCCCGTCGTGCTGGACAGCAGCTGTCATTAGTTCATAAAACTTTTGTTTTTATTGCACACCTCACGTCGCCGTAGCCAGGTGAGATATTGACCGATTACGCACGGTCACTACAACAATCGTACAGTTCGTTCTGTATTTATGAGTTTAAGTGGAACACCTTTAGTAGTTGGTCATTAAAATGAGTACCGATAATGCTAGCCCTGAGAGTAAAACACAGCATTCCATGGTGGATGTAGAACGTACATCCAGCATACATTATAAGAGTTATTTGAACAGAAGTATTGTATAACAAATACTATGTGGTGGTCTTGCTAATAGCAACATCACCAAATCCAGTATACTATTATCGGTACATAGAAACAGTGAACAGTGATTAGTCTATTTCTACAAAATACACATTACCGAAGTTTTCTTGCCTTAGTTATCATCAAATGGAAAACCCAGCTCATTACGAAATCTTTTGTGTTCAAAAAGTTATGGTAGCAACAATGAAATATTTAGTAATCAAATACATGCTGGCATTGTTTTAATGAAAATTTAATATACCAGATTCCATAAGTTCCGTAAGTGACGTGATGATAAGAGTGTCGTCACGGTGTACTCACTCAGTCAAGGTTGATAAGGATTTTGTGTTATCAGCAAGATAAAATGCCTCTTAATGGCTCGCTAAGCTCAGATTTTGTCTGTCTAGCAATATTTTACCGTAAAAGACTGTTCGCATTTTTATCTAGTTATATTTAGTTAATGCCGTCATGTTGTTGTACTGTGCTTGGGTAAATATATTTTTTGTCGTTCAGTGTGAAGATTTTGTCATTTGCATAGTGACCAGATAGCAAGCATCTGGAATTTTAATTCCAATCGCTAATCCTACTACAATACGCAAATATAAAAAAGGCTATTATGAAAGTGTTTCACGCGCCCAGACGTCATCAAACGAAAATGAACTGTAATTAATTATATTTACCCGTGAATTCCAGATTGAGGGCTAATCTATAAACAACTGTAATCTTTAAAAATTCTATGTAGGGCTGCATCACAAATTTCAAAATAAAAAAAAATATGTAGGGGATTTGCTAAATAATTATTGCACGACTTTTGATCTCGTGACTTTATCTGTTGACCGCCCATATTTCTCTAGTAAAAGCTACATCTTCTTATAAAGTACATTACACTGTCAGTAAAGTGTATCAATTGAAAGCTCAATCTGGTGAAACGCATTCGGCAGTCAAAACCACTTGCCTGCACTAGCCTTAAGATTTAGCTTCAACAAATACTATCGCGCAACCAAGCTGTAATGCTTGGTGTCCAATGAATATGCCAACAATGAACTAGTAAACATCCAGTTCACCAGGCGTTGGTTGATCCAGTTGCCTGCTACCAGATTTATTTTTACATAGCCCTTGAAGAACGAACATCTGGTTACAAAATTGCAATGTAAAATGCCTACATCGGTGTTCTTCGAATCATCGTCGGTTAGTTAATTACTGTTTCACGAATGAGAACACAATGTGCAATACAACCCAGAATTATATTTGAAACAATTTATGATTAAAGACGATGAACTTTTGATTATATACAATCCTTAAAAGTTTATTTATTACTGACAAATATTTAACATTATATTTGCGGAGTGTTCTTAAGTGTTACAAATTTTCTATGAACTTATTTAAAATAAACTAGAGCTTTTTTAAAATAATATAAGGCGAGTAGTTGATGACTTACTTATTAGGTTTATGCTAAATATCAAAAGCAAAACAATATTTGCAACACGTGACATTTATGCTAAGCATATGCAAGCGACCGGCGTGAGAACTGCGGTAGCTCGTCCTATCATGTGTTTGCAAAAAATCTGCAGTAACTAAACATGACAATGTAAGTACACATTCGTATTGTTTATTCTTATTAAATTCTATTTATAATGTCCATACTATATTAATAGTGGATTCTTCAAATTTGTGACCAAAATCGCGTTAGTATTTGATTATTACTATCACGAAGCTAAACGAGACACGACTTAATTAAAGTTCCTAGTAGCTTCAGACCAAACAAAATAAGCTTCCTTGTTTTGACAAATGTATGAAAGTAGTTTAAAAGACGAAAAACTGGAAAATACCGAGTGTTTCTCACGTGAAAGTATGTCATCCCTTTTCAGAGTCACTATGGCAGCGACAAAAGCTTGTCGTAATCAGTGGTACGAAGAAAATGAACCTTTGGAAATTATCTAACAACTTGACAAGTAGTGTTTCAGATTAATAAGACGGATTTTCATGACACGAAATGTTGTCTCTACCTACCTAATATGTATTATGTGCCTATAAATTACATGTCGCGTAGTAAGTTTAAGTTTCTTTAGTATGCCATGTCTGTCCCTTCATCACCTAAAGTTTAGTATTATATAGACATATATAATTATATTATGCATTGTCTACCACTGTCTCTACAGTGTCTACAAGGCTACGATCATTGTTAAAGCAGTGATGACTTACTAACTTCTTAGCTTTGACCTTTCATTTATGGACCATAAAATTAAAAGTCAAAGCGGAGAAGTTCTGAATACTTTCAGCTTAAACCGATGATGTAGGCCCCCTGGGAGCCAACCATTCAACAATGTATTTGCACATAGGCATTGCACAGCGTATATAATGGCTAAATACAAATAATTTGTATTGCAGTAAGTAAAAATATTTTTTTATAGTTTGGTGGCCAGATAGGTGCAGCTGTTCTGAAGTGATGCGTTTAAATACGGCAGTTAATTTTTATTCATTTACATTTATGGAACGTTAAGTCCTTTAGTAATTAAATAATCTGAACTGAATGAGTGAATTGTAACATAAATCTGAATACTCGCGATAATGAGCTTTGCTCGAGGCATTGCGTATTGTGGCCGATGGCGGACAATTATCCGATTGCCGAGCACTAAGCCGTTACCTACTAATACCTCTAGTATTTCTATTTTGTATTTTGGAGGGATTCATTCCATATGGTCCTATTGACAAAATTTTAATAAAGTCGACTAAAATAGGTTTGAACCTGGTATGAAACATATCAGTATGGGAATATAGTTTCATTAAAATCAAAATTGATATGCTATGCTATGCTTCTATATTCGATTTGGTTACCACATATCCGTTATTTTCGGTCAGGGAGACTGACATGATAACAATGTAAAACTTAGGCAACATGCTACTAATAAAAACGTAAGGAAATACACGGCATTACCTTAAAATATTTGCTCTATTTAATGAATGTGATTATTTTTGAACCAATTACTTATTGAATGCTCCTTTGCCCATGTAAGGTTTACCGCCCCCATAAATAGGAAGCAAGAAAATGCCATTAAACGCTAATATCCAAACACAAGGTCCGCATTGAAAAGTACGACGAAATATAATCAAATAGATTACCTAAATTGTCTTGGCGTGTTTCATAGCCAGATATTTAAATAAAACATGCTTACTAATAGGTAGTTTTATCCTTGACGATAATATTGTAAAATTTATCACACGAATAAAACCTTTATTACTTATAAACGCTAACATTGTGTGAAAGGTTAACGTCATATGCCCTTATTTGTAAACACTAGGTCGTTATTTGCGAAATCCTTTGCTGTCTATCTTTGTATTTTATACAATTCATATTCACGTATATATTTACTACCTATGTCTAACCTTTTTAATAAAGGTATTCGATTATTAATATAGTTGGTTAGGTCTTACAAATAATAGCTTACATTTTGCAAGTTACGAATAGCTCTTTAGTATAACGCTGACGAGTATAATGAATTAATTTCGTCATAAAAAGCTGAAGACCCCTTAATAAAATAAGCATTTATTCAGGATGAACTTTAACCTATACTTTAAAATTTAAAACTATAATATATAAGCTATAATAACTAAGGGATATCCCTTCCTAATCTAAGCCTCGGATTAACTTACGCACACCTAACGCTACGTGTATTAATGCAGCACATGTTTGACGTGAACATGAATTCAAACTATACAGATGAATACAATTGAAATGTCTGTTTGTATTTCCAAATTAACACTTTATATCCAAATGCATATTATAATGAAATTATACACGAAACCTACATCAAAAAACCAATTTTTACAACTTTCTTACAATTTATTTACAAGGAGTAACTTAGGCTACATTGATTAAAAAACTAGGGACCCGCACAACAAGGACACCAACGAAATTAAGTATACGCGGGTGAAACCGCGGGGCACAGCTAGTTAATAAATAAACTGATTTGTACGAAATATATTTAGTGTTAACTAAGCATGCTGAGGTCGAATCTGTCGCTCCCGTATCGGCCTTCTTAGCCATTGGCGGAAGTGCTGTCAGAATGTCACAAATGACACTACTTAAGACATTTTTCATAGATGTAAGAGGCCATATATAACTAGATATGCTCAACGTTTCAAAAATGGACACGTTAAAATATAAAAGCAATAAACGAGAAGAAACACATGTAGTAAAATACATAGTATCATTCGAGTCCCAATCGAGACGTTTGCATGTCTTCAGTTTACGCAGGGTGCTTCTTTAGTTAAAGAGAAAGTCGTTTATATTATGCCCCTAGGAATACACAGCAGTTAAAAATAAAGTCGCGGTCTTAGGTATCAATTTCCGCTGTTGAAAACAAAAAGAATACTCGAGAACTGCTTTTCTGTTTGTCACATACAAAGAGTAATTGTGTATGGCCCACATTGTATCCCATTTGGTTTTGACACCTCTTAAGTATCTCCAATTACTAAACAAGAAACTAAGTATTTCGTCCGTGACGTGATATTGTCCCCCATCAATTTCAAATGAAAACAAACTTCACAGAAAAAGGAATGCACTTTTCTTAATAAGCGTATTTGCCTGAAGGTCAGCTGAAAATTAAGCCTGTTTCTACAATAGATAAGCAATGGACGTCTTAGCTAGATATTTACTGATTACTGAATTATAACGAATATGGAGTTGTTTCTTCGCGGTGTCGATTTTATTTTAAAAATTTTTAAAGGACTTTTGTTTAAGGAATAACGTACTCGTATAAGCCAAGAATCCTTTTAATTCAGATCAACTTGAAAGTCCTCAATCGAAGTTAAAGTGACGGGTGTGCTCGAAGAGGCCAAGTTACACAAAGTTAACGCGACCAAGTTCTCTTCGACACCTTTTGTTTTGTCATTTGAAGCGACACCAAGTCTAATAAGCTTTATAGTTCGCCTTACTCTCTATCATAGTTGCTTTATAGCCATTGTCCTCACTTGCATAAATTATTGTTGTGTCTTGCAAACATTTTTGCAGTTGAACAGTTGCCTACTTGATTGGAGATGAACTAAAAATATTAATTAATAAAAACGTACAGTGGAATTGAGAACCTCCTCCTTTTTTGAAGTTGGTTACAATGGGTATTACGCGTGTGTACTATTCGGTTATTGTTGCCAACAATTTCTCATTTAATCTTTATTTTCTGTTATTTCTAAATAGCTTAAAACAATTTTTTTTAATCAATGCATATAGAAGCCGACATTGATCTTATACTATGTACCCCCTTCTATTATATTTTGAGATAAACAACAAGAATTATTCGCATATAATTTGTATACACATTTTACTCCAGTGATAGAAATCCTACAAACGTATTAAATTGTGCGCAAGCACACGTTATACGATATCCGAGTGGGGTTATTGCCCTATCAGTCCCTCTCGAGAACAAAGGACGGTAAATTCACTTCGATACAATTGATACAAATAATTACTCTATGGTATTCCATTTAAGATCTCGAATCATAATTGCTTAGCAATCAATATATTTGCAGGTTATGGTTATGTTTAAGTCTGCGCATGAGTTGTGTATCAGCAACGATATAACAGTAAATTTTAATAAACTAATTTATGCATAGTATTGTTCAGTAACGGGTTAAACAAGACAATAATACATTGCAAGTACGTATAGTTTACGTAGGTATCGCAGGCATTTTATCAAAATAGGTTCAGTATAGTTTTTTATGGCTGGTAACAAGATTACAGTCTTAATAGGTGTGTAGAGCGTAATGTGTGTGCATTTATGTGTGATGGTAAGTGTACGATTGTTACGTTTTAACTCGAAAGCTGAGAGATGCTGTGGAGTTGAGAGGTTCTGAGGCAATGATTCCCGCGGAATTTTACTGTCATCGCAACGCTACTATCGGTTATGTTATATTAACCACCCACAGTTAGAGTTCACTCACAATATGGACCTAAAACCTTTGAATTAATAGAGGCTTTCCTTCCATGTTAGTTGTCTGATAAAAATACAAGCTGGTATTCTTACAGTCTTAATAATATGCTCTCAGTAGATCCCCATATCATAAGCATCGGCGACCGCGCTAATGTCCTACAGTCATGTAGACCGGGGGCTTGTTAAAATGTTACGAATGTTGCCATAAAAATTCAAAACAAAAACATTTTCAATTTAGGCAATTAGCATTAGCGCTTACTGTTTGAAGCCTCTCGTGACAGACAATTCCCGCTCAAAGAATCAGCAATGCTAGCTATGCAACATCGCAATTCTTCCAGCTTTATGATTACGATCCCGAGGTATACCAGTTTGTTCTATGAAGTAGTGTTTTTGTATATACATAATTATAATTAAGTTAACGTTCAATAAATCTAGTCTAAAGTAACAGTAAAATCTCACAACGCTAACCCCTAATTACTGGCAAATGAATGTTTTTTTTAAAGGTACGTTCCGAGTTTAAAACAGCACCTCTCATTTGAGACTAACTAACTGTGATGCTTACATCGTCAACATGTTTAGTCGTCAAACCGACAACTTTTGTCGTTAACTTAACTAAGCAAACCTCATCTGCCGCTTAACTCTACCCAACTAGCTACTGCTATTACTTAGAAATATCGTGAAATAAAGTTCTAGGAACGATCTTATATTTTAAACATTGACGTTCTTGTTTTGTTTTTAAAATCTATACATACGCATACATATAAATAAAATCAAAGAATCAGTTTGTACTTTCAAATTTTATCGCTCTTCACTAAATGCGTATGAAAGTATATTATATACGATACTCACATAAAAAACAATTTGAAAACTTTTTCTCTATCTGTCTGTCTTTCGTCTGTTTGTTCCGACTAATCTCCGAAACGGGTGGACCAATATTAACGGCACTTTTACCGGCAGATTGCTAATTTAAACAAGGCTATTTTAATTTAAAAAAAAGCATTTGGGGTTCCGCGGGCCGCCTATGAAATTAAATCTACGCGGGTGAAACCGAGGGGCACAGTTAGTATAATAATATATTACTTGAAGTGCATTCTCCTGATAAGTAGTAAGTTTAACTGTACACATACTTTTTATAACATACGTTACATAGTACCTATTGAAATTCTGTGTAGTTACAATATACGATCAGAGTGAACGATTTAGAGAGGCACAGTTTACGGTGTCAATGAAAAGATAAGATTATTTCCAATGCCTCGTGACCTGCTAACTCTTTTATCGGACTCTAGGGTCCAAAAGGGCCACGTCTACTGATAATTATTAAGTATGTCAGTACTGAAAACGTCAACATGCCTACTTAAGATATTGTATAGTGACCGTGCTTTGATCGTTATTTGTTTTTCAACCTCCGAACCGGTAGTTAAATGTATTTGATGCTCATTAATTGGGGATTAAATGTGTTTTAATGAACTCGTGCAAACACAACTAATTTGAAGTAGAATAGTTCGACGTTTGACACCTATTACAAAGCATAAAAATCGCTTTCATTTAAAATAAATTGATAATATTTTTCATTTTTCTATCGTCGAAATTATACGCATTTTGTTTTTGATTGTACAGAATAGCCGAATCTGCGCCGTTAAGATTATTTTGCTTTTTGTAGCGATTAAAAAACTGTCTAATTGCATGCCTCTATTCTATAAATACTCCTTATTACAAAACATTGCCTAACTGTACTAAAAATTTTTAATCCAAAGACTGGATTAAAAATTGTTAGTACCATCTCTTTTTGCATTACAAATTTTAAACAGTACCAATTTGATCTAAACATTTGTTTAAACTATGTTTTGTAATACGGGTACGGGTTTTGTTAAAGATGGATAATGCCTTACTAATGCTGTTGCTTTCGCAATCCAATATTAAACTTGAATTATTTTTGTGAAATAACAAACTCGGGGATAATTTTCAGCTGTCCAATTAAGACTTCGAATGTAGAGCAAAGATAGGAATAACTCATTGCATTAATATTGAATGAGACAGCCAGATATTATAGAGATATAGTTTGGTAACCGTCGGAAGAGTTCAGACAGCTTGTAGTTTTTCGAATATTTTCGAAGACCGCAATATTGAATTACTGATGTAACAAACATTGGTTTTACATTCCGCTTTATGGTAGACTGCTACTACAATACTTTTGCAACCGCAAGGATCTATTTCCTTAAAAATAAATAGATGTGCCCGCGGTTCTACCCGCGTAAATTTCATAGGTGGCCCGCAGAAAAACAATGTTTTAAAAAAAAAATTTGTCTTAGTTACTCCTTGCTATCTACCAGTGAAAGTCCCGTTAAAATCGGTTCAACCGTTTCGGGGATAGCCGGAACAAACAGATAGACAGACAGACAGACAGAGAAAAGTTTTTGTAATTGGCTTTTTTGGGTCATTACGGTATATACTTTCATATGCATTTAGTGAAGAGCTGTTATTTTGGAATTACAAATAGACACTTCAATTTAATTTATCTGTATAGATTAAATCGCTGCTGTGCCAAAAGATAGTGACTTCACATCTTCTACAAGAAACACTGATAGTTAAAACTCACCGCAGCAACGCAAATCTACTAACTTTAAAGTAAGCATTATTTGTCTGCAATATTCTATACGGTCGTATTATGGGTGTGGACGTTTATTTAGTGCAGTGATATGAGTATTTAAGGCATCTTAGTGTGAAGCTAAGAGCGCTCTTAATGTTTTAGTGGACAGTACAGTGACTACGAAACATGTAAACGCGTCCAAACGTTTACACCTGTTGCATTTAATTGTAATTCGAACTGGATCGCAATGTTCACGTCAAGAACGCTTTCTACAAAATATGTAACCAAATGTTTAAATAGTGGTTGTGAAATTTTTACATGTAAATCTTTCTGGTTTGAAAAAAGTACACGAACAATTCACTTAATTTGTGAAAAAAATATGGTATACCTACCTATTACGTTGTTTTTAGGAAGTTAAATAGGGGAGTAACTTTGAATTTAAATCCTTTATTGTTTGCAAGACCCGATGCAAATTCAAAGACATATTTATGTGTATGTTTAAAAATAAATAAATAGGTGCTATATACATGTTGAGCACTCAATTTAGGAGAATACACGATCCACACGAGCGTAGCAGTGTGCAACAGTTAGTGCACAAATGTTAAGCGGATTATATCCAACCTGGGCTCTCTGCACTGCATATTGTAGCCCTAGGACACACGGCAATAGTATTTAGCACCCCATTATGTTACATAAAGGAATAAGAATGAATATGTAAGCCTTTATTACATTGTCTGTATATTTTAGGCAATTGTAAACAGTAGTCATCCAAACACCGTGTATCGTATATCTATCACAAACATTTTGTTGGCACATCAAAGAGTGTTTAAATGCCTTTAACGGCAAAATAACAGTTTGTGGCTCTCTCAAGACAATGTTTTGTATTAAACAAACGATTAAGTCTCTTTGGTCGTGCGTGGTTTTACATGTTGGGGTAGAGTGAAATTTCAATACGTACTTGAATAGAAAATTTTTTTGAAGATGAGTTTTTTAACTTTAGTGTATATAACGATATATTATTGGGTAGCTATTTTTAATGCAAAATGTTGTTAACACGATGACTATTATTTTACGATATCAAATTTTAAAATAATATTATTTGAGTGTTTTTTTATCAAATTGATCTAATTTTACTTCGCTTAAGTTCATTTGGTAATTAAGCATGAAGTTGTTAGAGAAAAAAGTATCCTTCGCAGGCACTCTTTCCCTAATGATCAGCCAGCTAATATCACGAAATATTAACATCTCGTTATTGAATGGATCAAACAATGATCAGACTAATTATAAAACTGAAATACAATTTCAAACAATAGGGTGGAATAATAACACACAATCCGTGTCGTTCCCCTTTGTAAGCGACTTCAATCATATTTTTCTACCAGCTATGCCCCGCGGGTTCACTCGCGTTGACTTAATTCCATCAACATCGCGGAACCATATTTAAAACAAAAGTTCCGTCAAAATCGGTTAGCTGTAAAAGTAAAGTAGTAAAGAAGTTAGCTGGAAACAAACAGGCAGCCAGACGGACAGGAATAAATGTATATATGTATCGTATATACTTTCATATGCATTTTGTGAAAAGCTGAATTTGAAAAGTGAATTTTATTTACCTATTTAGATTAGGCGCTTAGCAAAATATTTGAAAAAATTCTGCTTAATCAGATGTTAGCTCACTTTAACGTACATAACATCTTGCACGATCACCAATTTGGCTTCACTAAAGGTAGATCAACAACGGACGCGGCAGCAAAATTAATAAAACACATTTTTGAGGCTTGGGAGGGCGCCTATGACGCAGTAGGAGTCTTCTGTGACCTTTCTAAAGCTTTTGACTGTGTGGATCATCGTACGCTACTTCTTAAGCTAAACTATTATGGAATTCGCGGAAATGCTCTCGACCTTTTATCCTCGTACCTATCAAATCGTCATCAGAAAGTTGGCGTCGGTGGTGTAACATCCAAGGGGTCAATAATCAAAACAGGCGTGCCGCAAGGCTCCATACTAGGCCCATTCCTGTTTCTAGCGTATATCAATGACCTACCACTTGTTGTAGAAAATATCTGTGATATTGTTCTATTTGCAGATGATACATCTTTAGTTTTCAAAGTGAGTAGAAAAGACAAAGATCTTAAGGCACTAAATGAAACTCTAACATCTGTTTCAAAATGGTTTGATGCCAATAATCTCGTTTTAAATTCTAAAAAAACAAAATGTATCCGATTTTCACCACCTAATACATCGCAAATAGATACAAATATATCATTAGTTGGGAGTCAATTGGAGTTGGTCGAAAGCACAGTATTCTTAGGTCTTACCTTAGATTCTAAATTACAATGGGGCGCCCATATTGAAGCATTGTCAAAAAAGCTTAGTTCAGCTGCGTTTGCGGTTAGAAAAATTAAACAAATGACGGATATTGATACTGCTAGATTAGTCTACTACGCTTACTTTCATAGTGTCATGTCATATGGCGTATTGTTATGGGGTTCCGCAACAGACTTAGATTCAATTTTTATACTTCAAAAGAGAGCCATCAAGGCAATATACTCGCTGGACCCCCGAGATTCTCTTAGAGATAAATTTAAAGAAATAAATATTCTCACCCTACCGTCACTGTACATTTATGAGAATTTGCTATACATGAAAAAAAAAATTCATCTATTCAATTTAAACTCGGACATTCATTCAATTTCAACACGAAATAAACACAAAATTGTAGCTCCTAGATTCAGGTTAGCAAAGGTAAATAAATCATTCATGGGGAATTGTGTTCGTTTCTACAATAAAATCCCACAGTCAATAAACGCGTTAAATTATGATAAATTTAAGACACACATTAAAACTGTACTGATGAAGAAAGCTTATTATACAATTTCGGATTACATAAATGATAAAGACATATGGAATTAAAACTCTGCACAAGTAGCTCCTGGCAATGACATGGTATGCAAACATGATATGTAAATCATTTGGTATTGTTTTTACGTTTTTAATTATTATTTTTTACACATGCATGCTGATACAATTTTCACTATTGTGAATAATTTATGATGTTTTTTTTTTTGTAATTATTATTATTTTACTGTGTAATGAAATGTACATGATGCCAGCTGAGTTTCTTGCCGGTTCTTCTCAGAAGGCTAGTTTCCGAACCGGTGGTAGATTCCTCGACGTTCATAAGTGCCTTACCAGGGCCTAAACTGAATAAATCATTTTCATTTTCATTTTCATTTTCATTTTCGTTATTTATTCCAATTGTTCCTATGTTGATGGTATGTATTAGTGCATGAGATGGTAATTCTAGAGAGAAAGACTGAGAAGTTGTATTATAAGGCACTTTTCATGATGCGTTTGAACTTTAACAATCTGCTCCACCAACAAAGCAATGAAAGCTGCTCCACCTACAGACTGTTCCCGGAGATTGGGAGCGGATGTTAGTTCTGATAAGTCAAGTTAGTGTAAACAAAAATCAACGTTATGATAAACTAATTAAAGATACACTTTACAAAGGGGTAAGTTCGTCATTGTTTAATGTGTCAATCTGACAATTTGAAAGTAGGTACTTAAAAGTGTCAAATCAAATAAATATTATTTATTGAAATATCAGTGCTCATAATCATATTTTGAGAGAGTGAATTATGCATGAAAGAGGTTTTCATGATACATATACAAATGTATCAATAATAAACATAATACCGCAAATAATATTTCCAAAAAATAATAGACGTGTAACCAAAAAATCGCTTGTCCTCTCACCTCTGTCTGTCAATTTACGGTACCTACTTTTAAAAGTACTTTGAAACAAAGAAAGGCAAATAATCTCGAAAGGCTTTTTTGAGATAAGTAGGGTATAACGGGAGGTCCCGTTCGGAATTCGGAGTTGCCCGACTGAGGACTAAAAAGAAGTCGTAATCGGAACTGGAAGTCTAGAGAGCAAGAGATTTTGGGGTCGCAGTCCAAAAATATGGTCAGATCAGGTGGCCGAAAATTTTGTAGTGTCGGTAGCTATCCTACTTCACTTTGCTGAAGAGGGAGAGAGTATTAGAACGTCACAATCCTCAACAGTGAGGGGCCGACAGAGAAGATGAAGAAAACCGATGTGGATCACAAAATATCTCACTTCTAAAGTGTCCAATTATCACTTGCAGCAAAATGAAAATGCCAATAAAGAAAATTAAGTATCAAGTTTATCTATATATTTCTTTCATAAAAAACTTGTTGGGTCTGTGACCTTAACAAATGGAAGAGTAGCTTGTGTATGCCTACTTAAAATACAGTCACTCGTTTGAAAAACAGTAGTTAATGAAACTACAGTCAATATTGACGAGATAGTGCAGCCGTACTACTGATAGCACTGCCATTGGAAAAACGGCTTACACCGCCAGTAATTACCTATCACATGCTATCAGGGCTCGTAACATTGGTTGCAGTTAGGGTGGCTTTTATTCATTGAAAAACATTAGCCGTATCAATAAACATTTTATGCCTTAATTATATTTAAAATATTCATTTTTGTATAGTCTGCTTCTTTTTTATGGGAACCACAACATATTTGTAGTACAGATACAGTACATGGTTTACGGAGTTTTTTTTTTGAGGATAAAGTCGGATGTTACAATCGGGATAAAGCATCTTATTTTCAAAAACAATGCTTAGTTGTTTACTTCATGACAGGATTGTAAACAAAAAAAATTAAACCTGTTGTATTTAGTATTTTGCTTGAAACCAAGATTTATAGAGTAAGTTGGTTGTTTCCTGATGATTGAATGATTATAACTTTTTAGCTTCTACATTGTGATCGTTAATTGTGCTTAACACTTTTCGGAATACCTTCAACCAAGATATCGAGTTTCAATAGTTCCTAGAATTCTCTCCGGAAAATTTAATCTGCAAGATAAATGAATATTGCGCTACACATTTAAATGTTTATGTGAGCAAATAAGATTATATTTCACAGCGTCAGCTCGAACATCACCTCGCTTTGACATGGAAACTGAGGTGTCCAGTGTCTAGTCCTAGGGGTAATTACCGGTAGACTTAGGTACTAGTTGTTAAAACCACCTTTCCTACTACGGTTAAAAATCTATGGACGCGAATTAGAACCTAATAAGTTAGGCATTTAAGTGTATAAAACGAAATAATCGGTGTTTTGGCTATGATTTTTCAAATCATGTTCATATTGATGGATGGACATAGTTCGAAGTAGTTAAGTATTTATCCATCATCTTTCCGTTGAAATAAATTTATATTTATCCATGCGATAAGAAATATTAGTATGCTGTTGGTTCTAGATACATCTGCAAAATGCATAATGTCGTGAGATGTTAGCAGAAAAAGTTTAAATATATAAATGGTTTATGCATTAATGCTTACAATCACGGATATTTTGTTTTCAATCAACAACTTTAAATTTAGCTGCTCCAAGTAAACTCGCTTCATTGTTCCATATAATTAATTGACTTTATCATCACGGCTTAACGCTAGTGCACGTTATGGAAAGCCTAGACTTGATCCTGATTCAATGTCCTGTGCAACTAAGGTTTCAAATTCGTATGGTATACGCCTAGTATAATTCAAAACTAGGTCTCAGATTTAAGAACCCTTATTTATAAGGTAAATTCTAAATTGTAATTTCGTGATGTTTTAAAATACTTAGTTTATAATGAAATCGCATTATAAAATGAATATCCTAGAAACATGAAATATAGAGCTCTATGTGTGTGATTGAAGATATTCACAACACAATTTAATAGTAGGTTCGTCTGTATTAAAATTGTGCCTCTTATTTTTTTCATTTGAATGAATATCATGGAAAATCTATAACCAATTATGCTTCAAAGTTTTGTGAAAATTAAATAGCTCGCTTCGATATGAGTTATCGGATCGGATATATCACAATTAAGTAACGTTTTCCACTCGCCAGTGTAATGTGAACGCCAGTTTAAAGAATATTAATATACTTTATAGATGTGAGTTGTTCAGCTCTTAATAAATGTACCATACGCAGAATTTTACGCGTAAAACAACTATTTATTTGTATTTCGGATTCAAAATTCTTATGTTTTTGTGTGAATGTTGGTACCTATCTGGTTATTTATTTAGTGTCTACTTTTAGGGGTAAAGTGTTTGAAGGTAAGAGCCGTTCCGATTTACGTACGACGTCTCTTTAATAAAGTATTAGTGATATTATGGTCGATTCAATTTAATAAAATATTATAAATATACGAACACTTTTACTATATTTTATTATTTTAACAATTTCGCTTCAGAATAAAGGCTGGTTACATATTAAAGGATAAGAAACTCATACGACACTGTTTAATAAAGCGAAAAAAGTATGATCAAAATAACAAAAAAATATTTATTTATTTTTTAAATGTAAAATCTATGCGGTATACTTAACACTAACAAGCACATGAATTCTCATGGTTTAAATTTAAATTTCTTTACGCGTTAAAATAAATAGGTAACTAACTAAAATTCTACTCAAAGTCAAACGTTATCGCATTAAAAAGCTTTTCATATATTTCCACTTATTACGTTTTTTTAGGTAAGCTACGTAACTGATTATAAAAATATACGGAAATTTTCACTTTTTATGTATTAATATGCGCAATCAAAATCTTATGTACTTTTAAAACTTTACGGACTTTGTGGGCGAAACTTAGTAAAATGTAGGGAAAAACTGTACTTGAGAGATAAATAGGCCGGTAATTATGTGTGACAAGGATTAACTTTGTATTAATTAGGCGACGAACATCATAATTAAATTATAGCAAATTTGAAAATGTAAGTTACCTATTCAACACAGTTTAGCAGTTTGCTGTGACAGCGAGTATATTTACAGTTATTAACAGTTTAAAACAATTATGAAATTATGGCAGAACATTAAAATATGCGATTCTTTATCAACCTGATCCAACTTTTGTTTGTTTTTATGTTATCAACTCAATGTAATCAGTGAATGCAGAGTATTAACTAATGACCTTATCCCATGTCGTCAAGTATCAAAATTTCAATAGTAAATCTTAATAGTTAACGTTACTTAGGAAGTTTGTAACTTTTCCGCGCTGAAAATATTGGCAGTGCACTACAGGCGCGGGGCTCGTTTCAATAGTTACCGAAGCATTTTTCTTCGTAAACTCAGTCGGGATCGCTCGTTTGTCGATGTTGCCAATTTTAAAGTTTAAATAAACTAATCTAAGTCAGGTGAATCCTACAATAGTCACGACTGCACGCTATCAGCAGATAACAATTAGCTAGGCTTTTTTTTCTATATTAGAAATAAATTTAAATAGTATGAAGTGCGGCTCTTTGATTTTGAATATAGTCACGAAACTTACGGGTAATGTGTGAACACCGCGTGTAAGATGCGGAGCGTGCGTCTGAGCGCACGTTCAGTAACCGACTGATGAACTGCGAGCGCCTGCCAGGCAATGCCAGTCGGTTGGCGTAGCTTGTTTGCCAGCAGTTATCGTAGGAACTATTATCAAACGATGACTGCATCTTGTGGCCTACTTATATCTTAAGTAATGGTCAACTAGCAGGTTCCTAGTATTTGTGTTCCTTAAAAATATCATTAATATGTCCCTAGTTCCTTATTTTTTTAATATTAATTTAAAAAGTCTGTCGCAACAATATTTTTGTATTCTATAGAAATAATACACCTACTATTTGAGAACCTACTTGTAAATGTAATGACATTAGTTTAACAAAATTTTAAATAAGTTTGTTCTAGTTATGACTAGAACATTGTTGGAGTTAACAAAATGCACTCCTTCGATACCACTCATGCCTTCGATAGTTCAAAACTTTTAAAGCAGTTAGTAAGTTGAACGCAAGGGTTTGCGTTCGACAGCGATTCGCAGACGCGCTGGGTGCAATTTCGAAAGTTATAACAGTTGTTGGTCAGATCATTTTGACGATTCCTTTGGCATCCTTAAATGTAGAGTATAGTATAGCGGATCAGACTGATACAATATTTGCACTTCTAATGAACTCACTCGGTATACATTTTTTTTTATTGACATCAACTATCCGATATTTGGCATTCAACTGTGATAGTGGTGCCTATAATCCCATGACAGAACGACGATTTCATTAAATGAAGTCTTTTCTAAAGCTTTTAAACTATGTCGATCTTACGGATCTTAAGAATCGAATCGTTCTCGTCCGCTCTTGGCTTTATCAAGCAGATCAACTGTGAAACTGAAACGACCAAGTACTTAAAAGACTTGACACATATTTCCAGTAAACGGATTAGCAATGAACTTAGGTCTCTTTATTATTGGAGGAGAGTTGATTTTATATGGATTCTGTTAGTATAACGTGCACAGTCTTACATTAATTGGAGGTCTATTTTTTGATTCGAGCAAATCTCTAGCGATTAATGATTCATAAAAGAGATAGGGCATAACGGTATCTCCCGCTCGAAATTCGGAGCCGTACTGTTACCTTCACCTTACCAAAGATTGCAATCAAATAATGTTATCTTTGAGAAGTGTATTCTTGCGGTGAGTAAGGTCGAAAGTGTTTTAGGGCTTATGGTGGGGCCTCAAATTAACAGAGTTTGATTTTTTACTAATTATTATTCTAGCCGATTCGTTTATAAGGGACACAGTATTTGTTTTTGTGGAATATATAATTTTAGAACAATTAAACAAAAAAAAGGTAGGTATTTTTTCGTTTTCGAATCAAGTATATTATTCTGATTAACAACATCGCCATATCCCATACCATCTTTGATAGAGTTACCGACCACCTGGTGAGCTTACCAGATTTTCACCCGAAGCAACTGCCATCTGACCTTCGTAGCCCTTTTGGAGGCTCAGTCTTTATTAGGTGGGTAACGCGTGAGTGACACTATTGGTTTTTTAAGCCTACATTAACTTTAGCTTTGTAAAATATGTCAATTATAGTAGTAGGTAGATTTGTGTTTGCAAACTGTGTCAGAATAATATTTAAGAAATATCAACATTCGGCGAAAAAAATTAACATTAATATTTTTAATTTCTTAAGCGGTTTATATAAAAACCGTGACAGGGATGGGAAATATTATTTGGCTGTTGAGATAAATTCTGTTTCATCTTGAAACATAGGCTTCTAAGTAACAAAATGTGTACCCTATCTGTGAAGGCACCAGAAGAATCACAGCTTAAGTAACATTAATCGGGGTTTCTTCGCTAGTACCCTTACTCATAGAACATCTTAAGTGATCCAAGAGGACCTCACTAGATTAATCTCTGTAGCGAAATTGTACGGTTCATTTTCGCGTAAATGCTTTACTTTGGTTTCAAATTATCAAACTAACCTTAAGCGCGTATCACATGTCGGCAGACCATATGTACTAACTTGGAATTATTATATTATTGAGGTACTTCATTTTGTTTTGACAAAAACGTATATCGTTTAAGGCTCCCGTTACAGTGCACAAGAAATACGGTGAAATTTTACGTATAATTTATCTTTAGTCACGCAATGTTGATGTTGTGAGTTATATCGCCAAGAAACATAATGCAGAGCTACCTTGAAAATGACAATCAATAAATTGATAAAACTAAGTAAATTTTTTTTCCGACTCATTGAGGTTGGGAAACGTCTTTCTTTTTTTTAGTTGAATCATGAGCTTTTTAAAAAAATACTCAATATGTATTGTTGTGTTTTTTTTTGGTTGATATTTTTTTTTATTGACGAGAGGGAAACCGTCAAATGTTCCGGACCGTCCTACGAGTGGTATGTAAGATTTTACTCCACTAAAACCCCACCCGATGGCCATCCTCCGTGCTTAGAGAAGACCCCGAGAACTCTAATAGATCACATGCCCGGGGCAGCTGTGTCGCCACCCCTGAGGACCTCGCGGTTCAAGGCACCCGGGCCACCTTCCCGGGCTAGCAGCTCGAAGACAGACAGGGGACACCATAACCAAACTTAGATACTGGTTATTGGTAGGACCGTATGTTCCGGTTGCCAATTTAACATTATTAAAATATTAAGTATATCGCACGTACACTTAAGTCCTAAACTACGCACCAAGCTGTTTTCAAAGAGATCAAATTACAACGAAGAGATTCTAAGACATTTCCCACCTTATCATACAACAGGGTTTAAACCAAGACTCAATCAAAAACCAAGAAACAACCAGACTCAAATAAACTATATTATTATAATAGTAATACGGGGCTTCGTGTGCAAATATACTAATGCGACTTCAACATACACAGAGTTGTTGCAATACTGCCACGTAAAATGAACCCTTTGGTCCTCAATACCGTTTGTCTTTTCATGCCTATATATTTTGGTAGACGTAATTTTTTTGAGTGACGGCAGCCAAGCAACGCTTTTGTTGGGCCGATGACATTACAAGAAGGCGGTGTGTCCTTTCTATAGCGAATTCAGTCACGAACATTAACTATTTATGACACGACTGGCTACAGAGATAGCGGATAAGATGCAACACAGTTTGCAGTTTGCTCTCTGGCTTATCTGAATTCAGACTAAACATCTAAGGTTAATATTTTTTATTCACATTATTTTAGTTTTGGTGCGAGCATTGGTTATTCATAATTTTATTTTTCGCCGTATTTCAAACCAATCTGAGTGTAATTACTCGGTTAACGTTGCAAGTGTTACATGATATAATTTAATTTGAACAACTACCAACAGTAGCAATTTAAATTGGAGTATTTTTATTTTCATTAACCTCAACAAGGGACCACTAGATCGAGTAGCATCGCACACGAAAATGTATGCAAATGCATTTATCGTGATGGCGCAATAAACAATTTGTGAACATTCATCATCAGTTCTCACATCAATGTGTTACCTGCTTAATTTTATTTATTTGACCTGCAATTGTCACTTTTAGGAACCTAAAGCTTAAAGAAAAAAAATGCATAATAGACTTATCTCCTTAGAATAAAAAAAATATCACGTGAATGCATGTACAAAAGAAAGATCTAAATATTTAAGTAATAATTATCTTCAATTCAAATTAAATTCGAATACTTGTTACTTGAGGAGCTGGAACAAGTATTCGAATTTACGAATTCAATGGTAATATGGGTGATAATTCATTACTCTAATGATATTAATTGATAAGCCTTTATAACAACTAGTTTTGCCTTCGTCCTGAAGGACTAGTTTGAATGTCGGTGAAATTATTCTTAAATCACATGAATATTCTATCAAACATTTCCTCTTATTAACAAACTTTACAGTTTTATAACAATATTAGAATAGAAGACTATACCGTCACCACGCATGCTCAGACAAAAAAATGCACCATGTTAAAATTGTTACATGACGTCATGACTTTAACTATCAGCTTTACCTGCCCATGATTTTCTTGTTTTAGCGTTATTGCTAAAGTTACAACTTTTACATACAATAAAATCTCTGACAGCAGGATTGCAAAATGATTATTATAAAATTTGCCTTTGACACATGCCAGTAAACAAAAAACAAAGGACACTAATTTGGCACCGATAATGCAATGGACTCCTGAACAAGTACAGCCCAATTTTCACAACAGACCGAACAATTTCACAATCATGTGTCGAGGTGTGCATCGATTTGTTTGAAAATGTGTCAAAGCTAAGTAATCAAAGTCAAATAGTGACGGGGCAAAATCTACTTCAAAATTAATTACTTTCACCATTCGGTCAATAAACATTACGATTCGACAATTTGTATGTGTTACAGTTTGTAACCTTCTTCCAAACTATATTTGGAACGGTTTTTATATCCGACCTCATATCTATAACAGTGAAGTGACTTCCATATTCTTAAATTAGGTGACGGTCGCATGCCTTCTGCAATAGGTATATTGATGTTGAATAGGTGAGTCCAACTGAAGCACCGGGATATACTTAGGTCTATTAAAAAAATACAAGGCATTTTGTCAGTTTTGACTGAACATGAAGCTTGCAAAAACGAAAGGACGATCTTTTGTTTTTCATGCAGGTTGATGCAACTTAATGCAAACTTGCGACATTAGCGTTCAGGGTTGAAGTTTCATAACAGAGTAGTTCTACCCTAGCTTACAACTCACTTCTTTCATTACATTGGCAAGGCAGACAAGTTAGTTAGACAATAATTAGAAGTAAGCATGCGTCCACCTATAACAACAAATAGTTTCAATAGGATACCTGAAAATCTTACAAAGCATTAGGCGAATCGCGGTGACCTGCTTGGTTTTCGAATGTCTTTCTGGAAACAGCGAGTCATTAACTGCAAATCGTGTAGTCAGAGAACCAAAAGTCATTAAATATTATGCATCCGTCTTCTGAAATAGCTAATGATTGCAACACTATATCCTGCTGCAATATCAACCTATATGTTATTTTGTTCAATTTCCACGCGAACTGTAACGTTGTAGGCGTAGTAAGACATACGACATAATGTCGTATGCTTTAATGCAACGCACCAAATTAATGAAATAACTCGATGAAAAATTTAATTCTATAATAGTTTATGCTCTGATAAGGCACTTTTATTCATGTGATAAATCGTAAGTATAAAAAGGTTTGAAGTTCCGAGACAAAAAAATAACAAAACTTATAATTAAATAGCTATTTACAAGAGCCATACATCTTCGATGTTGTCACGGCTCACTTGTGTTACTCATCGACACAACTCCAAGTATTTTGATATCGTGCGATAGCCGCTTTAGGTGGCTTTAGTCAGCGTTGTATGTGCATGCCTCAATTCTCGGTTAAACAAACAAAATTCAAAAGGATTCATTATGTGGTGTTAAGTTTGTTTCTTTGCATATGGTAGGCAGGAGTGTACTTAGAGAATACCTACATTTTACCAGATATGTTTTGCCAATAACAGGGCACTAATCCAGACTCCGGGCTGGACTGGGAATGTACAGTTGTAAAATCCAATAACACTTGGCCGACCCGGGGATCTGCCATAACTACGTGTATTGTAGTAGCATTTAGCGCCCACTAGATCAACTAGACAGACTGAATAATGATTAATTCAAACCTCGCAGTCAAATGGCAGAGTTGAGGGAGTATAAGCATTAAAAAATGAATGGCTAAATACTTGCTTTAAAATATTCAGAAAGTAATAATATACGAATCCCACATATCTGCCCCATAAATAAACCCCTTTTCTTGCATTCACCCCAGGGACTTGATTACCAGTATACCTTGACAGACATAGTTTAAACAAAAAGTGAAATACTAAGTCGGAACTATGTCATAAAATGTGGTAAACGAGGGCAGTGCACGCAACGGGCCGCAGGCAGACCTACCGACTCGAATGAAGTCGGCACACTGGCTAAAAATACCTAACACACTGACATATAGCTTTTACAATACGCCTTTTTGTTACTAGTGTTCTTTATTTAATTTTATGAAACGTCAGGTACATCAGCCAGGGCAGGGTTGCTCTTTGTGAAAGAAATGAAATAGAACGTTCATCGATCGTTTTTTTATTCACTGTGTCGAAAGAAAGACACTTTTTTTTATTTTACGTAGATGATGACCAAGAAAACAGGTCATAGAGATAGTAATAGCGGATACTGGAGCATTTGAGACACACAGCACTCTCTTCACTTCGGTTTCACTCTCTTCTAACTTAAGATTGAAGTACCTACCCTACACCTCATACCCCGAATGGTATTGACAGATTTCACCATACCAGCAGCACCAGCATTTTGACACAATACAACTGGTATTGTGTCAAAATCTGGGGATTAATGATATCAGATTGAATGCAGTGCCGATGCAACAATGTACCAGCACTATATGGGAGCTGAAGCTCTCAACAATGTATGGGATAAGGTAGATGATAATCATAAATGTACTGTTATACATCATACAATCCTTGCAATGTATTCAATGACGAGTGTTGTTTGTAAAACAATGAATACGCGTATAGGTCTGGAGCTTAATACCAATATCGAATTATTCGGCTTTGCTTGCTGTTTGTATTCAGCAATACGTACATAATATTCTAAATCAGGATATATCCGTTGCTTTTCTGATACATTTTGGATGGTATTTCTCAATCAAAATCAAAATCAAAAAGATTTATTCAACATAAGGGACACTTGGAACACTTATTGAACGTAATTTAGCTTACGCTAACTTAAGTTAATTAACTATCGTTTCCAAAAGTAAGCCTGTCAGGAGAAGAATCAATACATTGCATATTCTCTTTGTAATCTATGTATCTATTTCTTTATGTAAACAGGTTTAAGTTTATTCTTAACTAGCAGTGCCCTGCGGTTTCACCCGCGTAGATATAGTTTCATGCTTCATGTTGCGGAGCCCTAATATTTTTAATAAATAAAAGTAGCCAAGTTACTCCTTGAAACATCAGTTACCCGTCAGTGAAAGTCCCGTTAAAATCGGTCCAGCCGTTTCAGAGATTACCCGGAACAAACAGACAGACAGACAGAGAAAAAATTTAAAACTTAGTTTTTTTGTGTCAGTAGCCTGTATACTTTCATATGCATTTAGTGAAAGATGATCAGTCGGTGTTTCATTATTCATTACACCTGCATGCTTATAAGGAACTGGTGCCGACTATGATTTTAAGCTTCATGAGGTATACATGTATATCATCCCACCTAGCGGACATGTCTGAGCAACATTCCAGTAAAGTAACATATATTTAGTATCAACTTGTTTAATATCCCTTCGGAACCGGTACCAAACCACTAGTAAACATAGGCTACTGAATTTGATAGTAAGATCTATAAGTGTAGTCGTAAGTAATATGAAATAAGTGCACCTTTGACCTCACACCAAGCTGTATTAATGTGTATCTCAAGGAATCAGAGGCAACTTACAAAGAACAGTCGTCGACATAAATCAGGTGTGCGGGCGACATGCGACTGATAACGTCGTGATCGGAATGTCGCGTCGCTCGTCGCTCCCGCGACGGAAGCGACGTCGCGGTCCGTCCGACCGACACGACGCAGCACACAGGTACGCTCGTGCTAATCATACAACTACTCTTTTAATTGTACGGTGCAACCGTAGGAATGTCTCCTTGCCTATTCCATTTGTCCCACCCGCCGAGAAACTCCCGTCTGGGCATAAATTACCATGGCTGATCTGGAATTCTTTAAATAGACTTCGGGCCTAAGGCAACTAAAACATTTTAGGAGGTGAAACGCTGATGACACAATGACGTTGGATATGTGTGCGGACCTGTGCGGTACAATCCAAGCCATGGCCTACCATATCGTGCTCGGCGTGCCCTACAAGGCTGTACGCGGTAAGATTTAATGGCTGTCATCAATAATGCAGTTGCAGTGACCAAGTTCAGGATCACAAATATTTTACAGTGAAATGTTTGCCATCTACACGAAAAGAAAAAACTCGTGAACAATGTCCAATAAACCTTATCATTCTTAATTAATCCAAATTACCGGTAAAGTCTGCCTCATTCAAACATCTGAAGCTAAAAGACGTGGCCAGAGGTCAACTGTGATCGTTATAGCAGCGCGGATTAAGAATTTCTAAAGTATTTTGGCCATATTACTAAGATTAGCGAAAACTTATTGCAACTGGAAAGATAAAGAGAAAACGCCCTGGGGGCCACGGTCCCATACGAAGGAAGGATTCAATGTAGACTAGTATTGATAATAGTGTCCACAAAGTGTTTCATATCGACAAAAACAAAGAGAAAACTGGCGACAGTATCAAAGTAGCACGGCAGTAAGGAGGAGGATTAAAGACATGTAAGCTTACACATTTTATTTTATGGGAGCAAAATGAAACGTCATAGCTCTTAGGTACGTTCCACTTCAAACAATCATAGTTGGCCTCCAGAACAATATTTGATCATAACATGTATGTATGAGCGAGCGGCTACAAGCCACGGTCGCCGTAATAAGTTTCGGAGTAATAAGATGCCTTTAACCCATCCCATTAATATTATAATTATCATAAAGGTAATAGAGACTAACAAAGCAAAGTCTAGTGGTAAGTCTGTGGAAGACTTTAAGACTCTTTTCACCTATGTGTGGTACACTTAAATTATGTTTCAAAAACGGCTATTTATATTCCCTGCAGCAAGAGATAGCAAAATAAAGAGTAGAACATTAATTTTCTCGTAAGATTTATATATAAGGAATAAAAAGAGGGAAGGGAGTCCAGCAGTGACGCACATTTGGCTCATAAGAATCTATAAAGATAAGTAAAATGTATGTGTCTGTTTTTAAATACAAATTAAAATTAACAGCTTTTCACTAAATGCAATTCAAAGTATATATGGTACTCACATAAATAATCAAATAAAAAAAAGACTTTTATCTTTCTCTATATAAGTGTGTCTATTTATTGTGACTGATCTCCAAAACGGCTGGACCGGTTCTTATAGGACTTTAACTGGCAGATAGTTAATGTTACAAGGAATAACTTAAGCTACTTTTATTTAAAACAAAAGGCCTCGAGATGAAGTTAAGTCTGCACGGGTAAATCCGCGGGGCACAGCTAGTAATAATAATAATATAATTCAGAATTCTATTAGTAGCAATTTACATCATATTAGATTGAATTACAAATGGATAGTACATCTGGTGTAATACTGTATGGGTGGAAGATCAAACAGTGCTATTTTTATTGATGCTCACACATAATCATTACATGAACAATTAAATTCGGTAGTCTGCAGTCATTGTTTAAACGGATATAATGGCTAAATGTGTTTCGGCAATCAAATCGCTGGACGTCAGTATTACACGTCAGACGATTTAAATAAATTAATCTTGAGACAAAATGTATAAGAACATAAAACAACACGTTTTTGATAGATGGGCCACTATCTCGGTTTCACAATATTCGGCCACAATACTCCTGAGAGGTTATCTAGGTTCGTCTGTTACACTGTTCGATACTTAGCGTACATACAGAATATTGGCAATTTAATATAATACCCCATTACAGTTAAGAGAGACATCGTCCGTGGGTAGTTCAGAAAATGAAGGGAGACACGCGATCCGCCCTACATTCAATATCATAGAGAAACTTATTTTATAACCACTGACGTTGTCGTATGTACTTGCTCACGAAAACCTAGAATTGATTGGTACATTAAAAAAGGAGCCGCGGTGGTAGTGTGGTTTCAGTAGTCGCCCGCATTGCAAACGAAGGAAGTTCAAACCATGGAACATATGAATAAAATATACGTGATTTGTCTCATCACGACCTTAACGGCGGAGGGAAAACATGCGTATAGATAATAATATCTATACGCATAGGTATTGGAATTATCCAATACCTATGTAGTTCTAGTAGTGTAGAGAATGGACGATACCTCACCACCTATAAATTTTTTTCGAGAAATATTTACTCTAAACTCAAAAGCATACCCATAAGATGGCCAGTAGGAAAAGGTATATTCTGAAGATGATGATATATTACTATTCTTGAAATTTGCGTCAAACTTATCTATTGTTGTGATACAATACAATCTCATTTCTCTAAGTAGATTTGAACTCACGTCATTCCAGCCACACGATCGACACGGCTCAAAAAGGTCTAAGTAAATTTAACTTTTTGTTTATATATTTTAATTAATGCAAAGATAAGGCGCAGTTAATGTACGAAACGACTTGAATAAAATGTTATCTCAATATAACGCAAATATTCTTGATAATTAATCATCCATCATATTAGTTCTCTCTGGTGTTTGAGAGGGCCTGCTATACAAGTGTCACAAGTTCCTACCTCAGAGGTCTGTACTAATGTATTTTACTAAAAATTTAAATACAGTGATGTCACTCCGCGTCCTTTACGATGACGGCAAACATCGCGAATAAAACTTGCATTTTGTGAAGAAAATACTCAAGACAGTCGTTGAGGGACGGACTATCTGTTACATTGACATCTTATCTAAAACTGACAAAGTATCACTCTTCACTCTCCTTGTGCATCACATGTTTACGTTGGTGACTTTTTAGTCTACAGTGCAGTCGTTAGAATTATTTATTTTTCCCATGACTCCGTTCATAATTTGTCGTGCAGACAGTACCTCGTGAACTTTAGATTTGCATCAAAGTTATGACTTGGATAGAAACAAAAATCACATTATGTTAGAGAACTAGTAAACATTGACTACATTTTTAAACAGCCAAAATTTCTCCTCAAACCGTAGATGTAAAAAAGCTCTTAAAAGTTACCGTTTAACATTTGGATAGTCTTGGAAGCCTCTTTGAAATAAACATCATATTATTGCGCATTTTGAGGAATCTTAAATCTTCGTTTGTTTCTTACTTCCTGGAGCTTAATTAGTAGGCATTCACCGTATTGTGGTTATTTATGAAACAATTTTAGTCACTCGATAGTGATGCGCTGTTCTGTACGTGCGTTGAAAATGAACCTAAGCTATTTTCAGTTCTTTAAATCTAATATATAAAATTCTCGTGTCACAGTTTTCGTTGCCATACTCCTCCGAAACGGCTTGACCGATTTTGATGAAATTTTTTGTGCTAATCCGGTATCTATGAGAATCGGCCAACATCTATTTTTCATCCCCCTAAATGTTAGGGGTAGTCACCCCTAAATTTATTTATATGGCAAAACAACGTTTGCCGGGTCAGCTAGTTATGTATAACATTGTATAGCTCTCATAGCATATTGTGCATTTGAGGCAAAATTTTGATTAGTTAGTTACCTATTCATAATGTCATAGGTTACCGTTGACAGAACATAATTTTAATATAATTCTGTGAATCAACTGAGAACTGGTATATTGTTGCTCTACCATTTTTATAATTAACCATGTTTACAAGAAACTAAATTAAAAATGTATTAAAAGTATCGATGTCGATAAAAACAAATTTTACAGTTGCATGACAATTATACCATAAAATAGAGTTTAGTTAGGAGCTCAATAAAACCACATTATTTTTTAAATGCGGGTTGCCGGCGCAACGATGGCACCTAGATCTATGTATAGATAACTGTAACCGCATCGTGTAATATCTAGCCGAAGGATAATTTTAAGCACAGCAGTACCACGCAATTATAATGAAATACCAACTAACGATCGATTGGCAACAGCACGCGAACTAAACTATTTAGGGTTGGGACGTACGTAACTATCAATAACATGTGAATAATATTCTATAATTAGAATATCCGTTTTCGTAATCAATTCTGACTACCAATTAAAACAAATCGGTTATTTCTTATTTTATACATACTCATAAATAATAAAACCGCAGTGAGTGTTACGATTTCGCTGTTGAATACCATTATTATTATTTCTCACCATAGGACGTTGGAACTGAGAGCTTTTCGTCAACAATGACCTCACAAATACATAGTTTAATATAAGCCTTGGGAAAGCATTGCCTTCCTAAAATAAAATAAGTGTCATTTTATTATTTTACTATGTCTATCATAGAGTTTCGTTTATCAATAATAATTTCTCAAGTCTCAATTAAATTATCAGTGTTGGTTATGTTGTCATTTAGTTATTTATTGTTTTAACCTCAGACCTTTTAAAATTATCAGTGGATACATTTTGATATTAGAACAATCTATTCGTCGTGATATTTGTAACTAAAACAAATGTAATCAATATAGCCACATAATATGCCAAATGTCGATAACTTTAACAAGTACTGACCCGATTATATTTTATAACGTGAAAATAAAATGAAGGCACGTGAGCTGATATCTACTTAAGGAAGTTATCGATAAACCGCTGCAATCCCTAATTCTAGACGATGCACAGGCTCGAGTTGACTTTGTATATTATTATGGAAATTAATCCTTACTAACAGTATCAATAGGAAAGTGCGTTTGTTCGTTGCCCAGTAAATGTAGCAATTGTTGGACGTGTTTTAAACAAAATACATATTTTTATTAAGATTGAAAGCAAATACAAAACGTGTTTGAAAGAATATGATGAAGATCACCCGTGCACCAACAACTAATAACTAATAAGATCGAATCGAAAAATAATCAAGGATGTGGACGTATTAGTTGTGACGTACTTATAGATAAAGCAAAAGACAAAACGGGCTCTTTTCTCTCTGCCTTTTGAGGGACTCAGCGCGGTGATAAAATATATATAATTTATATGTAGCTGCTCGATTATAGAAGCGCTGTGCTTAAAGTATTTCCCGTTGACTCAGTGAAAATTGGCAATACGCAATGTCTTACAGCATACCTTATCGCCTAGTTTTACGATCAAACAATTTTTTTTCAGAAAGGTGTTAAGATCTTAAGGGCTGAACGAATTTCCTTAAACTATTACTAAGTATCGATCAAGCAACATAAAGAATACGGACACCTTTTAAACAAGTACTTCACCTATCAAACTAAAAATAAAAACAAATGAAAATTTATCTCAAAGAAAAAACAGTTGAACACAGGACAAATTATATACCAGTTCATTTTTTTAATTGAGACATCTATACTAATATTATAAAGCTGTAGAGTTTGTCTCAAATTTTTTTGAAAATTTTTTTAGTTTGTTGAAAATTCAGTGTTGGATAGTTCATTTATCGAGAAGGTTTATAGGCTATATTTTATTTTAAAATTGTCTTCGAAACCATCAATCAGTTATTTTCAATAAAGATCTTACAAAAGTGGTATTCACATGTTGAAAATAACTACGCAACAAAATTGACACGCGCGCTTGATGCGCACGGCATGTCGTATGAAAGTATATACCTACGGTAGGGACGTAAAAAACCAATATGTTCATTTTTTTCTCTGTCTGTTTGTCTATCTGTCTGTTTGTTCCAGGTAATCTCTAAAACCGTGGGAATCAAACCGCAGGGCACAGCTAGTATATTATATAAGAATCGAATAGATGTAGTTTTGTTACTATGTTTCTTTTATAATATTACTTATCTATATCTATACATCTATACTATACATACAGTACATACATACATACATACAGATAAATAAAATTGCAGTGTCTGTTTGTAATTCCAAAATAAACAGCTTTTCACTAAATGCATACGAAAGTAAACACGCTACTGACACAAAAAAACCAAGTTTAATTTTTTTCTCTGTCTGTCTGTTTCTTTCGGGTAATCTCTGAAACGCTGGGCTGGACCCATTTTAAAGGGACTCTCACTCGCAGGTAGCTGATGTTTCAAGGAGTAACTTAGGCTACTTTTATTTATTGAAAATATTAGGGTAACCCGACAATAAGGATGAAACTCTAAGGATGAAAATCTACGCGGGTGAAACCACGGGGCACAGCTAGTCTATTTATAAATGAATAATTTTTCATAAATCATTTTATTATAAAAATTAAAACTCTGTACACTACCTATGAAAGTTGATATAGCGCATTCATGTTGCTTGGAACTAAAACTATCCCAGAATGGATAAAAAAGAATCAACTTAGCACACTGGCAGGACGTGGACTCGAACCACGAACCTCTGAACTGTAAGGCTCAGCGCGCTACCATTGCGCCACCCTGCCCATACTATTCCTGGCGAATTTATTTATGACTCTTGGAGGTTGGATGGTAGTGTATCAAATAAAATTGACGATTCCTTGAAATAGATTACTATGTCATACATGATATATATAGTACAGTCAGATACTATTACAAAAAAGAATCGACTTAGCACACTGGCAGGACGTGGACTCGAACCACGAACCTCTGAACTGTAAGGCTCAGCGCGCTACCATTGCGCCACCCTGCCCATACTATTCCTGGCGAATTTATTTATCACTCTTGGCGGTTGGATGGTAGTGTATTAAAGAAAATTGACGATTCCTTGAGATAGATTAATGTGATACATATTGTATAGTCAGATACTATTACGGACGAGCGGGCATTTACTCAGATATATCCAAACCAAAATTAACAATTAAAAAGAATTAAACAATTAAATTTGAAGAAATTGCGGATTTAAAATTTATTCACATTAAACGCAAATAAAATCATAACAATAAGGTACGTAGGTAAGGACGCAGGACTTGCGTACTGCTTCGTCGAAATCAACTTGTAGGTTTTCTCCTGCGCTATGGTTTTCGTTGAATTTCATTTGCTTTATACAGTTTTCAAAACTGCGTAATGAAGCCCTACGCTAACATTACTACAAATTAAATTAATTCAAAAGTTTGTTACACGTATGCAATTACTTTAAATGTCAATTTTCACTTTGTAGGTCTGTACTTTTGAACAACAAAACATTGAAAGTTTGCCACGATGCTTTGTATATGGCGTCCATAATAATTACCACGTTCTAATATACACAGTAAAGTATTCCACAACCTGTAACAGTGCTTAGTTAACCAATGGCCTTAAACTAAGCCTTCACTAAAATTTTAAGTCTTTCAAAACTATATACATCACGTAACCAAACAACAATTTCGCAAACAACAGACGAGGACATTCTTATGTAAGTCACACCCTAACAAAACGGTAGTTTTCCAAATATTGTCGAAATATTCCCAAGCACTAAGATCAGACCTTTTTAGTGATTGGGTTGTGCGGTAGTATGAAGATTTGGGTAGAGACCGTAAATATTATAAACATACTAGTTGTGCCTAGCAAACTTTGCATTGCCATATACTTTTTTGGGGTGGATCACCCATCTCATTTAAGGCCGTGAAAAATGTATGTTGGCGGTTTCTCAGACCTACTCGATATGCACACAACATTTCATACCAAACGGTCCAGCCATTTCGGAGGAGTTGGTTAACAAACATGACACGAGAATTTTATATATTAGATTGACTGTATTAGAGCCGCGGTTTCACCTGCGAAGAGTTAATATCATGGGTGTCCCGCGGAACCATTATTTTTTTTTTAAATAAAATTAGCCTATATCACTCCATGAAACATCAGTTATCTGCAAGTGAAAGTCCCGTTAAAATAGGTCTAACCTATTATATATAGGGATTCATTTATATATATATAGATTTACTAAGTTTATGGTAGAGTTAATCCAAGCAACCGATAGGGTTGGTAATATGTTTGTGTGCAATTGTATTTCTAACTGATAAAAGGAGGTTTTCTATTCAACCTCTATATTTTTTCTTACAATTAAATATCTTAAAGTACTGACTTATTATTAGACCACGCAAGTAGCTAAAAGCTGTACTAAGGCACATAATGCACGGTACTAAATAACATAATGACTCTGGAAGGGAGTGGCTGAGACAACCTTTTCTAATTACTACTGCATTTTGTAGGCTTTTTCCTTTAAGAGTGATTGTAACATTTAGTTTATTAGCAACTCATATATTAGTGCCTACACAAAGATATACATACGAGCGCGTACATACTACAAAAGTCGTGTTGGTAGCGTGGTTTAAGCAGTAACCTGTAAGATACGCGTATGTTCAATTACCATGACTGAATCTATGTTTTGTTACACCCGAGCTTTAAGGTGAAGGAAATTTTCCCAATTTATTCCAGTAAACAACCCTCACTTTTTTGCATTATACTTAAAAATAGGCGTTGGGTGGCCCAAAAACATCCAGCCACACCATAAACCTAATGTGTTGGTATAAAAAAAAGAGGCGATTATTATTTACAAAATAGGTTTGTTCAGTGCTACATTTCAATTTCACTATATACGAGTAAAAATCCGGGCCTTTCCATGACGATATAATAAGTGATTTATTATATTTTGAGCTTCACTGAGTGCAGTCAATTAGCGATTTAGTCTTAAACCGATCTAGTAATATCTACTGCCTAGTCAAATAGAGATGTAGTCTTAGAGCCCTACCTTCAATACAATTCAATAACTTTCACGTGGAGAAAACAACATACTATAACAATAACATAACGTTAAAAGATCTATAATTGCAATGCAAAAGAGCCTGTTGATCACAAATCAGAATGCAAGAAGAAACGCCTGAAAGACCGGATAAAACATACGGATGTAATTTCAACGAGTGATACGTCTGGAACATGTGCAGCTTGATTGAAATGTAAATTGATACGATGCCCTATGGTTGGATATATGTATGTAGACAGATGGCTGTGATCGTTTAAGCTGCGCGTATTAAGAACTTTTTGGCTTTAAGGTTCAATTTTAAGGTACCAAAATAAAACGCTTTGCTTAAACCGATGATAGTAAGCTCCTTGGACTTGAAGGCTTATCAATTTCTTTGTTTATCAATTGTTAGTTTTGTAAAATATATATAATCGTTTTTACCTAATAAATGGTAACCGTTAAAAACGGTTTGATTCAAATCAACCTACATTAAGAATACCTATCTAAAAATAATGTATATATGGGACACTAATATAAATACTAATTATACTTTGCAAATTATTAAGGATAGTGTACTTAATATAAACAGCACATTTGAATCTGTAAAATGTCGTATAAGTATAAATAATTCAAAGGTTTATAACATCATTTCTATTTGAAGTAGCAAACATTATTTATTTCACCGACAAAAACGGATTTATTCATGAGTATAGTATGAATCTGAACAATTTGGTCAGGTTTTTTGGACAGTCGGCCTCCAATTAGCATAGAATTCGTTAATTTGGGTACTTGATGCAATACTGGATCAAATTGTTAATGAGCGTTATTGTTTATTCATCTGTGTATTGCGTACTTTTTAATACCCACTTAATATTGAAATTTACTTCCGTCCACGATTTTAAAACACCAACTATTCTCTTTGGATGATTAGACACCAACGTAACAAGTTAATTTTTTTTTGTCTGAATCTGTCAGTTCCTTCTCAGTCAGTTTTGTGGTTTAACATGCGCTGTATTGATTTTAGAACTATCCTTCCAAAATAGATGCACTAATTCCTTGGGGACTCTATCTGAATCACTGTCTGGCGACAATTAGATGTAATTCTTGAGAATGTGAAGTGTCGACTAGTCTCGATTAGTTTTAATCGTCCACTTGATAGCTGATTCGTTGGTAACAATTAATGAGTTAATATTATGTCATTGTGTACGGAGCCTTCAAATGCGTAATTTATTGTATTTCAACATTAATTGGATTAATTAAACTCCATATTGTCACTATCTATTTGTAGGACATATATTATGTCATCTCTATTTGTTGCGAACATCTTGTTATTACTCAGGAACACGAGTATATTACGAGAGAAAAATACTCAATATAATACAATTATGCGACCTGCTTCTGGACCAAGACGACGCTGTCCAGTGACTGACTGCGAGAAGTCCTGGAGTATTTTGGTCACATTGCCAAGAAGAGCAGTGACAAGCTTTTTGTCAGAAAAGAAAAAAAAATGTAAGAAAAGCTTATTGTCACCGGGAAGATGCAGGGGAAACATCTAAGAGGTCGAAGTCCCAGGCGATGGTCAGATCAAATTCGCACTACCATCGACAATAGTGTCCACAAAGCTCTCTACATCGCCAAAGATAGAAGCGAAGGCGACGGATTGAAAAGAAGGTGATTTCCACGGGGTATCATGACACTCAGCGGTGAGGATAACTACACGAGGAGGGAGGTACCTACTTCTAATAAGAGCCTAAATAACAATTCCAACCAAAAATATCAATTCGAATTCCATTCGCAGCGAATCATCGTAGAAAGCTAAAAAGAATGAAATAAGCCTGTTTGTATCGATGATGCGCCTGCAAGTGGATACTTTTATTTGCAACGCGAGCCCTCGACGTGGGATGTATTAACAAAACAACAACTATACCACAGTTTAAATATAAGCTTTACATGCAGTTAGGAACCAAGGGACGTATCGTTCAAAATGGTCCACTCACACAGACGCACGCATCTACGAGGAAATAAGTGGAATAGGCGTAATGTCAGTAAGAGGTGACACGTCGGGGCCGGTCGCGTATACGTCATTTACGTGTTTTACTTACTTTCTTCAGAACTTCAGAACGACATGTGATCTTCATTATTTTACAGTACATAAGATAAAATTTTGACAACGCTCACGCCCATGCAACAATCATTATTTTAAAAAAAGGCCTAGATTCCTTACTGCTTGCAGAGCTTATATATTTGTACTGTGACTATACTGTTCTCAGTCAGCCCTACCCATGACTTCCCACAAAACAAACAAATGGACCCGTCTGTTAAACTCATCATAATGAACTAAATGCTGTGCCTGTAACTGACTACACTGTTTTATTAATATACTTAATAGTATGTGTCTTAATAATTGATCTTTAAACTCGTTGTGCCCATAAAGTTATTAAAGCAAAGATATGGTGTCACTAGTCGCTACAATGATGATGGTATCCTTCTAAATATATCCGTCATTTGTTAAACTTAATAGATTTGAATGACTTGCGATACTCTTATCTTTCTCTACCTACTTGCAAAAAAATCGTAGACTTGAGTTCTGAAGAGCACAATGGAACTTATATTATTTTAATCATTATTCTATTATATTATTTTTAAATTTAACCTCGATAATCTTTCTACATATTTACGAATGAAGTTTTTATAAGATGGTAGAATGGTTTTGGACGAATTTCGACCAAGCTTTATTTGAGCGCCCACTCCCTTTACCACGTTCTATGAACAAACGCGATGTTATTATATATATTTAACACGCTTGTGGCTTACGTACATCAGTTACATTCCTAATTTTGCTTATTATTTCCTTGTTAGAGATGTGTTTTATGTTGGAATATGTCGCAGTCAAGGTGTGGCATGGGTCTCTTGCAAACATTAAGTTATAAAATCACACAACAGCTTCTTATATCAACCTGTTCCATGTGCCATGTCACAAAATGTGCTTTGTGACCCCGAAATTGACTCAAATCTAAATTTAGGTCACCAAATCTAGAAAATGTACTTAATCCCAAAATATTATGCTACCCAGATGTTTCCAAAAAAACTATCCGTTTCTCATAGAGTTTATTCATTTTCCTGTTAAGGTAGGGAACCCTAAACATGTTCCAATCAGTCCATAAGAGGTTGTAGCGTTCTCACAGTGTCCGGTATTTGATTACAAAAAGTATATTCATTTGCTTGAATGATCCTTTTGTTTCGGTGCACGTGATGCAACCTCATGGCACTCGCTTCCCTCACACTGAACTAAAAGTTGAACAGAGGTCAGTTTGATTCCTTGGTTTGTCACTGTGCTACTAAAGGCCACTAAAAGTTGCTAATATTCTTATGATGTCACAAATTAAATACCCACCTAGTGCGAAATATTAAAAAGTTTCCTCAAACATCCTCCCAACTTATGGTACGTAAGTCGTTTTGATGGTACCTAAGCGGCTATTATACCCTACGAACGGTAGCAATACCTCGCACTTAACCTTAGACAGAAATAATAGAGTCACTATGCCAAAATAATGACAGCTTACTATAGCAAACCCAGCGCATCAACTTCTCTTCTTGGGAAGAGAGCCCTTCCCACGGAGAAATTGTACCCTTTTCACTGCGGGAACACAACTCAAAGGCAACATTATTTGACTGGGATCTTCTTCTGTCAGCTGGAGATACAGTCGGTCAGTCAGTTTCCAATTTCGATTGGTAAGAAGATCCCATTCCCTCTTATTCATGTCTGTGTATTTAAATACAGAGTGTCTTAATTCCTGTTGTTCCTGTTGTTAATTTCGTAATGACGTTTGGTTATCTACAGTAATTATATTGAATATTATTGGTAGCGATGGGATCAATAATATTCGACATAATTACTGTAGATACTTGAGAGTGCCTACCCACGGGTGCACTCTACATTCCTTCGGTCGCTACTCGAGTCATGACGTCATAAATAACAACATTACTCACAAACATAAATTGTTTATTCCAAGATTAATTAGAAACCCAAATTATTATTAATATCTATGAATTGTTTCAAAACTTAAGTGCAGTGATGTGCTTTGAAGTTAAATCCAAACGTCGAGACGAAATCTTCTCATTCGAAAGAAGAAATTCGTTAAGCATAGACTTGCTATCGGTCTTGTTGACACCTAATAATAGTCAGTGAAAAGTGGGTATTACCCCTACCCTTTCAAAGAAGCTATGAGCATACACGTGAGCACTTGTGTCAATGATTATGCTTAATAACTAATATTATTTTTTTCCGTTATGATTACAACAAACGCCCCGAAGGCAGCGGAAGGGTTACGTCAAACTAGCACCGATTAACTCTATAATGTTCCTCCTGATCACTAAGTCAGGAGCTGCACGTATTATGTCATCACATGCTTCAACGTGACCCCCTGAATAAAATAACTCCTCACTACTAAATAACTAAAATCTATGCTAACAATAAGCAAGTCAAATTAAAACAGAAACACCGCTTACCTTCTTGAGTGGTAAGACTGTTCCTCTTATAATAATTGTAGATTATTTATAGTAGATAGATAATCGGTTAAATAAGGTGAGCCAGAAATCTGGAGTACACTTACAAATTCATTCGACGTAGAGAGTTCGATTATTCAGTATTTGCTAAGACAAGTGTTATGTGGAATTGGTGCTCCGTTCTCTAACTCTGTGTATATTATATTCTTGCTGATATAGCTTCACCGATCGTCACCTGTTTCCTTATTGTATTTTCAAATCGGACAAAGCATTAAAACGAAACTTCGAATGCATAGTGGACACAATTTGTTCTGCATTGTAGTTGTGAAGCGATCCCAACTAAATATTCTACAGTTGAAGAATTTTTTTCCGGTATACTTTATATAAATAAAACATGTTTCGTACTTACCAAGACAGTTAGCCTCGTCGGTACCGTCGTAGCAGTCAGCGAAGCCGTCGCATCGGGATTTGAGAGACACACAGCGAGTTTCATCACAACGCATCTCTCCGCTTGGGCACGCTGCAACAAAATAATATGATATAGCGTTGACTCCACAACTTACATGTAATATTGAAGCTCATCTATGAGGCTCCGATATCAAGGCTTACATCAGAAGCTTCACAAATCACGTCCAATGTTACGTATGCATTCTTCCTTTCTAACTACACTGCTACTGTACCAACGTTGCTCAGTAGCAGCCTATGGATGCCTGCAGCACCAAGGATGACAGTCACCCGTCACATAATTCGTTGTGGTAATATAATGTAGGTTGAAACTGTTCTCCAAGATCTTTATCTTGAGAGTCCTTTGGAGGCCTTTGCCTTCGCTCTTCCTCCTACCATCAATCGACCATTAGTGATAACACTCATCGCAGGAACACATCACTACTCTAACCAAGATAGCGTTGTTTGGCTGCGAAATTCTGTGAGGTGCACTTCATAATAAGATCTTATTGCCATCATGATTTCCGTTAGTGACAGTAACAAACTTATAAACGTCTTCGAAATCTGTACATACGTCCTTTAAAACCTGTACTCCTCGAAGGGGTAGGCAGAGGTTTACTTATGGTACGCCCACATTTTGCTAGTTATGCATGTTACAGGGGCAGACTCTGGACTGCTTATGGGAAATTTGATTGAACCTAGGACCTCGTGTTCTGCAGTAGCGTTTGCGATCATTAGACCAACGAGGTATAATTATTGTCAAACTATCGTGGCAATAAGATATCATTGTAGACCCTCATAGCAGTACCTACAACTCCGAAATTGTTGAGCGATACCGATATAGAAATAGTAAAATTATTATTTATTCGATTTTGTGCTGAAGTTAAATAGGTACATGGAGGATTTATCAATCGGAAAGCAAAGCAAAAAGTAAGCTAATTAAATAAAATTAAAAGTAAAGTTGATCCTCACTGTCGGATGGGGGAGCCGCTGTTGTGGTAATCAGCTCGCGCTCAGTGTCGTCCAACCGCGATGTGGTGTGATCTGGCGATTGATCCGGATTATTTTCAGCCGGAAACGCTTCATCAACGAAACAAAACAAATAAACATAATGGCAACATAAGTAACGAACGAAATAGTATGATTAAAAATGAGGCAAGCGCTGACATGACAGAAAGCAAAATAAGCATTTTCTTTTAATATGAGGTTTCCGGCGTAGGTGAATGAAACTCATAAGCCGTACAAAATTCATTTTCGTCAATAAAACATTGTTCTATAATATATTATTCAATTCGATATGGGCCGATTTTTCAATACTCAGATGAATGGTATGACTATTGATAATAATAATGACTATTCAATGAATAGTTTTTGCAGACTGTTTATCTGTTCTATATTTGTTTCCCAATTTTACAAATCACACTACATATATAAGTAGCTATCAGTCGAATAACTCTACTCTTAGTGCATTGTACATGATGCCAGCTGAGTTTCTTGTCGGTTCTTCTCAGGATGGTTTCCGAACCGGTGCTAAATTCTCCGACATTGATAAGTGCCCTACCAGGGCCTAATAGTGAATACATCGTTTTTATTTTAATTAGCTTTAGACAGGTGAAATAAATATATTGCAAACACTATTGATAGAACAGGAAAAAACAACGGAACTGTCATCATGCAAATGTCATTTTGGTTTCATGACATTAGTAGTTCAGAATTTACGTGTTGTATTACCAAAATAGCCTGATAAACACTCAGATAAATATATTCTTAAAATATTTATATGACATTTTATCCAAGTGTAGAAAATAGCCCAAAATAGTATGAAGACTACAAACATCGAGAATTGTAATACTTTAGGTTTATTCTAGGACTTTTAAGAGTTGCACGAACTTTGATCGGTACTTTTTCTTTATTTTACGTACAGTATATGCGTGAAATAGAGACACAACATTATTTTAACTGCTTAATGTTTATTGGCAATTATTTCATTCTAAATAATGAAGTATATTAGAATATTATTTCTGACCAGGGGCCCAACCATGAGCTCTTATTGCAATGATAATTCAGTTGTGCGAAAGTGACAGATGTATACACGTCACATACATCTGTCTCATAAATGAGTGAAACTATGATGGCAATAAGAGCTCATGGTAAGGCCCCAGAGGCCCAACCATAAGCTCTTATTGCAATGATAATTCAGTTGTGATAAGATAGATGTATACACGTCACATACATATGTCTCATAAATGAGTAAAACTATCATGGCAATAGGAGCTCATGGTAAGGCCCCAGCTTTTATCCCTAACCCTATCCTATAATCTTTAGGGTAAATCCTATCTCAATACAAAATTGAAAAAAAAATTACAGACACATTCTTATTTATAAACCGAGGCCACCAAACAAATATACGCGTATAATTTACAATATTTCTTCAATAATCTGCAAGGTTCTGCGTAACTTTTTTCATTTGATCCATTCAATTTATAGTCATATCTTCGGGTTCTGATTGGAGTTGGCACTCAAGCAAGCGAGGACGACGATTTAAATTGGCACGAATCCTTTCTGTTCTTCTGTGTCACTTCTTAAATCGGCACCTACAACTATATAAACAATATTTATATCTGGTAAAACCTCGAACGCTATCAATCAATTTATTTAATAAAATAATAATTAATATTATGCAATTTAAAATAAACAAAGCAAATATTTGTAAGATAAACAATACTTACAGACCATGTTACCTATATTGTATGTCATAGTTCAACTCGAACAAAGCCTAGCTAAAAAGTGGCTGGCGAAACAGGGCCCATTCATGAACTCTTTCTCATTACCGTGATAATAAGTCACAAAATATATCTGCCTCATGATACGAGACATGAAATCAGATCAACAGAAGGTATCGGTTTTTCGGAGATGATATATTTTTTGTAACGTTAACGTACGAACAAAATAATATTGATCTCTCTCCGGGCGTGTTGGGGTGCCTTCCCATCAGACCATGAGAGTGAGAGAATAAAGAGTGCACCTGTGTTAGCTCACTCACTTGTGCACTATAATATCTCCTGCGCATGTGGCTAACCCCCGTTGAGATTAGGAGCCGTAACCGAAATTCGGTAGGAGATCATTATTATAACTGATTTCGGTGGACTTGGTAAGAAGAAGGTCCTTTACTGAAAAGGGCGGTCCACGGAAATATTAATTAATATTATGAATGAAGCCAATTAAGAATGTATGCGATGCATATTTTTAATTAATGTTTTATCGTCAAATCAATCATGTTTATCGTTCAGGCTTTCAAAACCAAGCTCGATATCGCTTTAATTATGATATGATAATATGAGACTATCTGCGTATCTGTGCCTTTGACCGATATAAAATGTGGGATCACCAGGAGGGCAGTTTTGTTCGTCGTCTCCGAAAGGGCATTCTTCGGCGCCGTCGCACTTCTGACTAGGACAGTAGGTTACTGAGGAGCTGGAGCAAGCGATGGGCTCAGCGCAACTCGCTTGGCCCTCGTTCTCGTTCAATTGCGGGATCGACTGTTGTTGCTTCGAACTGCTCCAGAAATCGGCTTTTCGAATAATAAAAAAAAAAAAAAAAATTTTGACCTGTATTGAATCTGCTTTGTTGGCTACTCTTTTGTCATAATTAGTAAGAAAAAACAAGAAAAATAGAAAACACAAATTTGGCAGTAATATAAGTTCAAGATGCCAATGAAAAATAAACAAATAATAAAATAAAATACCAGAAGGGGGACATCCAGCTTCATCAGAACCATCGTTGCAATTCGAATATCCATCACAGCGAGCTGAGCCCGGCACACACTGTCCGTCGGTACACTGTATTTCGTCATCGACGCATGTGTTTAGTGTTGAGCCTGAGTACATGAACAACAATTTTTAGAATCCATGGTATTTTGGATATTTGACGACAACTCATATTTTCCTATTAGCTTACTCCTTGCTACTTGTATTCAACTCACTCTTCATAATTTGTACAACTTCATAACGTATATAGATTTTTTATGATTATTTACTACTTTTACTATACAATTGAGGATTTTATGGTAACATTAGGACGTCCGCGTTTTCTGAGTAACATAAGAACGATCCATTAAGCTCAAAAACTTCATATACCAACTAAATCGACTAAGCCATTTAAATGTAACGGACACTATCGATGTATACCTGGATCGATTACAGTGGCGCTAAAGTCAGCGTCGTTGACGGTGACGGACCCAAGCTCCCGCCTGGTGTGGATGTGGTCGCGCAGGATATTAGTGATGCGGTCAGTGTCCTCGAACCCAGTGGTTACGATGTCCAACGTCACCTTGCACGAAAACTCGTCCGACAGACGAGATCTGCAATTGAAACATGATACTCAGTCAGTTCTATAGCATAACTATATTACAAAAAGTGGTCAAGTAAGAAAGCATGGTATACATTTTCATATACTTCTTCATTATCCCTGGCTTTATCCCATACATTGTTGGAGTCGGCACTTGATTCAACCCGATGTGGCTGATCACCTGATTTTTATACGAAGTGACTCCCTTCATAACCCCTTTTACGAAGAAAATCGGTTAGGGGTTAAACCAGTTACTATTAAACAATTTCAAATACTTAAAACAATAAAAACAAGGCCTTCTATAATTTGCTCACGGCTTTTTGATTACTGTTAACACTTTTCCGTACTTTATTGATCAAATGATTGCGTTAGTAATTACTTAGTAGTAACTAATAGACTAAGTTATGTTTTTCTTTAAAGAGTTTTCTTTAAAGACCCGTGAATACAACAGATAATAATACAGTAACTCGTAGGGCAGTGTGACGCTTGAGCCCTCATATTCATGCTTTTCAGGACTTCTCAATACGATCCCAACAACCCTTAGCCAATACTTTGAGTATTGCTCAAGCCCAGAATCTAAAATATCTTATTTTAGTACTTTCAAATCGTCAGAAGCTGCCGCCGCGCAGGTTGCTTTTACAAAGAAAAACCTGACAAGTCACTAATTTCAAAATAAATCACAAGAGAAATTGAATGGAATGGATACATTTCCAAAGTAAAAATTTAGATAAATATAAAAAAATATCTAATAGTTCTTCTTATATATGAATGGGTAACTTGAGACAACCAGCCCCTACAAGCTGCCCCTTGCCCTTACCCTGCTGATCACAAGTATGAACATGAAAATGAAAATGATTTATTCAGTTTAGGCCCTGGTAAGGCCCTTATGAATGTAGAAGAATTCACCACTGTATGACCCGAATGCCAGTCATTGACCTCCTCAACCATTATAGAGGGAAGTGGTCTACCTACGAGAGGAATCATTTCACTTACTGTATCCTGACTAGACTTGCTCGTTGCGTGCCCGGTAGAGATTCAAAGAGTTGGTTGACAGACTCAGCAAGGGAGCGTGAGAAGTTCTGGAACTCTACGGAGTCTCGGTTGGAGTACCCGTTCTGGTAGGGCTCCATCACCACGAAGGTAACCCGGAGAGTTTCTGAAAATCAAAAAAAAATTTATTGAGAATTTGGTAAAAAACCTGCAGTGGTCATGGTTCTCATTTCTTTTTTACCGGACTTTTGCAAGTTCTAATATTTGTATAGCATGTCAACTACATACAAAACCACACAAATTCATATAATATTATAACACTAATACATATTATTCTGAATAGACAGAGTAAAGGAATTATTTCAGAAGTATTAATTTGATTCAACCATTAAAATGTATTTTCCCTAGGTTATGCAAGTGTACATATTAAGCTTTGGATTTATTAGATGTGATTTTATTAGAATGCTTGTTTACTCTTAATATAATACCAAAATGTGAAATGAAAGTTTGTTGATCAAAAGTAACGTACTTTCTCTCGGTTCCTGCTCCACCTTGTCGGGTAGCCCGGAGCCGTCGTTGTCCAGCTCGTCATCTTTGCTGTCTCTGTAACACATTATTTCAAAGTTTGAGATGATGTAAATAAGCTACTTACGTCACGACGTAATTGATGGAATATAGTTCCTCACGAACGATAACTTAAAAGAAGAAGAATGAACACCAAGAGATTGTTTTTTTAGGCCGAAGAGAATTCTTAGCTGAGGGGATCAGACCAGAATAACTGAAATTCAAAATGCGATGGCTATCTTCGATGCCAAAAGGCCTTATTTTAATAAAATTACTTTTTTTGGTATAATATATAGAATACGTTCATTCAAAAGTGAGCATTTCATTTTGATTTATACTGTGAATTCATTTATTCATTTTTATGTCGTATGTAGATGCATACTAAAATATATTCACTCACTATTGCACTTATTAGCTTTAGCTTCATTTACTAACTAGTTAGAAATAGTTACTAAACGAGTCTATTATCAGATTTGCTAGGGCATACGTAATAAATTTGCGTATACCAAATAACAAGCAAGCAAGTGTTACAAATTATAAAATCGTGTTAAGTATGAGTCATGAAAATGCCTAGGGCCTAATGAACTATCATGGGCAGTACAAATTGTTCCTAGGCTCAAATAAACAAACGTAACTGGGTACCCGGTTTTTCATTTGGTTTGTGAAGCTATATTTACCACGATTGTGGCAAACAGTAGCCATATGCATAGAAAATAATTGAAAACAAAATCATTATTTCACAAATTCATGTTACCTATGTTCTAAAATAGGATTAGAAATTCAAAATCTACCCTTAGCAATTCTTGTTAAGTATATTTTTATTCAAATAACATAGAAATATGTGTATAGATAAAAACCCCGCGGAAAATTGTTTGTATTGATATTGGTAAAGGCTAACATTGGCAAGATAATATGCTCGTCGGTTAGGTACGGTTTTGTTTAGAAAAAAAATGATTTTCTATCATATTATTCGTGTTTTATGTACTTACACAATGGTATCGTCCACTGGGTCTTCGGTGTCAATTTCATAGTTTTCAACCGGAGCCTCCGTCGAACTAGGGGAACCTGAAATGCACGAAGAATAATATTTAACAATATTATTTTCACATCCCAGAAAACCTCTCTAAATATGTACCTACTCTACATAAAAAAAGGTTATACGACGGAGTGAAAGTGACACATATTTGTATATACGTCTGATACATCTATCCCTTACAACGAAAGATGTTAAAGGGAAGGGTTACCTGGTGGCTATCTATGATCCCAGTAAAACAGATCACAGATTATGCAGGGCGTACACAGAGAACCATTGCTTTGCAGGCTTTAAATTTTGCCAGTTAGTCTTATAGCGGTGTAGGCGTAATCCTTTAAAGTCGTTTTACAGCACAGGCATTGTGATCAAAAAGGCTTATAGCTGTTGCGAGTACGCGCTACGCGATGTAAGTACAGTGATATATTCACGAAGCACCACACACATAATTATTTAAAAACTTTACATTACATGCTCCTGGGAAACAATAAAATGTGTTTGCATCAAAACAAGTGAAAGTCTATAGACCACGCTGAAATAATAATGTGGATGCATGTTAATAAAGGCACTGAGCCAGTTTATTTTATTTCAAGTCATGTCTATAGTATGGGGAGCCGAATTAAACCAATGCTTGTTCCAGTAGATATTCTTCGGTCTAGATAGAAGATCTAGTTCGTAAAGTAAGTAGTCGTTTACGTGAAACGTGTTGTGACGTGAATTCTCGGTCGGGGGTGAAATTCAATGACGTATTGATAATTGATATGTGCCGTGCCTGAACGACGACGACAAAATATACCCAGTGAGTGACTAAATTGGTCGTACTGTTCTGTGCCTCAAGTATAAGTTTTGACATCATCGTTGACGAATTTAGCTGCGTATTAGGGCTGTCCGAAATGTGTTGCTCCGCTATCCTTGGAATTCAACCCACTTCCATAAAAGTGACAACACATTTCCAACCACCCAACGAAAGTCATCATCCTTGAAACATGTCAAAACCTTTACCATCTACTACGAAGTATGGTTTAAACGAAGACTTGACCAATCTCGGACTAAGAGTAACCGCATCCCTTTTTAATTGCATATCACAGAAAGAGATGAAGCTACTTTCAAACCAAATACCATATAATATAACTCAGTAATGTTCGAAAAACATGGGTTGTTCTTCGTACATTACCGAGTTACATTACTAGTCGTACGCACCTAACTGTATACGGTTAAAAGCGGGTATTATTTTTGCTCCTTTGCAGGAAATCACGTGAAAATACTTGTAGATAGATACTTACTAAAAAAATTGAAAAAGTTTAGATCCCGTATTCTTCTGATATGATGGCCTATTCCGCTGTCTTCCTGCTTAACTTGTAGGAAGTCTTCTCCATCGTCCTCATCCCAGTACAAGTCCTCAGCATTTGCGGTCTGAGAATAAAATTTGTATTTTATTAAATTATGCACACATTTCTCACTTTGATTACGGCATACTATGGTTCTACGTCTTTTTCAGGACCATATGACTAGTTGCATGTTTCCATTTAAGAGAAAGCTGGTCTATAGGAAACTTGCGAATATTTTGAGATAAATTATATGTTACTAATGAGAAGCCTTCTATCTTAGTATAGCAGTGACGACTTATTAAATTCTTTGTTTGACTTTTAAATTTGTATCACAAAATGAAACAGCGAAGCTATGATATTCTTAATATCCACTGCTTAAACCAATGATGTTAGACCCCCTCGGGTGTATTATATACTGTTGGAACTTTCCACTTAATATAAGGTAGTATCGTAGAAACCCTTGACAGTTCAAGCGTTTATGTACATAGTTAACGATTCACCACCTGGCTTTGCAATTCGAAGCAAAGGTAATATAAATCACTCATGAGAGAGGTATCACTAATTCCTCTCTAGACGAAGGGACTCCGTATAAACGAGACACTGCTCGTTACCAAAGTATATACATACGCTGCTTAGTAAGCAGTATGGAATCAATGCCAATTTTTGAAAAAACTACTTTTGCTCCATATATATAGCATGAAGGTTGCCACTCTTAAAGTTTTTAAAATACTTCATTATTTATGCTCACGCCTGTATTCCTCAAAGATGTGCCTACCCTTCTGCCTGGAGATGTCACAACAAAACAAACTTTTCACCAAAGATGATTAAGTGCCAACGTGACAGATAGTGAGTCTATCACCGTCTCAGGAACTAAACATACATCTTTGAATTACTTCTCAGACATATGCAGGTTTTTTAAATTTACTCTTCAATGTTATTTCTGTAAGAAATCTCGATTTATCGATTTGAAGTGAAAATGTCTGTAAAACACGTAAATGGCGTATATGCGATCGGCCACGACGTTTCACCTCTTGCTGCCATTACACCGATACCGCATATAATTAATCTCATAGATGCACGCGTCCATGTGAGTATGTAATTTAGTACGATTGGTGCCTAGTACACTACTGATTCCAGTAAGCTCATATTATATAATGTGTCGTAACTAAGCCGCGTCTATGTGTGCGTTACGTGAGAGAGAAACCATTGTATGTGAGCATACCTCTTATATCTCTTTATTTTATCGTGGTGACCTTATAGGTACTGTAAAGACTAAACTAAACAGAACTGTGATACTTAAGGTATTATTAGCATTCCCAGTATTATTAATGTAAAGATAATATGGCATATTCCTGTACCAAAAATTTTATCAATGTGTGAACAGCAGGATTAGAAGCATGTAAGCTGAACCCACACATGTTAACCGTGCCTCTGAGCCTTGCCTGTATTGTTTCAATTCGCTAATCCAAAGTATTAATATATAAAAACAAAGAGGAGTAATGAAATAACATTGTTATATAAAAGCTCTTGGTTGGGATTATGTAAGAATAGGTGAATATCTGGTTTGTGATTCGTCAGAGCTAGCGGAGTTGCCCCGCCCCGCGCCCTAATAACGATTTGAGTGACTTGTGAGCTTAGATACTCTCTTCGGTTACTCTTAATCTTGGTCAAAAACATTTCACTAAAATATCAGGTACCTTTGTATTTGAATCCGGGCGGAAACATCTGAAATGTATCGATTCGATTGCTATTAGTATTTGTGACCAGCGATTGACGCTACGGCAAATAATTATATAATATAGGTCATTTCTAAGAAAGCTCAAGTTTATAATATTGGTCTGCCATTAAAAGTTACTGCTATATAAAAAATCTTCAAATATGCGCCCGTTTTAGTAGCTAACAGGAAGATACAATCAATGTTCAAGCGTTTTTTGATTTTATGGATAATATGTTTATAAGTAAAGCTTAAGTTTAGCTTCATCTAGATACATAATTCCGCCTCAGGCTAGAAGTACGACAACTATTGGCGGGCATTATGCCAAAATAAACTGGGGTTTAAGTATCACTAATACTTTCCAACAAGTGTAGCTGCTATCGTACTGGCAATACATACATGATGCTCTTGATTGTATTCCTTGAAAGGATAGGTGTATTACATACGGTTCCAGTCCCATGCAATATGACGAGCTCATTGCCGTTAACCGGACACTAAGCCCGACTCCGGGTTCTTACTGGAAAATTATACAGTTTAAAACCAAATGACATTGACCGGCCCGGGGATTGGACCAAGGACCTCGTATTCCGCAGCATTTGCGACGAACTAGACCAACGAAGCAGTCAATGGTGATGTTACTCTAAACTAGCTGTGCCCCGCGGTTTCACCCTCGTAGACTTAAATTCATGGGTGGCCCGCGTAACCATAATGTCCTTTTTAAATAAAAGCCTTAGTTACTCCTTGTAACATAAGCTATCTGCCAGTAAAACTCCGTTAAAATCGGTTCAGCCATATCGGAAAATTGCCGGAACAAACAGACTGACAGCGATTTTTTTCTAAATTTGATTTTTCATTGAGAACCATATATTTTCATTCGCAAAAGCTGTTAATTCTGAATTACGATAAGACACTTCAATTGTATTTATCTCAATAGATTAATATCAATTTGAAATCACGATGCCGACGTTGTGTACTACTAGATCAGGCAATAAACTTAACAACATTATAGAGGCTTTCAACCTTAGTGAAGTAAGTAGTTTCGCGGTAAACGTAGTCAGGTCATCGCCGGAAAACGACTATCTGTGGTGCCTATAATGTCCGCAAATGTCAAGTTTTAAGAAGCGTTTAAATCCAAATTTACCGCCAGGACGATTTCAACGACAAAAATGTAAAACACCGTCCGGCCGGACACGAAGGTCATAATGACGTCATTAACGTCGTACAAAAGGTCATGATTCGCAAATAAATCGACACTCGAGCCGCAATTAGGGGAGAGCGGAGTTCGTCGGAACGAGGAGGGATTTCTTTGCAATTTTAGTTAGTCCAACATGATCCGTCGTCGGGTGTGAACGACAGGACACGCAAGCTAATGTGGCTCGAGAGAAATGTGAATTTCTCTCTTCGCCTCTACTAACCAGATTAGGAACGCAAACTTATGTTATGTATCATATTATGCTGTTTATAAATACTCCATGTTTAATAACCTATCTAAGTATGGGATTTGAAAAGTATAAAGAGTGTTAAAGGAAATATTAGAATCTTGAAGATTTTCATTGGAATAAAATGAGTACCTATATGCAAAAGGAGGTGCTGGTGCTCCTCGTTGTGCAGTATGCGGCAATAGGAATCACGATGAAATTAAATGCCGTTATAAAAACTTTCGATGCGAAAAATGCGGAAATAAGGGTCATTTAAAGAGAGTATGCAATAAATATAGGTTTTCCCGAGTAAATAACATAAGTGAAGGCGAGGATATTGACGGATTGTGCTGTGAAGAGTGCCAGAATTACAATTTGAGGATCGTTTCCTATAAGTCATTGACGCACTCTCACGAGCGTGTCACCGTTACCACTAGCATCACCCCAAATGAAATCAAATTAAAAAAACGTATTATATGTATTCAGCGTATACCTACAACTTGATACACTAATTGAACGTAATTTTTTTCCGTTTATATTTTACCGTTTCCAAATTTAAGCATGTCTGTAGAAGAAACAGCAAAACAAACTCCCCGGCGTTTTGTACTATGTGTTTCCTCCCGTTTCATAACCGGGGACTTCGTCGAAGAACGTTGTGGAAAAGGAAAGTAAGTCGAAAGGGAGTCGTTTCTATGTATGCATAATAATTTCAAACTACAGCTCTGCTTACTTATTTGTGTAGAAGCTACAAAACGTCTTCTTACGCCTTGCAGTCTAACTAAATGTTAAATAACAATTTAAATTGCTCTTAAATTCATATTTCTACCAGTACAGTATAAACTTAGCCTAAAATAAGTATCTAAGCATTGTAAATAGGTTGTCGTTATATAACTAACTATTTGAAGCCTCATGATATTCAGCAGACATAATATGGTAATATCCTAGCGCAAGAGTAAGGCGTGGACAATCGGAGGATTTATTGCTGTTACGAGTTTTGGAAGTGCTTTTCAGACTCCACTTTTAAAGTCTTAAGCCAACGATGTATAATAAGAATATTAGAATAATGTTTTAACGTTTGATAATGACATATCTTCACATCTTCCCGGAAGAAAACCCATAGGGATAGGAAGAGGTAAAAAGGAAGTAAACTTTAACCGATATTAGGGGCCTGAAATTTGGTGCCCCCATTGCAGTGACTCAGGTTGAAAAATCAAACAAATTGTATTAATTACTTCTGATGGTGGTCCTAAATGTAATATCAAAACATGGTTAGTCACCTAAATCATTTTTTAGTGATAAATTTTATTTGTAATTGTTTTTTCAACTGTACATTCCTAGTAGCAGTCCGGAGTCTTGATGAGTGTCTGGTTAATAGGCCCCGTTAGATCACCCAATAGCCAGGGTCTAAGAATTTGGCTATGGTATCCCCTGCCTGTCGTAAGAGGCGACTAAAAGGGGGCCGGAGGGCCTGCTGGCGGTGGTCGGGGTGGGAGCTTTGACCACTGAGCCGCGGGCCCGGGAAGGTGGCAGCGCGACGTGGCTCGCGCTGCCTTGCACAGCGAGGTCTCCAGGGGCGGCGACACAGCTGCCCCGGGGATGTGCCCCGGCAAAGTGTGGGGGGACACCGGTGCGATCTATCAGAGTACCCGGAGTCCCCCCAAACCACTGAGGATGGCCACCGGGGGGGTTTTAGTGCGGTAAAAATCCCACATACCCCGATCTGCCTCTCCCAGGGCGGTCGGGGACCTTTTGAAGGTTTCCCCCTCGTCAATAAAAAAAAAAAAAAAAAAAGGCCCCGTTAGATGGGGCTTAAAACATAATTGATGAATTGTGTGTTTACTGTAAATAAGTGAACCTCATCCTACCTTTACGAGAAATTCAGGCTGAGTGAGCATATTAGGTATGTATGTATGTATGTATATAATAGCTATCCTATAATATAAATCTATACAGATAAATAAAATTGAAGTGTCTCTTTGTAATTCCAAAATAACAGCTTTTCACCAAATGCATATGAAAGTATACACGCTACAGACACTAAAAAACCAAATTTTCTCTATCTGTCTGTTTGTTCCGGGTAATCTCTGAAACGGCTGGACCGATTTTAACGAGACTTTCACTGGCAGGTAGCTGATGTTTCAAGGAGTAATATAGGCTACTTTTGTTTATTAAAAATACTAGGGTTCCGCGACAATAAGGATGAAACTAAATCTACGCGGGTGAAACCACAGGGCACAGCTAGTACTTAATAAAATTCTAGAATGTTTCGTTTTGATCAAAACTCCTTATCCTAGACTCCTGGTTCGAAGCCTGAAAACATAATGTTAAAGCCATCGAATCAGATATGTACTCATTCATTTATACAAATAAATACAATTGAAGGCTCTGTTTGTAATGAAATGAAATGCATTGTTATGGATGAAAAAATAACAGCTTTTTACTTTATTAATGCATATGAAAGTAAGTTTCAATAATAAGTATATTTTTTTAATATTCTTATGGCTGTCTACTTACTGGCCAAACATCACTAGTAGCTGATTTTACAAAGAATTTTTTTAGCTGCTTTTATTTTAAAAAATACATAATGAAAGTCTATAATATTGGGTCTACGCGGATCAAACTGCGAGACACAGCGAGTTTGTAAATAAACTTCATTGACCTTTCATTTGTGATAAACAACTGTGATGCAATGGCCCTTAAATAATAAACTTTAAGTATACGCGGCGACAAGAGAACCGTAAAATAGAAGCCGCTAAAGTAACTTATTGGGTCCTCTCCCACGACACACTTATTAAGCCAATTTTATCGAATGATGTCAACAATCTCACTGAAGCCCGCCATGACGCCGCGCCAACCCGTTTATTGGTGAGTAAATAAATTTGTTTTAATATAAGGTACTCGGTAAATTGATTTAAAGGGCATTGTCCCGATAGAGTACTCAGATTTATTAGTGTTTTCGTTCAATATTATGGGCTGCTATCAATTTAAAATATGATCCAATACTTCATAGAAGTATCTCTAATAACTACTGGTGCCATAGTAATTCCTTTGGACGGTATTGAAAGCAAAGCGTACATACCATAAAAATATACTTAGCCTCTTAATATAATCATTGCATCCTGCTTTTACCGACTTCAAAAAGGAGAATATTCAGATTTTTTTATGTTTTGTATATTTTATTTTATTGGAGCAAAATTAGTATGCTCAACTATCCAAATCGTATCATGGAACCAATAAAAACACTAGTTATTTCTTCTTCCAAACAATACTTGATACCTACCTAGATTTACATATACGTTTCATATCCTATTTAAAACCCAGTTTGAAAATTGTTGATGCCGATTGATAAACAAAGTACGTGTATGTGGATCACAGGTCAATAACAATACCTAGTAAATGGGTAAAATGTTCACCTCTGAACCATCAGATAGTGATAATGCTTTGTCACATCACTATAGGTACCCGACCTCTGTTCAAACAATCCGACTTCTTACAAACAATACAATATGCTGACAATAGTAAGTAGCTTTGGGTTAAATTTGGAGCATTCATATGCAATGCAAAATTATTTGCAGAGAGGTGACGCGAGGTGCTTCTCCTATCTGCAAGATCTTTAAGGAAAATGAAAATGAAAATTATTGCATTGTGAATCTATACAGATAAATAAAATTGAAGTGTCTGTTTCTAATTCCTAAATTACAGCTTTTCACTAAATGCATATGAAAGTATACACGCTACAGACACTAAAAAACCAAGTTTTTTAATTTTTTTCTCTGTCTGTCCGTCTGTCTGTTTGTTCCGGGTAATCTCTGAAACGGCTGGATGGATTTTTAACGGGACTTTCACTGGTAGGTAGCTGATGTTTCAAGGAGTAACTAAGGCTACTTTTATTTATCAAAAATATTAGGGTTCCGCGACAATAAGGATGAAACTAAATCTACGCGGGTGAAATCGCGGGGCACAGCTAGTATCTTATACGTATCCCCCGACCCTGATTATCTCGATGTTAAGTATTTTGAGCTGAATAATATACAATCTTATCGCACATCCAAGTGGCCAAAAAATAGGCTTTTATTATTCAGGCTATTTAAATTAATGACTAACAAACAGACCATCTTATTATTCGTGATATATGAACGCACCTTCTGCTTAACCCTTATTATGATCGGAATTAGAATTTTGTTTTCGTACCACAAAGTAGTTTTCAGCACGTTCCGCCGGATGGAACATCATATTTCATAACATCTCAGCTTCGATGAAAGAACTAGATAGAACCCTGCAATTTATGCACGAAAACAAAGTTGGAAAAACAAAACCGGCTTCATATCGGCGCTCTACTAAACTATACAATTTTTTTCCTCTTAAGGTTAATAGCACAATATAAAATATAAACAGACTACTGCAGTTTGGAATCTAGGAAAAAAGTGTTCACACTCGCTATGCACAAATCATCTGAATCTCGGAAACGACTCCAACTCCGAACGACTTCAAGCAGTTTGGCGATAAATCGATCTAGCTAGGTTTCATAAATTTGGAAAAAAAACGAGTAAAGTTCGGACATCCAGGTAGTGATTAATACTACCAAAAATGTCTTTGGTACAGAACGAGACATAACAGGTTTCGGATTTGCTCGTTATGACCACACAACACAACCACGACTTCGATACTAGGTCCAGCTTTATCTTTATACCACATAATACATTTCAGTACGTACGACTTGGAAACCAACACAATTCTTTAAGATTTCTTGGAATTTCGTGGTAGAGTAACATGTTTAAGCGATCAGTTAGTAACAAAAATAAACTATGGATTCCATAAGCCATCACATCTACTGAGGTGTAGATAGATTGTTCGCAGTCGATGTTGAAAAATATTAAGCGTTAAAGGAAATTAGGTCAAGAAGTCAAGATCGGGCGGTATTTGTATGAGCGCCCACGTACGAGAAACATAAACAATTACTGTTATTGTAAATTGAAATACACAAATATTTCTACATCGTACACCTTGATATATTAGCCGTAATAGTTTCATCCGCTGCAGCTCGAGTTTATAGAACAGCAAAACATAAGTTCAGAAACATTGTGTTAACTGAGCTAATGAATATCCGGCGAAATTATTATAAGGCATTCCAAGAAGGCTGACTTTTCTGTTGTCCAAAGAAAAATATCTGAACTGGATGAAATGTTTGCTATGATGCAGTTCATATTGAGTTACGTACTTTCAGAAATAATTCTTCATTATAAACATTTTATACTATAAGACTGACTAATAAATTAACACGTTGGAAATGTAATAAAATAACCATGCAAAAGTACGGCTAGGTGTGGAGTTACCTCATTAATATATAAATTTAATGAAGACCCTTCTAATTGTTTCGCAATTAATAATCCGCTCGATGCCTCTCAGCTGACTTACAGACTGGGCTATTACGTCATCAAGTAACCCGAGAATTTGTGTTTAAAGTGGCGGTTTCGGGTTTCAAAAACGAAAAATTATAGTAAATTGTTTTTTGTCCAATATAAATTAAAAAAAACTGTATCGGGTCGAATTCTGTTCATAGATTAAATAAAATTGAAGTGTCTGTTTGTAATTCCAGAATAACAGCTTTTCACTAAATGTAGGTATATGAAAGTATACATGCTATTGACACTAAAAAACCAAGTTTTAAATTTTTTCTCTGTCTGTCTGTCCGTCTGTCTGTTTGTTCCGGGTAATCTCTGAAACGGCTGGACCGATTTTAACGGGACTTTCACTGGTAGGTAGCTGATGTTTCAAGTAAATTAGGCTTCTTTTTTTTTTTTTTAGATATTATGGTTCCGCGACATTAAGCTTGAAATCTACTCGGGTGAAACCGTGGGGCACAGCTAGTAAAGAATAAAGTAGGTATTTGTTTCAACATATAATGTTACTTTGCATTTATTTACTATCATTTGAAATCTATCTCCGGGGTCAGTTGTTTTCTAGGTGGTCGTATATTTGTTTTACAAAAAAAGTTATATAAAAATTAATAGCCTCCTACTTTTTTTGAAGTCAGTTAAAAATAGATGGTTTCTATAGACACAGTTAGGCATATTTAGTAACTGTTCAAATTACAAAAGTTAGGACCGAATATGCAGTAACGATATGAGTATATAAATGACGTAGCATTATACATGATCGTATCTAGCGAAAGCACTCTCGATATTATTATATTATTGTGGTGTTTGGTACAAAATGTGTAGTGTTATACAAATCATTTGGACACAATAATACACTAAGTACCGCTGTCGATCTCACGCAAACAAATCGTGGGGTTACAACATACATACATACATACATATGCTCCCGCCTGTATCCCATGATAGGCAGAGACCACCGGGGGCTACAAATGAACCAAAAAACAGCCTAGATTAATGCTTAATATGTAGTTGTCTGTAAATGATGGCCACAATTAAATAAATCCATATCATCGTACATTTAAGAGTTAGTATCTCGTATCCGTTTACTTAATGCGATGCCCTTTATTTTTCTCTGTACAGTACAATGTCTTTAACGTCTTTATAATTATCATGGTAACTCCCTTTCTGTACCTTGGTTCATGCTACGTATATTATATACGAGGATTTTTACATTATTACCATACCAATAAACGCATAATGTTTATACGGTACCGAAATAAAAATAAAACAATTTGGAAAAAAACTCTGTCTGTGTCATTTTGTCTGTCTGTCTGTTTGATCCGGCTAATCTCCAAAACGGCTGGACTGATTTTAACGGGACATTCACTGGCAGATAGTAAATTTCACAAGGAGTAAATTAAGCTAACTTTTTTAAAATTAAAGTTCCATGAAAATGCCACCCACCAAATTAAGTTTACGCGTACGCGTGTGAAGCCGCAAGGCACAGCTAGTATCAAATAAAATAAAAGTATAGCCAGATCCATTTGTATGCCATTAGTAAGTATCAAACCTAAATAGGCATGGGTAGGACAAAACGAGTTGAGTGGGAAAACAGGGCAGAATCTCCTACCTTGAGTCGTGAACTCGCAATTGTCTCGATCAAAGGAAAAACGCGATTCGAGCGAATAACTCGTTATGTTGTGTTTAATTATACTTACGAATTAAAATTTCAAAGCTCTGTGTTTTTTTCTTTTTTTCTCAACACTGTGTTATTTTGAATTAATTAACTCAATGTGTTATATTAGAGCGATTTGACAACTATTAATTATTGGTTTCTAAAAAACTACGTCAACAAGAGCATAAAATCAAAATAAATAATGTATTCGACGCTTAAGCAAAGCCCTTAAAAAATATCAAAGAAAACATTAACGTAATAAATTTAGTACTTATGGTATTTTGAGTAATAATATAAATACTCCTACAATTATATCCTATGAATGTATTATACCCACAATAATTCATAGAAATTAACGAACTGTTGTTTCCTATGAATTATTATATCTTGTCTCGAACATAGCGATGTTCCCATGGTAGCATTTTGATTATTGTTTGATCAGCAAACAGATTAAGCGGTGCGAAGCAGTTCATTGTTCCATGAATTCGACTCAGTGACGTCATGTTATGTGTAATATGAAATCGTAACCTAATTGACTTGACGATATTTGAATCATCACAAAAACTATAGTTTATAATAATATATAGATAGTAAGTAACAGTTATTTGTGCAACATAACCAACATAGTATACTTGACTCCGCTCACATGGTATTGATAAAACAATACGAGTACTCACTCACTCTCGGTGTACAGTACAGCGTTCTACAGAGTGATACAATTGAAAGAATTGAACTCACTCATTCTCATCTCTTAACACGGAGACATCAAAAACGTTGGTAAAATATTTTGAAAGTATATAACTTCAACACGTGAAAGGTAACAGACATACAAAATATTTAAGTTTGATCAAGAGTGTCATCAACGAAAGAATAACATAATTTATAACCATAATTACCTAAACACCTTAAAAAATATAATCTTATAACTAAAATATATTATTAAGTCCCTGTAGGCAAGGTTCCGAAGATACTGGCAGCAATCCCCCTTTGAAAGGCTAGACTAATTCTTTGTCCGAGGTAGCTGCCAGCTCTTCGGTCTCCTGTGATGTCGACTAACCCTTTTGTTGTCTTTAAAAAGCCCCATGGACCGAATATAGGTAAAGTACCTTTTATGTACCTATAACTCGACATCGACTTCCCCGCGCCGTTGAGATATCTTACTAATAACGCAACTTGATTTACTCCAACCAAATCAGAGATCTTCAAGCACACGCGTGCGACGATTCACAAGCAAAGTGAACAGCCGTCCTTCGGTTACCGTTTTAGTTTTCAGTAAAAGTCTCAGTGCGCTTACTCGTCGATATCCGACCGGTGTGACACCCTAATGGGTGTAACTATTACGATACGAATATCACATAATATTACGTTGAACAAAACGCTTATCTTATCACTTGTAATGGATTAGACTGATCTAGTTTGTTACTCTTCGATGTGTATCGAACAATAAGCATGTGTCAGAGAAATTGTATTGTAATCGTGTTTTGACATTGCGTTTTTCCATGCGATTGGAAACTCATACATTTCACTGCACTCATTTTGAACCAACAGAAGTTTAAACTTATTACGCCACTCTCAACCTCAAGCTAGATTGAGCGATGACTTGAAGAGGGTGGCAAGGCTCCCACTCGTTAGGGAATATTGATGACCGAGTGCTGTGGCGCACCAAGAAAGAGGCCTATAAAGAGGGATATTTAGCAGCAAACTCTGATTTATTCCGAGTGATTAATATCAAGTGTGATAGCTCGAACATATTTTCATTTTATAACTAGTGTACCCGACATATTCGATTGATCTATTGGGTTTAAAAATCGATCAAGCCGTTTTAGAGCCAGTGAGACTAAAGAACAGCATTAAATAAAAAATTGTATTGCTAACTGTTACTGGGAAACGTAGTTTAGCCATGTACATTTTTGGGTTGGACCATCCTTAACACTTAGGGGAATGAAAAATTGTTATGACCTATACTCAGACCTATCGTATATACACTTAAACTTTCTTTAAACTTAAACTTAAAAATTCGCAGTCTCGTTAATTTTATATTTTAGTTAGATAATATAAAGAAGAAGACAAGACACGTGTTTTCATGATATAACAGATAACAGTATAATAGAAAATATTGTGTTACATTATCATCGTATCCAGACGTCTGCTACAGTAATAGAAGTGTCCACGCGAAGGAACATCTGTGATATGCGTCAAGAATGCTGTATTAAATAACTGCGTCGAAGATCGAACACCTTGTGAAGCTTACAAAATAATAGCTATCACAAACAGCTTGACATTCAACTAATACTTTTGTTTGAATTGTACTTGCAGGTAGTATACCCAATATTGAATATAATGTAATCAATCAATAACAGAATTTAAACCATATTATAGAACATAGCATTTTAGATGAGTGAGTTTTATGATTTATCGTGTACACTGTTTTAAAAGTTTGTTGTATCTACAAACTAGTGGTGTGCTATCGAGATATTATGCTTAGCCAAGTAGGAAAGAGAATCTGAATATCGAATAACAACTTCCCTTCTACTGTGTTATGTATTAGTATAACTTTGAGGTATTCTTTTTAGGATAACTTTAAAATAACGCTTAGTTAAAATAAAGTAACAATTAGGATCGCATTAATATTTTCCTACTGATAGGTCGAGATACTATGACTCCGACCTGATAGCTAGGTGAGTGATCTGGTATGATAGATGATGATGGGTGGATAGTGATAGTGGAGATTTAATTAGACTACCTACATACTTTTGATTGAATTTGAGATTGAATCTAAATTCTACCGAAACTCTCTCTTGGTAAGCCCTTTGTATTTGTAACGACTTCCTCTTTGGTCTAGTAGTGGGCGCTACTTCAAAGCACGACGACCTGGCTTCGATACCCGGGTCGGGCAAAGTATAATTGGGTATTTCCAACTGCAATTCTCCCAGTAGCAGCCCGGAGTCTGGATGTGTGCCCTGTTAAGGGGACTTAAACGGAACTATAAGTACACCAGCTACGAAGAAAAACTTGTGAGTTTTTGCCAAATATTCGGCATCAACGAAGCGTAGTGATTGGTCCCAGGTATACAGTACAGCAACCTGTTGATGCCGTTGTTGGGCGAAAGGTGTATCGACGTTAGGAACAGTCGTTCTTATTTTACCAAAGATATGTTTTAAATAGTAGAAATGCGCACTGGTTTTCGAATACGGTTCGTCGACGACTCAGCGATTTCTCATCGTTTTATGATTTATCTATCTATCGTATAAATAATAATAAGATGGTGGGAATATTTAATACATTCGCTTTAAATGAACGATTATCACCTTAAGTAAGTATGAAGTAGATTTATGATTGTAACTTTTCTAAAGACTAATTATATTTCATAATAATTGGCTGTGCCCTGCGGTTTCACTCGCGTTAGCGCGGGACACTACTTAAAAAAAGTAGGTACCCTAAGTTACTCACTGCAACATCAGCTACCAGTGAAAGTCCTGTAAAAATCGATCCAGTCGTTTCAGAAATTAGCCGTAACAAGCAGACAGACAGAGATTTTTTTTTAATTCGTTTTTATTTGTAGCGTATATATACTTCCATATGCATTAAGTGGAAAGCTGAAAATTTTGAATTAAAAAGACACTTTTTTTATTTATCTGTATAAATCAGAATCAATAAGAAAATTTGCTTATGAGCAAAACGGGAACTGCTGAGACCGATCGAGACTAGAAGAGGAAAAATGTTTGGACATTTGATACGACACGACAATCTACTGCAGCTAGTAGCGGAAGGAAAATCGAACGGAGAAGAGGATGAAGAAGACCGAGGAGAAGCTACATGGACCAACTAAAGGCGAAAACGGGTGTAGTGTCGTATCAAGAGGTCAAGGATTGTGCACAAAAGAGGCAAGAGAGATTGCTCCATGGACAAGAGCAAAGCTCTTATATTGAAAAACCAGACTAAAATGGGCCCAGTACTTGATTGGTTAAATTACTTTACATTGCTGAAATTCCTCATAGAACTACTCCATCCAAACCTCACATCGTTTCCCGTCATCGATCTCGTCAGAGAATTAAACGCACTCATTTATACACGCCAGGATTAAAAAGCTCAAAAATAAAATTAAATATTTGATTAACCTACAGCTGCAGCATAATGAACTGCAAAATTTCTTGCTATATTCCCAGAACGTAAACTGTTGAATCATTAATGGTGTTGAACAGATTGTTTCACTGTAGTCTGGTTAATGCATGAGGTTACACCATTACGTGTGATCTTTGCTTAGATGAGATTTTATAACAGTAAAGTAATTTTTATTTGAGACTAGCTGTGCTCCGCGGTTTCACCCACGTAGATTTAGTTTCATGCTTAATTTTTTATTTTTTACTAGCTGTGCCCCGCGGTTTCACCCGCGTATATTTTAATTTCATGGTTGCCCGCGGATCCCTTATGTTTTATTAAAATCTAAGTTACTCCTTGTAACATAAGCTATCCGTCAGTGAAAGTCCCGTCAAAATCCGTACAGCCGTTTCGGAGATTACCCGAAAAAAACAGACAGACAGACAGACAGACAGAAAGAGAAAAATTGTAAAACTTGGTTTTTCTTTGTCAGTACCGTGTATACTTTCATATGCATTGAGTGAAAAACTGTTATTTTGCGGTTACAAACAGACACTTCAATTTTATTTATCTGTATGGATGTATAGATGTTGTAGCCGATTGATTTGAGAGTTCACCTGCGATGCAAACCCCAACGTTCTAACTCAAACTCAAAAATATCTTTAATCGATCAGACTTTTCACAAACTACTTTCAAATCGTCGGAATGACATAATTATACCGGATTATAGATGCTACCGCCAGGTTCGGAAGATTGCTTATACTGAGAAGAACCTGGCAAGGAACTCTGTAATTAGTCTTTTCAAAAATATTATACAAATAAAAAATACAAATAAATCACTTAAGAAAATGCCAGCCATTGACCTCCTCAACCATTATACAGGATTCCGTACCAATGAGCTTTTCTGAAAAACTTGAGCGCGTGATTTTCTACACCACGAGCTATACGGTGCAGAAAAACACCGTGAGAAAACCTGCATGTGTTCAAAGCTATTAAGCCTAAAGCAAAGTTTAGTGCCTGAGACGTCACCAGTCATCATTACAGTATTAGTTATTCGTGCATGAACATAAATATAAATTGTACGTATGTTGTATGATGTCACCAGTCGCAACTGCGCTGTGTTTCTTAGAATTTATTGATACAATATTTAGGGCTCAGCAGATATTTTATATTCGGCATTCTAAATCTGTTCCCGAAAATGTACAGAAAATTGGATAAAGACGTCAGTAAAAGAGATCATCTGAAAACCTCCCAAATGGGACGATTTCGTCGCTTTACGCGCACTAATGACGTCATAATCTGTCTCTTTGGTTGTTTAAAATATAATTGGAGATACCACTATTTGGATAAACTAAGTATTACTATTTTAAATCTGAAGTCGGCTGAATACACTTTCTTTTTTTATCTATATGTACATTATTGAGTACTCCAGACGTATATAAATGTTTGTGTTGTGCTAATTATGCTTTCGCTAGTTCTATTTGAGTAACTAAAAATTAAGTCGTAAAAGCTAATGCTTTTTCGGATTCACTGTAGTCTGGTTAATGCAGTATTCCAATGAATTATAAAAAGTTCGTCATTGTATCAGACTACAACTGCTACACTTTTCCTTGAAAACTACTGGACCTAAAAAGTGAAAAATCATAGCAGTTCCTACATGTGTTTTATTTGTGTATTGGCCCAGGACAGGCGCTGCATCAGTAAGTCGGCGCTAGCGAGAGCCCTCAAACTTCTCACAAACTTTCGTTGCGTGAGTTCAATGCGTGTATACATTTAATTTATAATACTAGTGGAATGTAACACAGTAAAGAACTTAACGTGTAAAAGAGTAAATATATGTGTCTAAAATAAAAATAGTCATACATTAAAACTGCAAATTCATTGATCTATATAGTTTAGCAGCGTCGCTTTCAGTGGTTGGAGAAGTGACCACCCAAACTACGAGCGACCTACCCTTTGAACCTTTAACAGCACGATTGTGACTATCCGAAGTACTTAGCAGGGAAGAAGACGTATTTCAATGAACTATTTTGGTAATTTTTAAAAGTATCCCTTCTAGTAACTCCATCTATTGATTAGGGACTTAATACTTGATTTAATTTCAGGATGGTCGGACGGAGTAGTTTGGTAACAAACACCGCGATACGAGAATTTTTTATATTAGATTAGCTCGTATGTAAGTATTCACTTAAAACCCAATGTGGTCAATGTTAAAATAGCTCCTGTTAGAACTTCGCGACCTAGTTTCGTGCAAGTTATAAATGTATGTTCTGAGAATTTAATGGAAATAAATAACAGTAAGCAACTCGATTGGTGAACACAATGGAACTGACATTGTATATGAATGTATCTAAATAATTGCAAAAAAAATAATTATGCTAACAATTTGTCCCCTTCTTAATTTCTTCGTTTGCATCATAAACTGCCGTTTCAGTGTTCGCATAGCTCTCCTGCGATTTTCTCTCCTCACGAGCTTTATTCAATATTACTTTGTATAATTCTAAGCATTTACCAGTTCCATTTCAAAAGATAAAAGTAAACACCGGAAGAAAATGAAACACTGTAATTTGGTATGAGGTAGATATGTCTGCCCCAAATTATGTCAGCTTCTTCCTGAGAAACCTACAAGACCGTGAGTGAGGGGAAGTGTTTGTCCAACGTTTTATTGCGTGAATACAAACTTCAAAATATCTTCTTTATCACGATCTGTCACGCTGGCACTTAATCATCTTCGGCGAAAAAGTGGGTGTTGTTATTACAACACCTCTGGCTGCCCCTTCTGGGAATTCAGGCGTGAGCATATGTATGTATGCAAATTAATTTAGAATCGTAAGTAATGACGTGAAGAATCCGACAAAAGCCTCAGCAATTAGTTTTTTCAAAAACTGTTTACAAATTGCGATCGTTACAATTGAGTGCAAATATAAAGCTTCTACAAAAATTGTTTCTTCTAAAAAGGTATATAAGAAACCTTTTTAATCTTGTAACTAAACTGCTTTATAGTTTTGGATGCTTAGAATGCAGATAGCTAATACCCTGGTTTAAAATCTAGGTTAGGGCTCAGCGAGGCGAAGCTGGCTAAAAATAAATATTGAATAGAAAATTTTACAGGAAAACGAAGTTTTTTTGTGAGTTCTAGTATTCTAGCTGTAAATTAGTTTGGTGAACATTATTTTAGAAGCACTCCAGCATAGTGGCTATTTTATTTTATACCTATTTCGATCTTTGGTACGGATTCACAAATAACTTACAAATAGCTTACAGTCTTTCTAAAAGGTTACTCGAAAGGGTTGTCAAAACACCCACTTTTACCAAATATTATTGATATTTTTTTAGATAACTTTGTGGTGAAATGCATCATTCCGCGTCGAAAATCAGGGTTTCTTTAAACACTCGTCTGATTTGACCGACTGAATTGAACTTAATTATAGTTGTCACGAATTACTTTCCTTAATTCCAATGTTCCATCTATACTAATATTATAAAGAGGAAAGATTGGTATCTAAGTTTGTTTGTAACGAATTGGCTCAAAAAGTACTCATGTGATTTTAAAAATTCTTTCTCCATTTGAATACTACATTATCAGTCCTATATCAGTGCCCAGTGGATATAGGCTATATTATATCTCCTATCGGAACTACACAGGTGAAGCCGCGTGACGTCCGTTAGTCTTTAACACAATTTACCAAGTAAAGGATATTTATCTACGGTTATTAATTCTTTGAACTGAGTGAGCTCATGCCGTTAAATATAGTAAGAAAACTTAGTTTGTAAGTCAAGACCTAAGCGAATTGTAGAAAAACAAGGCCCAAACAGATGCCTAAAAAAATCTGGGACGCAGATATTATACGAAGTATACTACGTTATGTACGTAGTATACGTAGTTTGTGTTTGCAACTGAGTAAACAGTTGCTCACAATGCAAACTTTTTTTTAATAGGTACTTTTATATTTCATGATTCCGTAAAGTGGTTTGATATACATCAATCTGTGAAATTGGCCTTTTCGGGTTGGTTTGTATGAATCAATGTTTGTACTTTGTATTACGGTAAATGTATTGTAAAATTACAGAAATGTTTATTTTTAATGTGATAAACAGGGGTAACATTAGGGAATATTTCAGATATAAGACTTACTGCAGGATGTTTTTCCAATCAACGAAACACGGGCACATTGTAATTTTATATAAATGTTCACAACACATTAGGATGTGTACGGAAATTGCAAGATATGTTTTAATACATATTTAAACTAATAGAAAATTACGATTCGTAATTAATTGCAGTGTCATTAACGGATCATAATAAGTCAGTCTCATTTTATAAGTGTATTCATACTATCTAAAGAAATAATATATCAAGATTTGATTAGATAAATAGTAGCTATGCTCCGTGGTTTTACCTGAGTCAGAGGTTAATTATCTGTGAATTTTACCAATAATAATTATAACACTATAGCTTTAAACAAAACTTCTCTGTTAATTGGGAAATCCAAAAATTTAAAAATCATTAAAATCAGTCCGACCATCAGTTATAAATGATGGAAATTAAAAACTGCTTTGTGATATAAAAAATATTTGTGAAGAGTCTATGGTTATTAATAAAAGCAGGAGTATCCATAGATGGCTGTATATTCAAGTAAGCGAGGCGACGCGTCTTCACAGTGAGAGTCCTTTGTCATTCCAGCTCTCCCTCCGACTCCGCCAAACAATTGCAAAAGATTCAGCGCCTCTATGCAACGCTATATGAGTAATGAACACTTCACATTCCCGACTTAATACAATACGCGTTTACCTCTACTATAAAATATAATTGTGAACCAGTATTAGTGCAGAAAAGGTTTAGACCGATAAGGTCCCTGACCGCAACTCCACGAGTTTATTCACAGTTCTCAGGTAACAGCAATCGTTCCCTTGCTTATAATAATCAACGCGTTTCCGACTTCTCAACACATTTAAATTGATTTAAAAGTAATTGCAAAAATAATATTATTTTTAATAAATCTATGTAGTTAATTAATCAAAAAAATATATAAATGTTTTGTCTAAATATTAAAAGCTCGAGTCAACTCAATGAAAACTGGTGTTTTGATGTGGACCAATTAATATTGATTCACATATAGTTTTTGTGTTTGAACTTGTATAAATATACCTTGCATATACCTATAGGATGATAAACAACATTCATTAAGTACCTTTTACATACAAATGATATATAATGTTTATTGGGTCCAAATGAATCATCAGATACGCCAAAGATAGGATTACATTATCAACACCTTCAAGGTTTTGATTAATGATCTGAAAAAAGGGAAGATCACCAAATTTTTTAATGGACTCTGTTCTTTGAGCTGTGAGTAAAGTGGTAATGGAAACGGAATAAGAGCTATTTTTACTTTGCTACGCTCAGATATTTCATTGAGTAATCGCTAACCCATCGCCCTAAACTTAACGCAGTTGTCGTCTCAGGTACTACTCAGTTTGCTGATGTCTTTTGCCCTTCATTATTTATGAGTTTGGCTTGAGTAGTAGAGACCGCCGAGTAAGGTTTACGCTGTTTTTATTTCTTTAGGTATTCAGAATATAAGGAATTAATGTACAATAACCATTCTTGGCGTTACTACAAATTTCACTACCACTACCAATAATTATAATTAACGCCAGTAATATGATTGCAAATTGTCTCTATTAGATTAATATTTTTCACTCAAAACACACAGAAAACCTAAATTATAATGAAACTTCGGAAAATTTACTTGAAAGCTACAATCCACAATACTACAATCTGCTTAAACCTACTCTGTTCTTAGTTACGCATCTAGTTTAGCTACACATATTTAATGTAATCGTCAGTAAATAACACAGGAATGTCACCTTGTATTTCGCAATCATACGACGAATACAATTGCCGACTGTAGTGGAATCAAATCCTGTCTGAATGAATTCTTGATGCAACCGCGGAGGATATAAGCCCCGAGGAATTAACGTCACAGGAGCGGTATAGTCAGGGCATACGCGTTACCTGCCTGTATCGGCTTAAGACTGTTTCGGCTGCGTCCGGAGTCGTTAGTGTCGTTACACGCCTATTCTGTGTGGGTATTAAGCCAGGGTACTAGGTCCTAACATACGAATCAGTCCATCTGTTTGAGCGTGTACAAGTAATAAGCTACACACAAATCTGTGCATGTCTATACTGATATAAAGAAGAGTTAGTTAGTTGTTTTGGTTGGTTGAATACGCTTATCTCAGGAACTACAGGTTTTATTTATTGCTTTTGCATAACGCTCAGACCAATATGAGCGAAGCATCAATGAAAAATGTTACCTAAGCGGTACAAATTATCACTTAGCAACACGCGGAAAATATATAATAAATATATAAGTGCGATTAGATTAATCGTGGGTAGTTTTTCATCTTCCTATAATATTAAAATCAATGTAATAACAATTCATGTGGCGATTTCCAATATGTATCGTCTTTAAAATAAAAGTAGTTAATTGGTAATATTTTTGTTGACTCCAAGCAAGCTTGTAATATATTAAGCTGTTTGTATAATTTTGACTGTTTGTATAATTTTGACTGTTTGTGCCAAAATAAATGAAAAAAAAAAAAAAAAAAAAAAAAAAAAAAAAAATATATTGTTTAATCTCCTTGTTTAGTGAATTCGGCAAACTTATCACTTGAAGTAACGCTGTAGTGTGACAAAGTACATTTTAGTGTGACTGGCTCATAATATTGTAATGTATGAGTAGCTTTGTTATTATCAAATTTAATAATAATAATAAGCACATTATGTATTTAAAATAACTAAAATAGTATTATGAGAAAGGAATTAGTAACCTACTAAAAATTTACCATGTTTTTTTTACCTTATTCTGCGGGAATTCAGAGCGGAAATAAAGGCAAGGTATTATAAACATTAACAGTTATTAAAATTATCGTTATAACAAATAATTAAGTTGATAACTATTATCAAACATGTAAGTAAGTTATTTCTGTGTACGTTTTACCGTTTATTCATTAATTAACTCGTAAGTAATAGGTATTAAACAGCGCTGTTTTCTCTTAAGCTTTATCCAATTTACGTGGGTTTGCGAAAGTTATATTTTTTTCATTTTATGCATAATTAAATACTTTCAATGCAAACACCGTATAACGCAATAAAAAGCCAAAACTAAAAAAATATGATACCAGAATCACAATCAACAAAGGATAAAAGCTTTTTTAAAAGAAAAAAACACAATTTATTTTAAAATTTTAACGTCCTAATTTGATTCCAAATTATATTTATTTAATTGATATTTGTTTCCTTAAACAGGATAGTGTGCATGTTTTACAACAATATTTTATATTAAATTTCAAAATAATAATATTTCAACAGCTCTATGTAAATATCTAAGCGAAACTGTGAGCGAGGGGTTGGAATTAATAGCTCATGAAATATATGTAAGTGAGATGGGGACCGGTACTTGACGAAGCCGACAGCAAGCAAATAGATGCGTACAGCTTTGATGCTCATTGTTAACGCTCGTGATTCCCTTTGAGTGGCCTTCAAACGCGCATTTTTGAGACGGAAGATACTTTGATACTAGGTATGCTTGTGTTTATGCATGTACAATGAATGAAATGTCGGTAGGAATACAATTTTAGATCTTACCTACCTAAAAGTGTTTATATAGATTGCCTATATATCTCAAAGGTTACAGATAGACTTTCTCTAAATTATAAGTTTGAAGAGAGAAGAGTAAAGAAAAAAAAATTAACTTTGCCGTTAGAAAACTGTTGTCTAATAGCCTGTGCCATGCCTAGTCATAGGTACTCATGGAACTATTCATAAAATTATGGACATACCTGCATAAATATGAACAGGTAGGCAAATGTATGGGAAATATATTCTATTCAACTATTAAAATACCATTCAGTCAAATATTACCGCGTTTGATCTCGTGTTAATATTAGTAACAACGTAAATTTAATTACTATTAGGATCTATTTGCAAACTCGTCCTATTAAAATTAATGATAGTCAGTACTATTCTATGAATTTAGTTAGCGTCAATCACGTTGTTCATGCACACGTTAACATCAGCTTACACGAATAATTATTTTTATACGTCAGAATTTTTAGGAGTTATTATTATTCCAATTGACTTTAGAATAATTGAGTATACGGATGTACCCTTATCGAACAGGAACGTTGATCTTTTACAAGAGTCAGGATGGACCACGATATATTTCGAAATTTGGAGTAGTTTGAATTTTCAGTACCAATTTGGTAGTATTCGGTGCCCATCATCGACAACCAGGCCTTATCCTACAAATTTCTTCGGCACCCAATTTCACGCGGTGGGCTATTAACCGGATTTTTACAATTCTCTTTCTATATGGATTCTCGATAAATATATATCTGGATGGAGATATTTTCACAACGCTTTAATAAGCTTCATATTTTTCAAATTATTATCAATTAAATAATTAAATTCAACAAAAAGAAACCCCATACACATTGAACGTAATTTTAAGACTAACTCAGTTAGATTTTTATCACCGTTTCCAAATTAAAGCATATTAGTTAAGCAATAATTTGGTAACGTGATGGCAATCTTTGTAGTTGAAGTAGAGTCCGTTCGAAAGTAAGTAAAGTTTAGATAGGTACAGTTAGCAAATCAATGAATTTTGAAGAAACTACTTATTTCTTAGACTCAGGATAATCCATTCGAAAGAAAGTAATATAGATACAGTTAGCACCAACATTCTGGCAAGTGGACATACATAAATTCATACAGTAATGGCTAGTCCGTGTCGCCTGAACGAGGCCTTATCCCCGGATTGTGTCGCCATTGTTATTCATCGACAGCATCCCCTCGAGGAATTTTAACACTACAATAATATGAAATAGGTATAACTTAATGCCATTTCATATGTATGATAACCCCAGCGGTCTTGTTTAGGGTCAAACTACGATTTGAGTCCCTAACGGCTGATATGGGTGTGATAAAATGGCTTCAACAAGTATACAGTCATTGTCTTAAGCACAAAAAAGAAATTCTTAGTACATCTTTAACACACATACCCCTAGCGCTGTCATATGCCTCGATTCACGTAAAACAAACGGTCCACATGAACGAGTGAAATCCGATCGAATTCCTCTCCCGATGTGAACCAGAATCGTACTTCGACAGGAAACTTTAAAGGACGTATTCTTGACGAAGGCTGAGCTATTCCGTTTATTCTTTAAAATAATAATAATTATATAATATAAATAAGAAAACGCTCTACTATTAAGTCGCTACTTTTATCCGTTCCTTCAACTTTTCTTCACCTCGCTTTCAGATTATGACGTATTTGCAGACGCTCTTCCGTCTCTGATTTTCTAGGTATTCTACTTATGAATCGTATATTATTGCTCTCGCTATACTTAAAGGGTCCATGACGGGGTAAGCACCAAGCAGTGTTACTACACCCACATTTCAGAAGATTATTAAGTGCCAAAGTGGCAAATGGTAACTCTTAGGCACCATACATAATTTCCTGAATTTCTTTTGATAATTGGGTTAATTAAAAATGCTTTCTTTAAATATATTTAAGCATCTTCAAGGAACAAGCTGTGCTTACATAACAATAATGTGCACAAAATGGTAGACAGAGCACCTTTGCATTGTAACCTCTTCATACTAAGCAAATGCTTGGATGCGAGCACTCTTTATTTTCCCAACGTAATAAATATTTTGCCCAAGTAGACTTACAACAAACTTGGTGACAAAGATGACTTTAAAAGTTGGTAACGAAATATGACTTTTTTATTTATCAATTTTTTTTTTTACAATATCAATATTTAAAATGAAGAATATTGATGAAATTATAAGAACATTAATAATATTAATCAAATATAATTTTGCACTTCAAAATATATACTTACTAAATATAATATTTTATATTAGAGCTATTAGAGATTTAGAGCACATGACACGAATTTGTTGGGCGTCAGCAATGGATCAATCAATATGTCCCGGTCATCCCGGCGTGTTAACAAAGCTATGGTCGGCGCTAAGAGGAGTTTCTTGTACTCGGTAAGGTTTTCCGCCGCGCCGTCATCTCTTCATATTGAGATTGATGTAAGAACCGAGAGACTCGTCGGCCAGCCCGAGTAGAATACTAAGCAAAAGCGAACCCTCCCCTCTCTCCCCTCCCCAATTAGCCTGCGATCCGAGCGGGTTTGTCTCGGACCCGACTATGACACCCTCCAGCATACTAAATTCAGACCATAATTTTTCATGTAAGCTCCACGATTAAAGTATCGCCCCATCAAGGAAATGTTGCAGACAATTTTTATCGAGATTTTGCGAATATTTTTGTTCGACGTGCTAAGTTTTTTGCACTTAAATACTTTGTATTGCTTTTATAATAATTGACCTTAACGATTTCTCATAGGAGTCTACAAAATGGTGGTGTGTTGAGCGCCAATATCCGTTTTTCACTGAAGAAGCGAAGTTATATTTAAATACCAACGTCAATGGGCTTAGTAGTAGTCCTGCCTACCCTTTCGGACACCCTCACGGGAAGGAGAGATGGATTCTTTTTATTTTAAGTCAAAGAACGGCTGGACGCCTTAGAACTTCGCCTTTAACACTTTCAGAAGTTTCAATACACTTCGGTTCGCTTAGCCAAATTAGTAAAGTAAGATTATTTTGTACGCCAACATCGTAAAAATCAGCACCAGGTAATGGACAAGGCTTCTTACTATTCTTTTGACTAAATAAGTATGCAGGTGTGATTTTATGCGTGTTACGTGAAATATTAGTAAAATTAGCATAGCTTTTAAGGAGGGCGTTAACGAGCCAACTCAATTGTTAAACAGAAGGCGAAACCAGCAGTGAAATTACTAGTTGTGGTAATAATGAAAACACGTGTGGTCGTGTCGGATTTATGCTTCATCAACTAAACAATATACACATTGCAGTTACTACAAAATATAGTTATATATCTATGCATCTATACAGATAAATAAAACTGAAGTGTCTGTTTGTAATTCCAAAATAACAGCTTTTTACTAAATGCATAATTATGAAAGTATATACGATAGTGACACAAAAACATAACAATATTTTTTTATCTGTCAGTCTGTCATTTGTCTGTCTGTTTGTTCCGGGTAATCTCCGAAACGGTTGGACAGATTTTAACGGGACTTTCACTGGCAGGTAGCTTATATTACAAGGAGTAACTTAGGTTACTTTTAATTTAAAAAAAAACAAGGTTTCCGCGGGACACCCATAAAATTAACTCTGTAACATGAAACGTGAAACCGCGGGGCACAGTTATTTAAAACTATATTTCTATTTTCATATCAACTATCTTTTTTCGTCAAGCTATTCAAATTACACTGCCAAGCTAAAAGTAAAAAGAAGAGTAAATTATTAAAGATAATTATTACAATAAACTCTGACATTTAATAAGCATTCAATTATAACCATACGATGTTCTGATACATACATTTTCAAAGCACCTGTGTTGCAATATCGAGTTTAACTCAATAACGCTACCTAACAAGGTTGCTCTAGTTGATGGACAAAATTTGCAGTTACTCGTATAATATAGGGCATATATAAAGAATACCATATATTATTAATTCAAATAGGGCTTTCAATATATAACAATATGCTTTTGACTGGCATCTACCTACACCTTTGGGGTATACATGCACGCATGAATTTTCATTAGTAAATGTTTTTGTGACGTATTGAGAATCCTAAATATATCATGGCTAGATAGATAATGCAAAGGTCTATGATAGTAGATTCAAATGGTCTAATGAGACTCATAGAAAACGCCTTTGTAAGTATTTGCAGTACCCCTTATATGCCATTGTGTCAACCCTTTTTCACATTTGAATGTTTTGGAGCACTGAATTAGAACATCAACCGCCAATTATTTTCCATAATCATTATTTTGATTTCATATCAGTTAAATGCACAGACCTCCAGCAATGAAAAACACTTAGAAGAAAAGAAACGCACAGCAATATCATAGAGTGCATTCATTCATTTCAGCCGACAGACGCCCACTGCTGGACATAGGTCTCCCCCAACGATCTCCACGACGACCGGTCTTGTGCCTCCCACATCCAGCGGGTTCCCGCGAACCTCACCAGGTCGTCGGTCCACCTCGTTGGAGGCCCACACTGTGCCTGCCGGTACGTTTGATGAATCAAGTACCTATGTTGTGTCGAATCAAACTCCGAAATGTATTCACAATACTTAATTTAAAAATATGATAACCAGTACTATTTATAAATATTGTTGTTGTTCTAAATAAAAGATAAAATGTCATATACATCTATCCGTTTGTTTAGACTTGGGATATTTTTTTATTTCTGAATAGATCTTGTAGGTAAGTAAACAAAATTAATAATATGATTTTTAATTTGTGAATGTTTTTCAATGGCGCTTTTTACAAATAGAGTTAAGGATATCCCTAGCTGCCCGTCAGCCACACAAAAATTACGATTTCAAAATGTATCTGCTTGTCTGTTTGTTCCTATTGGTTTTGTTGTCTTTCGATACAATCAGATGTCAGTTCATACTAAAACAGTACCTATGACTTTATGACTTGGGTCAATTTACGTAATTAATTAATTTAATTATTTTTTCTTCTCACGGTTGCTTGGTGCACCTCAAAAGTACGAAAATAATGTCATTACACTACAAAATATAATACTAATACCAATACACCCTACATTTAGAACAATACCTCCATCCCATCTCATTCGCGTTGCAATACTGCGCGGGTCATCGAACCCACAACCCTGAACTTGGCATGCGAATTGCCAAGACAAAACAAATCTATGTTAAGATCACCTGAAAACTAAGTAAGCTTGTATTTTAAAATTTCAAGCGTGGCCCGCGGACATTTAGTGTATTTTAGCCTAAGTTACTACATTTAACATTAACTACCTGCCAGTGAAATTCCCTGTAAAATCGGTCCATAGCCGTTTTGGAGATTAGCCGGGACATACAGACAGACATTTTTTTAATAATATAACCGCATTAAGGGAATAGCTCTTAATTTTGAATTACAAAATTGGAGTGTCTGCAATTTATTTATCTGTAAGTATGTAGATTAAATAAAAATTGTAGAAATAGCTAAATATATGTATGTACTTAGATCGATTGTGTGTTGTTTTTAAGCGAGAATGTAACGTCCATCTAATGCCGGAATAAAGCCTGAACCAGACATGAGCTTGATTCTATTAAGATATTGAAACACTAAATTTCAAGAAAATAGCATCACTATGATAAGCCATTTTAATCCTTGTTTCAGGCAGTAACATAGCATAATTTTCAACGACAAATGCGATAAATCATTGTAAATTATATTTTGAAATCAATTTAATAATGTTCATCCAGTTTAAAACCAGATGAGGCACTTTTATGAATATCGGGAAAATTACTGCAGCTTACCGCGGATCGGAAACTATTAGCTTTCTGAGACGAATTAGTAATAAATTTTATTGACGTCTTGAATCTTTCCAATAGAAAATAAAATTAAGGAGAGAAATAAAAGGATGAGAATAATTAAGATAAGAACCAAACAAAATTCTGACTTGACTCTCCGGTTTATTTAATTCCTTATGACTTGTCCATCGCAGGGCACTATTATTTCGCCCTAATAATAATAATGTCATGAGTCATACAACACGTGTAGTATAAAAACTTGTCAAATTAACAGATTGTCTAGTCATCCGTCAAAATGTATTTGGTCGCAAATAGTTTCACGCGTATTATAGTAATTAGAGCCTTGCAGACTTGCAGGCCATTCACATCGCCCCGAAATCACACCAGCGATCTAATCAAACTTACTTGGCTATATCAACGACTTGTATCAATTTGTAGATGATATTAAGGATGGCGATTCCAAAGAATCGATTAGAATTGTATCTTGATGAATCGACTCACAAAAAATCGAGTTCAAAAAGATCGATCTCTCAAAAATCAATTCTTGTTTTGAATTTGCATTTACAACCAAAATAAATGTATTAACCAAACTAGCCAAAAAAATCAGATGTCGATTTTCTAAGGTTAAATATCGATTCAATGAGTTGATTCAGTGCTAAATATCGATTTTTAAAATTATTTTGCTGACTGGAAAAATCGGTTTCAGATCTTAGATCGCCATCAAGCGTACAGCCCACCTGATGGTAAGCGACTACTGCAGCTTATGATTGCTTGTAGCACCAATGTCTTAAGCCAGCGATCATACATGCGCCTACCTTACAAACAATGGAATCAATGAAAGACTAAAGGGTCCCACTCCCTACTTATAATTAGCACGGCGTCCCCATGGAACACTCACCGCAGGAACATGGTTAGTGCTAGGAAGACGTATTGATTTTCCTATATTTAACATTCCTTCAGGATTGATCTTGGTCTCATATTCTATTCGAATAAATTGCTCTGAATTTGATGTGATCATACAATCAAGCAAATATATGATCCTGACATAAATTGAACAATAGTTATTAGGAGTGCAAACGTATTTTTCATAATTTAGACCAGCCAATGTATGTGAGTCATATCGATTGATAGCATTTTATAATGCTTCATTCCCAATTGATGTTAGTTATGGACACCATTTTGTGATGGGAGATGGACAAATAAAATTCATATATTACTTGACATGCCATACTGTATTTATTTATAATTTAATGGTTGTTTAACAATATCGGTAGTTTGTGCCTGGTTTGCAAATTGCAATGCCTTTTTCTGAATAAATGTGTAAGATAGATATAATTTCTGTAAATTTATTTACACATGGAATTTGATTTTTGTGTGGTGAAGGTCCACTATGAAGGGAATTTCCGAAATTTGCTCCTAAGGGGTTAAAAGGAGGATTATTGCTTTTATGTTTTTTTCTCCCTGGGTCGAATAACAAGCGGGCGGATGCTAGTCTTTAAATAAAGCTGAACGCTGTTTCGCCAACACTGAGTTGGAAATAATAATATTATGATGGTTATTATTGAAAAAAATATGCGCATATACTGGTGAAAAGGGGCAAAATTAGAGTGATCGAAAGGACGTACTTCAGTGCAAAGATATCGTGCGTAATCTAATCTTATCCTCGGTGAATGTAGAGCAATGACTCGCTTCATGTGATTTAATATACCTATTATGTGTGAGATGCATTGCCTAGACTTTCTCGAGCATTTTCAACAACGCTCTTTTGGAAACTCATGGTATTTTCTCGTGAGTCTCAATATCCAACTGGATGTGGTTAGTAATTCTGTATATCGATTGTAGATGGTCTACGGAAAGACTGGAGGAATTTGTATAAAAAAAATAACCCATCTCTTATTTCTATAATAGCCCTTATTACCAAAATGGTTTAAACGAAGACTAGGTTTAACTCGGACTAAAACTATATAGTTACTTAGGAACCAAAGACTATCTTAGTAGTTATTCTATTTTCTGTCACTAGGGGGATAAGATATAATGGATGTATCCGTGTAAATATTTGTACATTGATTGCCAAATTTGCTCTTTCTTTTAATATCATTCCATGTCCCCCACGGGTATAGAGCCCGTGGGGGACATGGAATGATATTAAAAATATAATAAATGTTTGAAATTATCAATTAATGTTTTTGTTTAATTAGGTTTAGGTAGGCAATTAGGTAGTGAATTAGGCCGGTTGCATACAGGAGGTGACAAAAACAGTCACGCTACCTGAGGTATCTTATTAGGCGATATTGCGTCGTTCAAATTTGTATAATATAAAACTATAGAACCTCAATTCGTTGACTTTAGTCAATCAAAAATGTTATTTGTATTCTTTATGAGGTCATCAGTCATCTTACATGACGCGTCACTTCTATAAATCAAGGCCATACAAACAAATTGCCTCGATAGATACATTAAGTGCAAAACCAACGAGAGTACAAGCCTTCCGAGATTTCTGTAGAGCGTCTCGATTGTTCGTGACTCAAAAGCTGGTCTTTCCTTTAAAACGGGACCACAAACGAATCGGGCGTTCATTCCGAAACGCTCATAATTACATTGCACATTCTGTTCCCGTTTGGGACAACTCATGGCAAGTCACGCCGGTAATGTATTACTCCTGTATGCAATAGTCTGCAACCCTTGAATCCATGTCGAACTGGTTTCAAACAAGCACAGAGTAGGGCTATTTATATCCCTTGGTCACTTAAAATATTAAATGATCCGAATATTTCGCATTTACTTGTTGATTTATTTTATACCGAAAGATATAGATAGCATTAGTGAAACTAAGCATGCTAACAAAATATTAGAGGTCAAATATCCAAATCAAATAGTTCCTTCTTGGTTTGAGTGTCAAGCATGATCTGAACATTTTGCTTTTCATAATGAAAGTCAGTAATCAGGACATTCTTTACTACATCGTGTACCTACTAATCCTCCTGAGGGGCTATTCCTTTTCAATAGCCCAACTCAATCGTAAAGTAGTGTGGTTTAAGTTTTGTAAATATTACGAGAGTTTTTACGCCTTATGAAGATAATTTATTATCGATGCTCATAGAAATAAGAAATCGAACGTAAACAATGTACAGCGTCAACCGATGTGCTGGTGCCAATGATTATTCAAATTTTATCGTTATCCTGTTTTACTGTGGTTATGATTTTTTCATTATTATTTTTTCAAATTGTTTGTTTACTGTTACTAAAAACTGTTTCGTACTGGGGATATTTGACCCAATAAACTGGAAGCCCCCAAATATTGACGAAATTTAATGTGCTAAAATAATTAGACGTGTTGGCTAACTAATGAACGTCATTTTTTACAGTCGGTTAAACTTCAAATACGATCAATCTGTGATCGTTATATAAGTACCTATTTATCACTTGAAAAAGTGTTGTAGAAACTAGAAGTTATGTGCACAAATAATTACATACATTCGGTCATGATTCGCGACTGTTTACGTAGGTACACACCGCACAAGGTCTCTCAAAACGTGTATGTTTTAATCGCGGTATGACACAAAAAAACCTTACGTAAGTGTCAAAGTACAGAACAGCATCTTGCCTATCTGTTGTCTATCTAATGAACTCACACATCTTTAATTTTTACCAACTGCAAAAGTATGGTGATCCGGAAAAAATTATAGTATTGATTCGCCGGTGCTCCGTAAAATGTGTATACCATTACTATTTATCGAAAGAACACAAATAATTTTAGTAACTTACCTAGGAATATAATTAAATGGGACTTTCTACTAGCTGGAGGCATATTTCCTAAAAGTTCCTGTTTTGATTATTATGAGCGGCTATTGCAGTGTTTCAGAATTTAAGTGTAAACTTTAATGATACCTACTGGCTATAAATATTTTCATCCAATTATCACGATTACGTACTTATATTAATACTCAAAGAAGGTATCTAATATCGATTAATATGTCTTACAAATTGGCTGTTCCGTGCTTTGCTATGTATGTGAAAATGTTTTTTTTAAATGATTTGTGTTCATACAATGAATGGTTTTCAATTACACCGGTTCCATTTAGGCGTTATATCGATAGAACTCCACACAGGTAATGTGGTATTCATCTTGATTTATTTACACAGAGCAATAAGCCTATTAATGCATCTACGGAGACAGACCTTAACAGCGAGTGGGTAAAGGTTACTTTCTCAATACTTTTAATATTTTTCTAGCTTTCGGTATACAATGTATCATTCAAGGCATTATTTATACCTTACCGTAAAATTGAAATATAAAAGCTGTTACTCATAAGTACAGTCGGTGATACAAAGGCTGGAGCTATAAGTAATCAATTGCTTTCAAAGCCCTTAAAATAAGTGATAATTAAGATCCTAATGAACTATAACAATTAATGAGTAGGTGTTTACTTCCGCTGCAATCGAGTTAGGCAACGTTGAGAGTGTAATGTGGGTCGGGTACGCTATCATTGCGTTATCAGCGTTTCATTCGCGCCACGTAATAAGATGCACAAGATGCACAATCCCCAGAAAGTAAGGCGACGCCTTGCTAAGCATTTGACATAAGCTCTTTTCTTCATATCTAAGCTAAGCACTTTGTTCTTACAAAAACCACAATATACCAATGTGTTTGCCAGGTGGTTTTAATAGTGAAATGGTTTCAAAACAATTTTTTATTAATTTTTATTTATATTTTCGTACGGAATATTTTTGTAACAAACTATCCCGCTCTTTCTCTATCTACGAGTATTTGAAGGAATCTCGTTGTTAATGCGCGTTACTGCTAACAATGGTATAGGGGTTAGTTCATAATACGAATATGTGCAACATCAAGCGTAATATATATTAATGAACTAGCTGTGCCCCCCGGTTTCACCCGCGTAGATTTAGTTTCATCCTTATTGTCACGAAACCCTTTTTAATAAATAAAAAATAAAGAAGCCTAAGTTACTCCTTGAAACATCAGCTACCTGCCAGTGAAAGTCCCGTTAAAATCGGTCGAGCCGTTTCAGAGATTACCCGGAACAGACAGACAGAGATTTTTTTTAAAACTTGGCCTTTTAGTGTCAGTAGCGTGTATACTTTCATATGCATTTAGTGAAAAGCTGTTATTTTGGAATTACAAACAGACATTTCAATTTTATTTATCTGTATAGATTAAATAGCTGTTCCAATAGTTCCAATAAGGAAATAAATAGTTTGGAGGGTTCAAATAAAAAATTGCAAAGCACCTCCACTCTACCTCCTAAATAATAATGGGAGTCTGATTTAAAGTCCGCTTACAAAGCTGTAATTTAGTACTTAAATAATTAATGTCATATTGTTACAATAAGCAAATTGGCACCGTTATCAACAATAAGTATTGTGCAAGGCACCGCGGGTTTGGGTCAATGGTGATAAACTGAACAGATAAACGAACTCGAAAAAATCACAAAATGTTAAATATATTCTCTACTATCTGGAACGAAGACACAGAAATAGGATCAGGCGAATTGTGACGTGATAACACTAGGATAACCTCAGTACACCACAATCTGCGCCGGTCACCCGTTCGTATGCTAGCCTTACTTATACATACTGATACCTATACATACAATCATATAAAATGTAGGCACACACAATATGCACTTACATAATGGACATATTATAAACAAGAAAACAATGTGTTACCGGCACCATTTTGTGTGTGATGTTTTTACTTCTTATATTATATTTTATTTTTTATTTTTTAATCCGGTGTTTTCATTACGCACTAATTCAAATTACCTACTTAGTTTTAAATTTAAATATCCCTGCCTAAGAGCTGAAGAATATTTTTTTTTTATTATTGTTATTTTTTAGCATGTTGGTTAGTCAATATAGAAATCCCCCGTGATCATACACCGGGGCATCACGCCGGCAAATGCATCGGGTCGATAAATGATTATGTGCTGATAAACCGACGACCACGTCAATTTGCCTGCACTCTAAAATCCGCTTAGTTTTAATTTGATGCAAGGATTAATATTGCAATTGAAGGAGACGAAGTCTTTCCTCATAAATTAAATTGGCTATATACTTAATTACTAAAAAAATATTTGCACATTTCCAGTCGCACTGTTATCGGGTATCCGATAATTTATTAACACTGCATTCTTGACCCCTCGATATATAGTTTCTTGGTAACGGGAAGTAGCCTACATTTCAATCGTATTTTTCTGATTATTTTCTTTATATAAATAATAATTTATGATCGCTTAATGAGAATAAAATATCGTATGTAACATGAACAATATAATTACATCAACGGCATCAACCACATAAATAAATTTGTGAAATTTGTGCAGGAATCCCTCTCGTTTGAGTTCACTGCACCACAGATTGCAATATACGACTGCTAAAAGAATCGAACATAAAATGGGCATGTTAAAGTTATTAGTGCACCTTATTAATTTTTGTAAATATTAACTAGATAAGACGATACTTAGACCTTGAATTCGCGTATCAACCCTTTAAATAGACTTCATACGAAAGTGCATTATAAACTTCAATGAGTAGGCAGCAACAAAACTGCACAAAGATTCTAATATGCAATTCGAGTTTAATGTTAAGTCTAAAGAACCGAATTCGTGTTAAAATAAAAGAGGATCGCCCAAATAAGTCGAACCGGTCATTCACATCACAACACAGGGCGCTAACTGCAGCAGGAAATTATGGTCGTCTAAGCAGCGCGTATCAAGAACTTCTTAGCTTTGTCGATTAATTTTTCGGTACCAAAATGAAACGTGAATGCTCAGAAATTCTTCAGCAATAACCTGTGATGATTGGCCCTGATGTTCTTAGTATTGTAAACGAATCAGGTTTCCATCAAACATACTAAAACCTTGTTTGCCTGTTAGCCTGTCACTTTAGTCACAGACCATGGTGAAATGAACAAAGTAGTATACGGAGCACTATGATTCAACGATTTTCATGATTTGGGACTTCAAATAAAAATGAATTTTACTAATTGCGCTCTTGAAGTTAAGTACTTTTTTTCGCTTATCTTGTGTCTTTCATCGGATTGTTTAATGGGAAGTAAAATATTTTCTACCATATTCTTCTGTCCACTAGGATAAAGTGAATGGCGGGTATATTCATGTGAAAAAGTAAGATTTATTATTTCAATTAGTATGCAGGCCAAAATCAGTTTGTTCAAAATATTGCGCTAAATTAAACTACATTATTAAAGTCGTATAAACTTTGCCGGAAGTGATGATAACAGTTAGTAAATAAACGGTCGGGTTCACTTATATTATAAAATCTATGCTAACACGGTAAAGCTGAGGAGTTTGCATATTGGGCTTCCTAATCTTATGTACTAAGCTTCGGGTATGAACTAAAACTTGATTAAAAAAATATCCGACCCGAGAATCGAATTCAGGACCTTTTGTTCCTCCGTAGCGTTTGTGGCCATCCGTCCAGCAAAGCAGTATAGTAATCTTATAAATGCGAAATCCCTGTCTTTTGGCCCACATTTTTTGAATAGCTTTGACTCCTAGGTAAAAAGTACTTCGAAAAAACATCATAACGTTGAAGTTGTGGGCTAGTATGCCTATATTTTTATCAATTTACAGTGATTTTGGTTAAATTTAATGTAAATTTGTATACAATTATTTATACTATTTCGCATAATTTGAATACTATGCGGAACCACAGAGTATTAAACTGAACGTTCAAAGGTAAGAAGTGCGTAAGTGCTTTAAGAAAACTAGCAAAATTTTACTGATAGAAGTGTGTTACACATTATTTAAGTCACTCAATTTATATACATTATAATATAGCCTTTTAATCATAAACATAGGGTTACAAGAGGTCCCTAAGTTCGGTGTGCCTTTTGGCATAGGCCTCCTCCAAATCCTTCCAATGGGTCCTGTCTCTTGCTACTCTTATCCAGAGTGTTAGTTATATACATTATTCATATTCAAATCATCTTTATTTGACTTTCAACATTTCTAATCGTCAAAATGTCATGATTATTTAGGATATTAAATATTACCGCAAGTTCAAAATGTTACGTTTACTCCGAAATACCCGGCAAAAACTATTGCTCATTGCTTTTCAAAAATATGATGCAATTATAAATAGTATGAAAATATATGCACATGTTTAGACATATTGCTTCAGGGCACTTGTTTCTCCTCCAGAACAAAACACAGCTTACCGGAACGATTTTTCTTAAAGTTGCGAACAAGAATGCATCATCTTAAATAGTGATGTACATACTCATACTCAACCGCGTGTCTGTTAACTTGATAAAGTCTGTGAGTGCTTGGCGTGAAGTATGGTAAAATCTACACGCTTACATAATAATTTAAGGGGTTATTTACAAAAATACTTTAAAGTTAACATTACCCACACAGTGCGATTGCTTCGAGTCTGATATTTGCATTGCAATGATTTTCATGATATTTCATTTCAAGAAAACATATATTGGAAACAACTATTTCAGGTATTAAACTTCTACTAATCCGGGTTATCCTAAGCTTGTTCTTTTCAAATATCGATAATCAATATTAGGGATTTAATAATGTGTGTATAATATAAAAATGTAAATGAAAAATATAATATTTATCAAAATAAATTAATTGTCTAACCACGACCATTATCTCGTATCTAAATAAGAAGAGCAAAGTGTACCTTTTACATTGATTTATCAAAATTGTTTGTGTTCCAAGAATAATTGTAGGGAACCACATTTTATTTTATTTTATTTATTTATTTTAAGAAAGCTTACAGACAAATAACTTACGTATGTAATTAAATATGAATAACTTAAATTGTTAATTACAAGCTTCCACCGATATTTTACTAGGTAATTTTGCACCATATCCATTTTCTTATTTTAAATATTTACTTTAATAAATATTTAATTTCTACCAATAAAATTTTTTGTTAGTTTACTTTTTCTTGATACGAGTATACGACCTTATTATATGAAAATGAAAATGAAAATGAAAATGAAAAAATATTTATTCAGTTTAGGCCCTGGTAAGGCACTTATGAAAGTCGAGAATTTACCACCGGTTCGGAAACTAGCCTTCTGAGAAGAGCCGGCAAGAAACTCAGCCAGGCATCATGTACATATCATCGAAACAATATAGGAAGTATTAAATATGTTTGCATTATCTGCCAATATGTATGTGCTTGAACCACTTATATATTCATGCTAGCTGTGCCCCGCGGTTTCACTCGCGTAGACATAATTTCATGAGTGGCCCGCGGAACACTAATGCTTTTTTGTAAATAAAAGTAACCTTACTCAATGTAACATTAGCTATCTGCCAGTGAAATAGACGTTTTTGAGTTAGAAACAGACACTACAATTCTGTATAAGTGTATAGATTGTTGTATATATTAAGTATACAGGGTAATCATATGTAATTAAGCTGCAATCTGGATATTTTAATGAACCATGTTAATATAAGAAACAGCTGTTGTAATACTTTGTTATAAGCACAATATTATATTCGCAACGACAATTTTGTTATCTCGATAATATACACAGTGACTTCAAATAAAATGTAAACGAAATTCTTTTTAATGAAGGTGTAACGTAAAAAGTATAAAGAATTTAAAAGTTATGGCACAGGCTGAAGTTTAAAGCCACTATCTAAGCTTTTTAGGTCTGCCTGCCAACTTAGCCACCGGTAATGTCTACTCTTTGATATTGAAAATGACAATATCCTATTAGCATAGGAAGTTAATTGAATTGATTAAAAAAAAAAATTTTGTGAAGGTGACGTTGAAGATCGTCAGAACATCTACTCGTTTAATACAATACTAGCTGTGCCCTGCGGTTTCACCCGCATAGATTTAGGTTCATCCTTATTGTCGCGGAACCCTAATATTTTTAAGACAATAAAAGTAGCCTAAGTTACTCCTTGAAACATCACCTACCTGCCAGTGAAAGTCCCGTTAAAATCGGTCCAGCCGTTTCGGAGATTACCCGGAACAAACAGACAGACAGACAGACAGACGGACAGACAGGCAGACGGACAGACAGACAGACGGACAGACAGACAGACGGACAGACAGACAGACAGAGAAAAAATTTATAACTTGGTTTTTTAGTGTCAGTAGCGTGTATACTTTCTGATGCATTTTGTGAAAATCTGTTATTTTGGGTTTACAAACAGACACTTCAATTTTATTTATCTGTATAGATTGTTTAATACATTTCTTCATGACTATTATCATCACAGTGTGTGGGCAGAAGGATGATGAGTGTGGAGTTGGTATATACGTAGTGTATAATCTATGTAATAATTGAGTATGTTAAATTAATATGAACTCGAGTTTTAATAATACAACCTTCTCATGAGGAGAATATCGTAAACGTAAAATATGTTCAGTTGTTGCAGAAAACCGGCTCCGATACCTTAGTCCCGGTAATTATATTTCTCGACTTTAGTATCTATTAAAATTTTTTGTTAGGTAACTTCAAGGACCGGAACATTAATTCCTAAATTTGGAATGTAGCAACATAGCCCGAGGCTGTAATTTTCAAAAAAGTTTTGCAATTTTTTTCAGACCTGTGTATCAACTTCGTGATTACCTCTGTGCATGAAAAAAATATTTGGACTTACCCTTGTCACTAGAATACCGAGGATCAGGAGTAGAATCGGGACCCCTCCGGGCCTCATCGTGCTCCGGTAAAGAGCTCGTATGAGCAAAAGTTTTGTTGGAGGACAGGCGCGCGCTGGCGTATACCGCGCTGCACTACTGTCGGACCGCGAATGAACTGACTGCTTGCCGCTTGCCGCTACCGGCCGCGTACCGCGCTCCTCGCTCCTTCGTCGGACGAATCCCGTCCCTACCGAGCCCAACCGTGGCTGACGCTTCGCATGCAGTCCTTCCTACGCAACCTCGGAATGCGCTTTGTTTACCTCTAAAAGATTCCGACGAGTTAAGAACCTCTTCTTTATCAAAATCGCTAAAAAAAGTTATACATACCTACATATGCTCATGCCTTGCAGTCTCTTTGAGGAGTATTCTCCGTAGGCCGAAGTGCACCTAAAATAGACATCCCCATAGGCAGAAGTGTACTAAACCCACAATTAGTTGTTTTATTCCCATATATAGATAATAAGGGGCGAGCCCATTTCCATCAACCGGGCACAATTCCAGACTCCGGGATAGGTACTACATATTGGGAAATTACAGATGGAGGAAACCAATAATACTTTGCACTTAACACCTACTCATTATCGTAACAAGAATTAAAAGATCCTTCGAACTTTCCTGTACTGATATATTTTTTTTGAGGTGTCGAATATATTTATTAAAATGCGAAATGCGAATAATACTAAAAAATGTACAGAAATATTATTCATCTCCTTTCGTCATTCTAGACCAAGCACCGCAAAGTTCCCTGACCCCTCGCTTGCGCTTATCACATTGGCACTTCTGAAACGTAAAAAGACCTAACACTCTACATTACAAACATACGAAATGTATCTGTACTGTTCACAACATAGGAGTACCGGTAAGTTGCAATGTTGTAGTAGTGATTCGGTGTCTGATATCGTTATATTTGCTTGTCGCGCCCAATTCCTTAGGCTCCAACACAATGCGTTAACAACTCTAACTCGATACTCAAATTTACGTACTTACTTAGGTAAGTAATAAGCACATTTCATATTTCTTATCGCTGAAGATAGTTTCGAACTTTAAGACAACTAATTTGAGGTAATGTAAGTACTGTGTGCAGTTGGTTGGGTCACTTAATCTTTATCTATATTATATCTATAAATATAAATAAAATTTAAGTGTCAAGAAAGTTCTACTCGACGTGTTGATGAATTACTCCAAGGATGGACTTATTGCTGCCTTTAAAGTTCACAGACTTGCACTTCTTATGTGATTTATTTTGTATTCTTAAAATTATGTAATATTTTTGAAAAGAATAATTACTGAGTTTCTTGGCTGGTTCTTCGCAGTAAAAGCAAGCGTCCGAACTTGGCGGTAGCACGTATAATCGTGCAATTATTTCATTCTGACAATTTGAAAGTAATTTGTTAAAAGTCTAATAATTTTTTTTTTTTTGAGTTGAGTTTTAAAGGTAGTCTAGAAATAAAAGAATATACAAAAAACAAAGGACACTCGTTATATTTTCACGCCTACCCACCCAAACAGGAAGGTAGAGGTGTACGTAGAAGTATAAGGCCTGACATATCTCGACGACAGGGCACCATCATATTACCTACTTATTATATGATTTTTTAATTATATAAAATACAAAATCTTTAGTACAAATTGTTTAATTGAAATTAAGAGATACATAAAAATAAGTTCCTAATCAAATGTACTCGTGGTAGTAGGTAATTAATCTATATCTATACATCTATACAGATAATAAAATTGAAGTGTCTGTTTGTCCAAAATAACAGCTTTTCACTAAATGCATATAGTATACACGCTATTGACACAAAAAAACAAAGTTTTAAATTTTTTTCTCTGTCTGTCTGTCTGTTTGTTCACTGGTAGGTAGCTGATGTTTCCAGGCATAACTTAAGCTACTTTTATTTATTAAAAATATTAGGGTTCCGCGACAAAAAGGATGAAACTAAATCTCCGCGGGTGAAACCGCTAGGCGCAGCTAGTTTGTTATATACTCGTATACTTGGTGAGAATTTGTATTATTATTAGTAGATTATTTCATTCAATTACATCTTAGGGGTCACCAAGACCTATTTATTATATTTTATATAGATATAGATTGTCAATGACTATGAGACAGATGTTTGGAGTATTTAGCTGTCTGTCACACATTTAAACTATCATGGCTATAAGAGCCAACTATAATCGTATAAGCAGCGCGTATTAAGAACTTCTTAGCTTTGACGTTTAATTATACGGTACAAAAAGAAACCAGAGCTCAGAAGTTCTTGATACGCTCTGCTTGAACCGACGATGGTAAGCCTCCTGAATATTTAATTGTTATACTCATACCAAATTTGACCGTTACCCTAACATACCCATGAAACTCCACGCCGTAGTTGGAGGATACAATGTTGTGGTCGTTGTAGTGGTTGGGAAGACATCGTAACTGATGTTCATTGGGTACCACCAAGGTTCCGAGGGCTCGATCGGCTCAGGATTCAACATCTCTGTTAGTTTTCCTTGATCCGCTACCTCCTCCTCTGTAAATATACATCTTGTTCAATAACTAGTAAGGTCAGCTGAGATGTAGTACTACGTAGAAAGGCGCAATAGCTATGTACGCCAAGTATAGTTTTCACGTGTTCATTTCGTTTGCGTATTGAAATCGCTCGAAATTTGTTGAAGCTTTTTCAGAGGCGGGTTGTGCACAACCACAAAGATGACAGATCAACACATTTCACAGGTTATACATATTTTTGACATCAAAATCATATCAAAATAAAGATATAAATTAAAGAGTAGGAAGTAAGTACCTTCTTGATCTTGTTCTGGAAGTTCGAATTCTGTTGTCACGTTCGGTGGTTCAGTCGATGCCCATATATCAAAGTCTGGCAACCATAGTGATTCGTCTACCGGCTCGAAACCAAATTCAGTCTGGTACGTCTGACCTCTGGATATTATGACAACACAAGTAAGTATTGTACGTACATTGTGAGAATATGTTCCGAAACTTATGCGACAAAAATTGTCTTTCAACTAAGCGACAACTTAATCGAATAATATTATGACGATATATGAATATATAAGTGACAAGTGACAAAAAACGATTTGTTTTTTGTCACTTATATAATTCTATATTATCACTGAGTAACATTAGGCTATAATTGTTAATAGTTTAAAGGAAGCTAAAGCCTGCTTTAAAGAATTCTGCAAATTAAACTATGGAACTGTAATAATTTTAAAGTAAAGCGGTCCCTCCAGTCTTGCTTGCAAGTTAGTACCAAAACATGTACCTATTAATTAGTACTAATTAATTAAATACCTGTATTCAACTGGTTGTGGGGTGAAGTCCATGTAATAAGTGCCTTCCTCCCACTTCCATTCCTGTAAGCCCATAAGCGTCATGTTCCTTTCGAAGCCCCACGCAAACATTTCAAATAAGCACTTGTCGGAGAACATTATGTAGACGGATATCTCGAATACAGTACCTAAAACCAGGTTGTAGCTGAGCAATTTACTGGGTCAGCTAGTCTATACATCTATACATACAGATAAATAAAATTGAAGAGTCTGACAAAAAAACCAAGTTTTAAAATTTTTCTCTGTCTGGCTGTCTGTCTGTTTGTTCCGGGTAATCTCTGAAACGGCTGGACGGATTTTAACGGGACTTTCACTGGTAGGTAGCTGATGTTTCAAGGAGTAACTTAGGCTACTTTTATTTATCAAAAGTATTAGGGTTCCGCGACAATAAGGATGAAACTGAATCTACGCGGGTGTAACCGCGGGGCACAGCTAGTTGTTAATAAAAGTGATATTTAAAATGGGGGAAATTGTGATGATTTTATTTGATTAACAATAAAATAAAGACTTGTTTTATTTTAAAATATTCTGTTAATTATTTAAACTGGACGTTTCATTTTTGGGTACCATACCGACCATAGTTAGGTCCCTGATGTTTATAGCAGTATCAGAGGAACTTGTTGATGTATATATAATATTTACCATGATATCTATAACAAGGCTTCGCATACCCAATGCGGGGAAACTTATGCCTCAAGTTCATTTCAGACACTGCCGATGCATTCACCATTTCCAGCGTTAAACAGGTGTACTCGATATTATCAAATATAGTCATCTGCAAACAAATCCAAATTATGCAATAGCTGCCCTTCATGACAGGGCGGTGCAACGATATCGCGCTGCCGCGTTATTCTGTAAGCCTTCTCAGCGTCAAACTCGACGTCGAGTGTCGGTTTCAGTCGTAGGAAATTACTACATTGACGATAAAGTTCTATATCGTATCTATGATACCGACGATCGACGTCGAGTGCGACGCTGAGAAACCTTATAGAATAACGCGCCTGGACTTAATAGTCTCTACATAATATAGAACTTCGCGTATCGAGTCCACGTTTCTCTAGTTAGATACTATGTGGTGTTACAACTCACATTGTACGTCAAAAATTGATATTGTGTATTATCTGTACGTAAGACAATAACTTCTCTGTAAATCAAGTTTTTCTTCTCTTCAGGATCACATGCGCCAAATCTTTGAGTAGCCGTTCCGCCTCCAGCTGCTAAAAATAGAGAAAACAAAAATAATTAAATGGATTAATAAAAGATAAATTTAGAAGCATCGAAAGTATGTACACGAATTTGGATATTTATACCTTAGAATGCCAATTTGTATCTCTCTGCCTTGGTCAGAATAATTTAAATAAATCTTTCCATGTGACAAGAAACTGTTAAATTTCTGACAAATTTTCACAGTTTTCAAAATTACCCCAAATTGAAACCCTTATTAATATCGTATGAAGAAAACTTACATCGTAGTACGTATTTTTGCTTATTGATTTTGGATATCGTGATTCTTTCAAATTGTGAGATGCTGTGGTGAACCCAGGGGTAGTAGCTCATCATGTCCAAGTACCGCGATGGCATACCGCAACCAGGGCCACGAACACCTAATCCCAACTGAAAGACAGTTTTATCATGTTTCTCAAAAATTAGTTATTTGTCATACAAGAGTGCAAAGTTGCTTTTTAACCGCGTGTTCAAATTTGATGACCGAGCAAGCGAAGGATTCTAAAATAAAAATTAGAATCCTGAGCGTTAGCGAGGGAATCAAAAGAGCACGAGGTGAAAAATCTTTGCACTCGAGTGCAACACGTAACTTTTCATTCCACCTCAGCGAGGAAATGACTAAATGCAAAAAAAAACGTTTACAATCACAAGATAGGTACACTTTTATTTCAGTTTAGGCATTAATTACTATATTATGACAGGTAAGTATTAAAGAATAATCTTTTTAATTCACAAACTTAGTGCACACGATGTTCTAAAATCAATTTACTTTATCCTCTAGAGAATAAAAACGGCTTTTCCACTCAGATATTGAAGATTAAAAATACTCTTTCCGAGATGGTGGGATTAAAAGGATATTTATTATTTCCTTCGCGCGGATACTACAAAAATTGTCTAAAAAGTGCAGAGATGAATGTCTATGCTAATAATACCTAGCATATTCTAAGGGCATTTGCCAAAGTTATAAATTCGAAACTTAAAAACGTTTGTAACGAATTGGCTCAAAAAGAACTGGACCGATTTAAAAAATTCTCTCTCTAATTTGAATGCTACATTTTAACTGACTAATATAGGCTAAATTGTATCCCTGTACTTCGACGGGAACGGGAACTACGCGGGTGAAACCACGTGACGTCCGCTGGTAGTTTAATAAAAAATATGTTCAGTGTATGTAAAGTTAGCGCTTCACCGTTGTGGGAAGACCCTGTGTATATGTTATCAATTATGCTGCCTGTACATAGGCTCTTGTTTATACATACCAATTGCCAGCGACCCCAGACGTCTCGAGTTACAAGAGCTGCGCCCGCGTTCCATACACACGGCTTCTGTGTGTCTAGTTGAACTACGCAAGCAACTTTTGGAGGACGCAACTTTTTACTGTACAGCTGAAATAATACATATTATGTTTATATTCACAGACGTCGAATATAAAGTAGACAATAATATACGAAACTAGCTGTACCTCGCGGTTTTACCCGCGTAGGATTAACAAAATAGTTATGTTCCTTGATATTTTTTACCGTTTCTGCAACATTTTACATTGATGCTTCGCTTCTGTTAGTCGCATTTTCTTATAAAGTCTCAACTTAACTAAAGCCGTCCACAGTGCATCCACCAAGAAAATAACCATCATCCATGATCCAATTCTTTATCCAACCATTAGTTACTGAGACTATCGCGCTCAACCAAGAAACAAACTCTTCTTAACAGCTTTAAAATATTAGTGTAGAATAGCTGTGCCCTGCGGTTTCATTTCATGGTAGCCCGAGGATCCATAATGTTTTTAAAAAATCAAAGTAACCTAAGTTACTCCTCAGTGAAAGTCCTGTTATAATGGGTCCAGTCGTTTCGGAGATTAGCCGGAACAAATAGACAGAAAGACCGACGGAGAAAAAATTTAAAAATCGTATATCCACTTCAGTAGTTCTATTTTTTACTAGAGTTTCTTGTCGGTTTCTTTTCAGAAGGTCAGTTTCTGAACCGGTGGTAAATTCCTCGACATTCATAAGTGCCTCACCAGGGCCTAAGCGGAATAAATCATTTTCATTTTCAGTACCGTGTATACTTTCATATGCGTTCAGTGAAAGGCTGTTATTTTAGAAGTACAAACAGACACTTTCATTTTATTTATCTGTAATAGATGTATATATAACGCTTAATAGTGTCAGCGTATAAGAGACATGAAAGAATCATGGTATAAGCGGGTAGAATTTCAAAACTACCGATAGTGGCGAGCAAGCAATTGATATGCAGCGAATTAATTGAATACTTACATTTGCAGCAATATAAAATTCTTTGCACAAATATCCGGGTACGTGTGTCACCGGAATCACTTCCTTTTTTAAATTGTTGTAATCTTGAAATTTAAAAAGAGTATTAAGTATAAGTTAAATACTTTGGGTGCATTACTCCGTGGAGGGTAAATTCGCTGTGCTAGCGAATATAGGTAATTCCCATTATTTTGACGCAGCAATTCTATAATATATATATATCTATAGCTCGAGTGACACCCACGGTGTTTCAAGAGTTCATTGGCTGTACCCAATTTCTCTTGGTACACTTTAAAATTATTAGTTGGATATGCATGCAGCCTGGGACAATATTTGCATATAATATTTAAGGTAATATGAAAAACAGCTTACCCTCACTAAACTTCACTACGAAGAAATCTGGGCTTCTCACAAAATCCGGTGGGGGACATATAGGTTTTATTTTTACTGGAAATGAAAATGTACAAGGTAACCAAAAAACATGTAACCAGCATTTAAAAATGTTTGTTTGCTTCCTGCAAACCGCCTGTTACACCTATACCGACGCACGTCTTCAAGTACGAGTATGAACTATGCATATATGTAACTCACTTTACTCTATAAATGTGATGGGATGTGCGGTCTGATGTTTCTTACTGTGTCATAGAATATAGTTACTGAATGAATTTTGAACCAGGATAGTTTTTTTAACTATAACTAAAATCTTGACGTTATGTTTTAATCATAACAACAAAGAACTCACTTTCTCTAACAATGTCTTTCAGTTGTACCAACGCCACAGTATTCATGGTCTCTTCTGATTCTGGATGAATTACATAGTTGCGTACGCGCCGGCCACCTCGCGTCCAATCCTCGCCCAATAGAACTCTGGTGTTTGCCCTATACATATTCATATCTCATCTAAGAGCCTATCTAGAATTAGAAATAAACAGATCCGCAGATCTTTCTCAGTCTTATAAAAGATCATCAGAATTAGTCAGTTGAAGTGGCAATACGGCAGGGTACCTATATTAAAAACAGACGTCGCCCCCGCCTGCTGGTATGATGATGATGTTAATGATCCAGGGTTGCTCATATGATTGTGATAGCGCAAATAGGTACTGCAAGCAATGCCTTGATTCTCAGTGATTTCGTGAATTTTATTCCTATTTTAGGTGAACCACTCAATTCATAAATTAGGGGTAGGTATCAACGTGCACTTTTTGGTGTAATTCACCCTTCTGCTTAGGACATTCATTTTCATTCTTCTTTCTATGCCATCTTATAAGAAGAACTTACACAATTTGGTAATTGGGATAATGTATGGTTTACCTGAAATTGTGCTTTGGCATCGGTTCTATGTCCGCCGCTGCGGCAAGAACGAATTCCTTTTGTATCAAAATAACTGTCGTTGTAGCCCTTGCAGCGCCACCGTCGACTATTCAGAAAATAATACAATTCTTGGTAACTTATTTGGTTTAGAGACAAGCTTAGCACATTTGTATGTAAATCTTTGAGTCAATATGAGATTTCTACATGAACAAAATAATTCGAGCGATGTATGTTTCAAATTCTACAATAGTCTTAGCAATAAAGGTACCTAAGTGCTTGTAATGATTGCGGAATACGATTCATGGTGCCGAACACCAATTTATGTTTGATACTGAGAGTTACAGAATGATTGGTACCTACTTAATATTACAAGCCCTTATTGACTGTTGATAAAAGTCAGAGAAAGTCCAATTAGCAGTTTACGTTCCCTATGTTAGGATCAGTCATTGAATCTAAATAACAATTCTGGAGTTTAATTTTATTATATGACTCAAAAACTGGGGCCTTACCATGAGTTCTTATTGCCATGATAGTTTCACTCATTCATGTATACATCTGTCACTGCCGCACAACTGAATTATCATTGCAATAAGAGCTCATAGTTGAGCCCCTGGTTATTTCAAAATTACTTACAGTATTGGTAGTACAGTATACCCAGCCAAGGATACTTTACAATTGGTATTTTTCCCAATGGCACGTCGGCTTCGTCATCAACGCCACAGTTCATTACGTCTATTTTTACTGAAATTATTCTTGGTCCTAAAATGAGATTTTTAATCAAAGTTAATATGCTTTTTTATTATATTCCTCTGCATATATGGACACCATATTATTGTATTCTAACTAGGAATAGTTATATGAAGGATAGAAGAAGTTGTCAGCTGGCGTAGTGTTAAGTTACAAAATATATATTAAAAAAAAACGCTTTAATTTAGGCATATAATTTCATGAAGCATCCGCACTCACTTCCAGCTGCTTTCCACACTTTTAGCTGGACGTGCTCTCCGAGGCACACAGGGAACTTCCGTGGCCGCCCGCCACGGAAGTTCCCTGTGTGCCTCGGAGAGCACGTTAGGCGTTATCAACCATATCAAATTCGAGTCTTTAGCTTTAAAAAGTCCGATTAATAGAATAATGTCCTATTTGATAGTTACCAGTTTGTTGCTATATCTAAAAGCAGATGACTGAGTGATCAGTCACATCGAGTGAAAGTCAAATATTTATATTTTATTCTAACTGTTTACATAAAACAGCAGTTAATACTCACCATTTAAAAGAATAAACAAAACAAGGCAACAAATATACATTTTTAATTAACTTTTTCTACTTATACACAACAACCATGTTCACTAGCAAGTGAAACAAAACTCCTGAAGAACTGCATTTTATGTATACAAAAATTGTTTAATTATGACGCGGTTTGGTGAGGATGTAAGGAATTTGTCTGTTTTAGTGAATATTTGTAGGTAATGTAAGTCATGTTTTGGTTGTTTTGTTATTTGATCTAAGCCATTCATAGGCCGCAGTAGCCACTTACGCTATAGCTTACGAAGAATGGAACGGATACTTACCTACGTTATCTTCATATCATTAAAAATATATAAGATGCTGTTCCCATCACAAGAGTTAGGAATTGATACAGCTGAGTTCTTCACTTAGTTATCCTTTAACGTGTTTTAGAGTGTTTATTCATGACATACATGTTTAAAAATGCGAACGCTTAGTGTTCGTATATTTCTATACAAAAAAAAAAAAGTTGGAGGTTTACCCAAGTTTCATGAGGAAACCATTACCCCTATCACAAGTTTAACCCCGTATCTGTAATCTATACTCGCTAGTCTCCGCTGAATAATTCTATGAGAATCTATACAGCGCCTCGTAGTTGTCACGATGACGTGAAAAACTTACAATACCTACTTACATACGGAATATATGACGCTATGGACTATAGACTACGGGAATGGTGCGATACCTAAGTACTCGTAAGAAGGTCTACAGAAATCTAGAGTTCCGTCGAGTTATGTGCACTGACTTTGAAGGCGCAGTCCTAGTTATTTTATGAGTCTGTCTCTGTCTGTAGGGCTCGACGCGAATAAAAACATGTGCACTTACACCCACTTTGGCTGACCGCGCATAACTTCTGATGACACCTACATGATGCAAGTAGATTGGACTGATTATAGCCGTTCATGTATTCCACGTTATTGCAAAACGTAGCCTAATACCTAATCCCTAGTTTTGAAGATGTTCCTTTTGTGTTCAAGTGAAGTACCTATGTGTATTAATGGAACGCGATGAACATAGTTTTATTACCGTCACAGGCTACTTTTATTTATTAAAAATATTAGGTTCCTCAACAATAAGGATGAAACTAAATCTACGCGGGTGAAACCGCGGGGCACAGCTAGTTTATAAATAAACATAATTTTTGTATAATTTTATTACTAACATATTGTACACTTTCTATCGATTAACCCTGATTACTAAAAACAGAATGGAATGGTATCTACATTACAAACATACAAGACGACTGTAAATACACGTAATTTTGTATTAACTACCTTCAATGTGCTTCTATTTTCGGAAAATCGTATGCTAGGCAAAGATAAGTACTCAGTATATAATACACATACAATAGAAAATTTGCGATAAAATGCAGTAACATGACAAAATCATAAATACCCAAGCTTCTAATTACAGGTTTTAGTCGGCCACGTTCAATCATGATCGAATATAATTTGCACCTCAAATCAAGTTATATTTTCTTTCGAAGAAAGAAGAAATTTTCTCATACAGACAATATAAAAATACAAAAATACAGAAAAAAAACATTTGCAGGTTCTTTAGTCAATTGTCGATATGACGTTCAACAAGTTGCAAGCATTATCGAAAATTGGGCCGTACCTTCAATTACATAAAGATTTTTTTACAGTAACTAATGACCATAGTTAGTAAAATTTGATTTCAATACTGGTCAGGTACCAGTACTTTCATGGCTGACCTTACAGTAATATTTGACACATCTTAAAATACCCACCGTTTATCTTACGGTACCTCTAAACCTTTTGTCGGCGTTTCTTAGGGCGGGTTGTACGTTACTTATAGATATAGATAAAGTTGCAGGATACTCGGAAGCACTCGTCGTACTGCGACATGCGGACCCAATATTGCCACCAAGATAGGATAAGATTGTCTGTCTATCTATCATTTCAATAAGTAGTCATTGTAGGATTTTATCTTAAAAGAGCATCAGTTATATAAAACGAGAGGTAGGTCAAACACGGTCTCCTGTTCGTATAACTAAGTGAACAGGGGCCTTACCATGACCTCTTATTGCCATGATAGTTTCACTCATTTATGAGACAGATGTATGTGACGTGCATACATCTGTCACTGTCGCACAACTGAATTAACATTGCAATAAGAGCCCATGGTTGGGCCCCTGTGCCCCAAGTGTAGGTTTTAACATGTTCTCATTTTGTATGGCAACGTTAAAAAGCGCCCCAAGCGGCGAGTGTAGGAAGTTTTATTGCGCATACAAAAAAAATAGTAAGCCGTAAGGTTAAGTGACGACGTCCGAACGTGTCAAAATCTTGGGGCATAGAAGAAATGTATAGGTTATAATGACATGCCTCAACTTCATGAAGGTAGGTGTTTATTATTACTTCATGTTCTACATAGCTATAAGTACAAAAAGAGGTATTCAAGACACTCGTTACCTATCCTTCTGTCGTATAAACTACTCCATGTTGTCTCGGTTTTCATACTTTAAAATAAAATCCACAATTGGCAATATCTACCTCAAGTACACAGCAGATAAAAATATTTGTATATGCACAAAAATAAATACTTAAGTCATCTATCTTAGGCATCAAATAATTCACAAACAAAATGGTAACTGATGAATTATATAATTATACATTACTTTGAGACTTAAAGCGAATATGTGTATTTTATACTTCGAAATAAATACATTCGTGAACATTTACGTCTAAATAGAGAAACAGTAAAAAAGAACTTAAAATAACGAAGATATATTCATATATATATGCTCTCGCTTGTATTCACCGAAGCCTCTATTCCACAATTCGCTATGTCCCACGTTCTAGGGGGTGAGAACCGGGTATTAATCCAGAGTCCGGCATGATTCAGAAAAATTCAGATATAAAACTCAATAAACCTTTTTTTAACCTGGGGAATGAACACAGGATCTCGAGCTTCATAGTAGCGTCTGTGACCACTAGGATAACAAGGTTATAATAGAGGACAACCGTACGTCTCGCGGTTTCACCCGCGTAGTTCCCGTTCCCGTGGGAGTACGGGGACAAAATATAGCCTATATTAATCAGTGATAATGTAGCATTCAAATGGTGAAATAATTTTTAAAATCTGTCTAGTACTTTTTGAACCAATTTGTTTCAAACATACAAATCTTTCCTCTTTATAATATTAGTATTGATCACAGTCAAATAACCGTACTGAAGTGAATGTGGTGTTCCCGTAGTAAGGTCGCTAGTGCTCCATGGAGGGGAGGAGTCGACACGCTGTCCTTACCTTAACAGCAGAATCCTATCGATATGTGGGCACAGCGGTTCCATAATGGAAAGGTCGAAAACGCGCGATTAACATCCTTAGTATTGTATAAGCTGCAGTAGCCGCTTATCATTGGGAGGACGGTGAAATTACTTAACACATAAAAAAATTAACGAAATTGTGCACATTCGTATTAAAAAGAAAATAACATTTACAAATAGCTGCCGTTTTGAAATTAAGAACAGTGCATAGGCAAGTAGATACTTCAATACAACAAACAATACACACAGAATATAATATGAACCTTGGTATACCTATGTCGCATCTCAGGAATGATTCGAACACGCGAGCGAAAGCTATCAGAAATAAAACAAAATGATAAAAATATTATAAATTAAAAATATAATTGACCAACCGGTATCTTAAACATACAAATCTATACATATACAGATAAATAAAATTGAACTATCTGTTTGTAATTCCAAAATAACAGCTTTTTACTAAATGCATATGAATATATTATATACGGTACCTACACAAAAAACCCAATTTTTTTATTTTTTTCTGTCTGTCTGTCTGACTGTTTGTTCCGGGTAATCTCTGAAACGGCTGGACCGATTTGAACGGGACTTTCACTGGCAGGTAGCTGATGTTTCAAGGAGTAGCTTAGGCTACTTTTATTTATAAAAAATATAAGGGTTCCGCGAAATTAAGCATGAAACAAAATCCTAATATTAGTTTTTATAATATATTTATAAAATCAACATTGGAACCCACACACTTCTTACGTGGCTGAAAAGCAAAAACAATTAAAAATGCATTTCAGTCTCAAAAAAGCTACTAAAGGTTAATAGAATGATCAAAATATTGTGGATTTCCTGTAATTTACCTTCTGGTTATCAGTCTTTAAGTCATGTGAAAAAAATGAATAAATTTCGTTACGCTGGTAACGAACTTGTATTGCAAAACATATTATACCAGCTGTCACAAGTTTTGAGCGTTGGCCTTGAATGCGTTATAATTCTTGTGTCCGCTTATTATTTCCACTTTAACTTGGTAGTGCGACAATGACAGATTTTACATTATATTATATACTTCTCACACAAAACTACTTTGGCAATGAGAACTCATAGTTGTCTCTGGTCACGCCAAAAAAAAGTTGAGATATTATGTGTATGTAGTAGTTTACTTGATTTACAACTCGACACTCTTTCTACTCGGTAATAAGGTATATTCTGACTTAACATCGCCGACAACATTCTAGTCTTATAATCTTAATTGACTAACCAACGGCCAAACCAAAGGGCCGTTTTTGATGACAGACATTCGCAGGAGAGCATTTCCAGACTTAAAAGCGTAATAACTGTGCGAGTTAACGTGTGACGCAGTTTGTGGGTAAATATGAGAGGTAGGGCATAACCACCTCCCGTTCGATATTTGAAGCTACCCGACTGTGGACTGTAACTCCACCCTACAGAAAATCGCAGCCACATAATGATATCTTAAGTAGTGTTGTATTCACAAACAATGTCTATACGTGAGAACAGATGTTAAAGCCTAGTGGTAGGGTGTTAATTAGGCTAAATACTTTTCCTACGTTTTTCAAACACAAAAACATTGTAACATATGAAAAAAATTACAAAAATAACATAATTTTAAATGTATAAACAATACATTATATTATAAGTAGTAAGTCCGATGTTAGAGTACAAAATGATCATGAGCCTTTCGATCTGCACCGACAGAAAAATGTATGCCTAAAATACATATAATATAATACGTCTTATTTATTATTATACACTTTAATTGAATAATGCAATATTGCATTAAGCTCGGAATTAATTTACATAAATAAGTTTGATCGAATAACGATCGATATAAAGAACATTAAAAAGTCTTCACAGTTTATGTAAAAATTAAGTTTATGTAAAATTAAGTGGTTAGAAATCGACAAATCAATTTCTGCAATATTTAGGTACGAGGAGGTATTTATGTTGGGAGGACGTTTGGAAGTTAGTTTGAATGACATTCAATCATTTTCTAATTACAAATAAATGATATTTCTTATGAACTATTTGTTTTTCTAGTAAGTAAATAAAATTGCCTAACAAATATGAGACATACATCATTTCTCAGTCACTTTCTTCGCCGGCTGCCCCTTGCCTTTACTGTACACGATGTCCAGGAACAAACCTGCAACAACACATGGCGATATTCACTTGACCCTTATATATATATATATATATATGTAAGAGACGTTACCATCGTCATGGCTTGAGCCCACACGATGATCTAGTTTTCAAACTTCCTTAAGCTTCTGACTGACCAGTAGACAAAGTAACATTCTCTCGCGCTCGCGCTAAATGAAACGATAAGAAATGTATGTAAATGACATACATCAGTCACGTGACATATGTCAGTCCCGTACATTTTGTGTCGTTTCTACTAGCCAAGCATGAGGATAATGTTACTTTGTCTTCAGGCCCTGTAACGATTGCCAAAGATGTTCAATTGACAACCGGGATCGATAGCTCTTCTCCGAAACACGAAGGGAACGTGTACCATCCTGTATAGTCACGTCGTTCTAACAATTTGAAAGTACTTTGTTAAAAGTCTGATCGTAAAAAAATACACCGAATTAGAATTTGCACACATTATTTGCGTACGTAATATAAAGGGCGTGTAAAATTTAAAAGGGCAATTCTAAATGGCCTAAAAATCAATCCATGAAAGCTTTACCATGATAACAAATTTACCTACTTATTTAAAACGGACTTTAGAAATTACCGATGCATAGTATGATGGACGAAATAGCAAAAAGGGGTGTGAATACAATTATGACATCTGATAGAGAGAAACGGAAGAGAACAACACATTGCTTCGACCATACGGCATTGTATAACGCTATATGTATGAACCCATATTACTATTGTTATTGGAGAAGATTTGGTCGCATGGGTATCGTTCCCTGTGCCTACCCTTATCAGGGGGAATATTAAAATAGTTCCGCATATATCGTTTAGACATTCATTCAACCGATTACAAGTATAGTATATGTATATAGAATGCCTTAACTATGAAATAAGTAAGAACTTATTAATTTTTCGAGTACCCAATAAAATTGAATATTAAAGTTATGTTCCTCACACCAATTCTGATTATAATATGTTCTTAAAGCCCAGTTAAAGTATATTACAGTTATAGTTACCTGAGAAAACTAAAATAGCTCCGAACCACTGCCTAGCCAGCAAAACGTTCCCAAATATGACGACAGAAGCCAGCACCGTGAAGAATTTTCTTGTCGTGGTCACCACTGAACAGGGCAGAGGACCGAACTCCGAAACCTGGAACCGATAAAATTACTCATTAAATTCGCATCTCCAATTCGACACACAGTAAACCATCAGTAAGATATTAAATAAATTATCCTTCATTTGTCGTCATCTATAGGTAGGAAAGCTTAAACTAGACATACATCAAAAGTAAGTACTTACTTGCAGTTTTGAATAATTAAAAATCGATATTAAGTCATTGAAGCGAATAAAAATTAGTGAAAAAATACGATTATGAATATCAATATTATTCAATTAATATCTATACAGATAAATTAAAATGAAGTGTCTGTTTGTAATTCCAAAATTACAGCTTTTCACTAAATGCATATGAAAGTATACACGCTACTGACACCAAAAAACCAATTTTAAAAAAAATTCTCTGTCTGTCTGTTTGTTCCGGGTAATCTCTGAAACGGCTGGACGGATTTTAACGGGACTTTCACTGGTAGGTAGCTTATGTTTCAAGCAGTAACTTAGGTAATTTTATTTATTAAAAATATTAGGGTTCCGCGACAAACAGGATGAAACTAAATCAAGCGGGAGAAACCGCGGGGCACAGCTAGTTCTTAAATATGCGTACAATATCTTAATCAGTGGAGTCAAGCAGTGTACGTACATGTGATGACTAATAAATTAATCACTTAAACTTAGGGCCTACACTCGGTCCAAATACCATTTTATATATCGTCACCGGAAAAGCAAAACTACTAAAGCGCCATTTTGGCCAATATGAGTTATATATATCGTTGAACTGGATTTTTTTTTCTGCGTCGATTGGTGTAGGTTTCATAAAGATCGGAGCCAATTTTTGGCGCTTCAGCACCTGAAAATTATGTGATTTTTCATATTTTCCACTCAACGAAAAATCCTTACGTAATACAAATCTTGGCCTTTTTTTTTAATTTGTCAGTTAAGTATTTTTCTTCACTGTCATTATCCACTTTTTCCTTGTTCAGCAAGTCAAAATACTGTAGTTTGTATCATTATAGTCACTTCAGTATTTTTTGCTGGTTGCAAACATACCTGGATTGGGTTGTTTAGTAAATTTGCTTTATGCAGGTATTGATGAACATGGCGCTTTAGTTTAATCTGTCTACGCACTTTTCTGACGGGAGACGTGATTAGTATTTTTACTTTACGGATCTATGTATTTAATTGTCTTATAAGAAGTGTTGCATTCAATGTAATCGACGCATAAGTATGGTAAGCATGGTAAATTTTACCCAAAATGTGACTAAGGTTCCTTTAGTATTAAAAAATGACAAAAAATATTACGTTTAGTCTTTTGGAATTAAGTTTTGTTATGATTGCTAGTAGATAAGTACCAAGAATTTTGTGCGAGAGTCATCCCTGGCAGACTAGGTTAGTAAAAAGATGTTCCAATCTACAAAATATTTCTTCAAATTGCCTATTAATTTTGGGTGTCAATCTAGTTTCAATCAATTTCTACTGAAAAGAATGAATGGAAATGATGTTCTTCTGTAAAATATTAAAAATATAATATATTTCTTCGTCAAACTTATTGAAACACAGTCCACGGGCTGGTAATATAATTAAACAAGGTTCTGAACTCATTATCTTATTGAAAAAATAACTCTAACTTTGAAACACCCTACTTAGTTGCTTGGTAATTCTTATAATAATAATTTTACAGGCTTTTAAATAAAATAGACCTATTATACCATGATTTTTTTAAATGAAGAAATGTTTTTATCAATTAAGCTTGCGAGATAAAACTAAATTTTATTCATAATTATCTCGTACCCTTCTTCGATGTTATGTGTGGACGGCGAAATATTTTGCTCTTGCATTTCTCTATCGGTAATCATCTCTGTATTGACTCACTATCTACGCATATCGTATTTCTCACAATCCATCCATTATTTTAGGTCTTCCTCTACCATTAATTACTATACAAATTCATAGACGAAACTGTTCACATCATTGTCCTCATCGGTTCGAATACCATGGCATAAGCTTGTTCTTCAACTTAATTACTGGTGCTACATAAAACATTCCCTTTTAAATTAATCCCGTCATTCTAGTTATGCCACACATCCATTATCTGAATTGATTGTTAGTTCCTTTCATCCCTCCCCTTCGTAGCTCTATATTCAGATCCATACATATACCAGCAGGGGTTATTATTGTCTTGCATATTATTTCCTACAGTTTATAGAGGAAGAGGTAGTCCAATATTGTCCCCGTGACCTGCTGCTGTTTCGCCCATCCTGAGTAAATTCTGATTTATATAGCCTTGTCCAAGTCGCAAAGCAAATTTAACACTTAACATTTAACTGGTTATCGTACATCGCCCGAGTTTATCTTCGCAGGACTGGACATGCCACTGGTGGTATGCCACCAACTACATACATAAGCCCACGTACTCCGAATTTAACCTTTCTGAAAAATATTGTTAATCTGGTCAGGCTAGCTCTTCCTTGGACGCCTTCTACGGACACTTCCACTCACATTCGCTCTATAAATTTCTTTCGATAATCGCCTTTCACTCATCCATTCGATGTCCAAACCATCTCAAAATACTTCTTTCAATTCTGGTCACCACATCATTCTTCAACTTGCAACTGTCTCTTATCACACTATTTTTAATTACATCTACTATGGTAACTACCACCACACATACTACCCAAATGTTCATACTAATGGGACACGAGCTTTAGTATTTCATAATAATTGGCGTCTAGTACATCAGCCTTATTGTGAAAAATGGGTACGAGCTTTGGCTTGCACTATTCATTGGAGATCACCTCTTCAAACATAGCTAGCGCAGCTTATTATGAAATAGGGTCAGCCACTTACATTCATCCTTTTTTTTAACATCTTTCATCTCTACTGGTTTACCGTACCGGATAGTTCTATCACATTTTCATCCTTTATTCTACATTTCGGCAAATCATATCTGTATTCACTAGTTTCTAATTCGATATACCGTTCCACTCACTAGCATCATTCAAAGACGTTTTATAGTATACTATAACAGAAGATGGCGTATCTTTCATACACATAACATGCTTAAGATATTTTGCATCTTCCTCGCGGAGTTTTTTAAAACGGTATTGTCTATTATACAGTCCAGATCCATCATGTGAATATGCTAGATTCTGGACCCTTTATTTATAGTAAATTTTTGTTTCTTATGGCTAAGAAGTTTTCAATTTATGGAAAATCATGATAACTTTTACAGCAGATAATAGTGACTATGAGGTTCCCCAATGTTCGAGTCTTCTTTAAATCATGGTATAGGTACAATTTTAACTACGAAAAAGCGAGAGCAAGAACAATCTTCAAGTACGAGGGAGTAATCTCTTCACAATACCAATTTATTCTTTTAACTTCACCACTTAAATCTCTCTTCCTACATAAACTTCCTCAACATCTAAATGTTTTCGCTGAGTCATCAATTCCGGCTTTAAGTGAAAACATGCCTTCATACTTTCATTACATTCATGTCAACTTTCAAATATTATTTTAGCAAAAATCATCCTATCACTGATAATTTTCCCATACATCATACATTATTCAGTTTAATATCAAACATATGCAATTTGGTTTGCATTGCCTTCCAGTGTGATATGGCTTGTAGCCTTTATCATTAGTTTTAGCTTTTGAACCCTTGAATTTCATCTTCTATAGATACACCACGTTTGTAAGTCTTACTTTCAGTACATCAGCTAACTCTATTTTTCTTCTCGTCATGGCATATATGTTCCAACTTATACTCTTCTCCCTAGCGTCAGCTATCCATTGGAAAAAATATTTAAAAAAATAATGATTTAAACACTTAACTATTTTATTGAAAAAAATAACTTTGTACGAATGTTATTACAGGATTTTAACAACAGAGTAAGTAATAACGAGGAAAGCATAAATTGAAGTTCGAATCAAAAACGTTACTCAATAAGAGTTGGTATTCCTATGAATTTAGTGTGCAGCTAGTACAAATTGCTAGGTTTTACACGTTAGTATGTCAGTTAAGAAAAAAAAGATTAATTTTTGATCCTTTATCTGTTACTTAAGTCGTTTTGGCATTACAATTATACTATCTAATTGTGCTTTAAATCATTTTTCCATACGGTCTTGACACATTTTATGGTATTTAAGTGCTATTTACTGAGTGTATAATCTATCCGAAATGCGTGTTAGTACTTTTTCTTAACAAACATTTCGAGAAATGTGGTTTGTTAGTACTTTTCGTTCACTGCACTTAAACATTATTACAGAGATAAGTAATTTCTGCTTACGAACTATACAGAGCATTAGTACTAAAGCGACAGCTATCTCCTGAATTACAGGAAATATGCTGAAAATCTTTATTTCAGTACATAGATAATGAATTCACGATATTGGTTTTCCTTTACTGTTTTTCGATTGGAATTATAGGAAAAGAGTTATGAATTTTTTTGTTAAAAAAAAAACTTTAAATCGCTCTACTGTAAAATGGCCATTTGGCGCTTTAGTATTATAGCCTTTCCGGTGACGATATATACTAGCTGTGCCCCGCGGTTTCACCAGCGTAGATTTATCTTTATTGTCGCGGAACCCTAATATTTTTAATAAATAAAAGTAGCCTAAGTCACTCCTTGAAACATTAGCTACCTATCAGTGAAAGTCCCGTTAAAATCCGTCCAGCCGTTTCAGAGATTACCCGGAACAAACAGACAGACAGACAGACAGACAGACAGACAGACAGACAGACAGACAGAGAAAAAAAATTTAACCTGGTTTTTTTGTGTCAGTGTATACTTTCATATGCATTTATTGAAAAGCTGTTATTTTGGAATTACAAACAGAAACTTCAATTTTATTTATCTGTATAGATATATAATAATATCATATATTATAAATGATACCAATTTACCTACACATATGACGATCAAGAATGCCATCTAGTGTTCCCCCCATCTTCACCGATATTGTCTCTGATATTCAGAACGTGCACAGGTGTATTAAGTAACATTAACAAAATACCTACCATAAAGAATATGAACAGCTGTCCCAAGGCGCCCATGAGTGCAATCGCTATAAGATGGATGATGATTTCAGGGTAAAGTCCCACAAACGCTACGAATTTGAATATTTCTCCACTGAGCAACACTCCGACAGAAAGAATGATTGATGACCTGAAAAATACACAATACATTTGGTAAACAGCCTACATGGAGTTCGTGGACTACTCATAGAAATAGTAACAAACTAAATATTAAATTCGCATTTATAAAATTTGTATTTATTCGCTGGAGCCAAATAAAATCTCACTGAATGGTGCGCTTAAATTTTCGCTCAGCACTCGACATTCGCATAGCTTATTTTTAGCAATACTGGTAATTAAATGCTTTGTATATTTTTACTATTAAATACAATAGCAGCCCACCTTTTCAAGGAAAGCATGGGAATGGATACCTATGTGTAGTCTAAATAAAAGTGTAATGATACAAGATCATAACGAAATTCATCTACCATCAACCAACTAACCTACTAGGACACTGCTAAACTTATGATAAAATGAATATTCTTTGAAAGTGTATGGTGATAGAGATTTTATTTATAATTTTTGTACAGTTACAAAAGTTGTCCAAGAATTACCATCGAATATCATTGTACCTAATAGGATAGCAAGATCTCTCCTTCTTTCCATAACTGAATGTGAAACGTCTAACAAAAGTCCCCATAATACAAAAAGTTACAATTATCAAAGTTTAAAATGAGTTCTATCTCTTTCGAGTCTCGAAATTTCGAGTATCGAGTTTGGTCTAGACTTGGTGAGTCCTTAATATCAAACTATAGTTGTTAAAAGAAATTTTAATGAGTACTGTCATCAATTATGCGAGAAATAATGTTAGAAGATGGGCGGCCATTATTGAAAGCTTGGCATACAATTGAAAGTTTTGTAATTAACTACAGAAAGATCAAAATGTTCTTAAATAATAAATAACATACCACCAATTGGTGTTCAGCATCATAGAATATGCAGTGGGGGAGGATTCACTCTTGATGCGCTCCTGGAAGACAGATTTGATATAATTAACACAAGTATAATTAAACCACCATATACTTACAATATTACTACATATATTATTATAAATGCTCACGCCAAAATTCCCCGGAGAGTTAAACACAGTGTGCTGATAGTATTTTATTTACACATACATTTCGCCAGTTTTCGCCATCTTTCCATGTAAAAGGGGCTTATCCAAACTTTGCTGTAACTGGGCAACCTAATTGAATAGCCCAATAACACTTTGCCCAACCCAGGGATAACCCCGGCCCGCTTGTCACGAGAGGCTTCTACCAGATAATGTGCATCTTTGAACAGTTGATGAGCATTGTGACTCCAAGGTCCAAGAGTTTCAACCGCAAACCCAGGACAAACAGAATTGCCGCCAACATAATAAAATTTTGATAACTTGAGCACATTACCTGCACAGCTCCAGTAAGCCCATCCATGGTCAATGAAAGCAGCAACAGTATCTCTCCAACACTGAAGCCTTGGGACTCATCAGTTACCATTTTCTTAGCTTGATCTTTGTACATGAACATCACCACACCAATAACAATCAGGAGAACAAACAGGTATTTCTTCAATGGGTATGATTTGCGACCGAGGAGCACTCCTAGTAACATGACTGGAATTGGTTTGGCTGCCTTTCCAACTACCTGTAAACAATTATTACAAGTACTCTTGAAGAAGAAATATTTATGCTATTAGGTAAACAGGTGGTACAAATGTAAAAAAAAATGTTGTTGAATTTATGTCAGCGCATCACTTCTGAACTTGACCCATTGGTTCAGCTTTCTGGTATGGGAAATTAGACTTGTTTAATAGTATAAATATAAGTCATCATTTCCATACTAAATTATTAAGTCTTCTTCAACACATCATTCTTCTAAACTACATTATATCTGTTTGTAATTAATTCCAAAATAACAGCTTTTCACTAAATGCATATGAAAGTATACATGCTAATGACACAAAAAAACCAAGTTTTAAAAATTTTCTCTGTCTGTCTGTTTGTTCCGGATAATCTCTGAAACGGCTGGACCTATTTTAACGGGACTTTCACTGGCAGGTAGCTGATGTTTCAAGGAGTAACTTAGGCTACATTTATTTATTATAAAATATTAGGGCTCCGCAACAATAATGATGAAACTAAATCTACACAGGTGAAACCGCGGGGCACAGCTAGTTATATCTATAGTAGGTGGCAAGGGGTCAATGTTTGCTAATAGTCTTAAAAAATTGTATTTAAAAGTGAAGAGAGGCTTGCTACTTAATTCATAAACAAGTCTAAAATGTTGAGTATTGAGCAAATGTTAAGTTAGATATGGGGTAATTACCTGTGTAGGATAATTGATCCATTGCAGAGCCATGTTAGAACTGACCATGCCTAATAGATAAGTGAGTGCCGAGGAGAAGTAATAGATTGTCCTGGTGTTGTCAACCTCATGCTTCCATGATACCTGAGAAAACCACACAACATGCATTAATTAATATTTTTTAAAATCATATTCACTATGTCACCGAGTATGTTCAGTGATGACATAGAAGAAGGGCTAGAGAGATTTAAGTATATGATTCTAATTCATACTTGATGCCTTTGCAAAGTGTTTGTCCCACAAGCAAGGGACAAAATACATGACCCTAATTAAAATTACACTATGGTACTTAATACAGCATTTTACTTATTATGAAATGGTAGCAAACTAGTTCACAGTCCACCTGATGGTAGGTGGCAAGCAAGTCTAGAGGCATTAAAATCAGAAGCATAGTGGCATATGGTACCTTAGGGTTAAAATTTGTGTAGTGAAACCAAATATTTATTTTACTTTCTTAAAGGATTCTTAGCAAATCCTTTGTGGATGTTAATAGTTACACTTGTACGTGTAGGTAGGTATACAATGTAAGAAACCATAGTTAAGTACTTAATAAGATTCGGGATTTTATTTTTTATATATAGAGGGTAGGTATATTGTGGGTGATATCCAAAGTAATGATGAATGAAACTTACCATCAGTATCTGTGCAAAAATGTAATTGACAATGCACTGCACTAATACTAAAGAGAGCGTACAGGTGAACCTTTCATTATCACCATACTTTCCTCGTGTGATTTTCTCTTGCAGCATGCCAAATATAAAATAGCAAACAAATATAGCACCAGCGTAAAATATAAATCGGAACTCGCTTCGCGGTTTCGTCATGATAACTTGAAATTTATACAAAACTTAGAATGAAAGACTTAGGAAAACGCTTAGCCCACGAAACTAGATTACCAACTGTTTCTATTTACCAGATTTTATCAAGGGACACGTATCACAATTTATTTTATCGTAAAAAAATTTAGTTCGGCACCAATTACAACAACAACACGTATACGTCCACTGTCAGTCAAAGTGTCTAAACGTTTTGTTATTGCAGCTCTGTTTCCAATGTACGTTTCGTTTCATCTAGTTCACTGCAGTAGAAAAGTTGACTATTACTGCCATTATTATTGCACCTGTTAGAAGCTATTTACTATCTTCGTTTATGAATAACATTCTGTTTATTTGAGAAAAATATAAAGTTATTTCAGATAACTGGTGGCTGGTGTTTAAAAAATGTATCATTACGTCACTAAGCGATTTTTTTTCTATATCTATGCGTCACTAGGTAATGTATGACAAATGTTTTTAATAGGTATAAAATATAGACTCGTGACTATGGTGGCAGTTAAGCAATAAGCGAAAAATTATTTTAAATTAAATTAAAAACTACAACTGCGCTGAGTAAAGCAATGCATACGGTAGTACTGCTTTGATGTAGTAGGCTGATTTGATGTTGTTTTCTAATTGGTGGATAGACTTTTCTCTTTCTCTGCAGATTACTTTTGATTATAAGATCTTCGTTAATATTTAAGAAGTGCCACAGATGCCGCCACGAGTTATTAGCGCTTAGCAAAAGTAATAGACAAACAGAGACAGACTCATAAAATACACGAACTACTGCGCATTCAAGGTTATATTTAACAAAACGTGCCTTTATTAGAGAACTCTCTCCTTATTTGCATAGAAAATGGAAAACAACTAATAATGAAGTGAAATTTTCTAAAAAATAAAGGCAATATTTAGTTCTAATGCAGGTACTGGTACTTAGTAAGTTCCTATATCTACCAGCTATCTACAAAGTTTTACGTTACGAAGCGGTACGTTATAGGGAGCAATTTATTGGGGTACTTATCTAGGTTGTATTTATTACCTATCCACTGAAAACGTATACTAGAAGCCAAACAATGAAGGTGGTAAATTACCTGGTATCTGGTTATATCTGGGTATACCATGAAGTTAAATCAGCTTCTGTCTTCCCTGCTTGAATCGACCTACTTGTTATAATGCAACTACGAAAGTTTTGTTTTTAAAAGCTCATTATTTTCTTAAATTACGCGGGAATGAAGATGGTATATTTTTTCCTTTAATTCTGTGGTAAATAAATATGGAATAACATCAAGTGGAATGGAACGTCAACATCAGTTCAACCAAACTCACACAAATTACGTCTCTATTTGAACTTAAGACAGCTTATTTTAGAATGGATGTATTTTTGGCCTTCGATATTACAAAAAAGAGGTTGAGCTATGATGCAGATTAAACGTAAAAGGTTATTTTATACTGTAACAACAACGTATCTTGTAAACAGAGTTTCTCTACACGCAAAAGTATAAACAAATAGTTTTCCAATGTTTTTTAATAACGGATAAAGTAACTTTATGTTACCTTCGCTAAGTAAATATTAACGAACTAACTTTACAAAGTGTAAGTGTTAAAGTTTTATAGTTGTGTTTAACTTTATATAAGTTGCCTCCATCCAAGTAGATTACGCCAGATGTGTACATACGTAATACAGTGCTCTCGGATCATAATGTAACGCTTCAGTAATTTGTTTGTGTTGGATTGGATGACATTACTACCTGATAACGTGTGTCCTACTCTGCTGTGACAGCACGTACCTACCTGCTTAGTTAGCGGGAAATTTAACAGAAAGTATAAATTGCTGCGCATGACTCATGTTCTGTGAGGTATTATAAATACGAGTACCTATGTAGGTATAGGTATGGGAACCTACCGACTGTGCCTTATAACACGTTAACAAATCTAATTTTGTATTGATAATAATAGGTTCATTTTTACCTTTCATATGACGATCAGTCATCCAGTACAACCATTGACGAGTTAATTCGTGGAAGGAAAAAAAATATTCAAGTATTTACCAACCCACAAAGATCAAAGTAGATGCCTAGCTACCTACTTGGTTAGACAGTAAAGATCATCTAAGATTAAATTATTCTCACTATCACTTCCTCGGTCTCCGTAGCCTACTATACCTTAAGATATCTCAAACATTTATTTTTTGTAACTAGGATATCTAGGCAATCTAGTAATCTAGTGCGTAAGGAATTTAAAAAGTTTAGAGCATATTATAATCATCATTTGCCTTTTTCTGGACCCCACTCTAGGATGAACAGAAGCCTCCTACTCTGAACTCATGTCCGAAAATTTTCTCAGATTTTACATGATAATTAATGTGAACACTCGTAAAGTCTACATGCCACAAATCATGCGGTCATCCGCAAGTTGTATAATCCAGACGTGGCTAACACTACATGCTATTTTCTTTAACTTATCATCATCCTCCTGCCTTTATCCCATTTTATTTGGGATCGGTGCAATGTATTTTTCTCTTACATTTCTCTGTATCAGCCGTCATATTTTTATATTTACTCTCTTTCTAGTTATATTAACATTATAATTACTTAATAACTTTTTGTGCAACATTTTTCCGATCCCTCCGCATTACAATCATGTCCAAACTACAATGCTCAAAATTCACGAGGAGTAGGAAATATCGGAAACTGATTCATTTTCGCAATTAAAACTGCTTTCTTTGTCCTTTGGCCAACATTGTCGTGCGTGGCGCATAGCTCCAACATCCCTGAACTCATTGCGGCTGCAGTATTCGGATTTTCGGATTTTTTTACTATACGCCTTATTGAGCACTCATGATTCCATTTGTCACCTCTCTCAGACCTATGAATCAGAACCTATGGACCATAGGTTGAGCTACTAATCTCGAGGCATGCAGCTGAAGTAGGGAGAGATTTCTGAAAAATACATTAAATAGTCTATTAAACAGAGGTTTGACAAGTACCTAATGATGAACCAATTATTTGGCGAGCTACAAGATAGTCTAAATATGTTTTGGAGAAATGGAAACAGGCTTACCCCCGTCTTCTTTTATCTTATTTATAAGAGTACTCATATCGCAGGAACTTGCATTGCAGCGGATCACCGATCAATCGGTAAAATCTGAGGATTACGACTCATCGCCCGTCCGTGTGGCAGAATCGGAACTTCTTTGTCTTCTCTCTGATAACATTCTTGATATTTCATTGCAATTGACATTAAAGAATCCTCGAACTATGAAAGTCTAGTTTCTCTGCAATATAATATCAGAATTGAAGTGCTAGAAGAAAGAATGTGAATGAAATCGCGGTCGATGGGACATACATGTTCTAGAGTCGAGACGCACTGTAGGAAGGCTTCAAACTAAATGGTCACCTGAACGCGTGCCACATTGTGGTCGATGATGGTGAAAACAGATGGCTGGAGGTATTTTCAACAGTGAACATTTTCATCAATACTGTCTACTGTTGGGCATAGGCCTAATGTATAGATTAACATAATATGCTCTGAAGCAATATTACAACGGTACTTACGGCATCATTTACGTGCTAACATAATTTAAAAAATATATACAATTTTATACATCGTGTTGAAGGGGCCTTGCTATATGCGAGGCTTGTTATCTTATCTTAGACTTGCAACTAAAGTTTCGTAGATATTGCAACTACATAAATGTACGAGTTTACGAGTGTAGTTGCAAACATAGGCATAGACGCTCAATGCTCTAATTATGACTTGATTCGACTTCATGTTAATTAAAACCACATTTTCACTCCCCTCTGATGTCATAACCGCGGTTGTATTGCACTACCTAATTGCCTCACTAAATCAAGCTACATTCTGCTCTGCACCAGTATGCAGCTCTCCATTTACACTGAAGTTGACGATCGTTCTAGCAATATATTGTAATGATAATAAATAAATCTGTGGGTAGACTTTCTAGATTTGGAATTTATCGTTTTTCTTCTTTTTTAGCGTTTTCATCTTGTATTTTCTAGATGTTCATTTAGAAGATTGAATTTTGTTTACTTAAATTCGCCATAAGCAAATATAATATCATCTCAAATATAACTCAAATAATGGTTTAAATCTGTGTAAAATTATTTCAATAGTACTTAACTACATACAAGGAACGTTTTTAAATAATCACTCACAGAAACTTTAGAAGTTCGAAAGAAAAGATTTGCATCTCACATTAGATTAACGAAGCTTCCGGTGACATTGTTTACAAATATTATTAATTAAATGTACATTGTTGTTTTTTCAGGTGTTGGTAGACTACAGTGAAATTGAAAAAAAAAACATGGCGGACGGCAATAAAAAACGAACTGGCAGTTTTAAAAAAATGTTTCCTTTATTCTTCTCTAATAAATCAAAAGAGAAAAGCAGTAAAGAATCGCAACCTTCTCTTAAAGGTAGCACACATTCAGCCAAATGCAATCAATATCACAATCCCCGATCGGTGATAAAAACAGATAAGTTCCGACAAGGTGACAGTGATAATAATGAACGAATATATGAAAACTTAACAATCGTACCACGCAATCAAAATGATAACGAATTTCATAACAATGATGTGTCTAGTAAATCTAGTAACCATTCATCAAGTAGCACGTTAGTATCTGAAAGTTTTAAAAGCAAGATACTACCTAGTGACGCAATCGAAGCAGTGAATATTGGACACAGACATTTCGAAGCGAGACCACAAGTACCACCTAAGCCATACAAAGAAATGGATTCGCCGAATCGAAGTAACCCCATCGACAATTGTCAGTACCCCGATGTATACTATCATTCATTGGAAAAGTTAACGAATAAAATATCACCGCTCGATGAAATAGAGATATACAAAGCGACACAAACCCCAGCTCACCCCGCTTCAGTTGGTGCTGAAATCAAAAGAGTCAGCACGAAATTTTTGATTTCTCCAAAAAGAGAAGCAGAGGTCCGAACTATTCAACCAACGCGAGCTAGAAGTCTGTCATTTGACACAAACAAAGACAACATCATTAAACAATCTCCAAATGCTAAACAGGAAATTAATCAAAATAAATTAACGAAGCCTTATAACTACTCAGCTCCGACTTCTCCAATGCCAATAAATCATAGGATTCCAAGTATGCCAAAAACAGTATCGCCTTATGAAAAAGTCCGAAAAACAATGGCAGAAGCAGAAGAAAAACGAAATTCTTTGAATAGGAATAGTACCCGAAATAAAACATCACCCTCTCCCAAATTAATGGAACCTTTTGACATATCAAAGAATCAAGCACCTGCACAAAGCCTCAAAAACGAAAAGTCAAGAAATGGAGATTTAGAAAAAGAGAAGACTAGGCAGAAAGTTGAAGCTTTTTACTGGCAAAAACTAAAAGAGCTAAAGCAGAAAGAAGACGAATATTTTTTACGCCAGTCGCAGAGAGGTTCATTGCGGCAAAACACATCGTATTCTGTTTCAAATTGCAGCACCCCAAATTCATTAATACTCGAGCCCAGAAGTTGCAGTTTACCAAGAGGCAATGAACTTCAATCATATGTTAATCAACCAATTTATTCACAAATGCCATTCATTAGAAACGCACCAGAAAGGCGTACTGACTCTTTTATTAGGACTCGCAATCCTTATGAATCGGGAATTGAGTACCGTAATCCAGAGAAATTTTATCTTGGGTCGGTATCACCCTCTCCTGTGGCCATAAAAAGATTGCCTACGTCTCCACGTGGATCGTTAAGGCACGACGCTCGCGACGAACAACAATCTAAGCGTGTTAGTTTTGGGCAACAGTTTGTTAATACCATCGATGGAAAAGTTGTTGGAGCAATGAGTAGCGTGAAACCTGAAATAGCAAATAAAGTAATTGTAGAAGCAGGCAGACAACCGCCTCAACCCCCAGTAAGAACGACTAGTGTTGGTACGGGTGGCAACGCAAGGACGAGTTTGAATAAAGTGTTCAGCAACAAATTAAAATTTCCTGGAGGATCTTTGGTGTACTCGGAGTCTGAGAGCGGATCAGAAGCAGGTGAAATACAGCGAATTCTACAAAGTAATACACACAGAGGTAAGTGGCACTTAAACCCTTTGAATACATAGGTATACTCACCATCCTATATTAAATAAGACATACTGATAAATGACCTATTATTAAAATATTGGAAAGAATATCTAAGTAGGTACTAAATCAAAGTTTTACAAACTTTTGGTTATATAAAAAAAATGTTACAACGGAAACAAGTTACGAACAAACTATGTGTTTGTCGTGTTATGGAATTTCCTTAATGTAGCAGATGATCCTAGAGATGTGTTGGAATTATTCAACTGGAATTAACGAATCTTTAATATCTCTGGCGAATCATACACCCGGCTTGGTATAAGTATATTATTCTAGTTGGCAAAATAACACTAGACGACATACACATCCTCATGCATGTATTTATCGAAGGTCAAAGCAGAAGTGTTCACAAAGTAGATTCTTATAACCACATTTCTCCAGTTATGTTTAAGTCCCATGCATTAGGGAGCGCATTCCCATAAATCGGACACAAACCCAGACTCCCGGCTGCCACAAGGAATATACAAAAACCCAATTACACTTTGCCCAACCCGGAGATCCATCCGCGGATCTCATGCTCCGCAGTAGCGCTTGCAACTATATTCCGCACTAGGCTAACGACACACCATTTTTTTGCCATAGAATATCAAATAATCTAGTCTCACTGAAAACTACGAAGGTGGTAAATAAGCATAGTATACAGAAAAGCATAATCAAGTAAATTAAAATATATTAACTCGGGTGAAATAAGTAATAATAATATCTTATCTCCCTAATGTATGTATATAAGACCTGCGACATTACCGATTTCCCCGTAAAAGGGGTTGCGAAGGTCGGATGAGAGACGCTTTGTGTAAAAAAAATTAGGTGACCAGACACGCAGAGCCTTGGAATTTTGCCCTTGAAATGCTGTGGGTGTATTTGGCGTAATGGATAAGGCGTAGTTACAAAGGATTATTTGAAATTTATTACTAAAGCTGTTGAGGTTGAAAGATTTTATCAAGGGTTGTCCGTGGAAGTTTGTTTTGAAATGCTTGTTAAGATAATAATGAAATACAACATCAGGAATTTGGGAAATTTTACCTTTGCTTAAACTTAGTAACGGTAACTGGTTAAATATTGTACCTATATTAATATTTTGTTTATAAAAATCTGTCATGACTGACTCACCATCTCTCACGTTGGTACTTAATCATATTCGGTGTAAAGTGGGTGTTGTTATTACAACACCTCTGCCTACCCCATCTGGGAATATGTTCTAAAAAATTATATAGTTCAATGAAAGTTTTTATAAGAGTGCACGGTATGAGCTTATAATATATCCATACTAATGTATTGAAGCTGGTGAGCTGAATAGTTTTTTGTAGGTTAGTCAGAAGGAGAGCGCTCACGAAATGTATTTAAAATTATACGTGGTTGATTTGAAATCCCGGGCTCAGTTGGGTAAAAGGGCGCCGATGTAAATCTTATTCACTGCGATTCCTATCTTGAATGAAATTGGATTGTGTCACATTCAGAACATAATTTGACCCCGTTAGATGTAGAATAAAATATTGAAAATCCAGCTAGATATCGGAGTTTTCTAAAGCTCTCGAACTTTCCATTCCGTTCAACTGCCAAGTTTTAATTAATATATCCGGATGACTGAGCTTTCCTAGGTCTGTTTTTTGCGTTTATACAAAAATTAGAGCTATCTATATGTAGGGATATGTAGGGATTTTTTTATGAAAAGCATTCCTACTTCAATAAGAGAAAAATAAAAATATGATGTATAGTTGCCTGAAAGCTAGTTTGATGCTACATTTGGCACTAACTTCAAAAGTAAATAAGTTTTTTTTTTTTTTTTTTTTTTTTTTTCATTTATTTTGGCACAAACAGTCAAAATTATACAGAGGTAATATTAAGGTATAGATGATACCTAGAACAGTTTTAAATGTAAAGCAGACAAGGAGTGCCCAATATTAAATAAAAGTAGAAGGTACCTATGATTTGAGACCTTAAAAGGGTACAAGATTTTGTCGAATTAAAGCTATATTTAAACAGGATAACTAAAACATATTTTACAAGTTGCTAACTACTTTCTAATTTGTCTAAAAAATAATTTATAATTTGTTTTTTGAATATGTTCAATGAGTTATTGAATATATCTAGATGATTGAAATCTTCATTGTATGTGTCAATACTGCGAGTGAAGAAGTTGTTACGGGTATAATTCCTGCGAAATCTGGGCGGTACAAAAATATTCAAGGTTCGCGAGGGGCGTACGGGTAACCGGGCTTTTGCAATAAAGTTTATTTGGGATAATAATATTGGAGAATCAATTTTATTGTTTAAAATCTTATACATCATAACTAGATCAAATTGTGACCGACGGTTTTTGAGAGATATGAGATTGTGTTTGGTAAGGTGTTCTTCATAGGAAGTTTGAGGATAGTGGCAACGATAATTAAGAATTCTCAAGAAGCACTTTTGGACTTTTTCGATACGATTTATGTGCAGTTTGTAGATTGGGCTCCAAATGATACAGGCAAAATCAAGAATTGATCTAACATAACTAAAATAAAGGATCTTTAAAGTTTCTGCATTTTTAAACGGCTGTGTGATTCTATTAATAAAACCAAGGTTCTTAAAGGCTCTTTTTATGATAGTATCAATGTGTGTGTTAAAAGAGGCTTTTTCATCCATGACGATTCCCAGGTCACGAATAGTGCTTACGCGTTTTAGATTAATATTATTTAAGGAATAGTTGTACGTAAGAGGAAATTTTTTACGAGTATATGTCATTATGTGACATTTATTAATATTAAGAAAAAGTTGGTTATCGACACAGTACTGACTTAGACCATCTATGCTGGATTGCAAGATCTCACAGTCCTCGACCCGTTTAATAGCCCTGAAAATTTTTGTATCGTCAGCGTAAAGTAAATAGTTGGTGTTACCTAGAGCGCTGCCGATATCATTAATGTACAGTGAAAAAAGGACGGGACCGAGATGTGATCCTTGAGGAACGCCTGAGGGGATGGGAAGAAAGCTAGAGCAGAAACCCTTTACACACACGGCTTGGCTTCGATTACGAATGTAAGAATCGATCCATCGGAGCAAGTTACCGTGTATACCGACCCTTTCAAGTTTATTTATAAGTAGTACATGATTAATTTTATCGAAGGCTTTAGAGAAGTCGGTATACACAACATCAACTTGAGAATTACCGTCCATATTTCTTAATACATAGTCAGTAAAGGTTAACATATTAGATTCTACGCAACGCGACTTCATAAAGCCATGTTGATTGGGTGTAATGTGTTGTCTAATTGCAATGGATAAATCCGTTGTTACAATTTTTTCCAGAATCTTACCAAACACACTCAATTTAGATATGGGTCTGTATTCAGAGAAGTGGCTCAAGAGCTTACTTTTGGGAATTGGGGTTATTAGGGCCTTCTTCCAAAGATCGGGAAAGATACCTGAGGAGAGTGATAATTTATATATAATAGAAATTGGTTTCAGTAGCTCCTGTGCACACCTGGATATAATTATAGGATGAATACCGTCAGGTCCAGCACTTTTATGCACATTAACTTTTTTAAGTTCATTCAGGATTGTATCATCGTTAAGATTAACAAAGTTGATGTTGTTGGATGAGATAGTAGAAGATATAGAATGTGGGTCAGAATGTGTTGTATGTTGTAGTTCGGGATCAACGAAGACTGATTGAAAATATTTGTTGAAGGTTTCACAGATATCCAGACTATCAGAAATGATTTCTCCTTCATAAATCATTTTCTGGGGAATGGTGCCAGGTTGGTTTTTAGACTTTACGTAGGACCAAAAATATTTAGGGTTTTCCTTGATCCTGTCCTCTGAGAAGGTTAAGTATTTTGAGTAGCATTCACTCTCGAGCTTCCTAAGTCTAGTTCTAAGAAGAGAAAACGTAATATAATCATTTCTGCTTCCATAAGTTTTCCATTTTTTGTGATATTTTCTCTTCTCATTACTAAGCTTAATAAGGGGGCGCGTATACCAAGGCGGATACGAATTGCTGTTTTGATGTAATTTACAAGTAGGTACAAATTTATCAATTAAGCCGTTAAGGATTTCGTAGAAAGCAGTAACCATCGCATTGACATCATTTATATTTAAAAAGTACACGTCCCAGTCATATGAGGCCAGGGCCGATTTTATAGAATCAAAGTCGGCTTGAAAGTATTTTCTTATTATTTGGGTTTGATTATAGGATAAAGGCTCGGGCAGGGTTAAGGAAAGGTTGATATCTAGTGATCTGTGATGTGGATCTTCAGTTACTAGTGAGGAATTAGGAATAGTAATACTACAGTGTTCAGTACAAAGTACTAGGTCTAAGATTCTGTTATTGATGTTCAAAAGATTATTAAATTGGTATAGTTGGGCAAGATTCATGAAGTCTGATATAGTGGAAGATAGCAGATCATTACTATCCTTTATAACCATACTATTAGAATCTTTATCAAAGCACCAAGAAGCGTGAGTGATGTTAAAATCACCCAGTAGTATAAATTTGTCATTAGGATTTGAATGAATGATGTCAATGAAGCGGTCACAAAAAGATGAAATCAGTGTTTCATGCCGAGCGCCATGCGGTATATAGGTGCTGATAACATGCAAATACGAGCAGGCAGGCTTTAGGAGCGCGGGAGAGGTAGCTGCGGCCTCAGGAGAGGTACGGGCACGCAATGGAATGCTCACGCACAGTTCGTCGGCCGGCGGGGGGGCGCACCAGTCGGGACGCGCTGTTGGGCACAGCTCACGGCGCACACCTATCATTACGCCACCTCCTCGTTTACAGCCACTAGACAACTCATCACGATCGCATCTATATACTTCATAACGGCTGTCGAAATATTCGGAGTTATTAAATGAGTCGTTGAGCCATGTTTCAGTGATACATACTACGTCATAATCATTATTTAATATACCAGTTAAGAAATTGTGTGATTTGGTCCGTAGGCCCCTGACGTTCTGATAATAAATAGATAATTTATCATCAGTAGCCATTTAATATACTAAAAATTTTGTTTATGGTTACATAAAAAAAGTTTGGAAAACACACGTGTACTCGCACACTCGCCGAGATTATTATATTATATTGCACCACACTGGATAAAAACATGAAAGAAAAAAAAGTGCCAGAAGCAAGGCTTTGCAGGTGGTTATGAACCATTATCAAGTATAACTCATTGAACATATCTGATACAAATGCAATTACCGTTAATAAAATATTAAAGTAAAATGTTTTTAGTTGACTAATGCTCAACAGGTGTATTATAGGATTGCTGCTCAGCGCGATGTGATAGATAACATAACAATAGTACGAAATCGCCAGTCACTTAATTTTAGGTAGGTCTGTGTCACTTGCAATATGAATAACTTTCGATGTATCGTTCTTTCGTACAAATATTTTACAGTCACTAAGCCAGATATACTTGTATCCCAGTTGTTTTCCTTCTTCCCGTACACGTCGGTATAGCAGCTTGTTTTGTGGAGTAAGATGGTCATTGATAAATATCGGCGATGCTGCGCCGTCGATATCGAGGTCGGCAGTGGTAATCCCACGACGAGCACGAACGGCCGCGAGCAGCTCATTCTTACGCTTGCGTTGGGTGAATCTTACAATTATGTTGGGCTGCAGCAAAGAACGATGTGACGGTATATCAGAGTTACCATTATTAGGTTTGGCGGGTGGTGAAAAGCGCTTAACCCGGTGGATGTAGTCGACATCTTGAGAGCCCAATACAAAGCCAACTTTAACGGAGAGTTGTTGGAGAATATGGTAAAGGTTCTCATTTTTAGCAAGAGGGACACCTGTGATTTCTATATTGTTTCGTCGACCGTCTTGGTCCTTTATTTGGAGTTGGTAAGTCAATTCTGAGACCAACTTATTAGTAATACACGAGTCCTTTTCCAACTGAGAGACTTTTGTGACAATATTTTCATTGACCGTTTTTATGGTGGAAATTTCGGACTTAATGTTGTTAATGTCCTCATGCAATAAGAGTATGTTCTCATTCTGTTTATTAAGCATAGCTTCGAATGAGGACATAAAGTTTTGCTGGAAGTCCTCCAGTGATTCTCGCAATTCCCTCCGAAACCCGTCGAGAGTCCCCGACAATTCTTGCCTTAGCCCGTTAATCAGACATTCATCAGTGTCTCGTGTTTTCCTTTTACGCATGGTAACTTGTTTGTCAAGTTCATCACTATCCAGTATCTTGAGGTTAGAGTGGGATCCGTGTGGTGTAGTAGGCTGGGAGCTCATGATTATTTATTATGCGTATATCTAAGAACTTTATGCAAAAGTAAACAGTTGGGGATACCAACTTACTTATTCTCGTAGTTGATACTTATGTAGGCACAATGCACAGGTAACTCAGTAGGTACAAATACACTGCACTTGTTAAATGCGCACAAGCGGGACAAAAAATGTTTTCTGTCTCGTTTACCCGAGGGGGTGAGGAGCCGTTACGGCGCATCCACTTGGTTGTAGTTGTAGGTTTTTTCCACTGTACGAATAAGGAAGTATACACTGTATTCTCTTAGCATAAAGATTATATCACTACTGTTCGACAATTGCAAATTCAATAAATTACTCAGCACAGGTACGTTCTTCTTGGCTTACAAAAGTTGGTAATGAATTCCACATAATTTATTGTTTCTCATTTTTGGTAGGTTTGATGCTTTTTACAAAAAAAATATTTGCTCACTCTTCAGAAGGCTATTGCAAAGTGGACCCATAGGACTTTTTGCCACATGACATTTCCCCACAAAATGAATAAAACATCACGCAAATCGATCAACATTTGTTTGAAATGTCGTTGAATGCGACACATTCTTAGCTTGCAATTAAAATTATAAGTCTCTTATCCTGTTTATTAATTCAGTAATAATTGATATCAAATGAGGAAAATTTTAATTTAAGGGTGGAAAACTATCTCCTTCCATTTTTTATTGGAAAGGATTTTTTTTGTTTGAAAATATTTTATAAAATTTTTTTGAAAGTGTTTATAAGATTGTTTGCAAACCCTTCGTTTTTTAACAGATGTTCTTGAAACATGCCATGTTGTTATTTTAACAATTTAATCATAAATAATAAAAAGGCCATTCAAAGTATAACATCATCATTCAGAGTATACAACGGCTCCAATTTTTTTAAGGAGAATCCGTTATGTGTTTATGTTACACCGACGTCCGCGGGGCAGCGGAAGGGTTTCGTCTAGTTAATGGAACCGGAACCAAGAGAAAACCGTGTTTTCGGTTCATTCACCGGTTTTTCCATGCTAGCATTTTTATTTATTAAATGGTGATCATCATCAGCGCTCCATAGAGCGAGGATTTAAGGGCCTACCTTAAATCCTATAAACTTGATTAAATACACAAATTGTACGTTAAACTGCAAAATATACACAAGGGATTGCTTTGACTATTGTCAAAGGAATTAGTTTATTAATCTGCTTAGTTTAGCAGAGGCTCATTGAGTTCAACCGTTTAATTTTTTAACGCCCGAGCCTTATACTTAACTTACAAACAAACGATTTTTTTTTTGTTTGCTAGATACATTGCGATACCATGAAATGTCCTTCGATGTAACTGTTTTAACATCCTTTAAATATAATGGCTTTAAATTTAATTGTGTGCATTACATGAGTTTTTTATGTTTGAATTAATATTTTTTTAATTAAATTTAATATAAATTGAAAAATGTCCGTTGAAGGATCGCTAGGAAAATAAAAAGCAAAACCATTTTTATGAGCTAATATATAACCTTTATCTTATCTCCATAATTATAAAATTATGGAATTATTTTAGGTATAATAGCCTGAATTAAACTCCTATATGTTAACAAAAACAGTTTCATAAAAGTACGATTAGTACCTACCTAGACAAACGTAAATTTACTCCATAAAGATGTGTGTAAAGTTTTGCAAAGAGTTAATTTGAGGAAGCGTCTTATTTCAAGCTTGCAAAGTTCTAGGTTAAGCTTCTTGTTGTTGATATTTATACAGGGTGTCGGGGAAACCGGGACAGCTCTTAAAATATGTGATAGGGTATAATTTTAGGAAGCAATTAAAATTATTATGACAAAAATATTTTCTTCCGTTTTCGAGTAATTAGTGTTCAAAGATGACCATATCAATACCTTATTTTCGCATAAAAATCAGCTGTAACGTATAGTTATTCACGTGAAATCTAACTACGTTTTAATTTTTTTTCTCCCACTAATAAATCCTGAAATAATCCCATAAAACATTTTTCGAAACCATTAACCTTCCCCTTAATTTAAAAAGTTTAATGACCGCGTACGGAATGTAGGTAAACGCTGCCGCGCGTTCATTCAATCGCTTAAGGCCATGAGCTCTTCGGCCATAGCTTATAACTACGTTATCGTTGGAGCTAGATATTTTACGATTTCAATATAGTGATATATTCATAAAACCCTACAACTTCTAGAAGACCACTGTTCCTTTTTCTCCGACACCCTGTATAAAGTGGAATATTTTACCAAGAAATAGACACTCATCGCAAATAAAAGTAAATTCGAAAAACCGGTTTTATTTCTTGGCCGGAAAATAAATAAAATTACGGTTTTTCGGTTTCGGTTACGGTTGCAGGCGGAGTTTAGTCAGTGCGTAACCGACATAACTAAACCCCACTTCCTTCTGGTCGCTTGTACGTGTTATGTCTTCAACACCAATGTCTAAGCCCTCTACCGCATCTTACACAACCATAATTCGCAGACCCTTTAAGTTACAAAAAATAATAGTTTAAAAAAACTTAAAAAACACGCTTTCATAAAAAATCCAACTAAAAATCAGAAAATAAAATTTAATAAATTTGGATAAAGAATATTGTAAATTAGAAATGAATGTAAATTTTTGTAAAAAAGCGTGGGGTGCATAGTGTTAATAATTATAAACATTTTATTGACAGATAATGAGTAGAAGAATCATCACTTTGATAATATAATATCTTAAAAAGCGCATTGAATACACCCCACGCTTTTTTACAAAAATGTACATTCATTTCTAATTTACAATATTCTTTATCCAAATTTATTAAATTTTATTTTCTGATTTTTAGTTGGATTTTTTATGAAAGCGTGTTTTTTTAGTTTTTTTAAACTATTATTTATTTTTCATTTTTTAGTTAAATTTTTCAAACTATATATTATTTAGTTCGATTGGCTAACTATCAACCGCCCTCAATACCACAAACCGCCCGCACTAGCTCTATCTCTCTTACTCGCATGCAAAGGATGCGGAAAGAAATTAATTAATCCTGGCGAATCTAATTAGGATAATCGGATGCTTCGATCGGATTATTGCATTGTCATCGACTTTTGACAGGTGTGCAAAGTTTGAATTAAATCTGATCGTACAAAGTAGGACAAAATCGAGCTCAAAGGGGTCGGTTACATACATACATACATACATACAGGTGAAGCTAATAAAAGCGTGTTAAAAATATAATAGCTCGACTGCGCCACCGTTATTCTTGCTTACTAATGTAAGTAATTTAATCAATTTAGTTTGGTGTCGCGGCGGGGTCCAGACTGTTTTACTCTCGTTTAGTAGTTAGTATGTATAGCTGCTACGTTAGATGTAACTGATTCGATTCTCGGGTCGTGAGAGAAACATTTTGTATGTCTTACCAGCCAAACCCAACCTCACATCACAAAGATGTTTTTTTAACTAGATGGCTCTGTTGTGCAACAGAGCAGAGAAAATAAAATTATTTTGTCTAAGAATTTATTAACTCATCCATGTAACCGCCTTCATACTTATATCATAATACCTAATATTGAAACAATACTTAAAAGTATTGTCATTTAATTTCATTTGTGTTCATTTTCGAATGTTTATGCATGTTTTTCAAATGAGATATTAGAGGATAGAATGAAATATGTATAATAATATATAATAATAAAATAAAATAGAATGAATAATGTATATACATACATTATTATAAAGAAATACAATAAATACGTTTAAACTGGAATTAAAGATGCAATATAAGTCCGTAAAAATTATAAATTAATGACAAGTCGATTACTTACGCAGAAATTAAAAGTAAATAATTTCGTCTTCAGATTTTTAGGTTAATAAAGTTCAATACAAGAAACTAACGACCACGTGTTGGCTATGACGTTTACTTAGTACGCAGACGCGAATCTTGAATGGCGCAAACTTTTCTGCTCATGCGTATTGCGAGAGACTCGAGTGCGCCGTCACAATATCGAACTAAATGGCGTTTCCTATAAAATTGAAGCTAAAATTTGGTGTGAAAAGACCGTAGGGCGTGGTTTCAAGCAGTACCGCGCAGACTCGTTGCTTATATCGATTATTGACGAAATGCATCGCGCATGTGCGGCGCCGCACATGTCACGCACCGGTTTGACATAACCTCTTCGTGGTCACAGCACAAATCTATGGTACCAGTCTTATAGAGGGCTTGTGAGGGCGCACACGGCACCCCCACAAAGTTTACCGGCGAAAGTTTGTAGACCGCGCGAGATTCATAATACTGTGATAAAAAAAACATTAAATTAAACTACGGGTATATTGACTTTGAAACTTTATTTTTTTGTTTAATTTTGTTCTGCAGCTTGTTCTGCGGCTAGTTATGAATTGGGTGTGGTTCATTGGCTTCCACGAGCGCGTAACCTTCGGCAGGGGCTCGGGGAGGGGGAACCACGTGATATATTACTACTACGCGCCCTTCGATACGCCGGCATGCCGCATGTCGGTGCATTTGATTCTGCGCGTTGCACTAGCAGTCATAAGTGCTACAATCTCGTGTCACTAGTATTCCCTTGCCGCCCAAACATCAACCTTAAGATTGTGCACTTAGGAAACACTTATATTTCACAAAGTTCAATGCTCCGGGCTATGTAAACTAGAAGTAGTCGACATTGATAAGCATTTTCATTCATTTTTGATAAGCAAGCTAATAAAATAAACAGTTTATTTAATAGATAGGTATAGGTATAAATAGGTATGCAGTGAATAAATAGATGGATCTTGAGATTCTGAATAAATAATTGAAGCAAAATTGGAGTGAATAAATCAAATCATCCTTTTGAAACAAACGATAATAACTAATTAACTACTTACTAATTAAATACTTACTCACTAATCGACTATCACTTTTGGAAATCTCACACTTTTTGCGTTAATATGCCCCACGATTAAGCTACGTGGGTTTGGATTATGGATACATTGGACGTCAATAGCCCACACGTTTCTATTTGTTGACTATGGTCCTGCATGCCTGTCTCGAACTGGTGGAACAATAATATTATCAACGGCGGCCATCTCTGAAGCAGTCTGAAGCAATTACCTGTTTTCTGCAATACTTTTCAATAATGCATATGTAAATATTATAGGTGACTTAAATATCACAGCTGTAACTTTCTACTTTGGAATTCATATAAATAAATTAAATATTAAACAATTTAGATGAAACAATAAAATTAAAAAATATTGACTAGCGAAAGAAAAATAAAGCAATCAAGGATCATAAGATTAGTGTCTCTTTTAGCCCGGGCGCCGCTTCAACACAGGCTTATCATCAACACTTTATTGCGATCGATGGTTATCCGACCGAGTGACAGTGACATACAGATGTACGCGGCTGTACACAATGTCACATACTGACACAAATAATTTTATTGACATTTTATACGTCCATGGACTTATATTTCTTGGAATAATAATGATTATTAGATATAGTACCTAGATTTTTATAATTGTAAACATAGTAGGTATAATGTTTTAAAGAGGTATTTTCCCGGTATATTACTAAATAACTTGATGTTTTGCTAACTACTTACTATCTTGCCATTCCGACGATTTGAAAGTACTTTATAAAAAGTCTAATCAAGTACTCATAAGTAGATTCTTCTATTCTGTCACTATAAGTTAATGGAAAGGATTTTCAACCTTTTCCTCACATCTTCTCACACCTGTAAAGCAGACTGCGCCAAATATCATATACCATTGACCTATTTATGTATTTAATACCAAATATTACGGAGATGTTTACTTTTACGGAGATGATAAACAAACAAAAGGTTCTTAAAAGTGAAATGATTTTATGTTAATTGGGTATTATATTGCAATCGAAGGATTCCAAAATTGCAAGTGATATTATGATGCCGATTGCGATCAAATTGTATCGATGGGAAAGCGATATTCATACCGAAACTATGAATATCCTTTGAAAATGTTTCGTGTTCTCGTGTGGTGATATTTTATGCTATTATGGTAAGCTGACTAGGGGTGACAATCAGTCATCCTATAAGTAAACCAAACTGTACAATATAATAAAGCCTTTTTAAGTACCTATTTATTTTGCTTCAGTAGTTATATAAACGCACAATTATTACAGTAACAAGTATTTATTGTATCAAAACCGCAATTAAATAATCTAAATTTTTCTTTGTATATTGTAGTCAGAGATTACATTGAGCACAACAATATCTTCTCCATTCATATCTTTGTTTTCAATGAATCAATATTTACGTTCAATTCTTGGAAATACGGGAAGATATTACCGTAATTACTACGCTCCATTGTTGAGATCACAATCCTATACTTATCTAAGAATAGAACGGATATAAGAGGAAAACTTTTTTGGCTGTCAGCTTTTATCTTATATGTAGTTGCACGATTTGTTGTTTTAGCTGAATGTTATTGAATTCATATTGCTCAAATTTTAATCACTGCAGTTTTCACTCTTAATAAATAATAATAGCTAACTATGTAGAACAATGTGACAATTAGGTCACCGGAGCTCAATCCACGCGGGTGCATTAACTTCACATGAGTAATTAAGTAGCAATCAAAACAGAGTGCCTGCTGTCTGAATGTTTTATATTTGGAAGTGTGCCAAGCCGAGGATCCAACAATATCTGGAAGGAAATAATGCTACGTTATATTTACAATAGTTTATCGTATTTCTATGTTTGATCTAAATTTGTAAGTACGTCTTTGGGCTACGAACATCCCAGTTGTGTTTTGGATGTAAACCATTAAGTTTTCAATCTTGTCCTTTCTCAAGTCACAAATTTATATCTAAGCGTAAATAAATTTGAATGTTTACGATCCGAGTATTTAGTTGTCAATAGCTACTAATATATTTAGTTGCCAACAGACATTTATTTATGCTTTATGCACAAAATTACAAAGGTGGACATAATGCTATAGCATTTTCTACCAGACGTTCATGTATTAGATTTGTTTTCTCTATTCGGATGACAGTATTTTTCTGATAAAATATTAATTTAAATACTAAATTCCGATAATAGTAAAATCCTTTTAACTTATATTAATCTGGTTTTGACTGTTGTTTATGAACAACAATGATTTTCTTTTAAATGAATTCAAGACAGCAGAGAGTGCTTCATTTGAATTAAACTAAATCTTTTTACAATATACAACTTCATAATAGAAGCTCCGTATACATAATGTTAGAAGGTCTGTCTGTACCAAATAATACCTTCGCATTGTGCTAAGGGGCTAAACGAGGAACTAATGATTACAATTAATTATGATCTCGCCGAGTTGCTCATCGGCCACATAGCTATAACGTCATTCCTTTCTAAGCCTTCGGATTGATTGACATCCTTCGATTATCGTGGTTAGTGTTTGTTTATTCACATCCATCCGTCTTTTCATTGATGCGTCACTTCTCACTCATTCGTCTGATAAAACCGACGCCAAAAGCTCCATAATTTCAATAACCTTGATGATGAACGAAATGGTTTAAATATATTACTTTTTACCCACTATTCGAGTAGAAATGGGACTATCATGTTCGATATAAAATAATAGAAGTATTTCTTAGTATAAAAAACAATGTAGGCTAAAAGCATTCTCGGGAGTCTGGATGGATAGAGAGAATATAGTGAGTTAGGCATCTAAAGATTGATATGTAAATAGTTGCATGATATAATTGATGTGGCTTGAAGATTATACATTAATTAGATGAGAGGCCTTTAACTCGCTGTATCATAATTATTAATAGAATTTTGCCACGTTAAAACCCTACTCCACATGCAGATATGTCGTAGAGCTTTCCATATTGTATGGATTATAAACTATTATTGCACTATAGTTATAATTCTCTGCTATTGCGAAGGTCAAACAAACGATGAGAATTCAAACTGAAAATAATTTTTCCTATGTATGCACAGACACAAACGTAAGAAAAAGCATCGGTAATTTTATAAAAGCAGTATATTACAATTTAAGATTTAAGCAACATTGTAGAGCAAACTAGAATTGTATGAATATTCAGTGAATGAACTGGAGCCCGAGTCTGCTTTTGAAAATAGTGTAATAATTAGTGTTTTGTTTGGACCAAGGAGTGCGAGATTTATTAGACTGATTTTTCTAATGACGTCATTTATCGATGTTAGTGATTTGACAGTAAATGTGTGTCATAAGTTGTTTTTTTAACTTGTTGAATTGAATTGAGAAAACTCAAATTTCTGTTTGAGTTCTATTCATATGTTTCATAGAAAACTCGACTAACTAACTCAATAGTTAGTTGGATTGGATATTTAGCTTCAATAAGCTAAATAATAGTTTGATAAATTTGACGATTGGAATCGTCAAATTTATCAAACTTTGCATTTATGACACCCTGCCGCCGCCGCCGCACCGGTACATAGTAATGTACCTACGTAATTATAGTGGGAATAAATCAAACAGTGTAAAAATATATCTGAATCGGGGCACTAATGTAAAATATAACTGCGGCGTTGCATCGATATGCACTGATTTGTACTTAGTGAATATTGATGTTCAAACATAAATATGTTAAGGCATGCTAGAATAAAATAATAGACGTACTGACGATATGGCATGATAATATAGAGTAGCCATCTATATTCAATGTTTTTATTTGGTTATTTTTTCAATAACTTAGTCTTTTATTTCTTGAGTAATATAGTTTAGTATATTATATTATGTAGTTAGTAAAATGTTCCACTGAAATGCTGTCAATACAAAGCGAATATTTGGTTTGAAATTGCTAACTATCGTACCATATTATGTACGTACTGCTTATGAATATGGGTAGTATACAATGAAACACAAAGCTAAGAAGTTATAAATATTCGCGCTGTTTAAACGATCATAGTTGCCCCTCATGTTGTAAAGTAAATTGTCCAGTACTCAGCTTTATTCAGGCTGCTTAATTGTGTTGTAATTTGTGAGCCATACAATTTGTACGTAGTAGTCAGTAGTATGGAGTCAATTTAATCAATACTTTATTTTTCGTACATCTAGTTAAAATTAACAGTCAAGTTTGGTTGGTATTCTGAATATAAACTCTTGTTGAGAGGGGAGGTCCAAAAGTTAGCGGAAGAGAGGGGAAGGGGTAAGATATAAGATAAGGGCACTTGTTTGGTACCATTCAAATCTTTGACTCATTGTACATTGCGTGAAATGGCAGTCAACTAAGTATTTGTATATTAACTGCAAATGTAGGTACATGGTTGACTTGTGGTCTCGCATTCCAATAGTCAATTCTAAAACAGGGACTTCATTTCAGTAGGTAACGTCTCTAAGAAAAACTGATCGAGGTATTTTTGTGCAAAGAAGAGAAGATAACGAAGGCAATAGCATAGAATGAGTGCTGATTCATGATGTAAGTCGATTTCAGGGAATCTTACTAAAAACTTTCTAAGATCTATGCCCCTTAATCAACATCTTGATTAAGGGGCATAGATCTTAGATTAATTAATTTTTGTACCGGTTTTTAGAGCATATTATCTAAATATTTATAACTGACATAGTGATCTATCAGCGCACAGCCCAAACCACTGGACGGATTGGGTTGAAATTTAGCATTCAGGTAGATGTGATGACGTAGGCATCCGCTAAGAAAGGATTTTGATTAATTCTACCCCCAAGGGGATAAAATTGGGGATGAACGTTTGTATGAAACTAAATTAACGCGGGGCACAGCTAGTTTGCAATAATTCTGAAGGGATAAGAAAGAACGTTAATTAAATCTAATGTAAGTAATACTACAGGAGATTAATAAAACAAGTATAAAGGAAAGAAAAGCAGATGTTTACTCAGGCTAACATACAAATGCACATTAATACAATAATTGGCATGCAAATTTCAACACAAAAACTATTAATCTCCCGCGAGGTGGCAGGAAAAAATACCTTATGAAATTACTGAAGATATCTGTGAGAGTATATCACAATTTAAATGAGTGTAGGTGTTATGCAAAACACGTAGGTTATGTAAAGATATTGAAAGTCGGATGACGCATACTACCGGAATAATGGGGCTGAGTAATGGTGAAAATTTCCATGTAAATTTTACTGTCTATAAAAAAACCTAAAAATTTATCTAAACTTAATTTGATGCATAATACGTCGTTTGTCAAGCAGTATGTAGCTAATTAAAGTTTCAATTAGCGTCAAAAGACGTAGTAAGTACTTTACTACCGTACATTTGAACAAGTTAGTGGGATGATGTTCGTAGAATTCAATAGTTTAGTGATAGAACGGTAACTAGGTCACGTTCCATAAAAGTTCAGCGAGTGCATTCACCTTGCACGTGAAAGTGCAACGCGCATGCGTCCATTGCAGACACAACACAGACAGGTCAATATTATGAATGATCAGTTTTGCGTAGTTGGTTCGGTCCTGCTCGGCCATCACCGTGGCGCCGATTTCCGCCGGAAGTTAGACGAACATGTTGTCGAAACGTCATAAGTCACTCTAGCTTTTCCAACACAGTTTTAAGCATGCGCAATGGGCACAAGAGCTATTTCTATCAATACAACGAGTTCACTGGAGTTCATGTTGAATAAGGGTGCGGTCCGATTTGGAATCTGACAGCGTGGAGGAAACGCCCCGTTCGATAGACGCTATTCACTTCTAATTTACAATTCGTTAATTAAAAGTATGTGTTATATGACGTAGGTTATCACAAAGAATTTTTTTCTATATCTATGGGTAATCAAATTATTCTTCCTTTGAGATCTGGAAGTAGAAATCTTATTGTTTTCGTGTATGTTAATAGCACTCAGTTTGTGAAAACTTTTTAAATATCAAATTAAATTGACAAGAACAATTGAAAACATATCCTTAGAGATAGTCTTGCAAAATTGGGATGAAGACATTTACGGACATATTGGTAGTCGCGAACTCTATATATATAAATTATTCTAACGTTATAGGACAAGTGTTAAACTATATGCCTTGTGGTATTATTTTATTTTTGTCCAAATACCCAAGTTTAGCTATGACTATTTATTATAGTAACAAATGACGGCTTTGTCTTTAGGGACGCTTGGAATTGTTGTAATATATTTGACGGTAGATAGAAACTGATTTCATTCTATGCATATTAAAAGCTGTGTTGCATATTATTAGCATATTTTATCGAGCTGAATGTCCCTTCTATCCAACATAATTAAAACAGAAGTGATCTCATTCGAAGCGCCTCAAATGAGCTTAATCACGCAGTGAGAACTATACCTACACTGTTTCACTGTGGTGACTCACTCAATCAATTTAAACTGTGGGATTTATATAGGTAGAAAGACGTCTGTGTAATATGAATGTATACTAAGTAATATTTTTGTAAGACATTTTATATTCTTTGTTAGATGCTGCGCTATGCGTTAAAAATATGGTTAGGTACAATTATTTTATTACGAAAATATCACATTTTAGTGAGGGAGGATATTTTTATACGGCTATATTTATCAAGTAAAAAATAAGAGCTGAAACCGTTAATAGCTTATCACAAAAAACCAATACAAATCATTAAATTGTTGAATGAAAAACGGTCATGTGTAATATCAACGTTTTGTAAACACGCTCGTATTTCACCCATTGCTCAAAGTTTTCAATAAAATGTTTTCAGCCTCTGACGTGAAAACATCCCGATTGAAAGTCGAACAATATTCATGCCACATGAAAATGAAAAGCCTGAACCAAATACAACTGAACCCATTCAATGTTTCCAACATCCGTTGCAATGTCAAGGGCGAGCTGGGAGTTTACTGCATTTGAAGCTTAAATAATTATGTGCCTCATAATGGAACAGAACTTTAGAATAACGCTTCGTAAATTCAAAATATTCACGTAGCTGTTTTATTGTAGACTAACTGCGCTTTGTGGTTTCTCCTGTGCGGGTTCAAGTTCATGGTTTTTAGACTTTTTTTAACGCTTATTTTCTTAATGTTAACTAGCTGTGCCCGCGGTGTTATCTGCGTAAACTTAACTTCATAGGTGGCCCAAAAACCCTGATTTTGCTTAAATAAAAGTAGCCTAAGTTACTCCTTGTAACAATAGCTATCTGCCAGTGAAAGTCCCGTTCAAATCGATCCAGGCGTTTCGGAGATTAGCCGGAACAAACAGACAGACAAGAAATTTTTAAAACTTGATTTTTCATTGTCAGTCGGTCGGTAAATCGAGCTGAGTTAGTTTTGTAAGAGAAGCCTTAATATGTTAGAAAAGTTAAAACAGTTACTTTCATTGAAATATGTACGTAGTTAGTGTTGCAGAAACGGCGAATAAATTTTACAAGAACATTATACAGATAATGTGTTATTTAAGTCACAACCGCACTGCTGTATGTTTGTTACTTAGACTAACTGTTGAGGGAAAATGAGGCGAGTAACACGGTAGAATAGTAATCGCAATAAGATTGGAAAAAAATATGCATACAATGGCGTACTAACAGTATTTTTAATTTCTTCTTTTGCGTATTCTGATTTTCCTCATAAAAGGGGTTGCGAACAGATGTCAGTCGCTTTGTTTCAAAGCAGGTGATCAGCCATATACCGTTAAATCAAGAGCTGTCGCGTTTTTCTCTAAAGTTTCTCAGCGCCTTAAAGATAAGAATAATATAATATAAAAAGAATAATATAATAAGTTTTAAAGATAAGAAATTGTACCTTATCCCCTTCGTATTATGTATAAATTTACTATGATAGAAACCAACGCTCGTCGTCGAGTTCGCCACAAAGAAAACTTAGTGAATTACACGGCTGACCTCGACAATGTATAAAATAAGGCTGCAGGGGCCCCTTCTTCGTTTGCAATAACATATCGTAGCCGGCACATTAAACACAATCCCTCCTTATTACAAAATACCGCCTAAGATTATATTTGGTTAGAAAGGTAGTTTCATTCCTCGTTTTGTGACTGATTTCAAAAGGGATGGACATAGTTTGGGTCTCAGTTTGTTCTAGACTTGGTGTTAACCATTTTTTGTAATAAGAGGGATTTTCTCTGTGTAAAGTATCGATGTCGGAGCTCTTGATCTTATGTATGTATTCAATACAGGATATTATTTAGTATTCAATCGGATCAATTGAAACGGCAATTCACCCACCAGATATATTTTTCCCTATCCATAATTAAGTAGTCTAATAAGACAGTCGTGTGTATGTTTATAAACTACTGTAGCACAAAAAATGTTTAAGGGTTACTAGCAGAGCATACTATCATAATATGAATTTCTCATGAAAATAATAAAAATATAACACTTAAGGTTTTCTCTTCAAATTGGTTATTCCACGTAGGTAAAGCCCGTAAAGCCAGACAAGCTAGCTCAATCTGACGGTCCATCTGCGAAAAATCCAGACTGAATTTATTTCCTACTAGCTGTGCCCCGTGGTTTCATCCGCGTAGATTTCGTTTCATCTACTGTCGCGGAACCCTAATATTTTTAATAAATAAAAGTAGCCTAAGTTACTCCTTGAAACATCGGCTACCTACCAGTGAAAGTCCCGTTAAAATCCATCCAGCTGTTTCAGAGATTACCCGGAACAAACAGACAGACAGACGGAGAAAAATGTTGGTTTAGTTTTTCAGTGTCAGCAGTGTGTATACTTTCATATGCATTTAGTGAAAAGCTGTAATTTTGCAATTACAAACAGACACTTCAATTTTATTTATCTGTATAGATGTATTATAATATACTAGATAGTGGAGAGATAATTAGTAGAGAGGGGCTATTCTCTCCCTCTTTTTGAGGACTCTGGTACATAAAATGTAAGCAACTGTTTCTTTTATAAAACTTATATTAATGTTCAAGATAAAACATTAAGGGTTATGATCAGAAGCAGAATATTTGTGATTATTTCATACGGAAACAGAAAGCTAAAATGTATCAGGTTTTTTATTACGCTCGACCTCGATATCTAATTAGATAATAAGGTTGTTTTTCGGCACAAATCAGATGTAGGCGAAGCGTATTTTCCCAGTTTACGAGGCCACGATAATTCGGTAGGTATATCAGTAGGGTTGTGCTCATAACCTAATTGGAAATTCGTGAGTTCCGAACTCGACTCGAGAATCATCCTATGGATGCTGGCAAGATTTATTACCGAGTATAAAAATTGCACCTTTAGCACAAAGAGGTACTTATGTAACTGATTGTTTTTTTAGCAACTAGCGTATGTTTATGCGGTCAAGAGAACTATATGGTATGAAGGTGGATGACAGGATATTGATTATTGATAGAAGTTAATGTGAGAGTTGGTCCTACTACTATCATGACCCTCTGTATTTAAGGAAGGTTGGTAAACTGAAGGCATTTTCATATTTGTGAAAAACTAACATTGAAAATACTAATATTATGCCTACAGGGTTGCCAGGTCGTCATACCAAATAGCCGGATAGACAGTTCGTTTGGCCGGACATACAGCCTAAATTATTGAGGATTTGTCTCAGTATTAATATATACGACGAAAAGAACCAAGCTTGTTTCATTGTTACTAGGAATTTTGTTAAATTCTATTGAAATATAAATAATATCGCGAAATCAGTTCAAGTACTTCATTACTAATCCGTTAAAGTTAGCAGCTTCGCCACGCTCGGGGCCCGCTTATTTGCGAAATGTAAACAACCTAACAGAAGCCGGACACCGTTAATTTTGACAGGACACGTAACCAAAAAGCCCAACTATGTCTGACTTTATCCGGACGCCCTGCAGCCCTATATTCAGACCCTGTAGTTATTTGGTGACAGCATTTTGGACGGTTGTGCGCGATTTGTTAATCCAAACTTTCCTCGAATGTTTTTAGGGATAGCATAAATTTACTGCCATGTACTAGTATTTTTAGTAATTCTACATTCAACATTTTAGGTTGCGATTGTTATATCTATATGAATTCTAATGGCAGTGTTTCTCGTCTCTCATTGGAATGGCAGTGTTTGAAATACCAGCCTCGGGGCACGGGACGGATTAATGAAATGGGCACAGAGGTAGGGCAGTCGCGACAAAGGAATCTGGGAACAAACATCGAACGTAGTTTCAGTATCGCTTTGTTTTTATCTAACTCATGTTTTCGTAATTAAATAATTGAATGAAAGTAGTAGTATGATATAAAAAACGAAACATTTTCTAGTGAACCATGTTCAGTCGTAAGTTTAGAAGGAATAATAACTGATCGTAAGAGCATGTTTTCTAACTAGATACGAATTTCCCACATGTACAATACATGTTTTATCTGTTTTCAACTATCTTTAACTATGTAAAATTTGGTATACGTTATTTTTGGAAAGTCTTCATAGTCATTTCTGTCTTAGAACTAATCATGTTTATTACATAGTAGTAATGAAAGTAAGTTAACAATCTAATCTCATTTCCCTACATAGCTAATGTGAGGGAAAAAAGATTCTTAACATTTTCAGAAGATATAACAAAATAATTTAATTTAAACTAATTTGGTTTAAAAGGAACATGAACACGATCGATCGGCATGCAACAATTGCAAAATTTTCATAAGTGTAGGTACCTAAGTTTTTGTCTAGCTACCTCCTGCACGGTAGATACCTTCATTGGCCCATGTTCTTAATCAACTCTATAAAGGAGAAAGTTTATTTTTCTTTGATATATTTTCATAAAATAATATAAGCTCAAACCCCGGTTAATATAAAAATAGCTATATTCTTGTCAAAGTTGACTTCTGTTAAGCTACTGTTAAGTCATATTTAACACAAATCTAGATTACACAGCTTAAGCAAGCTCTTGATTTGACCTTGACCTTCATTTAATTGATGGCATGCAATATAAAGTATGTTGCGATTAGCTGTAAGTCGAGATATTTTACCTAAATCGAGACTATACACTTTTCTTTAAGCGGATCTAAGTAGTGTTATTGAAATATGTAGGAAGTTAGATTTAGCACTAAATCGAGCTATTATATGTATATTATATGATTCTACAGTTTTCAGCAATCAGACCCAAGTAGGTAGTGTTAATGCAATATGTAGTTAGTTAGATTTAGACCTAAGTAGAGTTATTTCATCCTAATCGAAATTCTACGGTTTTCTGCAAGCGGCTCAAAGTAGTGTTAAGCTAGATATAAACAGCTTATCATCGGTGACGAGAGGTGCGACGGTGGATGAGCAGCCTTTGCGAACATCACGTCACTATTTCTATAAACACGTCATCAAGGGGAACGGTTAGTTTTGCTGTGGGGCGGGGGCAATCATGTTTATTACACGATTAATGTGAGAATGTACGGTATCGTTAGATGTTAGAATTCTTCTTATTACTTCATAGTTTCGAGTGACGCTGGCAATGAAAGTTGCCACTAGAGTGTATATAGAACCGGAAGACTTAATTCTTAGAGTAAGATGTGTTCCACAGAACAGTCACCGACTGCCAATAATGCAAATTATGTTCACTTTATGGTAGTTGTGTTTAGTTCTATAATATTGCCGTGGCGAAGTTTTAAGTGTGCATTTTTTTGAAGTAATTATAACTTTATACTGTACGATGTAATAGTAGTATGAGGAGCTCGTGGCACAGTTGCTATTGCGCATATCATTCGATCAGCGAAGTTAAGCAACCATACGCCTAGCCAGTAGTTGGATGGGTGACCGCCCGAGTTCCCTCCGTGCCTCGGAGAGCACGTGTCGGTCCCGGTTGCCAATTTAACATCTTTGGCAATCATTACAGGTCAGTCGGAGGCCTAAAAATAATCTGACAACTGGTTTAACCCAAATCACAGATTTTCCTCCTAAACGGGGTTGCGAAGGTCAGGTGGCAGTCGCTTCGTATAAAAATCAGGTGATCAGCCACATCGAGTTGAATCAAGTGCCGACCCTAACAATGTATGGGATAAGGCCAGGGAGATGATGTAATAGTAGTATGCATACTTCAAAAAGGGGTGCAAAATTAACATTGTATTTTTATGGCTACTGCAATACAACGTAATGTTCTTAGTAAAAGTTGTTCGTGGACTTTCATTCAGACCCTCATATTTATATCAGTCGACCGCCTAAACCCGGCCGTACTACGTCCTAGTCCTTAGTAGTTACGTTACTAGCCGGTAGAGAGCCCTACTGTGCAGACAATCTAGCCTAGCTAGGCTATAAGGCTAGGCTAGGCACTGTCGGGGCGCTCTATCGGATGTTGGAGGAACTAACTACCCGACTCAAGTTTCAGAGAACAGTCTAGATCTAGGCTAGAGTGCGTTAGCCCCGTGAGTTGATAGATGGCGCCATAGGTATTATTTTATTTTGTACCTAGACTAAAAACCTTACACCATCTGTCGGTAGCTGCGAGAACCCATTGACTTAAAGCTTTTTGCTCGTTGGCTTACATTTTAGTTCAGACAATATATGACAGATGGCAGTAAATTTATTTAAAATTGGTTAGGGTGTGCGGTAGATGGCTGGATTAGTTTATAGAATAAGACACAGATGGCGCTATAACATTGGTATTAAAAAATGATTATATGCTCACAGCACAGTATAATAAGCTTTTCAAGCAGTAAGGAATCTAAGAGCAAATCGTTTGAAAATATCACACAGACGCGCACATATATGAGATTATAAGCTGTATAGCAGCTTAGCGTCAATAAGGGATGTCACGTCGTGTCCAATCGCGAATGACCCATATAAAGGTAGGTACGTGTTTTATCCCAACATTTTGAAAAGTAAAAATGTCAAGTCTACAATATTTTGACTGATAAAATAAAATAGTATTTTTTTAGCCTTAGCCTAGCCGCACACATAATGTTACCTATTAAAAACACCCTACCCCTAAAGAAATTTCTGGCGGGCTTTTTATGACTAGGCTAACAGAAAACTTATCAGCTTTATTACATTAGTACTATTAGGTACTAACCTATAAATAAAATCAAATATAAAATTTCATTAAAATCACAAATATTACAAATAAACTTTTAAGCCCTCTTGCCCTCACAAACTGACACCCTTTTCCGAATTCCTGATATACATACATATATTCAGACAAACAAGTAGGTACACAAAACGGAATACTCGAATTCCAAAAATCTATTATTTGGATATAACCTAAGTAAGCCCATGCGTTCCCAGTAGGGTCCCTGAAGGGGTAGATGGTGGTGTTGCAATACCGACTTCCCACCGAACTTGATTAGATACCAACAAAAGCGTATGTATAGTCATATATATTAGGAAGTATAGTCGTGGAAATACGTCTAGGAAGTATCTTGGTTATGTCTAAGTTATTATTTTATCTATTTACGTTATATATTTTATTTTATTATTATTGAATAAAAATCGTTTCTCACAAAATGTATAAGTACTTATCTCTGGTTTATTAACAATGGTTTCTTTTACCTTTAAGCTCGTAGTGTGATATCACTGCACTTAAGTTTTTAAGAAAACTCCTTGATACAGACTGGTGGGATTCGAACGCTTGCGTAGCAGTTTAGGTACGTGGTACGTACGACTAGTTAAGATTTAAGCTCACAAATGCATTGATGTAAAACACGAGCTACACAGCTTAGGAAAACATCGAGGGGAAACCAACGTTATATACATTTGCAGACATATGTATAATAGCCTGAGACGGCGGTAGACTGGGCCATTTGATGGGGATTAATGGAACAGGAGGAGGATCCAGCTGGGCTGGGCAGCGTTTGGGAGACTACGTCGAGTCTCCTCGACATTCATACCACAATGTTTGAAAACGATAGTTTTCAATCAGTACGTAATGACGTAGTTGAGACGTGGAAACTTACGGTAGGACTGGTTCACCAGTTTAAAGTCGCTCAGCGAGTTATGGAAAGAGTTCTCTGAAGGATAGGATTCGTAACGAATACATCCAAAGTAATCGACATAGCTCAAAGAATTAGTAAGCTGAAGTGGCAGTGGGCCCGCCATATCTCGCGGAGAACCAACAACCGCTGGGGTAAACGAGTTCTTAAGTGGAGACCGCGACTCGGCAAACGTAGTTGTCTGTTGTGACGTGCGAAGTGGGATGACGATCTGCGAAAGACTGCGGGTAGATATTGGATGTGGCAAGCTGAAGACAGGGCGCAATGGCACTCATGAAGGGAGGTCTATGACCAGCAGTGGACCTAGATAGGCTGATGATGATGATGATAATAGAACAACCCATCTGTCACGTTGGGGCTTAATCTTATTCGGTGAAGAGTGGGTGCTGTAACACCTCTGTCCAGCTCTTCGGAGACCCTTATGGGAAGGCGTAAGCATGTGTATTTGTTTGTGTATTGATAAACACTCTTATGCAATTTAAATGGACTTCTCTTTAGAAACAAAAGAATATTCGGTTTTTTAACCCCTTAAGTCCCGAATTCCTGCTATTTGTATTCCTACATTTTTAAACAAACACGAACACCCGGAATCCTCATGAACGTCTGTATACATTTCCAGCTCTTAACCCTTATATAAATTTCAACGAATTATGATGAAATACCCCTCGATTACGACAAAAATACTCTACAATTCAAATATCTACGACCACCGCTATAAGCTTTGACTTGATAAATCAGTCAATCTATACTATTCTTGAAAATCAGTCAGCCAGTAAGTCAGGACAAGTTATTATTAGGTATATTGTAAATTTGAACGTTTATAATCCGACCTACATCTTCCTTCTTATTCTCATAGTGCCATCATTTTCAGGCTGGCGAGCAATATTGCTATTTTTAGTTTATTAACACCCATTCTAAATAGCGAACGTGCGCTCATCTCGTACCATTCTCGAAGATTTATCATACTATATGTTTTAATATTGCCTGGACTACGGTGTCCTTGTATCTTCCATTGTATTAATAAATTGTAGAAATTCGTAATTTGTGTATCATAATGTGGTTTAAGTTTACGATGCGCGGATTGATTGTGTGCATAACTAAGTCTTAAAATGATCAAAATAAAATATCCCATAGCACCTGGCGTTTATTGTACCCTGTTTTGAGATAGAATGCGATGTAAAGAATTAACCTATGTATTTGCCAAGCCAATTAATTATTTCATTGCAGTTGCTTCCAGACTTGCCAAATTAATTAGGTACTTTATTAAACTCATCAAAACTAAATGAAAAACTATAACCGGAATTGATCCTTTACGGAGTTATATATTGTTGTCAACGATTTTTACACAATGAACTTAGTGAAAGCACGTGACAGTGAACACCTGTGAACCTGGCAAGTGACGCCAAAGGAATTTGTGAAGTGTTTAACTGTGTGAGTGAAGTGGTGATAGGTATTAAAAATGTTCAGTGAACTTTACTATACGTAGTTACTCGCATTTTACGCAATGAAGTTTAATAATGATTAAAATTTGATCGCAAAATGCTGAGTCGGTGGAAAAGTAAAGATAAATCTGATAAAACATCGAAATCCTCGAGCTCTAGTGGAAAGAAGAAACGAAAAGGAAGAGAAAATGGTAAGTGGCGTATACGGCATTGTTCACAAATAGGGTATTGTGTGGTCCTTAGCAGCCGTAGTCCGATCCCTGACGATATTTCAAACTGTCAAGTGGGTCTGTAAGGGTTTGTCATGAACAAACTAGACTGCGGATAGATAAGTATAGGTACTTATATTTTTTACTAAGTACCCTTTTGTGTCGATTTAAAATAGGAAAAATAATGCAGAAGTACTACGGCCAGCGTTTCAATATAGTGTCAAACGAAGCTATGATAGTTTAATCAGCGCGTATTAAGATCTTCAAACATTGACTGTTATTTATAAGTTACAAAAAAGAAACGTAAAAGCTCAGAAGGTCTTAGTACGCTCTGCTTAAACCGATGGTGGCAGGCTTCCAGTTTGTTCGGAGTTAGTGCAACTAGCGGACAGATGGCGCTTTTATTTCTAGATGCAGAACGATTCAATCTAGCGGCACCATTTTACTTTTAAGTATTCAGGTTACTGCGAAGTGGTGATATTTTACAAAAACGGCACTAGGTGGCGGTAATGGTAGGTAATGCAAACACTAGAGAAAAGCGAGCCACTTGCCAAGAGCAATGCAATGAAGTGTTTCACAATAAACTGAGCTGAAGTTGCCAATTTGCTGAACATGTCGATGATTAGATATTTGACGGGGTCCCGGTGATATGTTTAGAGGAATATGTATCTACCTGACACAATTATTACCTACTTATTTTAAATCTCATCAGTCTTTTAATTGGAGTTTAATCGTCAAGTAACAAAGTTTTCAATGGCCGGGAGATATTACCTAATATATTAAACAAATAATTAATTGCCAGAAATCGTATAAGTAGAGTTAGGTTAACAAATATATCGCAATCATTTTTAAGAGCCCTTGTTGCCGTGTGGTTTTGGTAGTCGCCTACAAAGGAACTAAAGAATTCAAGTAATTCAAGTAAACTTGTAGTAATTTTTTTACGTCGGAATGACCCGCTGGCCAAATAATGAATATGTCCTGAGTTGACACAAAGTGAAATCTTGCAAAGGCCTTTTGAGTATAGGTACATAATGACTATGATGCTTTACCAACCCGAATGTATTTGAATAAGGACGTTTTGTTGTTAAATTATGTGAGTTGTGTGCCGACCCCAAAAAATATTTTATAGATTTGATAATTTCGTGCGTTAAATGCTAAAGCTAATGAAAAATGAGTTTGCCGTAGATGAGTAGGTAATAGACTGGCTTACTAACTTGTCTAGGTGGTCCGGTCCGAGATTCGATGAGCAACGTCTGGGTGTCCGGGGCCCGTGCAGGAACAGTTGCTGCTATTTTTAACACAATTCCCTACAGCATTTCACAACTTAGTTTTGAAAACTAGGATTCCAAGTAAATTAAACTTTTACAACCATCCTTCGATCAGACTTCGATTGTTGATATTAGGCACATTTTAAGTGCTTCAATGGGTAATGAACTGAGTCGAAAAAAAAAAATGTTATAAAAAATATTCTAAACTCACAATTTTCATGTTTTGAATGATTTTCAGCCTTCAGTGCCATGTATGGCCGATTACTGAGGCGCCCAGCGCGTCAGCTTGCGTCGCATCCGCGACTCGACTGAGATGACTTACTGAATTTGCAAGCACATCCAACAAACACGCCGTGCTCAAACTATATTTTTTGTAGATTTAAAATGGGGTCCTGAGAATGATCGCCGCTTTATGGTGACCTTGACCTACATATACTTACATACTTATAAGGCAGGTAGTGTTAAGTTAAAACGTCGGTTTAGCTGTAGTCCCCACAGCATCGGGTCCACTTGTGTTTTTCCCGTAGACCCACTGTTCCTCAATGGGACTAAGGGTAATTGAATCTAAATTTATTTTCACCTATGGTCCACCGCTGTTTTATTTATAGGTTGGATTGAAATTATATTTAAATTTCTCAATTTCAATAAACAGATTTCAACTTATCATATTCGTTATTGTTTATTTAAAATTTAATATCGCATATCTATTGCAATGGGTTTTTGGGGAAACAAATTATCAGAGGGCTGACCTGTGGGCTCACAGAAACTGCCGGATTAAAAGGATATTTTAAAACTAGAGCAGTAAATTTACAGGCATGTTAATACCCGTACAGTGGGTCTACTGTAGATCAAAAGCTAGCAATAGTGGACCACTTTAAAAAGTCGTTAAAACACTTACATTTAGGTTCTTAACCTCTTCCAGATAAGTATCTTATAAGAAATTTGCTCGCAGTGTGTAGCTAGGTGATTCTAATGCTAAACTGACTTGGATCAATAAGGATCGGTTTACAAGTGCGTCTTAGAAAGTCAGACAGTTTTCAGGAGAACCTTTTCTTATAATCTTAATACACAAACGGTAAATGGCAATAGGCACGCTCCTATTAAGTATATGGGACGTCAACATAACTAGCGAAATGTGAGTGTACTATAAGTACATCTCTGCCTACCCCTTCGGGGAATGCAAGCGTTAGCATAATTATACACTATAATTTCTTTATGTCAAGCCCCATGCAATTCTGTTACAGACATTTCCTTTCAAACAAAATTAAAATAAATAAATTGAAATGAAGTAAATTAGTTTCAAGAAACTGCATACTACTGCTGTAATGCTGACGGAATTCAAATATTGTAAATATATTTTATGAAAGGAGTTAATTGCCGGGTTTCCCGCTGCGCTATTCTGAGAACCAAAACGCGGCGATAATATTATTTATAATCCTTTACTAATGAAAAAATTTAATTTTAATATTTGATGTTAAGAGATTGTATAGTTCTTCCCGTGATTCACTTGTGCATCTCTCTTCAATAAATATACGTTTTAAATTATTAACTTATTAAAAAAATAGATCCATGTTTTTGCAACAGAATTCATAGTCCGTAATTTTAGGAAATACAATAAAATACAGCTATATAGTGGGAACCTGATCATAATAATTATGAATCGTTTGCTAATAAACTGATGGGTTATATTCAATGTAAAGTTGAATTAATCCAGCTCAAAACAATATACAGGGTGTCGGAGAAAAAGGAACAGTCTTCTAGAAATTGTAGGGTTTTATGAATATATCACTATGTTGAAGTCGTAAAATATCTAGCTCCAACGATAACGTAGTTATAGGCTATGGTTGCTAAGGGCCGAAGAACTCGCGGCCTTAACCGATTGAATAAACGCGCCGCCGCGTTTACCTACATTACGTACGCAGTAATTAAACTTTTTAAATTAAGGGGTAGGTTAATGGTTTAGAAAAATGGTTTTATGGGATTATTTCAGGATTTATTAGTGGGAGAAGATAAATAAAAACGTAGTTAGATTTCACGTGAATAACTCTACGTTACAGCTGATTTTTATGCGAAAATAAGGTCTTGATATGGTCAACTTTGAACGTTAATTACTCGAAAACGGAAGAAAATATTTTTGTCATTATAATTTAATTTGCTTCCTAAAATTGTACCCTATCACATGTATTAAGAGCTGTCCGCGATGACATCTGAGACCTTTCTCAACACAATAGAGTTAGGGCACAGTATACATGTAAGATTTACAAGTAGTATGTAAATAATCTAGGCCTATTTTGTGAAATAAGCACGTCTGCTCCACTAACTGTGAGGGTTGGTCATCGTAAATATTTTAAACTAGCTGTGCCCCGCGGTTTTACCGGCGTAGAGTTAATTTCATGGGTGACCCGCAGGACACTAATGTTTCTTTTTAAAATTAGCCTTTGTCACTACTTATCTTTACTAGCTATCTGCCACTGTAAGTGCCGTTGAAATCGGTCCAGCTGTTTCGGAGATTAGCTGTAACAAACAGACAGACAGACGGAAAAAAAATAAAAAAATGACGTATACGCGATCGGCTACGACCTGTCCTGTCATTACGCCATGACATGGGTCATTTCGAAAGATTTGTTCCTATATTCCTAATTGCTCGTGAAACTGTGTAAACACGTTTCTCAAATTCAGGAAATACCTTTATCCGTTTCCTGTTAGCGAAAAATATTATCTCGTGGAATTATTCAAATAGTCAGACGAATTCTGCATGTTATTTGATTAAACATTGGGAATGCGACCCGTTGGAACTTACTCGTATTTGCTTTCATTTCTGGACTAACAATGACGTTCGATATTAAATGGGATAACATTGCATTTCATATTGATTTCTCACACAACATTCCTACCTCAGTACACTAACAATACGTTTTACAGTTAATTTGTATGAAAAAGAGATATAGGGCACAACGGGATAACTCGGAGTTGCCCGATTGGGGACTGTTGTTATAGGTCCCGTCCATAGCTCGTACCTTGAATGCGCAGTAGTCATTTTATGAGCCTGTCTCCGTAGATAGAGGCAAACGCATCATATGTACGGCGCGAATAGAAACATGAGCAGTATCACCTCTATATTCGCTGCGCGTTCATAGCCCATTAACGGCATCTGTACCTCAGTGCTGCATGGGAGGGATGAGTTCAGGCACTGTACTATACCGCGAGGAGTCCTGTATAGTTGGTACCTTTACTCTCTTACTTATCTTACTTACTATGTTGGTATTAGCATAATTGTTATTTGCGTGACACTCTTGGTGTCGGTCTTCTTCTCAGTATAAGTAACCTTCCGAACCTGGCGTTAGAATGTATAATCCTGTATAATTAACCTGTATGCCATTCTGCCGATTTGAAAGAGCTTTGTAAAAAGTCTAATCGAATAAAGATATTTTTGACTTTGACTTTGACTTGATTTTGGTCACATTGATAGGTCGCAAAAGCCGTTTATCATCAGGCGCAGACTGCACGATTGCTCCATTCGTAGTATACAAACTATGAATTATACAAAAAGTGAAGCCCATTGACCGTAATTAGAAAAAAACTGTCATAGGAAACAACAATAAAACAAGCTTAATGTTTCCTTAACATGAGTGTTTAGTTTCAATCTTTCCCAGAATGCATCATCTCCCTGGCCTTATCCCATACATTGTTGGGGTCGGCGCTTGATTCAACCCGATGTGGCTGATCACCTGATTTTTATACGAAGCGATTGCTATCTGACCTTCGCAACCCCATTTAGGAGGAAAATCTGTGATCTAGGTTAAACCAGTTGTCAGATTATTTTTAGGCCTCCGACTGACCTGTAACGATTGCCAAAGATGTTAAATTGGCAACCGGGACCGACGGCTTAACGTGCTCTCCGAGGCACGGAGGGAACTCGGGCGGTCACCCATCCAACTACTGGCTAGGCGTATGGTTGCTTAACTTCGCTGATCGAATGATATGCGCTATAGCAACTGTGCCACGAGCTCCTCCCAATGCAAATAAAATCTTTCCCAGAATGCAAATACTATTATTTCAAAGCACGCAACAATTCATATTGTATGTAATCCCTAGATCGGATGTCCACTAATTAAGTTAATGCACTCACGTTGCCGTAGGCCGGATTTGAGCGCGGCGATGTATTGAATTATCCCGTTTGAATTTTGAAGCGAATAAGGTCGTAAGTCGTTTGCAATTTTGTCTGACGTAACCCCAACCCTCCAAGAGTTATCAAATAGTTGCAGGCAGAAACTGTGGTAGCGCGCTGGGCTTAATGGTTTAGAGGCTCATTGTTCGAGTCGACGTCGTGAAATTCATTGAATTAGCGTTGAAACAAAAGTTTAAAGCCAAACTAACACCTTCATTAACCACCTTAGCTTTAAAATTTAAAAAAAATGCTGTCTCACCATAGATATTGTATAGGTATAGATAAAACTGAAATCAATTGCTAATATTAAAATATGCATTATATTAATGTATGCGACTAGGCTATAGCAGTGAGTTTTTCCCATAATCAATTGTTTTGCATCCAAAAGAGTTTCAAGCGTAATAGTCGGCCGGGTTGGATATAGAAAGAAATTAATCTGCTAATGTAGCTGGGTGTATTGGAAATGTTTCAACTCAGAGAAAACAAAGATATTATTTTAAGACCATAATGAAAATAGACGGGCTTTTGCTCGCCAATTGGACGGCCAATGCAGACAAGAGACCTTTGTAGTTATATCATTCATTTTGATCAATTCGGAAGAGAAACCTATAAGGTCATTATAAAAGACGACTGACTAGGAAATTTATTGACGTAGAGCTATTGAAGTATCCTTTGATATGGATATATTGCTAGTACCACGAAATATTTACAGCAGCAGGCTCATTAAGAAAAAATATTCCAAAATTATAACTCGTGCTGAATTTAACATTCTGAAATATATTCTGATAATAATAATATCATTACTAATAACTAGTTTAAATTATTAATTTCTGGTTTTAATTATGAGTGGTCCCACTTGTCGATATTTAAAATAAATAAAAATTAATCAGGCAATTGGGAAGATGGTTCCAGTAAGGTCGCGGTCCCAGTCCCTGAATCCTCTTAGGTTTAGGTGTTGGTAAGGAATACGTGCTCCGGAAATTCCTGATTTTTTTTTTTGCTCTAAGGGATAATATGCGATTGGCCCTACCACCCTCCTTAAATCAGGTGGATATTGGAAATTATTAAAAGCTCTTTTCGGAAATAAATCATGATTCCGAGCCGATTTCGGCTTTAAGGATCGATTTGAATTATCTAAAAAAATCCCCTTCAGTCTTCCGATCTTAGATGACCGACATAGCCGATTTTGGATCTGAAAGCCGGCACTCAGGACACGTCAAGACGCGAACTTGGTAATTATAAGTAATGACGCAGGTGGGTGGACTTAAAAGCTGGGCGCTAGTTCTAGTAGTTCTGTATTTATTTATCCTTGAAAGACAATATTAGAAAAGTGATAATTTTTCAAAATTATTTCTATTTAAGAAACGAAAGACACACACTATTCATTCCACGCATACTAGCGAGGGCTGAATCGAGCTTGCCTTTAAGGTCAACAAATGAAAAATATCGATTAGATTACTTCAAGAAATTCACAGTAAGAGAGAGCAACACACCAATTTAAGACTTAACGGTTCCCCCTCGATTCAACATGTGGTTTTCCTCATTCGCCTGAAGCTGTAACATATGAGTTTTATTCTTGACAACGTCACATAGCGAATATAGATATGGCAGAGATATGGAACAATTTTAAAGATACAAAGAAAATTGAACTGTTATGCAATAACGATTGCTGACAGTGATGGGATACGGTGATGGAAAACATCGTGAGGAAACTGTTAAATAAGCAACGTGTGTACTGTACAACCGTAAGTATTTATTGAAAGCTGGCCATGACGTCGGGCGCACCGCTTACTACAAAACTACCTGACAAGTTACTTAAAAATATGACATCTCCACCGTTGTTTAGGTACCTACTTATATCTATACAAAAAAATACATAAAACTAATCTTGTTATAATACAAATGCATATCTCACTAAACTGAATAAATAACTCTAACTTAATCTATTTCCTCAAACCCAAACCTTGTAGGTAGTTTGCGAGTGATAATGGGACGGCTCAGAGGGCCTAGTTCGGGTTTTTCACTACCGCCGTCACAAGTCACCGCGTCGACTTAAACGCAGATTTGTAGCGCCATCTGTTGGCCCTTAGAAATATTGATCCCATTCAAATCTGCGTTTACGTCAACGGTGATTTTAGAAAACTTGCTCTAGGCACCCTGATTATCGTTACTTTTGGTTTCCGACACCTTCTTCTGAAACGTGTGTATCTGCGTCCGATTCTAACTCTGCCACTAAAGGCGGATCACTGGTCATAGTACAGTTCTTACAAGAATCATACCAAATTTATTGAATGACAGTCCTGTCTTTGGGTGCACCACTTACTACGCCTCCGTTTAACATGCTCCCCTCCGCGAAACATTGGCGACTTGTTCACTGCAAGCACAGCTTTTTTTTAGTTGTGATCTTCTGTAAGATGGAGGTGCAATCTCCAGCCAGACAATTCCTAGAATATATGATGATGATAGGTAATGATGTCAGAGAGGTATAGTGCCAGAGACGGCGATGGACTCACTCTCTATCTCGTTGGCCCTTAATCATATTGGATTAAATGTGAGTGTTGTTGTTACAACACCTCTGCTTACGCCTTCGGGCATCCATCTGGGATGGCGTAAGCATATTTATTTTATTTATTTTTCTTATACCTAGGAAATCTGACTTTTGACGTTAATTTTATTTTTTACTTTCGACCCGCCCTCAATTCGCTTTGGGTAACGAAACATCTTAAATCTTAACAATTAGACTGTAGTCTAATTGTATATCAACGTTTAATTATCTAATTGTATATTAACGTATAGGTAATACATCAACGTTTTCTTATAAGAAAACGTTGACTTTTCTCATATCACCATCATCGTCATGCCCTTATCCCATATTATTTGGTTTCGGCGCATATGTTCTTCTCTTCCATTTCTCTCTATCAGCCGTCATATCTACATTCACTTCCATTCTAGGAATATTAACTTTTACACTATTCAATCAACAATTTAAAAAAATAGCAACATTATCTTTATCGCTCCGCATAACATGTCCATACCACGACAAATGTTTACTCTCCAATTTCTCAGTCAGTTGCTACTTTCAGATTTCCCGTATAAACTCATTCCTTACCTTGTCCAATCTCGTTACGCCACATATCCATCTCAACATCCTCATTTTTCAATTTAATTTGGGTTTCTGTAGCTACTCGTATAAACCCATCGGAGTTCAACTCCTACATGCTAGTAAGAACTGTATCAAGGTATTTTAGAAAAAACGATGCGTTCAAATATACTATACAGAATAATTTTGAATGGAAATGGCAACTTCAATCTATTCCTCTCTATGAGGGCAAACTCATTACCTCAATGCCAGTAAGTTATTGTAAAAAGGAAATTTTCCACCCTTATTTTATTATAGCCTGTTATTGTGTGGAAGTTCATAACAATAGGTTAAAATTAAGGGAAAGCGTGTTTAGATAAGACAGTTATTACGTTTAAAAGAAAACATAGTAGTTTATGAAAATATTTGCTTACTGCAATAACATTCGTAACCGTGTTTTTTTTCGTTTCAGAAGAAGATTGGCATGGCGACAGCTCGAGAGCAGACGGTAAGTCCCTAATGGAATTTTTAATATGCCGATAAAACTAAATGTATCGAAAAAGCAATTAAATTGTGCCTCTATACAATTTCTGTGAATGTGAAACACAACAATGTGAAATTATTACTTTATTTCGCTTATATCGAGAACGTGGGCCATCCAAGCTACATATTATGTATTTTTAAATACGATCGATTTGCCAGCAATCGCTTACTAAGTTAATTATTTAATAGATATCATATTGAAGGAATACAGGTCAAGAATTGTGGATATGTTTATCAATAGAGCAAAATATGTTTATTAAATATACATACATAAATGCTAACTTTTACCTGCTTCACTGCCACTTCTTTAAGTAATCATTGTCCGTTTGAGGAGTCAAATCTCAATGCCATATTATAGCCAAATCGGTTAAGAAGTGGTCGGTAATTTTTTTTAATGCATGCACCGTCTACGATATATTAAAAACATTTGAGGAAAAGAGGAATGAAAACCGAAAACCCGTTCTCACGTGACCAGGAAAAATTAGGCAAAATTTTTTGAACTTCCCATTTTTATATACAGACTAGCTGTGCCCCGCAGTTTCACTTTCATCCTTATTGTCGCGAAACCCTAATATTTTTAATAAATAAAAGTAGCCTAAGTTACTCCTTGGAACATCTGCTACCTGCCAGTGAAAGTCAGCCGTATCAGAGATTACCCGGAACAAACAGACAGACAGACAGAGAAAAATTTTAAAACTTGATTTTTTAATGTCAGTAGTGTGTATACTTTCATATGCATATAAGACAATATGGCAGGAATTGTAAAATTCAAATAAACAATTGCGTTGCTCTGAAAACAAAGATTTATTCAAGTATTTACACATATAACAATAATAATAACATATAACTTAAATCATACTATCTTACCTGAAAACAAAGAAACGACATTTAAAGTTTATTCTTTAAATTAGTCAATTCCTTTATATACAATATTATTAGTCCAACGACTCCATTTTAAATGAGTTCTGTCTACTTGACACAAAAGCTGTTTAACCAACCATGTAGGCTGCCATCACTCATAGCGACATCTATACGTTAAAGAGTACACAACACGAACACTGTATACCGACGGAAGAGAGCTGTACATATAAAGAAGTATAGTTTCTTTACATCTCCCCTCCCAATGAAGAAAATTTTCACAAAATTTTTCACAAACTAAAACTTAATCATAACTTACTATAATATATGTACAACATTTTGTAACAAAAAATATGCATTTAGTGAAAAGCTCTTATTTTTGAATTACAAACAGACATTTCAATTTTATTTATCTGTATAGATGTATAGATATATATCCCGCCGTGATTTTGTTCGTCTATTATTCGTTTTTACGACATCAATAAGTAAGTATTTATCGTTCCTCGGGGCTGAAGCCACTCCTACATATTGGGGTAGGTATAATTTCAGCAGAACCGATTCAGCCGTGAAAATATGCCATTTATGATATAACATGAATGTCGCCTACATGGCTCTGTGCTGTGGTGCGCTTCGCTTGATACGCCGCCGAAGAATTGAATATTACCTTTTTTGATACAAATAATTATTAATATTGAAATACGATTAAATATTCCTCATCATATGTGAAAAATTAATGTATAATAGCTTGAGAGTGTATAATAGCATTGTGTGGGACGTCTACGAACTGAATTAATTTTGGGGGCATACATAATGCTCACATCACGCCTGTTTTTCTCGGAGAGGTAGATAGAGGTGTACTAATGTCGCAAACAACGTAAAGTCTTACGCTTAAACTTTTAAACCGATTTATATTAAATTTGGAGCAGCCTGAGAAAGGACATAGGCTACTTGTTAATGCTAAGAAAGGGCTGTAATACCTTACGTCCCCATGTAAGGGTAGAAAAAGGGGATGGAAGTTTTTGTTTCATATCATCTGATATCTGACAGAAAACTTTTTCTATAAGTCATTTAAATAGGAATGGATGAATAATAAGGACCTGAATTCCTTTGATTGTTTTTTATTTTAATTAAACACGTTATTTGAGTTTATATAAAAACTTAATAGTTATTACACCCTAAATCACTCAAACACAAAGACACTTACATTACGTCGGAGACTGTATGTACCCAACTAGAAGATATATTTCTGGAATATGGGTCAAAACAGGAATGATATTTGTTGACGGCTGAAATAGGATTATTCTGGAATACAGGTTTCTGCCAAGACGAGACCAGAGAGGTTTACTAAAAACTTACTCGGTTGGTCGGATGCTGTTTCCAAATTACATTAGATTAGATGCAACTTGTTCGTTTGTGGTGTTCCGCATATGCGATTTCCTTTAAAACAACACATGTCATTCCGGTACATGTACATGATTTTTCATTTTGCGTCGGATAATTTTGTAATGGAACGTATATGTTCAGTAATGATAACACCACTGATCCATTACAGAGATGAGAAAGAGTTAGAGCGCTGTGCTTACTTTAGTGGAACGATCTTATAATTTTTCTGTGGTCTGTGTTTTTTCCGTATGTGGACACAGCCTTTCCTTTCAATAGGCACCAATAGACGGTTACCATTAGAGGGCATTTGAAATGATGCATCTTAAGCGCAGCTTCATGGGCGCAACCCACTTGAGCGAATAGTTTCTCATTTTGCGTAGAATTTAAAGCGAATAGTTTAATTTCATAGTCCCGTAAAGCTTAAGTTTGCTTCTATAACAAGTATTTGCTGAAGTTATCAGTTTGTGATAACTTGGTGCCTTTGTTTGCGGCGCGTCTTGGTAACAGGTTACCTGCACCCTTCCCTGAATAATGGTTGAGGGAGGTAATGGCACACATTCGCTTCATACTTGAGATAAGGTGCTCGTAGAGATCGGTTATCTCAACTTACACAATTATATATAGAACTAGAGCGCATATTCAATTATTTAATACAACAATTTGTGAAATACTTTAATGAAGTTGTCTAAGTAAAAGCTGCCTCCCGAATTCCGGCAGTATAATAATCCTGCATCCATGTATGGGTATTCATAATATTTAGACCCCATTCAGATATTCATTTAGAAGTACATGTCATTTGTTAAAAGACTAATCAAATAAGGAAACTATCAAATCTTTGCTAAGCTGCATTTACTAAGAAACATATATAAAATGTATTGTACAAGATACCGCCTTTTAAGCTACTAACTTTCAAGCAAATAAATGTGTACGGTAAGTGTTTTTGAGAAAGTGCCTATTGCTTGCCCGATTATATTTTTTACAAGCGAGCGAATACACGTAGTTTTACAGAAATTCATGTCTATTTTGCGCGAAATGTGAAACTGTTGCCCTGCGAATGTATAAATAATTTAAACGATATGGATATGGCCCTCAGTAGGTCTAAAAAGGCCACTTTCGGAGAATCATAATGTGATCTGAATATGATTCATCACTGAAATGACAAAATGGTCACTTAAGTGCAATTCATATTTATGATTCACGAATGAATACAATAATTGTAGATGTTCGTCCCTATGTAACTTTTTATGGTTCTGCTATTTGTCACAAAAGCAATTGATATTTTGTGGACCATTTTGGGAATCTTCATAGGAAAGTGTCAAACAGGTGAATTGCGAAACATGAATTATTCCTGAATCATATTCGGATCACATTATGATTCTCCCAAAGTGGCCGTTTTAGACCTACTGTTCCAACTTACAGCGTATTTAAGCTGGTTCACAGATTGCGCAAGAAATTATGTTCACGTGGAGTTTACCTACTTACATATTACTAAAAAATATACTGTGCTGTGCACTGTGCAAACGTGACGTGCATGCATGTAATGCAATGAAACCTTATAATTTCGTTTCACCGGTAGATGAAAATAACGTCTAATAAATTTTCCTTTGAAAGCCATTTTTCAATTAAGTGAATCAAAGTTAGGATGAAAAGGCACATCTGATGCGAGAAATTAATTACTCTTTCAGTGTTATTTTTAACTTCTGAGTTTATAAGCAATATTTTTAACAGTGTGTCTACACGGAAGATTATTTCATTAATAAGTTATCATGTCCATTAACATTTAGTAATCGCGGAGAATCCACTCTAAAATGCAATTTTATGTAGAATTAGATTGCTGTTTTTGTGATGAAAATGTCACTGTAAGTAATGTTGATACTGTTGTGCATTGTGTTTTTTCACATTAATTTTATTACTAGGAACGTTAACTACGTTACTACTTTTTACTATAACGATTCAAGTTTGGTCGTGATTTAAAAAACGTTGATTTAAATTCAAGAAATTGATTTTCTCGTTGCCAGTTCCCACTTTAAATATGCCAAATTATTTTAATACCTTATAAACCTCTGACTAGTGTTACGTTTTTAGGTATTTAGGTACATATTTAAAAATAAACGTTTAGGCGTTCATAAAAACAGGGAAAATGCTTAAAAAAGCTGTCATCATCATGATCCTCATCAGCCACTGCTGAACATAGCCTCTCTGAAACTTAGCCTCCATATAAAATGCATAGGTGTTGCTAATCCTTTCTTAAGGCATACCCAAAATAATAAGTCTTAAACTATTTCGATGACCACTGAAGATTAATTATAAATCAGGTCATTTTCCCCGGGAGCTTCTAACAAGGCTTATCAATACCACTCATACACATGCATAGCACACCTACAGAGCAGCAGTGTAAAAGTAGAAGTTACTACGTAACAGGCATGCGCAGTGCAAGCTCTAGATTGCAAGCCTTGGCCTTGACCTTCACGCGCACTACAGTAAATAAATAAAACTTATTCATTTATTGATATTAAGCGCTGAAAAAAATACTTATCGATTCAGAATAATTTAAATGTCTCAAATATGAAAAAATATTCTGAAAAAATTGATTATTTCAAAGAGAAAAAAAAAATATAGTTTTCAATCCGTTTAAATTAATACAAATAACAATGTAGATTTAATTTGATTATAAAATGTATGTATTCAAGAAATTAACACGCTCGAATATTCTATTTTTACCCATCGTCGCTCTCATTATTTGGGGAACCAGTACGCCTTCACGTTGCTGCTGTCATGTTTCCAGTTCTCCGCGATACCTCGTCTGGAGCGTCTCTAGCGCTTTCGCGCTCCTGATGCTCCGATTAAATACGATATATCACACACATTCATTTTTCAAATTTACGTTAAGCTTATTTTTTTTCGAACTTTTTATTTAATTCATAATGGCTTTTACGGAAACTTTAAAATGTTTTAAAGCCTGTTTTGTAAGTTGTTAAAATGTTTTTTATGTGGCATTTTTAAGTTTTTTTCAAATCGTTCATACATACTCTAATGTGATTTTGTGCAGTGTATGGGCACTGAAAGTAATTCTTCGGAACCCTCTGTTTGGGGAACCTATTATTACCAGCCTCGAGTAATAAACAATGCTTCGCGCCTAGCGCGTCATTACGAGGATGGTGACAGCCGCCTCGGAGATCTGGAAAACAGCACCCGTAAGTTTATAATTTCATCAACGCGCTGATTGTTAGCCAATTAATTATGTAAAATTTACTCAACTACAAAAACAAAACTAAACCCTAAAATGGCTTGAACAATTTAAAGAAAATGTATCTATAAAGTTTAATATAGATGTAAAGTAACTGGTCTTAAGGAATATCATAAAATTAAATAACAGTTTGACGGTTTCGTACTAACTTGTTCGTATTAACCCTTCTAGCTCAGTAATGCAAAGCTTATGTCCATATACATCGACGGACAGTTTACAAACTGTTCATAAGTTAATTGTGTGCTATTTATTTTTTCTTGAATAAACAAAAATTTTCTGATATTTCCTTGTTTTACACAATACGTAGGACCTTCTTGCCAAATTTCATAATTTGTTATTTGATGGTCTCGGTCAAATGGTACCCAAATGAGGCCCTGATTCTATTGCAAGTGTCAAATTTTGCGGCATATAGCATATATCTGTTAATTTCGTTGATCTGGAATTATGAATTTTACTATAAGACAGAACAGTTTACAAACGCAAAGTAAAGTCCGCCTCTCTATAAAATATTGTAGGGAACCTTCGCTGCGCGAATCATACTTAGTCAGTTTAGTGTTTGTTCCGGTTTAAGTAAGAGTATATAATATAGTAATTTTTACGGGACTTTTGTTTTAGTTCTTTTGTTCGTCAAATAACGGGGGATGCGGTAATGAATGAGTGTCATCCCTACTAATATTATAAATGCGAAAGTAACTCTTTTCCGCTTAAACCTCTCAATCGATTTTGATGAAATTTGGCACAGATAATCTTTAGACCCTGAGAAAGGACATAGGCTACCTTTTATTTATTAAAAATATTAGGTTTCCGCGACCATAAGGATGAAACAAAATATACGCGGGTGAAACCGCGGGGCACAGCTAGTAATTAATAAAAGAATATAACTATCTAAGTAGTTACGACATCGAATTCTAAAGATCTTCATAACTACCTAATACTAAAACGAGAGAGTTCAAGTGATGTAAATTGGTTTGCCGTTTGAAAGGCGAAGTCAAAGTCAAAAATATCTTTATTCGATTAGACTTTTTACAAAGCACTTTCAAATCGTCAGAATGACAAAATTTACTGGATTATACATGCTACCGCCAGGTTCGGAAGGTTACTTTTACTGAGAAGAACCTGGCAAGAAACTCAGTACTGACTCTTTTCAAAAATTTTATACAATGTAAAAAAAAAACAAAATAAATCACTTGAGAAATGTAAGCCCATGGACACAGTTGCAATGCACAACTCGTCACAAGACAATTAGCACATCTAGTGGAGACGCCCTTCAAATGATGTTACATATGTATATTGGACGTTAGCGACATTTACACCCTTGATCACAGTAAGGTGGTGCACCAGAAGTGTCATGGTCATATTTTGTAGTGGTATTCAATATACTCAGAGAACATAATTTTGCATAGATGAGTAAGTAGTTATTTGAATCAAAATGATCTGCCGCGTTATTCAATAAGGTTTCTCAGCGTAACATTCGTCGTCGAGTGTCGGTTTTAAATATATGATATTGAACCTTATCCTCTATGTATATTATGTATCAATTTCCTATGATTTAAATAACGCTCGTCGTAGAATTCGACGCTGAGAAACCTTATTGAATAACGCGGCAGAATGCATCTGAAAGTTGGGCCATAAAGTTAATGGTTGGAAAAACTATGCACGCTATTAGGTTCGGGACCTGGGGGCTAACCATCATCGGTTTAAGCAGAGCGTATTAAGTACCTACAGCTATAACGTTTCATTTTGTGATACTTACTCATATTAAACGACAAAGCAAAAAGTTCCTATTACTGCTAAACGATCATAGTTGGGGCCCTGTATTGAGATGCGAATGTTGGAATGTATAAGTTGCGCCACTTGTATAGAAAACTGGTCAAGTGCTAGAGCACACGCTGTACCCTATAAATTTTATTATGAACTTTATTTTCAAAGCCGAACGAATAAAGTATAAGTGTTCTAATTATTCTCATAAGGCCCATTTCAGAGGCTAGGGATATTTGAAATCTATTTATTAATATTGTTGTTTTACATTTCATGAAAAATCATTTGTACATTAGTTTACACACTCGCTATAATATTTATCATTACATTCTCTTTCGGGAGGGGAATTCAGGAAGGGAAGTTCATTCTTCGCAGATATTAAACCTGAATAACAAATCTAATATTTTTACTGGGTGACACCGATTTGGAATATTCTTAACTGTAATACTTTGGAGAATTTATTGGAATTAAATGAAAGTATTTTTTTCAGCGTCAGATACAGATACTCGTGTGCCAGTGCGCACGCGCTCGTCCCGGCGAGATGATCCCCGCAGGCACACGCTCGGCGGGAACAACATTATTTATCATCAACAACAGCCCACGCGCATGCCCGTTGATATGGAGGTGAGTTTTATAAAACTATATCTCAATTTTACTTACTTATTTTTCACTTCTGAGTTTTGAAGTTTCATTTTGGTAAAACGTAAGTAGTTTCCGAGATACAAGACTAACTTTAAAACCCTGATTGGTTTCTATCTACGCTCCTTTACTTTTACCAAAACGAATAGGTATTGTGTGTTACATAGAGCTACTTAGGTTTAGGTTTAATGGTTAGTCTAGAATGCAAAACATACTATATAGAGGTGCTTTCGTGATCTATGAGCGCTCCGCAGAAATATTGGGAGTTACTGTGCATGTATTTTATTAGAGACAGACTCATAAAATTACTACTGCGCATTCAGCAAGAGTACAGTACCGTACAGTAGTAGCAATTCAGCGCTTATATAAATCATGGCGGCACCTTCAGCAAATGAAAACTATAGGAATGTTACGGACACAAGACAGGATTTAAATCGTGGCAAACAAGCTCTTTAAGATGCAGAAATAAGAGGTTGAAAAATTCGATCGAGCTCAATTACCAGAGCAGCTATGAGGCGCTAGATGTCGTGCATCCAACCTTGTGATCGTAATTTTCCTATTAATTGTAAGGTACACAGAGAAGCCAAGAAATCAAGTTACCCGAAGCTATTTCACTACTATAGTATATCCCTGGAACTGATCAAATTAATTTGGCGCACGTAGGGATCCATGTCCAATTTGTTTCCTTTCACTAGTTCGTTTTAATCGAATCCCTCTTCGTATCCTTCTGATAGCATATCGTTAAAAGGCTACCGACGACAAGGAGTTGTAGAGCTGTGGCTACGGAAGGATTATTTCTTCTTTTCCTATGATGGATGGAACAGTGAATCCATTATTTATAAGAATGGCAACGCGCGAGTGACACTCTGGTGTCGGTCACGAACGTAAGCTGCACCCGCTTACCATAATGGAGAATGCACCATAGATAGCCACCTCGGTGGCATAAAACATAGTCGGAATAGTAGCACCGTTAAATATTCAAGAATTTTTTTGGGCAAAATTAATAATATTTGGAGTACATAAATTAAGCCGCGGGGAAACTTAGTTATAAATATTAAAACTGCAATAATGAAAGACAACTCATCTTTCTTTCAACATCAACGTTTCCATAGCATGTTATCATTGCAAATTTTACCATATTGCATGCTGACGAGGCGACTTAAATACATACAATTTAATGTTAAATGCCTATGTTAGCTGGAAATGGAAAGGAAGCAATGGGAACGAACGGGTTCGTTGCATTTACTTATTAAAATTTGCTAGAAAGTTATGCTTATAGGTAATAGTTTACTTTATGTTGCTATATTTTATTTTGTTTTTTCTTGTATAGCATTACGAGCAGGCACCCAGGTCAATGAACGCACCAGAATATGCCACAGTCACCAAGCCGCGTACCATGAAACAAGCGCGAGCATTTGAACCTTGTCTAAGAAAGGTATATTAATAAGAAAATTATATTTGCTACTAACGCTTATATACTAACCTAGTACCTATGTGAATTACACTTATAACCACACTCATAATATTCAATACCCTAGAGGTGGAATTAGTTTCCCTTTCTTACGGGATACTTTTACACTTTACAAAGAACACAACTTTGGAATTTCATGTATCTAGAACCCACGGTTTAAGCCGTGCGTTGATAATATCAATCAGGTCAGTCGGGATAGTATAACGATACGTAGAGATTTTGTTGCAAATATTCACAAAAATAAATCTTTATAAAATACTAAGTACCTCTTACTACCTATTATAACAAGATGTTCAAATTATCTTCAGAAAGAGCTACGTAAGTAAGTGCTACGACTTCAATTTAATAGCGGAAAATTACCTTATTTTTACATAAACATCAAAGTCACAATATACTCGGGATTTTAACTATGCATTAAGACTAAGTATATTTGGCCTTGTTTATTATTAAGGCTTACATGGCATGGTAGAATTTGGATTTAAAATGAGACTAAACATGTGCGTTTTGATTCAGTTGCCCCATGAATAAAATGAGGATAAATATAATCTGGCGTGACGTCATTGCTAAGCGCATCAGGGCACCTTGGGTTCGGTAGCCCTAAAGCCGGAGGCGGGGTTAGGCCAGACGAGTGACGAAACGTAGGTTCCTGGCTTTTCAGAAATGGAACATATTTTTGTTTTGTAATGTTCCTTATTCCGTTTTTCAACTCACTTTGTTAATTTTGTGCTCGACTGAGTTTTTATATTTCCACTCAGAAAAATGATCCAATACGATTATTATAATGACGTTATGTACATTTTCTTTGTAAAGAGAACCTTTCGAAAGCACTTTACAATAAAATAGTTAATCGCGTTTCTCCTTATTTTATGAGTACTTACTTGAGTGGTATTTATGAAAATACAACGTGTTATTTTATAATCCTTAAAAACGTCGAAACTATTATTTATACACCCCTCTTTTGCAGTAAGAAGATCTTTTGACTATAACTCTTTCTTTCTTTGTAATCGTTGCCTCACTGCTGAGGATCGTGACTCCATTTTAATTTTTCCACGATTTGTCTCCATCTTCGACGATCCGCCGCTTGGTGGATTGCGGCGCTGATAGGTGCATTTAATTGTTCAGATACTTTGTCCGTCCAACGCCTCGGACTCCGGCCTCTTGGTCTCTTGCCTTCTATTTTCCCTGTTACCATTAGACGTTCCAAGTTATCAGAACCTTTGCGGGCAATATGGCCAAAGTATTGTACGATGCGCTGCAGGCATATTGAGGACAGACGTTGCGCCCTCTCAATTTTAAGTTCCTGCAGCACCGATATATTTGTGCGATGGGCTATCCAAGATATCCTCAGCATGCGCCTCCAGCACCACATTTCAAACGCATCGATTCTTTGTCTGTCGCCAGATTTTACCGTCCATGTTTCTGCTCCATACAGGAAAATGGAGAAGACGAGGGTGCGGATAAGGTGTATCTTAGTCCTGTTTGTGATGTTCCTGTCTCTCCATACTTTTCCCAACTGCATCATCGCTGATTTGGCCATACCGATTCGTCTTCGTATTTCCAATTCGCAGCTTCCCCTGTTAGTGATGACTATAACTCACCAACCTCCAAATAAATCCATCTGTCGAATATTAGGTCAGTGCAGATATTGAAGCTCAAGCATTGAAAGTATCAATCTGGATCCGCAATCTATTTTGGAAGTAGTCAAAAATCAATTCTGTATTGCGCGCTTACAACATTTTATTCAGCCTCGGATTATCTCTATTTTTTTCAAAGTGTTTGATATTGGAAATACGCCGTATTATCTGATACAAAAACCTTTTAATATAACAGGTCAAAGGTTATTGTTAAATAACTATTATTTGAATTTATGAAGTAAGTTTGTACTTTTGACCATATTTTAATATTTACATCCGTACAGTTGCCAATTTAACATCTTTGGCAATCGTTACAGGTCAGTCGGAGGCCTAAAAATAATCTGACAACTGGTTTAACCCAGATCACAGATTTTCCTCCTAAATGGGGTTGCGAAGGTCAGATGGCAGTCGCTTCGTATAAAAATCAGGTGATCCGCCACATCGGGTTGAATCAAGTGCCGACCCCAACATTGTATGGGATAAGGCCAGGGAGATGATGATGATCCGTACAGATAAATAAAATTTAAGTATCTGTTTGTAATTCTTAAATAACAGCTTTTCACCAAGTGCATATACAAGTATACTATAACGGTACTGACAAGGTAACAAATAAAAAAAAAAACTTTGTCTGTCTGTCCTTCTATTTTGCTATCAAGCTACTTTTAATTAAAAAAAAAACAATTGAGTTCCGCGGGTCACCCATTTAACTCTAAGCTAGTAAAACCATAATAAAAAAACAAATTACATTCTGACTGTATTGTATTAGCATTTTGATAACATGCTCATATATTGATCATGCTGAGTTTACATGTTCCACTTTTCAAATTAAAATTGAGGCATAATAATGTTCCTCCTTTTATTAATTAAATTAGTAAATAATAATAACAAATTAAATTAATATATAAATAATAAATTAAAATAATTTGACTCTTGATCACCCATATTTATCATGACACTGCACATACGACGAAATGACGAAAATAGCTAAAATGAGGAAATTCATGAATTTTGGGACTTTGTCTTGCCAAACAATGCAGTCTTTCCGAAGTTTTAAAAGTTTACTACGTATATCACGAACGAGAGGTAGGACACAACGGCATCTCCTGAAATTCAGAGCTCCTAACTGGCGTCTGTAGGTACACCGGTTAGGAAGAATTTGTGTTATATTCGAGCAACTCAAGCTGGAATGTAGAACATTCCTGACGGTAGTAAAGCAAAATAGGTTAAAGAATTACGTGCCGAGTTTAAAATTTCTATGCATCAAATTTTAACTGATTTTCATACTCGGCTACATATTATATCTAAAATTTTATCAGTTGAATGCATCTAAATGTGCAGTGCTATGAAGCAGTTTTATTACAAGTATAGTTGATACAATTATGTTCTATCTATCGAGAATTTTCAGGACGATAATTAATGATTAAACGAACTTACCTGTAAGTGAAGTTCTATCATAATTATACGAGCGCCTCGTCCGAAGAGATTAGTATACAACTTGTAGTAACGCGTAAGTGTTACCACTCCAGCACTTATTTGAGAGATATTTTATACCTCCTTTAGAAAAATATTATTTATTTTTTACTGTCGGGTAGTTTGTTCACCTCTGCGTCGTCCTCAGTTTGTTACTCATTTAGTTTAGAGCCTGGAAACTGAAACTGTAAGCGCACATTATACACAGAACTTTGCTTTAAGTAAGTTATTCAATTTTTTTTTTTTATTTCTTTTTTTTTTTTTTTTTTTTTTATTTACCATTTTATATTTGGAAAAAAAAAGGATGGGAGGAGTGTACACCACCGGGAGGGTGGGTTTATACTAATCTCTTCGGACGAGGCGCTCGTATAATTATGATAGAACTTCACTTACAGGTAAGTTCGTTTAATCATTAATTATACTTCGCGCCTCGTCCTCGAGATTAGTATACAACTTGTAGATGTTGAGAGCTTAAATTGGAATAACGTTAATTAATTAGGTACATAATAAGATTATTTGCAAATTTCAAATGAATCACTTAAAGCAAAGTGTTATTTATAAGAACAATCTTAAATATAATTATTAGTGTCCTGAAAACGTACAATAATGATTCAAATCTGAATACATTCAAAGAACAAAAAGTAACTTAATAATTAAGTACAATTTAATCATCAATCTGGATTAATAGCTTTTTATGAACCTGTTTTTAAATGTATATAGATATTTTGACAGTAATTTTTGAAAAAAATCTATGGTGTCTAAGTTATTCTTACCTGGTAAGAAAATAGGAAAATATTTAGACTTTACCCACAGGATGTATATTTCCAATGATATACTACAGTTAGCAAATTTAACTTGATAGGAGAACCAGATGTTATTGACTTGATATATTTAAAAGAGCAATAAGCTCTAATATAGTATTCACTAGCTCTTCGTGTATTATCAATTCCTACTGCTAGTGTTTTTAACCAACGATTTTTGTAAGTATAACTTATGGTACTAAGGTATGTACTTACTTCCTTTAGTACAATAATTACATAAAGTGTATATTTAATATTTGCACCAAAGTAATTTGACCTATTTTTTACATTAATTAAAAGCAGTCGTAAGTACTCTTTTCGGAGGGTTGTTATTATTTAATGATTCTGTAGATTACATTAAATATATATACGAAATAGGTAGCATACCTATTTCGGGAACACTACTTTCAGGAAAGTGTTTGAAAGGAATTGAATGACGGAGTTTATATGAGCCAAATTTAAGATTGGTGTATTGTGTCAAACATGAAAGTATTAGTAGGAAATAAATACTATTATTGAATATTGGAATATTCATTATCCACAATATTTAACCAGCTGACCAAAAAGCTAAGGGCTTGTCAATTTTAACCTATCCTATGCAACATTTAAAAATCATACTTGTTCTTTGTAACTTCATGAGATGATTTCATTGTATGTTTGGAATGCATTAAGTATATGATTATGTATACATGTATATTTTAGTACGATTGATAACGTAGTGATTCAATATAATTTGCTTTAGCTTCTATTTTGCATCCGTTTTTGTTACACGGAACGAAAATAAATCATAAGCCATAAACCAGCTACTAAGCGCTTCAGTATGTTAGACCAAGATAATTGAGTATTTATTTATAATATTATCAGTACTTAGGTAGTATCATCGCCCCCCATAGTTGAGAGAATGCTGACGCGATTGAATGGTAAGCTATTGTTGTTTTAAGTTGTTACTTTAAAAACAAGGTTTCAATTTTATCGGAAAATTTAATTTTGGTCTTAGGATAAAATAAGTACCTATGAAGCAATCCGACTTGTGTCTCTTTACCATCGGTGGATTGATTTTTGATGTGCAATATTGCCTATAATTTCATACAAATTTTTTACAAAGTTCGATTTTAATTCATTATATTCCCTAATAAGGGGCAACAAACATACGGGCCCAGGAAATGTATTTTGCTATTTTAGCAAGTAGGGACTGTCTAGATTGGTTTATTACCTTCAAAATGAATTAATATGTGCACATAATCGCTGGATCAGTAATAATAATAATAATAATGGTCTCTTAACAATGTTCGGTTACAGCGGCTAATCTCAACGGGGATTAGCCAGCTGCGTAGGAGAGATCATAGCGCACAAGTGTGTGTGCGTAAACACTGGTGCTATCTTTATTCCTTCATTTTCATAGTCCTATTGGACGGCAAAACGATACGATCTAAGAGAGATCAGGCGTAGGACCAGCGACTTAGCGTGCTTTCCAAGGCACGGGTGTGTAAACACTGCCAACTTTGGGCATTTATTGTGAATTTCTTGACAGAAAAAACACAATTTATATTTTTGACTCGACCCGGGAATCGAACCCGGGACCTCGTGATCGGCAGGCGAACTTGCTAACCACAACGCCAACAAGCAAACAAGTAATTTGGTAAATTAAGGTACTTTTCACCTGCTATAGCAGGGGTGATTTCCTTTTTTATTAAGTACCTAAGGCTTTTTTAGTCGTTAGGAATTTGTAACGATGTATGAAATAGAGATTGAAAAATTTACTCAGATCTTATACCATGAACATTTATAATGGTGTTTTATTTAAACGCGCAGCGAAGTTTTGTAAAATAAAAATTTTGTAGGCTAACCTGAATGAAAGTCTTTAATGTAATAGGTACAATAAAGAAATTAGGTAAACCATTATATTATAGGCATAAGGTGCATGTTCGATTCAGGTATTAAATAAAACAGGAAAAAACCTGTTGCTATCTGATCATTGTACATTAGTGAAATGTTCGATAGGTTTGTAAGAACTTTATTTTTAATTTTTTGCACTTAGTAGGTGGATTGAACACCTGCGGTATTCTTATTTCCTGTTGATAAACTTTTTTTATCTATAATAGGTAATTTGTAATGGTCGTTATCATGACGGTAGGCAAATACCAATTAGGTTTATAATATGTTGCTTCTTTATTGTTAGCAATCTATGTTTTCCATGATGTTTTCAACCAATAAGGCATAACTATTGAAAAAGCAGGTAACTAAGTACCAGGTAGATTCCAAATTATTTACAGTTAAGAAGTTCAAAACAGGTAAATTAATGCTTTCAGATGTTGTAACGTTCCATCGGCAGTCTTGCTGGTGTTGTAGGCTGGTTGGCAGGTATGTCCTCGTACGATGCGGAAGGCCCCGAGGCAAACTCGTATCCATGGTCATATGAGTGTAGGTAGGCCAGTTGGTACAATGCGAGGGAGACCCAAAGGTAGACCCGTATGCAAGTACTCACGTATTAAGGCACTATGCAAGGGAATCCCAAAGGCAGACCCGTGAGCATGGCCATACGTGTAGATAGATCTAGGCCGGTAGGTACAATGCGAGGGAATCCCAAAGGTAGACCCGTATGCAAGTACTCACGTATTAAGGCACTATGCAAGGGAATCCCAAAGGCAGACCCGTGAGCATGGCCATACGTGGAGATCTAGGCCGGTAGGTACAATGCGAGGGAATCCCAGAGGTAGACCCGTATGCAAGTACTCACGTATTAAGGCACTATGCAAGGGAATCCCAAAGGCAGACCCGTGAGCATGGCCATACGTGTAGATCTAGGCCGGTAGGCGAATGTCCTCACGTGTTGAGTCACGATGCGATGAGAAAGCCCAAAAGCAGATCCGTATGCATGGCCATGTGTGAGATGTTGATGTACATGAAAAAGAAAAGGATTCATCCAGTTTTGACCCTGGCATGGTGGTTTTATGTAAAGCCGGTGAATGGCTCCCACGGCAGTCCCGGTTCCATGATTGTAAGCAGCTGTTCACCTTGTTTGTACATCGTTCCATGATTACACGTAAACACGTGGTTATATACAATGCGGTGGTAAAAGATCCACCATTAGCACAGGTTACATATTGCAGTTCGTTTGCACGAAACGTAGGTAAACTTTTTTCGTGAGAAAAATAAATGTAGGTAAGGTACCTACATCTGGTTTTATTATTCACGTAATTTAAAAACGTATGAAATGCACATGGAAAAAACACATTACGTAATGCAAATAAGTATTATATATTGGCCTTTACATCTATGAAAGGTGATTTAAGCATCAGTGGCTTAAATAGTCGACCGATTCGGGAACGAACGGTAAACTATTAAGTATAATAAGATAAGCCTTGAAACTTATCAAATAACAATACAGGTAGAAAACATTTATTAGTGGATAAAATGGTTGTACATACCTGCTTACGGTGTCTTTTTTGAGACACATAATAACTTTAACCAGCTTGTTTTCGATAACCTATGAAGAATTATGTCACTTGATTTTGTATGCCTTGTGTAAATTGGCATGTAAAACTTAATTACTTATTAAGCTCCAGTACCGTTATTCGAAGCCTAAAATTAATATTTGAGAGAGCTATCCTGTTTCCGGTTCACGTGACACAATTTTACTGGTTCCTGATTGGTTCATGTCCCACCTCCTCCCTTCCACATTTTACCACCAGGGGGAGGTGCGCGACTCGGTCTCGCGCGCTGCTTGCTTCATTGGCGTCTTGTTTTTCGTCGCGTACACACGTAACTACAAAAATTCTCGAAGAAATTTTTGTGTTAGCTATACTGGTTGTTCTTAAGATAATTTCATATCAAGGTACGTTGTATTCAAACGGCGTTGCCGTTCGTTATTATTTTTATTGCTTTTAAATTTTTTTAAAGTATGATGGTTTAAACGGTCATTTTTCCGTTGCAATTGGTAAAACCTACATTGATTTTAATCGTCGTTTCTTAATTGGTAAAACTGTTACATCGATTTTACTAGATTTCAGAAATGGCTAACTCTTGTGAGAGTTCAAGTTCAAGTTCGTCATCTGAAGAAGACGGATGTCCCACTCCTCCGTTAGCTACTTCGCAGCCTTCTGAACCCATACAGCCCTCTGAGCCCCTTTCTTCGAAGAGGAAGGCTAAAAGAACTAAGGAAGGACCTAGTCGCAAGAAAAAACGAAATGATGCAATTCATCAATTAACAGAGCAGGTTAGTGGCATAGTAAAGTTCCTTGAAAATTTTTGCCAGCCCATACATCAATCAAGTGATTATGGCGATGAATTAAATGCTGATGTCAGCCGGGATCTGTATGAGGACGCTGAGCAGGGGCCGTTACCCGAGGAAATCTTGGTAGCAGGGCCATCTACTTCTGTTGAGTCCCCAAACTCCCTTAAATTATCCCTCAATACAGTATTGAAAGAACCATCTGTTCCCAAATCCGCGCAAGCGTATGTAGACTTGCTAAAAGCAGTTCAGCATTTTGACTCGGAGGACTGGTCGGATCTGAGGTATTCGGAAGTTCAAAAACGTTATGTTTCTCGCCCCGGTTTTATGGAGCTTGAGGCGAATGAAGAAATAAAGCCGTTTGACAAGTTTAGCAATCTCAGCCTTACAGAGCGAGGGTTTGCAGCCCTAACTCAAGTGCTGATTAAGCAACGTGAGGCTGCACAGAATTCTTTTGATTCCCTTTTGACGTGGTCAAGGTCAGCTACAGAATTTACACCCCAATCCCTTTGCGCTAAAATTAAAGAGTTGTTTGTAGAAGGGGACTTTCAAAAAATTTCAAACGACGCACTTCAACTTGCGTGTGGACATCGCGCTGATCTCATTCAACAACGAAGAGACTGCATCCTTCGATCGGTTAAAGATTCGTTTTTAAAGGCTACCCTAAGAAAAATCCCCCCTAGTTCAGATTTTCTGTTTCAAAAATCTAGCTTCGCTTCAACTATTGAAAAAAATGGGGGTAGTTCAAAAATTTTTTTTCCTGTTCGTTCATCAGTTCAAAATAAGCCTGCTGCGCAAGCAGGGCCTAGCCATTTAAATTATAAATTGCCTGCGCAAGGCATAATTGACCCATCTAGGCATTACAATACAATGCCTAGATTTTCGTTGCCTCTGCCTACACAGAGCAACCAGCAGTTTGCTATAAGAGGGCGCGACCAGTTTCGCCTCCAAAGAACTCGACAAAATGTCCAATTTAAGCCCTCGCGCCAGCGAGGTTCACAAGCTCCATTTCTCGATAGCTTCCAACAAACGGCCGCTCGCGGTCAGCCCAAGAGCGCAGGCCAGAGTTTCCCACGCAGGGATCAACAGAGGCGTAAATTCTGACTACATGGCATTTCAAGCCGGTCAACTTGCGAGTTTTGTACACAATTGGCAAGCCTTAGGCGCCCCATCACCAATTATAAAAAGAATTCAAGGATTGCGAATTCCTTTTTGCCAGAAACCGCCCTTGAGTGTTCCAAATTTAAAGTTCCAAACTCCTTATTCAAAGGAAATGGAGGTGGTAATTCAATCCCTATTAGAAATGAATGTTTTAGAGATGGCGGACGCCAGTCCCGGTTTTACATCTCAGGTATTCCTGATTCCGAAAAAAGACGGCTCGACTCGACCGGTCTTCAACCTGAAAAGGTTAAACAAATACCTCAAGGTCCCGAAATTTCGCTTGATAAACATGCACAGAATTCCCAGCTTCCTACAGCCTCACGATTGGCTTATAAAAATAGATCTATCAAATGCGTACTTCCACCTTTCGATTGCAAAAGTGCACAGGCGCTTTCTGCGCATTATTTACAAAAACCAGGTATGGCAACTAACTTGCCTACCGTTCGGCCTAGCTTGTGCTCCAAAAATATTCGCATCGCTCACGAATTGGGTGGCTCAGTTGCTAAGAGACAGAGGTTTCCGTATCGTTGTGTATTTGGACGATTTTTGTTTGGCCAACCAAGACCCTCGTGTGTTGGAGGAACAAGGCCAGGTGACAGTCCAACTGATGGAGCAATTAGGGTGGATAGTGAACTACGAAAAGTCGATACTAGTGCCGCAAAGGGTTATCGAATTCCTGGGCATATGTTGGGACCCTCACTCAAACAAAAAGTTTTTGAGTACCGAGAAAATCGAAAATCTAAAACTGAAAATCATCAAATTATTAGACCGAAAGACTGCGTCATTGAAAGAAATTCAAAGTATGGTGGGATCTTTAAATTTTGCCAGTTTCCCAGTCCGACGAGGTCGCCTCCACCATCGTACCCTTTTAAAATTCTGCCAGGATCTTCTTCATTGTCCAAACAATCGTTATCCAATACCAAGAGCGGCACTCAGCGAATTGGAATGGTGGACTCTCCACATATCAGGCAGCTCCATGATACATTATCCCCCCGTATGTCACTACCTTGTAACCGATGCATCAGAGGTAGCGTGGGGGGCGCAGTTGGACAATCTAAAAATCTCTGGTCAGTGGTGTCAAAAAGAGTCAAACCTGCACTCAAATCTCCGGGAAATGTTAGCAGTTTTGTACGCTTTAGACGATCGCGGTCCCTTCCTGGCAAGTTCGTCGCTGCTGATTCAGAGCGACAACAAAACAGTTGTTTCCTACCTAAGAAACGAAGGAGGTACACGGTCAGTGGCAATGATGAGCATTTGTTACAAAATTTTTCGCATACTAGATATTCACAATATTCATACAGAAATTCATTATCTGCCAGGACGGTTCAACTCGGAGGCAGATCACTTGTCTCGTCTATTCCTAGCACCGGAATGGCATTTACTACCCCGGATAACGGAAACGATCTTCTGCAAATGGGGAACCCCGCAGATAGACCTGTTTGCTTCAGCAACAGCTCATGTAGTTCCAACATACGTATCCCTGGACGCTACCGACGATCGAGCCCATCTACACAACGCGTTCAGTCACAATTGGAATTACAGCCTGGCATGGCTATTTCCTCCCCCATTTTTAATTCCACGTGTTCTAACCCACCTAAATACAGCGACAGGTGTCTACTTGCTAGTGGCGCCTCGGTGGCTCAAGGTCTTTTGGAGATCCGACCTTCGGAATCGGGCACTGGGTCCGCCGTTCACGATCCACAGTCTAGCAGACGTCTTGATAGACACGACGACCGGCCGTCCTCCACCTCAAGTGCAAGACATGACCCTAGAGGTATGGAGATGTGGGGGTGGTCAGAAAGCCTAAGGGACTGGTCCCAAAAGGAAAAGGAGTTCCTGAGTTCCAGTTGGAGGCAATCTTCACTTCGGACTTATAAATCGGCATGGGACAGGTGGCTCGCATGGGCAAAAGGTAATTCAGTCGATCCATTTAAGCCTTCAGGTTCTGATTTGGCTAGATTTTTGATACATTTACATCAAGATTATAAACTGTCGTATTCAACTATATTAGTATATAAATCTGCTATTTCCACGCTTTGTGATCCTAATATCGATACAAAGTTAAGTTCCCATGTACTAGTCAAACATGTGTTGAAGGCAATTTCAATCAATAAACCTAAAATTAATAAAGCTCCTATATGGGACACTGACGCCTTAGTGTCTTGGTTACGAAACAGTTCAGTCAATGAAAATAGTCTATATGAATGTTCCAGAAGAGCAGCTATCTTATTACTACTTTGCTCGGGCAGACGTGTGCATGATTTAACCCTTTTATCAATAGACTCTGATAGCTGTATAATCACTGAAAACTCAATCACATTTTGGCCTCATTTTGGATCTAAGACGGACTCTTTTTTCACTCGCCAATCAGGATGGCGTTTGCTCGAAAATAAAGATAGTAGATCATTAGATGTTTTAGTATGGATTAAAAGGGTTTTAGCTTTGTCAACAGAAAGGCGAAATTGTTGTAAATCTAATAATTTATTCTTGACCACTTGTGGTCCACCCAAACAGGCTACTCCTACGGTCATCGGTAATTGGGTGAAGAAGGTGCTAAGTGATGCAGGAATTAAGGCCAGTCCTGGAAGCGTTCGACCAGCCGTAGCATCGAAGAACTGGGTTCAGGACTGCTCCTTAGAAGACATCCTGGCTCGGGGAAACTGGCGTTCACATAATACCTTTACTAAATACTATCGTCGGTTAATCAAACCCTTGGAACCTCTCTCAGCCACCAGTAGTTGTTTTCAGCCTATTTAACAATTATTTTGAGTAACAAACATGGTTAATTTGTTTATGAGACATAATGTTTAATGTTGTGATTAATATATATACAACTTGTAATTAAAACTAAAGTATTTGAATTCTTGCTTAGAACTGATTCGTTTGTACATTATGATTGGTGTAAGCACACTATTAATACAATAATTTGGATCTTATTTTTATATTATTTTTACCCTTTGTAACTCCGCTTATATCTATGCATACATAGGGTGAACCCTAACCGTTCACTTTTAACTGATAATATAATGGATGACTGACAGTTCACCTATATAATGCTCGAATCTCAACCTGTAGGAATAACATATAGTTAATACCCTTTCACATTGGCGTCTGTTTACCACCAGGCGATAACAAACAGGTCTCAAATATTAATTTTAGGCTTCGAATAACGGTACTGGAGCTTAATAGACGCGTTTTACCTACCAATAAAACGCTTATTAAGCGGAATACCTTATTCGAAGCCTCCATTTTTATATCTGCCTGGTTTTTACTATCACACACATACACACGCTTATTTTTATTAAATTTTTTAATATAAACAAATTTGCTTGTCGTAGTAATAATTTGTTAATATTGTAATTCATTGCCAAAAGCATTTAAATGTTTTGGTATAGATATAATATAATATACATATATTTAAATAGTTCCTAATAGGTATGTGTGTGGTTATTGTCAAAAATAACTTAAATAAATATTTTGAGATCCAATGAAGCAAGCAGCGCGCGAGACCGAGTCGCGCACCTCCCCCTGGTGGTAAAATGTGGAAGGGAGGAGGTGGGACATGAACCAATCAGGAACCAGTAAAATTGTGTCACGTGAACCGGAAACAGGATAGCTCTCTCAAATATTAATTTTAGGCTTCGAATAAGGTATTCCGCTTAATAAGCGTTTTATTGGTAGGTAAAACGCGTCTATTAACATTGATTACTTATTATAATTTTAAAAGTGTGAGATCACGAAGACACGTCTAGAGTGGTTGAGCACTAAAATGCGAATGAGTAACAAACTGAGGACGACGCAGAGGTGAACAAACTACCCGACAGTAAAAAATAAATAATATTTTTCTAAAGGAGGTATAAAATATCTCTCAAATAAGTGCTGGAGTGGTAACACTTACGCGTTACTACAAGTTGTATACTAATCTCGAGGACGAGGCGCGAAGTATAATAGCTACTTACTTTATCAGTAGGTAGGACGTACCATAGATTAATGTCAGGGCTTACTATCATCGGTTTAAGCAGAGCGTATTTCGAATTTCTGAGCTTTGAAGTTTCATTTTGGGATCGCAATATTGAACGTCAATGCTAAAATGTTCTTTTTACGTGCCAATCAAACGATTATAGTTTTATAGGCCAGTACTTCAAGTTCTTGTTATGTACAGTAAAGTCTAGCGCAACACCTGTTCAGAAAGAGAATCGTCGTAAGGAGAGAGGGTGCTACTGAGCTTATTAACCTTTATTGTCTATGAACACAATAGCTCGGCTGTATCATTTTGATCTCCTAACCTTATTTGTTTATTAGTCAATAAGTCTCGATAACAGGTATTTAGCCAACCCTGGTGGCTGCAATGTAGAAATCGTAATGTCACCAATGTTTCTTTATTTTTTGGCAGCGACGGTTCTCTTTTTGAACTGGACGCCAGCTATAATCGTTTAAGCAGCGCGTATTAAGAACTTCTTAGCGTTGAAGTTTATTGATGACAATTAATATTTTACGGTATAAAAATTTAACGTCAAATCACAGAAGTTCCTAATAAACTCTGCTTAAACTAATGAGCCCCCACAGGCTTAGACAATATAACATTCTCTCGCGCTTGCGCTAAAAGAAACAACACGAAATGTATGGTAAGGAAGAAAGAAAATAAATTAGGCAAGTTACGAATTCCCATATATTTTGTATCGTTTCTATAAGCAAAACGTGATGGATAATACTTTGTTATACTCTGGCACTTGTTTTAGTAACATGGTTTTGAAACGGAAAGAATACAAATGGCATGCCAAGCCAATCCGATCACACGCACCATTCGTACAAAACGTAAGGAATCGAACAGTAAATGCAGGGCCTTATAGGCAGAATATTGTATTAATAGATCGTTGTTAAAATAGAACCGTAGCAGAAAGGCGGCTTTCTACATCAAACTAGGATTGTTGCACACACGCACATTCGACCCGTAAGAAAATTACGTTGTGCTGTTTCAAATAGTAAAATTACATGTTAGAGCGAGACGCTTATAAGTCTATGTGTAAATGAAGCCCGCACAGGCAGCCCACAGAGCTCAGCGTAATGGTTTGATTTATATGCTTTGTCATAGAAGAGCGTCTTAGGGGTAGATACTACAGTCTGGGGGGGACACGGCAAAGCATGAGAAGATATATCACGTGTACACGTGCCGTCGAGCTATTGTGTTTCGGTATAGGTGCCGTCATGAGTTATAAGCGCTTAGCGAGACACACAGTGGGAGTAACTGCGCATGTATTTGTTTGCTCCACACAATACCCAGAAAATGACTACTACATATTCAAGGTCAGCACTACTACTACGAGTGATTGTTTCAGCCGCCGCTCCCTCCTGGGTATGGAGTTCACGCACAAAGTAGTATTTTTGATGAAGACCCAGGCATCATGTCTGAGGTGGAGACTTCATCTACCGGATTCCGGCGCGGTGGCAAGCAGAGGTCGTCGTTGCCGGTAGTGCGGACACCCAGCAAGACATTGGAGAGACCACTGGGTAAGTGAGGCTATTGACACCCGCAATGTGTACTCTAACCACTCGGCCATTACGGCAAAAGGAAATATCAGATACATACAAGTGCTGACGACTACTTAAAATACCAAGGCTTGCTGGAGTTGTATATTAAGTAATCCTCAATCTATAGGTACAGCTCTATAAATATATGTGTCTGTTTGTATTTCCAAATTAACAGTTATTCACAAAATTTACATTCAATTATATACAGACCAAAACTTAAATTAAAAAAAAATTGTGTCTGTTTGTTCAGTCTAATATCAAAAGGGGTAGACCGATTTCAACAGAAATTGCATTGGCAGCTAATGTTAAAAGGAGTAATTTGGGGTAATTTTATTTTAGAAATAAATATTTCTACGTTGCATATTGCACGTTGCCATTGTTAATCCTACGTGGATAAAACCGCATTGGCTCAGCCTAACTAGTAATGATTATAATAGGGAATGTTCTTTTCAGGACTTGTATTCCTCCAGTACCGGAATGAGACGAAGAGGGCACTGCTGCCTAACGAGATAACGTCAATTGATACAGTTAAAGCACTGTTCGTGCGCAGCTTCCAAAATCATCTGACGATGAATTTTCTAGACAGCCCGCTAGTTAAAATATATATACATGATACGTCCAACGACGTGTTCTACGAGTTGGAAGATGACCGGTAAGTGTTTTCTTGACTTATATGCAGTTTAATTTAAATAGGTATAGATGCAGCCTTACAACAAAAAAAAATTTAAACCAAATTGCTAAACAGTTCTCTTCTCTTTTTATTGAACAGGGAGTCAATTAAGATCGTTTAAGCACTGCGTATTATGAATTACTTAGCTTTGACGTTTAATTTTACGGTGCCAAAATAAGACGTAAAGGCTCACAAGTTCTTTATGCGTTCTGCTTAAGCCGATGATGGTAGACGTGACGAATATCGTAATGAAACTTCAATTATATTAAAAAATAATTAAAGCAGAATTAACTAACAAATCATTTTGACAGTAAAGTTTTTGTTTCGAGCGTATCCATTATTCTAAAGTGAACATTTTCAAGGCACTAAACGCAACACAAAATCATTCCGAGTCAAAAGAATATTCACCTTTAAGCTCTGTGGTCCTAAGCTTGTAATATCGAAATAGGTACACTATTCATACTTCTATGAGCTTCTGCCCGTAAAATCGTTCAATTCAAATAGTCGAATTTAAATAATATAAACATAAATGTACCCAATTCACCATAGTTTTTATATTTATTTAAAGCTATAAAAGAACTAGCAAGACTTTATATAAGTAAGGAAAATTACTGTGCAAATTATTTTTCTACATCTATTTCATTGTACAATCGGTAATCGACCACTGTCGCAGCATATTCATACAGAATTTAATTACTAGTAGTTTTTAAAAAATTTACAAACTCCCATGAATCAAATCTAGCAGTTAACTAAAAGCCAACCCAGGTAACGTACATTTTGGTCCTTTGAACGTCATTGCACGTGTGACCTAAATAACTTTTCACAGTGACATGTTTGTTACACAGTTCGTAATCGGCCGTCAACTCATACAATATATTCATGAAGCTTTTAATTTCATCATAGTTTTAAAATTTTGCAATAAATTCTATTGAAAAATTAACATTTTACTAGGGCACCGTGTGTCAGAAACCTCTATCGCCGTGAAATTATTAAAATTATGTATCTCATATAAACAGGCATCAAACAAAATAAATATTTGCGTGATTTACAAATTATTCAACCCGATACAATAGCCGAGCTTTTGTAACGAAGTAAGGTAAGGGTTGAACAACGTGGTTGATTTCACAATTTCTTCAAAGCAATAGACAATTGAAGGAGAAAGGTGATTTAGGCATGATACGATTGCCCTGTATATACATACGGCTTCGACTTCGTAAATATGTTTGTACTTTTAAAATGAGAAGACGCCATTCATTTTATTACTGTGCTTCTTTGTGATCGTAATTCCTTCAATGTTGAACCCATAGACATCATCATATTTATTTAATTTTACAGTTCTATGTCATATGGAAAGTGGGCAATTAGTTTTATAATCCAAAAAAAGCTATAGATATTACCTATCTATGTATATGGCCAAAACTGAGCGATTACGGCAAAAACATGTAACCGTCACTGTTTGATTTTATTCAGCTAATAAGGAAACACGCGCCAACAAATAGGTCGTAAGCTAGTTTACCACCGAAGTGGTATAAAGCCTCCAATTGTGGCATAATTTATATCTCAGCAGGGATGCTGAAGCATGACAAACCTAGTACATAATCCAAATACAGTTTTATAGTATTCAAACCGTGCTGTGGGTCTAACACGGGGATCGTAAAATCAAGTTACCTTCAATAACGTGTTCCAAATATATATTTTCCTTCGAAAGTTCTGAAATGAAAATCAAATTTCATTTAGCCAGAAACATTTTAGTTTTTATTGGTATTGAATGCCTAAACCTATTTTACTACGCAAATCATTCGTAGCGTCTAAGTCCTTATCAATAATTGTTCATAATATCCCAATTAACCCTTCATCGTCACGGTATTGCTTCCCTTTAATAAATGAAAATAGCATTAATTAGCTCGGCTATAACAGTGCTTTGAGATGGAAACAACAAATTGAGTTGATCGTTTAACGTTGCCGTAAAGGAATATTACATTTCAACTATTTTAATCTACTGTGTTTTCTCAACTTGCATCTGGGTCTAAGTCAGCTATGAAAGTAATACCACGATGAAAGTCTGCTGAGCTGCTGAACATAAGCCTCCCTGAACTAAACACTCACCTTGCCAACTGTTACGCGAAATTAAAAAAAAAACTAATTAATTTAAAAGAAAAATACTAAGCATCGCGGGGCAACCTCGAACTCTCGATAAGATAAATTGGAGGGATGTTATCAAAGTCCAAGGACAGAGGCGATGTACTCTTCGCGCCTGCGTGATTCACGCCCACGAGGTTCCGCCCTATCTCGCTGTTTCTCACAGTTTATATTATTCTCAAAAGTGAACATCTTTAAAGTGATATAACCTCTAAAAGTCGCAAAATGCGTCCAAGCCGCACTTTTGCCCATGTACACGATTACCGGTGCCCGTAAGTCCTTTTCTCTATAATTTGTTTGTATTTAGTTTGTGTACGTATCTAGGAAACCCTCCGTGTGTGCTATTAGCACCGGCAAAAAATTGTGCCGGTTTTTGTGCTAACATCTGGTTTTATTCCTTTTTAATTGTAATTGGTACTTACACCAACTTCCTCACCTACTTGTTTTATGATTTTTGGTTTTATTAGGAATAGCGCCTTTGTATATCCTTCGGACAGCTTTCTGTGATAAGTCTGAATCCTATGAAACTATTAATTTAATTATTCTCAACAATTTACCGTAGCTATATAATCATATGCGCATAGGATATTTGATGAAAAATATTAGCTTATGATTTTAGGAATCGTTTTTGGGTGTTCCAGTGACTTTTTAATGTATATGTAATGTATAAATTATATTTACGTGTATGTATTGTATAGTACAATACATTCATACATTCATATACACCCAACACATTGACAAAAGGGCGTTGCTCCATTAAGTTTCTATAATTTACGTAAAGCGTGAGGTTGTGGGCTTACAGGAGTTACCTGTTTCTAAATTAAGCATATACTTGGTCGATAATTGAGTATTGACAAAATGGTGTCGACCCGGCGACGCCACCCGGGCACAACGCCCACGTCGTCGCCCTGGCAACGCTTCTTGTACCTACCTATCGTGGGATGTGAGCAAATTCATATCGTACTAAATCGCAAAATCAAAGCTCATACGCTTTAAAAGGATCATATTTTTATTGAGCACTTTTGATAAGTGCCTAGTCCGGGGATATCACTCAACTTGTTACATTATACGACCATTCATTATTCATATCTTAAGTCGTCAACTGTCGTCGTCAACCTTAATGTAATATTAAAATTATCTCGGGTCTTTGCATACTCAGATTTTATATATAAAATATGTTAAAAAAGTACAAAATGAAGCTACCTTTGTACTTGGAATCGAAACGATGCCTTTCATATAATAATTACCGAAATAGATATCTTCCTTTAATAACATTCAGTTAAAAATTAAAATCATTTTTCACCTCATTGATACAGAGGATCACCTGGAAGTGCATATCGATTTAAAGTTAAATACTTTATATATGATAAATCCTTTAACTTATTTAAATTTTTTCGTCGATATGCTCTTAATTTTTACGGTAAGGTGACGTTATTAGATATAGATACATAAAGTACGATGATAATTGCTTACAATGAAAACAATGCTTACGTTTAATGAAAATAAAAAATAAAAACCACGAAATATTACATAATTTTTATTTATTTAAAAAAAAAAAGTATTGCGCCTAAAAAGTCTACACCAATTATATAAAGAAGTTGAATTTCAAAACGTATTTTACGCACGTAACCGTATTATTTGCTGCTTATAATAAAGTTTGCCTGTAGGTTCAATATACACCAGTATCGTACGGGATGGAGAGTATACAAACATGACAACATAATCGGATCATAGAGCTCTAAAGGGAAATGTGATTTCTCTACAGAGTGGTTGCGGGAAGCTATTTTAAATAGATATTTTGCTTTGAACTTTAGGTCAGTATTTAGTCGTCGATTTTGCTTTCCAGATCATTTCGAATATTTTACTTAGAGAACTTAGGAGTTAAACGTTTTGAATAAATTAATATCAATCGTCTGTGAATATAGAGGCATAGGGATTTATCAATTATGTACCTCTAAGCCAATTTGAAATATACACAAAGTCGGGTATTTAAGCCTGAGGGTTGAAAAAAACATAGGTGGGTGGTGTGGGGTAAAGGGTGCAAATCTATCCAGATAAATAAAATTGAAGTGTCTGTTTGTAATTCCAAAATAACAGCTTTTCACTAAATGTATATGAAGGTATACATGCTACTGACACTAAAAAACCAAGTTAAAAATTTTTTCTCTATCTGTCTGTCCGTCTGTCTGTCTGTTTGTTCCGGGTAATCTCTGAAACGGCTGGACCGATTTTAACGGGACTTTCACTGGCAGGTAGCTGATGTTTCAAGGAGTAACTTAGGCTACTTTTATTTATTAAAATATTAGAGTTCCGCGGCAATAAGGATGAAACTAAATCTACGCGGGTGAAACCGCGGGGCACAGCTAGTTTCAAATATATATACAAATTTATAATTTATAAGAAATAAAAAGACGCGTTATTTGTAATACAATTTTAAATTACAAGCTTTTAATAAATTGTCAGTATCCCCATAATTAAAACGTGGTTTACGCGAAGACTACACCAAATTCGGACTTTAACTATGTCCGTCTCTTTCGAGAGCCATGGAGCAAAAATGTATAACACTAGGTTTTGGTTACCCGGCGCAAAAATGTTTTAACTCTCATAAAATCTCCTCTAATAGGCAAAGCATATTAAAACAGTAAGAATAGTTTACAAGACCTGCAATCTTCTTTCAATTAAGTTTATTACTGTTGTTACCCGAAAATAATGAAGAATTAAAGATTTACAAATTCTGATGTGTTTTTTTTAATATGACATTAAATAAAAAAAAATACATCCTAGGTATTCTTGGTCATCGAAGACGAGACAACAGAAGGAATGATTTAATATTCTAAAAACTTTTTTTATTTGGCGCAGGGCTCACCTCAGAGATATCTGCGACCGGTCTGTGCTTCGCTTGTTCGAGTCAACGGACATCGATGGTGCTTCGTTCCCAGGGTCGGTCGGCGTGGGCGCTCTGGCCGTACCAGTCACCAACAATGCCCACTCTGGGCCTCCTAGCTGGGATCAAGTAAGTACCATGAAATATTGCTTCTATTTGCTTACGCCATCCCAGAAGGGTCTCCGAAGGGGGTAAGTAGATGTGTTGTAACAACCACACCCTTATTTCACCGAATATGATTAAATGCCAACGTGACAGAAGATTCTCAGGCACATACGCCTATGAGTTACTTCTCAGGTATTTGCAGGTTTCCTCACGATGTTTTCTTTTAATGTTGAGCATGTGGGATGAAATTACTGAACTTAAGTTTTTAGGAAAATTCATTGGTCCTCGCTCGCGTAGTAGGCGACTCAACCCCAACGGCTCTTTTATATTTCTTTTAAAATAATGACATATAACAGAACCGTGGCCTTATTATTATTTCTTTATTTCCGTTCACATCTGAGTCAAATAAGCCATACTATATTTATAGTATAGATATACATTAATCGTTAAAACAATGTAAGGAATTGGACAGGAACACGGAGTAATTCTGAGAAAAAAAGCTTATATAAATTCATACCAGATAATTCCATGGCTAACATAATACGAAAACCACTTTGTTGAGGCATGCTCATCCTTAAACGCTCTGATGCCATTAATAAAATCTTTATACAAGGGTTACTCGCTTATCTACATGCAATTACTAGACAAAGGCGGAGTGTAATTTTGTGAGCGTATGTGCGAGGTCTCGCGCGCCGTTAGTTCCCAACACTACGCTTGTTTGTTATACAGCTCCAAGGCTTAACCCTCAAAATGAGTTTGTTGGAAACCCAATATTGTGTCAAATTCGCTGATATAACTAGTTTTCGCCCACGTGTAATCTATTATGTTTTAGATGCGCGTGTAAGCAATTATGTTTTAGATAATCCCTTAGATATTGGATAACTTAATACAACTGAAATAACTTTCCTGATAAAGATAATACCGGCTTTATAATAACGGCATAATAAACATTATGAGTGATCTAAAAAACCGTTAAGTCGATTTTGCGTTATTGAATAACAAATATCCAAACATCGGGACATTCACATCCCTACTAATATTATAAATGCGAAAGTAACTCTGTCGGTCTGTCTGTTACGCTTTCCCGCTTAAACTTCTCAACCGATTTTGATGAAATTTAGCACAGAGAATCTTTAGACCCTGAGAAAGGACATAGGCTACCTTTTGTTTATTAAAAATGTTAGGTTTCCGCGACCAAAAGGATGAAACTAAATCTACGCGGTAGAAACCGCGGGGCACAGCTAGTGTATTATAACATTAAGAATATTAGTAGACATACCAAAAATCTGCGTAAAGGAAAGAATTATTTAAAAATTATATATTTGTTTGTTCGCAGGACCAAAGTTATTTCAGCGAGCCAGAGATCGACTCCGACAATTACCATCACCACGTCCATAAGTCTAAGGTAGGTTTCCTGATTGTGGTGCTTTACAAGGTAAGTCTAGGCTAAGTTACTTTCTTAAAATTCTCTCAAGGAGCTCAGGATGGACGACCACATCAATACCCTGGTAATTATTTTTGTTCATTTATTTGGTGCTCCGTATGTTTTCCATAAAAATTAATTAACAGGTCCGGAGCGCACCTTCTTCCTAAATTAATCTATGTACTCGTATATATATCTGAAAGCCGGATGTTAAACAATTAAATATTTTTCTTTTAACGACAATTCCGTGTAATATTGATAATTACTATAGTATCCAATTACGGAAAAGTGTGTAAGATACAAAAAACTGTCAATCAACAAATGCGAGTAGAAGTCACGCACTCGGGGTCCGATAGGTACAAATTTAAATTGAGGAGCATCCCTTATTTTGCCGTTGTAAAAGTTTTATGTCCATTATTTGACATTCGCAAGGGAATAAAAGAAAAGATTGCGAAGAAGAATGACTAAAAATCGCAACGATGTTTGCAGTAAGTTCAACTGACTGCAGCTTCATAATCGGGGATCACATAATATTGGAAACTTTCAGCTTTTGGGAAATAGCGGAGGTTTGATCATCTCGAGCTCTTGGGCCGTGTATTCATGCGTGTGTTAATTGTGAACACAATCAAATCGTGGGCCCGTACGAAATAAAACATGGAGTAAATTTTATAAAATTTATTTAATAATTGTAACAAACTGGTATGATGTCGTTAAAGACTAAGGATCAATAATACAAGATGTTTAAAAACAGACTTATAGCTATAATAAATAAAACGAATCGCAAAAGAAGTAACAATAACATCCAATGACTAATTTATATGAAGGGTATTTTTATGAATGAAATGAACGTGTATAATAATTGAGCTTTGGATTCCGGGTGTCACATACCTACTTATTTGCAAAATATAAAACGTTATAATATGAATCAGAGTGGGGTCCAACAATGATCTTTTAAGCAGCTCATATTAAAAACTTCTCAGCTATGTCATTCAATTATACGATACCAAAATGAAACTTTAAAGCTCAGATTTTTTTAATACGCTCTTTAAAGCGATGACGTTAAGCCCTCTGAATCCATTCGCTGAAACTTCGAGTGTGTCTGTTCAAGATTTACGTCTAAAAAGTATGTATGGAGTATTTTTTTAATTTTAAATATAATGAGTATTGATTATTTCGGTAACAATTAATGGTAACAATTTGCTCGGCCGCTTAAAGACCGCTATGAAAATATCATAATCACGCGGTAGGATAGTGGCATTAATTTCAAAATAATAAGAATACAAATGCTGAAAGAAAAAGTCCATCTCATGTCGTAGACAGAGAAATTGAATAGTTAGATGTGGCAGTATAGAGCGTAGATGGTTGATTGCTTCACCAACAAAATCATAGCTCTTAAATAATTAGTGATGATGATGATGATGTCGTCCGTGGCTGTAACTTTATGGCAAAAACCAACAAATACATTAGGGCATGGCATACATGGCAAGAGATGTCGCTTACTATAGGTACTGTCACAAGCTTTGAGATCGCGGCAAATATATAAGATTACTATTACTAGCGAAGGAAGAAAGCTGAATCCAACCGAGATGCGGATGATGAGATGAATATGTGGCGTAACGAGATTAGACACGGTAAAGTATGAGTTATAAGGGGATGTTCAAAAGTAGCACCAGTGACTTGAGAAGTTGAAGCATGAACATGTTTCGTGTTATGGAAGGATTCGATGAGGGTTATGTTGCCAAAAAAATTATGTTTATGAATAAATAAAGGGAGAGGAAGACTCATGAAACCGTGGACGGGTTGTATGAAAGATGATGTGGCTAAAATTAGAGTGAATTAATGGCGGACGATAAAGTGTAATGGAAGAGAAGAACGCATTGCATGCACTGACCTCAAATAGAATGGGATAAGGGCAGGATGATGGTGATAGACTGAGCAGTCTTTGTTAGCGCTCACTCCATACAAGACCTAAAAATTACCTAGAGACGGCACCTATAACAATGTATTCGCACTATTTCATTAGCTACTTAGGTACTTATCTGTTCTGGAACTGTAGCTGCAGTATCCACTAATAAACAAAAAAAAATTTTATTGTATAGACTCTTTAAGTGAGCAATCTTTTAGTAATTTAATTATAAAATGGACAGTATGATGCGAATTATATTAAAAAGTCGAATTTTTGTGGTTTCAGTGTTTACCACAGGTTGAACAAATTACCTCTACCACAAATATGTTCATGTAATCAGTTACGAACACTTTGTATATTTTAAAATTAGAGTAAAGTTAGTTCACGGCGGTCTAAATAAAATATTTAGAATGCCCGACAAATAGGTAGTCCTTTGTAGTAGTGCGCACCACTGTATAGTTTCTTAGGTGTTGATCTCCAAGAGAGTACGAGAGCCTTTTTGAAGGGTTCGGGGGCGCAGCCGCTGCAGACTTGCATTACAGCCTTCACTTCAGCTTCAGCTGGCTCCCTTTCATCAACCTAAATAGAACAAAAATGAATATTATTTTCGTACATTTTGTTCATACAAATTATTTACAGTTGATCTAACAAGCTACATATAATTTCTTAAGCTATATGAATATAGACATTATAAAATAGACGCAAAGCATCATCTTTCAGTATTATAATTATCAATCACGTGCTAATATGCCTGTAGTCCATAAAATATTATACGCGTCTTCCCTGGTAATTCCTCAAAGGAATAGGCAGAGGCACCTTCACCCATTTTCACAATAAAATATTATATAAGTTAATTATTTATGGAGCAGAGCTACTTACTGTTTGTTTCTGAACATTTTGTACGGGCAGGTTTCCAACTACACCCGCCAGACCTTTCAGAAGCGACTCCTGGAATTCGATATCTTCTTCTTTGTTATCCAATAAGTCTGGGGTCAGTAGTGCGTCGTCCACTATGGACCCGTCAGACAACGCAACCAATTCACGTTTATCTTTTTTGCCTGAAAACCACATAGGGGTATTAATTACTTTTCTTCCTTAGCCTGCCTTTATTTACCTACTAATGATCTACTTTAGTATTTTTAACAGGTAGATTTCCCGAAGAATGCGTTACTTTAATGTCTAAAACGATAACTTCAATACATGTTTTTTTCTAACTTTTATACCGTCAACATTAACCCCTCTAGATCTTGTAGCAAGATTATGTAGGACCTGGCTTTATACAAAAAGACTTTGTTACTTCTCAACAGGAAAAGTACTTAGCATAATGTGAATTGTAATTTTCTACTGACTTACCTTGGTTTGCTTCGTCGGTTAGTTCCTTTTCAGGATTATCTCTTTTGTCACGTTTACTTGAATCTCTTTTATAAAGATTGTGTGGTGAGCTGTCGTCTATGTACTGTACATTAGCAGGATTTAAAAGCGATCCTGACAGTACAACTGTAGTGCCCTTCTTGGGACCCAGAGGTCTAGTGGAGTACTGACTTTGGGTAAGTGGCGTTGGCGATATTAAAGTCACACGTTGCACCTGTCCTCCTATATCGCTTGGGACTTGAACACTATTAAGCAGTTGTTCTGATACAATTCGATTGCCTAATTGTCCGTTGATGTATTCTTGCTGTAGTTGGATACCATTGGGGAGTTGAACTGGTATCATTTGCTGGACTCCGGCCAGGTTCAGGCTCGGTGCTCTCTGTAGTTGTCCACCGACGAGGAAGTTTCCATTCCCTAGAGGCGTGGCCTGAGGCGGCGGTGGCTCGGTGGCTGCTTCAGTGGAAGAGTCCACAGGGGTGCCATCGTGCTTGAAATGATGCACGTGGTGATGTTTGTGGTCCTTGTGAGCTTTGCCAGCCGTTAGAGCGACGTGGTATAACTGAAGCATTGTTATTTCACCCAGCAAGCCAGCTTGATCTGGAAAATAAATTTAGTAATGTAAACCAAGAGCTATCCCTATAGGTTTAACTAAAACTTGCCCGTAATTGGCTCGGTAAAGACTAAACTAAGTCAATTTAAGCGCTCGAAGCTTGATCAAACTCGGTCCTGATAGCGATAAAAGCTTAAACCTAGTCTGAAACGGAGCTTTTGCATGTTGATTTTTGCCATAAAGCGATAGTGTTTGACCTCCACTCATCCGTCGTGGCTGATAAAATGAAACGTTTATTTAAAAAATTACTTACTTATTTCTGGCTCTGAACCATCCCTATTTTTATACAAAAGCGACTGTTCTTGACCACTCACAGCAACACCGCCGCCTTTGATAATATGACCGACGAGCTGAAATACAAAGAAATTTAATTAAAAGCACACTCCCTGAATCTGACGGTATACAATTTCGTTTATACAATGTTTTTCTTCCTCGTTGGAAAGAACTTATTACCTACTTTGTAAAAGTAATGTTTATAAAGGTTAAAGAAGATAAAGATATTTTCTATAAGAATTTGGCACCAATTTGCTTTGTATATGGGTAGGTACGGAGCCCGTCGCGAGTTAAGAACGAGTACTTTTGAATGCGCAGTAGTCATTTTATGAGTCCGTCTCTGTCTATAGGAACGCTGCGAGGCGAATAGTAACATGCTCACTATCCCCTTTATTTTTCGCTGCGCGTTCTTTACTCGTGATGGCGCCTGTAATTGGCACACACGAATAGATATATTTAACCTGTTAAAATAGGTTCTTATAAGAATGTTTATAAGTCTTTACCCTATTATGGAATCCTCTTCCAACTCGTTCAGCGTTGACCCAAATCTGCCATTCACCAGTTTTACCGTTCCAAGATTGGCACGAATGATACCACCTGAGAAATTATTAATGATTATTTAAATAATTTTAATATCGGGGTTTTCTTCCTTATAATCGTTAATGTTTATTCTAAGCAAACAAGCGCATCATTTTCTCTTTATTAGTCAGTAGAAACGAAAAATTATATTGGGCCCTACCACTAAAATATATCGATGACCATACTTTAAGGTAATTGGAAAACGAGCACTGGACCATAAGGATGTGTAATATAATTCGGTTCATCACATAATGCCTTTAGTAGAGCAATTTATAAATTGAACAAAATTGTTCTCATGTTTCAATTCAGCATTTTACACACAATTTCTGAATAAAGCAGTAAACTGTGATAAGTCCTTCATACGAAAATACCGTTGAAAAGCATACAGCTGCACACACACGTCTATAGTAAAGTACATCTATCTCTAAGGATCCAATTTGCGACACATTCACGTGAACGATCTAAATGCCTCTTCAAATATATTAAGTCCTTACTAGTTTCCAATGTATTTATTGGATATTGAGTCTCAATTAGTTGGCTGTAGAATTAATCTTCAAATATTATTACATTATTAGTAGGTACCGTCCAATTTAAACAAACATTTAGGTATACTTAAACAAAAAACCACATGAAGGAAAATAACAGTATACAAAGTCTTACGATATGAAACTACGCGGATATTTTGTTTTAGCAATATGGAATTACTAATGAGATGTTAACGATCTTGCTATAAATTTAATCTTTAAATCGTCTAGCGGACAAGAAATCTTTTATCACCATCACTCAGGCTTTATCCTATATATTGTTGGGGTCAACACTTGATTCAACCCGATGCTGCTGATCACCTGATTTTAATGCGAAGCGACTGTGATCTGGCCATTCGTTATTCCTTTTACGGAAAAAATCGTTAATCAGGGTTTATCTGAGTTCTTAAGAATAATTTATTAACTCATACGTTTTCAATGTCGCTATTAGTACTATAATTATATAGAAGACGGAGGTTTATTTGCTCATACTCTATAGTATGATATACTAAAGTGATGTTACATACATAGGAGGGAAATAGAGTGCGAGAATAATAATGATGAATAATTAAAATATACTTCGTTCATTACATAATCGAGTTTAATGCAAAACTAACCCAGCAATAATTATATACTCTGAATTATGTGCCTTATTAAGTTCATTGCCTATATTTACATTATTTATCTTATATAAGCGTATTAAATAATAATTCCGTTCGCATAAATAAATTGTGGTTGATATGCAATTTCATTAACATAACGAGTTCCTGTTGGTAACAATCAAGAGTATAACCTAATGACTGTATACCACGAACTGCACAAGCGGATTAGCGAAGACAATTTATGGAATTGCTTGTAAAAGGCATCTATTGCTCGTATTTGATAATATTCATAATTGACTATGTGAGTAGGAGTACTTATGTATGTAAGTACTTAGGAGTACATCACATAATTTTCTCGAAAGATATTTAAATGCCACCGTGCCGGATGTTGTGTCCATCGCCGCCTCAAGCAATGATAAAGAGCAACTGAGGACAGAGGCTAGATGTCAATTTTAACGCATATATCATTGGTCTATAACACTGTACATGTAAATACGCATTTTAGTTCTATCCTGATTGTGTGACGATATTTTCTTTAGCGTAATGTTCGTGATTTGACATTACTGCACTTGGGTTTTATCTAAAATCTCATTGGCATTATATTGTAAATTATGTTGTGTGAGATTGGAACTTATACTAATATAGTCGTACTTATTCATCCTTTGATGTCTCATCCCACGATTAAACTGTACCTCATTTAACCAAATTATATTCCAAACTTATCCCACGGCTAATACTTGCATTTATATTCCTTATTCATCCCGAATAAGTTCCTGGTTCATCCTATTATTAAACTTTCCTGGCTTATTAATTTTACTATTAAGCTAAAGCTGTATAATTTTCGCGGTCAGCGTAATGACATCCTTACGAACTCATACGTTAGCCGTGTGTCAGCTTATAGGAAGCTTGCCCGCATCATGGCTTTGTGTCAGCGCTCGCGTGTTATTGAAAGGAAATGTTAGTTTCGGCAACGGAATGCACTCGCCGGCTCTTACTCAATTGGAGCACGAAAGTGGATCTCGATCGCGAGTCATGCAATTTACGGCGCAAATGTAGGCTCCAAGTGAATTACTCAATACTGTTTCATTTCAAAATAATTATACTAGGAAATAATGTAATAATAATTTTGCATTTGCAATGAATTTTGCGTAACATATTTATATGATTTGAATCTTCAATTTAAATTTCCAGTAAGTAGGTACCTAGTATTATATTTGAATAAATATTTTATTTTATTTTGTCGGTTTTCGTACAAACACGATCAATAAATTATACGAAATTCCGAAGTAGGTTAGGTAAGCCTAATCTTGTAATAACCAAACTCTTTAAGAGTATTTTAGACGTCAAGCGTGTTGGTATCTACAAAAACCAAATGAACCCACGTTAGAACTAGTTGCCTACATATTGAAATCTAATAAGTAAATACGTTATGCTATCGTTCTTTAAATTTCGGCAAGTGAACATAAATCGGTATGCTTATGCGTTACTATTACCATTATAATGTGCACATCTTATAAAGTATCTTGGTTAAGTATATTATGTAGTAGACTGACGAAGGGTGAACAAAACCTTTGACGTCTCATTTTGATAAAGCTTTGTAGTTCTTAATACGCGCTGCTAAATCGATTATAATTTCCTCCCAGTAGCATTTTTTTCATACTACGAATGAGGTAAACCTGTTTACAACCCGCCTGATAATCAACGCTAAAACTTCAAAGATCGTTAACTGATATTAGTAATACAGTTCAGTACAAACAGTTCACCTGGTTTGATAACTTTGAGAATCGAATAGAATTTGAATCTTTTATAACTTACGTGTTTAACTTCAAGGGGTAGTTTAGCCTGAAGAATGTCTGTCCGTGTACAGCCATACTGAAGTAACTGGCCTCCTGCGTGTTGGAAATCCAGGCTGAGATTTCCTTAGGGCTATCACCAACTGTGGAAGAAACACATGTGGCTTTCGGTCATTTGCTTTTGGGTACCTAATATAAAGGGAAGACGTAATTATAAAGACTACGCGAAAGCTCAACCCTTATAATTTAACTTGGTTAAAGCTAAAACCTTGTTAAAATATATTTTTTCTATGCCCAGTTTTACTGTATAGTGCAAACTTTCAAAGACATTCAAAAAAGCAACCGCACGCTATATACCTACTACCAAATTTATATAATTTTAGTTGTATTAGACGGTAAATGTTTTCAATTCCAATGCAAGTGTATTAATTAACGTCTAACAACCAAATGGCGAAATAGTTTGGCTACCAGGTAACTCCCCAAAGTGAATTATTAATCCTCGTAGCCGAATCAGTTTGGCGAAATAGTTTGGCCTCGAGGAAACACCCCAAACCTACCCACCACTCTGCATTACGTAAAGCCGGGCGTAAGATACTAAAGGGTACAACGCCTGTTGCTTTCAACCGAGCGATGGGTGTGAATATAACTTGGGTTTCAACGCCCGCAATCCACTTCAATGAATACACTGGCTTTATAAGCGAGGCAAGCATCTATTTGACTTCATACAATTAGTGCTCTATTTAATTATGGCACTCATTTGTTTGGTGAAAGTAATTTAGTAAGTGGACTTTTCTCGTATTCGCAATTTAAAACCACGAACAATTAGCCATAATAAAAACAAAAGTTCTTTATTGTGTACATACAGTTTTTCCATTACATACTGGAAAAGAATTGCATTTTTTATTAAAGGCCGCCGGCATGCCTACCAGTTCCCTAATGTTAACCGCAGTAACACCATAATACTCATAAGTAATATTTTTGGTTGCGATCTACCATGAAGGTGCAGTCCAGTCTCGGGCAGGTCCGAATTTCAAACGTTCTCGCGTTACATCCTTTCTCTCATAAAATTATGGTTGTATAATATGAAGCGGAGCGAATTAAACCTTTATAAGTCCATAAAATAATACTACTTAATTTTTTCTAAATTATATAATAGATAGCTCCGCTAGAAATTGAATTTAGTGGAGAATGCACAGACAATAGCTATTGTTGTAAGAATTGAAATCCTCTTATTGTCTACCTCACTTCATTCCTCTACGATAGATTCCCCATCGACTTATATCTTGTTAAAGAGTCTTAGAAAATAACTGAGCAACGGAACATTTTCCTTTTAATACCTGCGAAGGCTGCAGAATCAAATACCTTACGTCACGCAGAGTATTAAAAGATCTATTAAAAATTAAATTCTGTTTTCTCAACTGAAACATTTTCTTTATCAATCTACTTACTTGTTAGTAAACACAAAGCATAAAATATAGTATTTTTATAATTGCAATCAATAATCGAATTCAATCATTGTTTTTTTGTTGAGAAGTAGTCTCTGTCACAGATTATTACGGTTTTACTCACCTGCATATGAGAACAGAGGGTGATCATCGGAGTGGTTGTGGAACTTAGTCCACATACAAAGAGTGAATTCTTTCAAGTCTGGCAGATCCTTTTCATATTCCACATACTGATAGAATAGTTCTTGATTCATGGACACCTTGTATACACTGCATGATTCCGATGCGGGATTCGTCGCCTCACTATGTAAGCTGTTGAGTTTGCTTGTCACGTACTGAGTCTGACTTGGTCTGCGGTTCACGATCTTGTATCGGACACTGAAAGTCAAGTTAAAAGTAAGCAAAACTTATTAAAACTTAGAAAAGTGCATGTGGTATTAAATTTATCAAACTTTGGTCTGCGGCTTCACGGCTAAGGCGAGCATTGTGAGGGCAACTACTCTGAGGCATAGTGCATGAGACGGCGATAGTCTCACCATCTGCTACGTAAGTTGTTTGAAAGTTAGTGTTTTGACACCTTGTTTCACGATACAAAAGATAATATAAATAATTAGGTTCTCAGTTGACTTAATTATTTTGGCAAAACCATGAAACCAAACGAATTTACTTTAAATCAGAATGAACGCAATATTCAGCCTCTAGGAATGTTGAGCAAAAAAAATGTTTCGTCTAAATTTTTATCTATCTGATACAAAAAGGTTTCAACGGATTATGTAGATTATAAAATTTTCACGAATAACTATGGGTTTGGCTCTAAATCATATACCTTTGTGCAATTCAAACTAACAATACACGTTTAATTAACCCATCGAACTACGCTAGACACTCACTTCGAATGTACAGATCTTTCAGGGGACTTGTATGTTGCATAAGTGAACGATGATTCCGGAACTATTGGCTGCCAGTCATCCTCTCGAGCCAACGCGGCCCCAAACAGGGCACACAGAAGTAGATAGCGCATCTGAAAAAATATCATTGTAATTTTAACCTTAATATTTCTATCTTCGATAGTGTAGTCTCTTGCGTTGTTAACAAACGTTAAAAAGCGACATAGCACTATATATTTTTTTAGTATAGAATTATTTAATTAAAAAAATTATCATGAATATACTTCGCTTGGCTATTCAATTTCGACACAACTATGTGGGTCGCGACTGGGTCGATCGCACAAACTTTTCGCATCCACGTGCTAATATTGCTGCGTTGAGCCTACGTAACTAATGTGGGATGAGACGAATAACCTTGAACGAAAATGCCATCCCGTGTGAAGCCATTTATTGAACCAATCAGTTGAGTTTCTCACCGGCTCTTATCACAAGGATAGTTATTTTCTTCTCCTATTCCGGCTCAGGTGTCTTTAGCTGCTCTCTTTTTACAGTATTCGTTCAGAGTAAATTTCCTTGGAGCGTATGTTAAGTCTGTTAAGTTTCAACATAAACTTTTAATGTTAAACACTTTACTGCTCAGCACATTTTGTAACATGTATCACCTTCTTAACGACAAAGTTGTAGACGCTGTTGAGAAGTGCTTACGGAAATGTCAATAGCAAGAAATACTACTTTTACTCCACCCAGGGCGACTATAAGCCGCAACAGCATCGGAAGCAGAAACTTTAACGACTTGAATAATAAAAATATCTACTTCCATTACTAAATGAATTAAATAAAACATTTTATGTATTAAATAAAATATTTCAAAATTTTTTCTTTACTAAACTTCATCTCGAGGGAGGTCAAGGATATAGGGTAATGTCGTAATGTCGTATATACAACATGGACATTAAATGTTAGCGGACAAAGTAGAGAGGGATGTGATGATAAGCTTGGACGTTACGGGTAAATATTTGTTAAATTAAGAAAATTTTTTTGCATCCAAATCCAATTGTAATTTTAATAAATAAAAAAAAATATGCTCAAGCCGTCCCAGAAGGGCCAACTTAATAGAGGGTCCATCGCCGTCTCAGGCACTATAATATTGTCTTTGTGTAAATAAAGAGTCATATGCAGAGTTCACCGCGTCCACACGTCCACCGCGATTATTTTATTGGTCAATATATTTACTTTACGAGGTCATACTATGTGTGAGAGTGATTTAAATAGCGTGTGTGAAAGTTCAACGTGACAGGCATTATAAGAGAGAAGTAAATCAACAACCACATTCACGTTTTGTTTGTACGTTAGTGACAGATTTTTAAAATTTTAGCACGAAATCACGTCAGGTGATATCTATAAATACAGTTTCTCCAAAATATACCAAAATCTTTTTACCTACGAATTCATTGCTTGGTCGCTATCAGAGCAGATAGTCTTGGAGCATTTAATGGGCGGATATTATAAAAACTTGATTCGAATAATGACAATCTAAGTCCAACGATAGATCAATGGCGTTGGAGAAATACGGAAGTTGTTCGCTGAAGTAATAAAAGTATGGTAAGTAATTCCCGGACGGGTTTCACAACCAAGCTAACTAGTGATTTCCACTAATACTCTATCGAATAATATTACGATTATGGTCATCAAGCATAATATGAACGATTTAACTTGAAATTTTAAGTGCAGTTTTATTTGAAAATAGGTCATTTATCGGCGTTGCTCGCGATTTGTTAGGAATGCTTAATTTCACCCGATCGTATTACAAATGTTACTAAGTGATAATGTAGCATTTTATTAAAGAAAGTTTTTTTAATTGGTCCATTTCTTTGAAAGTCATTGACAAACCCGCTATAAGAAGTAGTTATGTAGGTATTTAAGAAGTCATATCTTGTATACGGAAGGATATAAGTCTACATCATTATACGATACAAATACTACTGGCGTGCTGATACGTGAAGGTATTTTTCTTTCACGTTCCAAGTAATGATGGAAACGGTTAAATCGTACAAAGAAAAGGCCGTACGACAGTCAGCTAGCGACTGACAGGCTTTTCTTGAGCCAACTGTCATTAGTTTGAGGCAGTCTTGCATGCAACGTTACATGCATTCTTATTTTGTTACATATCTAGACAAGGAACTCAGCGCCGAGCTATCATGTTCACATGCAAAATAAATTGATAATACATTTATACGGTACAATTCTGTAAATAGTCCTAGCCTTAACAATTAAGTTACATCGTTTTTCTAAAAGTAATTCATGTGCCCAACAAAATAGTTGTGTAATGAGCTATTTAAATTTTCAATCTTCAGTAACTGGAATGAATCAAAAGGATAAAGGAAGGAAATTAAATTTCGAGGAAGAATTCTTAAATATAAGAAGAACAATATTGCAAGAAATTCAGTTTGTAAATATTCCAATTTAAACCCTAAGCTTACACGTTTTTTGATCACAGTGCCTACACCTCAAAACGACATGGAAGATTACGACTACACTAGTTAGGTAATCCTACTCGTATCGAAAACTGACATTGTAAAATAATATTCTTCCTCAGTTCAAAGAAAACGATCGGATAGTACCAATTAAATCTGATCGGACTTATATTTTTTTTCTATTCTTTCTTTTATCCTTCGACTTTCTTTATACTGTACATTTTCAATTCTTCCAATCTGATTAAATTTGTAAGGTAGGATTACGTTTCAATACCTTTATCACAGTAAGCTTACTTCAAACAGTATGGAATATACAAATCGTTGAAAAAGACACACTCACACAGAAGCGAGCATCTACGAGATAATAAACGCCCTAGCGTGATGACAGTAAAGGATGACAGTCGTGTGCGCGTCATTTAAGTTTGACAGACATTTTTCTAAACTTCAAATTGACAAATCAACGCTAGTTTGAGTGTAGTACAAGAATAAATCTTTCACAGTGACAATCTCCACGCTGGACGGAAAAAACGTTCCTATTAAAAAAAAATATTTAGATTGTATACTACTTAGTCAGATAATATTTGTACTGTGCCTTATTTTTCATGATGATATTTTCAAATACGGTTGAGTTGTGTTCTCTGTACTCTGAAGCTATTATAGAATATTATAAGAAGCCAATGCGAACCCAACAGCTGTCTTCTATATTTTATCAAGCCCCATTCGCAATTCGCAATCGCATCTCAAGGCAGAACAAATATGACCAACTTATTCGCCCTCCCATTACATTTTAGGCTTTAGAGGGTCCCATAATTGAGTTCCATGTTTCCTTGGTAAAGTTCAAATCACCCAAAGAAACCCACTCGATGTGATTTGTGTGTACTTGATATCTGTATTGCTAAAACGGAATTAGATGATATGGTCCAACTGCGATCGTTCAAGCAGCGCGTGTTAAGAACTTCTCAATCATGATGCATTAATCCTATCAAATTAGAACATGACCATAATGTAATATATCTAAGTAGGAGGAATCCTAGTTTTCCTTTCAAACGAATGTTAAGTTACAACAAAAAAATATTTTTATAGTAACGGTATAACAGTAAACCTAGACTCTCTTCTTAAATCTAAATTTGCTTAAACGTTAGTAATAAAACAAACATGTTCTAAATGACTAGTAGAGTGTAGCTTAGTTTGATAAGATATCCCTTTCTAACCAGTGCCATAGAAAAAGAACAAAGTGCTTTTGTAAGCCGACGTTGAATTGAATAATCCGATACGTTGTCACAATCCGCGGATAACTTCACGAGGCAACATGACGGCGTGATTAAGAGAAATTATTCAGCAACCGACACAACTGTTATGTAACAGCGCCTCTTCCGGAATCGTTATCTAGCTAATGAGCAACGTAGCGTACATGGATGATTCTCGAATAGTTCGTGTTTTAATAACTAGCTGTGCCCCGCGGTTTCACCCGCGTATAATTTATTAGTTTCATCTTTACTGTCGCGGAACCCCAATATTTTTAATAAATAAAAGTAGCCTAAGTTACTCCTCGAAACATCAGCTACCTGCCAGTGAAATTCCCGTTAAAATCGGTCCTGCCGTTTCAGAGATTACCCGGAACCGCGGGGCACAGCTAGTATTATATAAGTTTTTATAATTGAATAGATATACCAGTTAGGTACAGTAACTTTTCAGTCTGATTGAAAATATAAAAGCGATTGTGTGTGGCGTTGATGTAGCTGATTGTAAGTTGTATAATATCTACCTAATGTATAATCACTTCATAAACTTGTTTAATTATTGTGGTTATAGTAACCATCTTTTAATTGCCTATTGTATTTTCTGGATAAGGAAGTAAGAAGGTAACAGGGAGTATTAAGTAAAAAGAAAGAATTAAAAGCTATGAATATAGATATTTAACTACATATATACCTAAAATCAAACGCTTGATAGATGTTAAACTATTTACGAATAACATAACCCAAGTCGATATCTCTCGGGCTTACGCCATTGATTTCATGTATTACATTACAAGTTCTTTCCCTGTTTAAGTATAATTTTTTATTGATAATAATAGAACAAGGTTGACCTTTCTAATATTCCTTGCATATTTTTATCTAACAAAACATTTTGTAATAAAGTGTGCTCGAATTCCTCTGAAAAATTATAAAAATAAAAATCTCAAAGTAACATTCCATAAATAAGAACTTAGCTGCTTTAGAATTTCTTATATTGCTTTCAGGTCGAGAAAATTTAATGAACAACCATTCATTAATGACTGTTAATATTAAGTTTTAATTGCTTCATCAATGCAATGAATTGGATTGATGTAATAGTTTTAAAGCATACATGTTATAGTTCCGATTTTTCAAAATATATTATACATTTATTGAATAAAATCATAAAAATTTGATTAATTCTGTCTGGGTGTATTTATTAAGATTAATTTTTATCTTCTCATTTATACAGTATTACTGGACAACTTTACGTATAACGTTTATTTATATCTATAATATTTGTTTATACAAATCTAAGCAAGGACGACACAGCAAAAATGACTATAACATAATTAATGATGTTTGATGTTAATTATATTGGTTCTGTTAACATCTAATAGAGCTTACAGTCAATTGACCTTTAAAATAGATATTAAGGGATATACATAATTATTTAAACAACATAAATTGTCATTATAAATATAAATTGAAAACTAACAAAATCCAGATAAATATTTCGATGCGGCAAGTTCCAATCTCACTGATAACAGTAAGTTATATAACTCCACGAGCCTTTAGGTGAAGGAAAATATTGGGAGCTATATATTTAAGTTCGTATTTATGGTGCCAATGACCGTGGACTCACCACAGGTCACACCCATGGAAGTGGGTATTGTAGTACCTTCTTACCCCCATGTAGACCCTTCTGGAAAGGTGAGCTTACTTCTTCGATAAAAAATATTCCTGTAGGTACTAATATGTCAGTTTAATTCACCAATATGAAGAAAAATGAGCCCACAAGCTACTTCCGTAAACACAAATGAAATTTCATGAGATAAAAAGTAATCATAGGCCTAACAATATTAAATGTAATTTCGCGGTGCAAAAAGTCGCATTGCTTAAAATTGTTACATTACAAGCAATTTTTTTTGTTTTCACTGTTAGCTTACGCACGCTATATCATTATGTCATTACTATTTGTATCACTTATAAAGAAAAAAATGGAGAGTAATACGCGAAAATAGCACTTACGGTACGTATGTGGTCTAGAAAGGGAAATCTGGTATGGCGCGGGCGCACGCGAACACAAGCGACGCACTCACTGACCACCACCTAAGCTTCTACCTGCGTGCCGCCATCTACCACACCCCACCTTGAGGCTTTCTTCCATACTCAGTACTCCTAAAGAGACCACCGATACTGCGACCAAAATATCTTGCGTCACATGAATGTGGCAATCGTCAACGTTTTTGCAATTTCGTGTCGTTGACTTTGAAATCTTTAGCGGTACGACGACATTCACACATTTTGTGCAATTACATAAGTAATGTATTTTTAAGCACAAGTAAGTATGTTTACATAATACCTGGATTGTATTTATTTATGAGTATATTATGCCTATATGCAATATGATTACTTAAATTAAAACATTAATGGTTTTAAACAGCATGTGGTAAAACAACAACTGATACACACTTGTTTTTAGAAAACACACTTTACAAGAACGGCGTACAATCCCGAGAAATTTGTGCGTTCTGCCTTTCGAAGAAAATATAGTTAATTATTCATGAACTCCATCAAAATTGTGCTCCAGGTTATATTTTAGATTAAAAAACTGATGTTTTCTGCGAAGTAAGATAGTGCCTAAACTGACTCTTTGACGGAAAGTTATGCATTTTTCTCTTTGTATTTACCATGTTTACTGATGTGTACGTATAAGTATGTACGACACGACAACTTTATTACAAAGCAATCTGACATGTACCAAAGACACTGAAAATTGAGTTCCTCTTTAATATTGATGCGTTGTGTTCTCATTTTCCATTAAGTAAAACAGTGCAATCTCTGCATGCTCATGTTTGAAACTATGTTCGAATTTGTTCACTAATAACTGTTTCCATAAAATACTGCTTTTGAAACGAAAAGGAGGCGTTTTATTATTTATGTTTATGAAACATTCCAGCTGATCTTTATATGACTAGTTCGGAGACCTGCATCTCGTGTTTATAGTCTGGGATTGTATGATTGTCATGTTTTACAGGTACCCTATGCCCAAATAACTCTAATGACCTATCCCATGGGAATAGTTCCAATTGTCGGGAAACAAATATGGCGGTGTATGGTGAATACTGATAGAAAGGGAGATAGACAGAAGAATAAAATACATTTAAAAAAAACGGATTTTTTGATAGCATACTTTTGGCAAAATTTACATTTTATATCAATCTTCAAAGAACAGAAAGTCGACATATTACAGTTCTATGCATTGACATTTTATTACTATAGCTCTGGAAAATTTTATTTATAATTAGATTATTTAAACTACAATTACAGAAATATAGTGAGGTAAATGGAAAAAATTATAAAATTATAAGTAAAAAACAGAATTAAAATTAGTGTCTGCGGGAATGGTGCCCAGTAAGCTGGCTACGTTACCTCGCTGGATCGCTAAACTGATCCTCTGACTGAGGTAGGAACCAGCTCGGCGGTCACCGGAGACGTCAACCAGGCGTTTTGCAAGATCCTTAAAAAGGATTTACAGTTCTATTATATGTATAAATTATAATAATACTCCCGAATGAGTAGTCACAGCAGTATAAGCGCATTGGGAGCAATGTTTTCGGTACAATGAGAGTGCTTTTTAATTCTGTGAATAATATAGAAAATAGCTTGATGCGTAGAGATGTATTGGAACTGTCACATCACCGGGTGCCCCTTCAAGAACCCTTGACCATTATCAACATCATCATCCAAAATATTTTACCTCGAAGTAAGTTCAAGAACCAATAACAATTTGACTATTATAACACTCATTATAATTATTAGACAACGGTTTAACTGGTTACATAATTTCCTAGCAATACGCACTCACTTATTTTTCACTTATATCACAAGAACTCGATCAAGTGTGTTTTTTGTTAATTGCCATATCGAGAATACAAAATTAAAAAAGGCCTAATAAACTTTCTCTTTTGCGTTACCAACGTCGACCTTCGTGGTTTTTTAAATAGAGTGCCTCCAACGCCAATTTCAAAGTGCCTACTTAAAGACCCGATCGAATTCGCACGGGTACTGCTGATATTTATTAGCACACGCGCGTATTTCTCCGATTTCATCAACAAATGTTGAATTATCAAATTTAATCTGTACATAAACCCAAATCTAAATATATATAACTCAAAGGTGGTGACTGACTGACATAGTGAGCTTTCACTGAAATTTGGCATGCAGGTATAGTGTAGGCATCTGCTAAGAAAGGATTTTGATTAATTCTACCCCCAAGGGGATAGAATAGGGGATGAAAGTTTGTATGAAACTATTTTTACGCGGGTGAAACCGTGGGGCACAGCTAATCCGTCTATATAGTGTTGAAAACTGCACAGAAAACGAATTCAGCTCCGAATTTTGTGTACTCAAAATAAAGAGATAAATATATAAACTATTCCAGGTGGCATTAATAATACTAAATCCATTTAAACATTGTTGCAACCACCAACTCATAGTTTCTTAAAAACAAGAATAATCTTTTTAATTCACAAACTTAGTGCACACGATGTTCTAAATTCAATTTACTTTATCCTCTAGAGAATAAAAACGGCTTTTCCACTCAAATATTGTAGATAAAAAATACTCTTTCCGAGATGGTGGGATGAAAAATATATTATACCATTTCTAATAAATCTGGCTTCCATATCTAAAATTATAATATACCAATAATAGATTTCATTCAAAAGAAATTGGCCGGTTAGATCTTTGCGCTGGGTACTTTATAGATGATAGGAGATATGAAGTTTTGTATGAGATGTAAAGACAAATTTTCACGGTGTCTCCCGCATGGATTTAGTTTCATAGTTTCTTTTAGGGAACCTTAATATCCTTATAGATTAAATGAGCCTAAGTCACTCCTTGAAACATCAGCTATGTGCCTGTGAAAGTCCCGTTAAAATCGGTCCAGCCGTTCAGGCATGATGGCGTGACCAAGGGATATAGAGATTCATTTATATATAGATGAATCATAATAAAATATCATTTTCTGTATCCGCTTACCTGACGCTGACCTGCGGTTTAGATGATTATTATTAATTTATAATCAGTTGGATTACATTGATGTAGCGTAACAATAATAATGGCAGCAAAAAATGCCGTTATCCATTACGAATCTTGAACCGACTTGGAGTAAGTACAAACTCCGTATGACTCATCGTGTCAAGGAAAGTAAAAGTTATTTCGGGCAAATCAGCCTTAAATAGAATAAAAAAGAGAGAAGACTAAGAATAAAAAATATAATTTCAATAAATATTCTGGCCGATTAGTCGTAGTTGAAATTTGAGCAGTATATTTCATAAAATGTATTTTCATCCCACCATCTCGGAAAGAGTATTTTTAATCTTCAATATCTGAGTGGAAAAGCCGTTTTTATTCTCTAGAGGATAAAGTAAATTGAATTTGGAACATCGTGTGCACTAAGTTTGTGAATTAAAAAAAATATTACACTCAATTTAAATAACTGTAGCAACGTTACTTTAAAATTTTCTTAATTATACCTTAGTATTGTTATAATTTAAATATTATTCTGTAATACTTACCTGTCATAATGTATTAATTAATACCTAAACTGAAATAAAAGTGTACCTATCTTGTGATTGTAAACGTTTTTTTTTTTGCATTTAGTTATTTCCTCGCTGAGGTGGAATGAAAAGTTACGTGTTGCACTCGAGTGCAAAGATTTTTCACCTCGTGCTCTTTTGATTCCCTCGCTAACGCTCAGGATTCTAATTTTGGAATCCTTCGCTTGCTCGGTCATCAAAATTGAACACGCGGTTAAAAAGCAACTTTGCACTCTTGTATAACAAATAACTATTATTCATGACTGCTTTGTAATCACAAATTAATGAAACATAATCAAGTAAACTTTCTAATATCGTACATCACAATTAATGTTGTAACCGCCTATGCAGTTACGTGGTCACGTGGTAATGAACAATATTCCCACCGACGAAATTGGATGCCTTTGTCACCTTGATAGGCAAGGGCAGGTAGATCAATTAATTCCTGTCCAGATGGCCGGCTATAATCAACCAACACATAATTGCAGGTTCTGGTTTTGACGTGAAAGCCACAATTAAATACACCTATATGTAAACTGAATATTCATATTATATATAAAATAAAATCACGCCAAACTTTGAGTAAGTCACAGGTTAATTTAATTAAATAAATGTGCCTGGTATATTATGTATATACAGTATATTTAATTATAAATTTTTACTAGTTCTTTTTTATAGTTTGCAAGTAGTTAAGCGATAGAAATTTAGTGAAACCCAATAATTAATTAATTGTCTTTTTAGATGACTACTTACCACTATTTACTATTAAAATGTCAAGAAGTAAATATTATATTTTTTTGGATATGAGCTAGCGGACACGGCTCAATATTGAAAGGTTTCATTATGAAAATACATTGTTCAACCTTCGCTTATAACTGCATTTAATTGGTGTTGAATTACGCGAGCGGATCCCACATATATTACGATGAGAAGTGGCTTATTTTCGGAGCTGGTATAATGCATTCATATCGTTTAAGTAAGTTAACCAGTTAATCACGTATTTCCACACGCAGGCCATTTATTATCTGTTAGTTTTACGCTCATTAACACCTGAATTATGAAGTCTACAAGTTATGCAGCTACGAGCAAAGCAAACGAAATACGAGTTTATAATAATACCAACTTGCTTTTTTTAGTCGTGACGTGCATTACGGGAACTTATTAAGTTATCTTTGTGCGTCCTTAACTATATCAAATCAGTTCAACGGCTGGGAAAAGGTAACAGACAGACAGATAGAGACACTTAGATCTTTATAATATTAAGGATAGACATCGTACTCTTGAATATAAATAGATCATGCTATTATATCAAGTAATGACATAAGTACAACGTCCTTATATTATAATATCATAGAATGTGTCTCAATTAATCATGAATTCAGGTCAAACTCTTATATTCAACTTTAAGACTTCATGATTTTGTCAAACCAATCTTGTTATGCAACGTCACATTTCAATACTTATCAACATTACAAAATTTAGCATACATAGTGCCATAAAAAATTGGTAAAAGTGTATTCATTACAACGCTAATTCAAATTGGCCTCTTGCGATACAGGTGCGCCTATTGCGGAGGTTGTAATACCACGAAATGTAATAGGTACCTAGTGCACATTGAATTCTTAAGTTTTGTATTACTAAAAGTAGTACTGCCAAATCATGCTGATTTCAGACCTCTGCAATAACTAGATTGTCTTCTTATTCATCGTACACCCTTCTTGTACTTGTCAGAATCTTAGATCTTAACAATTAGAATGATAGAAATAAAATTCATGACTGTCTAAAACACAATAATGATATTAAAAAAATTAACTTTTCCTACTAACTGGGCTAACGATTGAGTCTCATTTTGATTTCACCACATTATTTATATTTCAGTAAGGTATTCTGACAATTTATTACTGCAGGCTGCTTATTACCTACATCTACAGTAAAATACACCACTAGAAAAGGGTCTACTTTACTTTTGAAATGAAACTCAATGGTGTTCATCGTGTGCCTCATTTAGCTACATATGATCCCTTTTTATACCCATTACCCGTTCTCAGGGTCAAAGTTATCTAAATTCTAAATTTCAGCTTATTTGGCTTCGTGGTTTAACCTTGAAAAAGTAGCAGAGAGACAGTGACACTTTCGCTTGTTCATTATCAGTATAGATTTAAAACTTATCTTATACTAGCTGTGCCCCGCGGTTTCACCCGCGTAGAGTTAATTTCATAGGTGTTTTTTTTAAATTAAACTAGCCTAAAAAACCCCCTAAAACATCAGCTATCTGCCAGTGAAAATCCCGTTAATATCCATCCAGCCGTGACGCCGTGACCAAGGGAAATAGGGATTCATTTTTATATATAAAAAGATTTCACCCGAAAGTGAAGTAAACACCATATTTAGTATAATAACGTGCCCTTATTTTTTCGGTAATTTTATCTGAAACTTAACCCATGCAAAGGAATCCTAACGAAAAAAACTGGTCCTACATGACCGATTTATTCAACTTTCTGTCTCGCTCGGAGCCCATGGTGTCGTAACCTAAACCGACTAACTGGCCTTATCTTGCATCCGTTAAGACGAAATACTTATTAGAGATGTGATGTGGGTTGTGCTATTTCTGCTGGTGATTGCAGAATGACGAATTTGCCGAATGGTGTACATGTTTTGGTTGTGAATATTGGTTCAGTATATTGCATTGCAGAAAGTCAAGGTATTGTACTACCTTGCAAAGAGAAGTTGTTTATTTTCTCAAACAAGAAGTAATATAGAAATATCCTGGAGTCAGTTTGCAATTTAAACTTATTTATCCATCTCCCTGCTTTATAAAGTTTAGCTCCACTAACGAAAGCTTGACTTTCTTGCTCATCTTAACTTCGGCTGCCTATTCTGATATTGTAATAATATAAAGTTTACAGGTTCGTGGGAGGCAATCTTCGAAACTCCTCATTTTATTTCAAAAATGTTTCACTACTATTCACAATATCCTGACACCAATATTTGACCTTCATAATATTTGTTTGTATGAGATATATTGTACAAGATATTAAATTTCTCATACAAATTATGTAAAACCTCATTAGCCCCATATTCTATGCCTCACCAAAAACACACTATCTCTAGGACCAGTGGTTTAGGTTGTGCGTTGATTCCGGTCAGTTAGGACATTACGTTTTATATGTTTAGGTTATGTTGATAAAGGAACTTAAATATTCGTCATTGATATTCCATATATGTTGGTAAACCGAAATCTAGTCCCATCCCTAATTTATTGCGACGCTACGATTTCAAATCCAGATATATTCGCATTATGTCCTAACACTAATGGTGTTCTAAATAATACGTGGTGAACATAAGATTATAGGCTTGCACCATATGACAGGCAATTATTTCCGCCTGCGTGCCGTACTCTAGAAAACGTTAGCCTATGATGTACTACTTATGTACTCATCATAAAGGACAGCCAAATTTTAAATGAGAATAATTTTGAGTTGTCAAGGCGATAGATGTCAAAAAAGTTTTGTTTATGAAAGTGGATGGTTACAAGGGGAGAGGAAGACCTAAGAAACGATGGATAGATTGTGTGAAAGATGATATGGCTAGAATGGGAGTGAATACAGATATGACGGCTGATAGAAATGGAAGAGAAGAACACATTGCGCCGACCCCAAATAACATGGGATAAAGGCATTAAGATGATGATGATAATTATTAGGTATAGTAAAAACAATCATAATGAATTTTTGAATGGTGGATAGTCGAAGAACTACCATTGCATCTTAAGATTTGTTGAGCAAGCTAAAGTAATTGGCATTTTGTCGATGCTAAATGGATTTCAGAGAAGTCTTAAGCCGATTACCATCAGTTGAAGTACTCGCACCTTTGTCAGTAACTTATTGGTCAGCCTCGCTACTCACCAGACTGGTTTCGTTCTACTACCTAATTTCATTGAAATATAATTTTACTATATCATTAACATAACGTCATCCTTGACCTCCATTATATCATCAATATTAATATTTCTTAATACATTATGTCCGACAGTTTGAACACGAACTTCCTTTCGCAAGTTGATGACGGATACAATAATAATATTTATTATTCAGTAATAAATCTATGAAAGAGTTAGTATTGTATGTCCATGATATATAGATATAATATATAAGAAACTCTAACAATTTCTTACTAATGACCTACGTCATAGTTATTATCTCAAAATGTTTTGTTACTTGTTATAAACGATAACTTTTACAAAATTAAATGAACAAATAATAGTTATTTAATAAATATTCATTTATTTAGAGGGAACAAATACCACTTTGTGACATAAAGAAAATAGGCTCTATTCCGATCAAGAACCAAATTCGAACATTCTAAATGTCGCAACTCGGTAAATACCTCGAGATAATAAGCCTGTGTGACAACTGTTGCGGTTAATTACTAGGAATGTGTGTGAAGTACTTGCTTTCAAGAACACACACACATAATACATACATATACATACACATCTCCCAACATTCCCTCTTCCCTCACACACATTCACACACAACTCAATTGCATGCACGGATGCCATAATATGCACATAATAAGCCTTGGGTACACTACAACTATTTTACTATTAATCCACTCAGAGTCTTCAGAAGTAAATGTGAAACTTGGCAGTAGAAATTCGTTTGATAACTTTAATTAAGTTTCAGAACAGGTACAAAACGCATCGAGTTTTCGCATTTCTAGTACAGGAGTTTCTTGAGCACAAAAAGGCTTCTCAGATTTCAACCTTGGCGTGTTCATTAGTAGTTTGAGGGATACAACACGGTGTAATCAAGAATTCTTCTTAAGTTTTGAATTTGATTATTTATATTATAAATTTGCTTCAAGATACACAGTGATATACATTGCATACTACGTGGGATGTGCTTTAGTGTCCTGTGTGACGATTGGAATATTGGTTCGGTTGCTTTGATATCAATAAAGCAACCGAACCGAGTAGCTGTTTGGTTGCACTGATTGAATAGATATATTTTACGTAAAGTCCATATACCTAAAATATAGAGACTCAAACATATTCGCAAATTAATGTAGATACTGCTTGACTCGATGTTGAGGTTGTGGATTTCAGAGGAAGATCCCGATATACCCTACCGATAATAAATAAAATGAATCTACCATGACTCTGAGTTTAAGCACAGAGTCTTAAGATCTGCTGAGCTTTGGCGTTTCATTTTGGGAACGAATAATCAGAAGTTCTCAATACGCGCTGCTTAAACGATCATCATTGACCCCCAGATTTTTTTCTGTGAGGTCAAATTTGGAGCACTCGTAACCGAAGTAAGTGTATGAAAAGATGCATGAATTTGTAAGAAGCGAAAGAAGAATATAAGGATCGTAGCATGTGGTGTAACGGTAGTCTCAGCCTTCCCTCATGTGATACAGGCGTGACTGACTATATGTATGTAGGTTTCCTTACATAAGTTTTTTGACTATCGAACACTCATGTGAACCAATGCAGAATAATCAGTGAAAAGAAAACTAGATAGGAATTAGGATATATACAAGTTTTGTTCCGGTAGAGAGCTGCTCTAAGGTATTAAAGTATCATAATTTTTGGGCCTCTATATTTTTAAGGCAATAAAGTTCATCTGACCTGAAATAATCAATGTTGAATTAGAAGTATGTTCAAAGAGTCGAATTGATTATATTACGGGTTTCAAACTGGTTTATAAGCTTTTTGTAAGTGCAAACAAAGTTGTTATCAAATTTTTAGAAAATGTTCTTAAAACCTACTTCGTTTATTATGTAGAATGCTCGACTCATAGTTTATGCAGTCTAAACCCATTACCCGGCAACCGTTTGAAATAATGGTAATATTCTACTTCCGATCGAACGTCTAATTCATATCATATAATAAACTCAACGTCAAATTTATATTTCATATAAATGTAACCCTCAAAGGAACATCACCTTTGTGGCAGCAATGTCAAACCAGACCATGTTAATTGAATGTCGCGATTGAAATGTGCACGTGTCTTGCATATCATAAAATATGTACGCTAACAATATCTTGCAGTTTATAGAATCGATCGTAGCCTTACAAATATGTTGCATATATTGCTTGAAGAAATACATACCTAACGTCAGTACATTTTGTTTGAACAACACTTAAATTCAACTGATGAACGAAGTAAGAAAAGTCGTTCTATATCAGGGATGGGTATTATTTACGTGAAATTTATACATAGTTCAATGTTAACGAGTTTTATTAAAAACATAATTTTACAGTGTAGCAAATTGCGGCAAGAACAGTAGAGAGAGAGCGATGCTCTATAAATATGATAGTGAGTAGATTGTCCATAATCATGATAGACACGGAAGCGAAAGATTACATTTCCACATCTACAGATCGCCGATCCACAGATCCAAATTACATATTAAAGGGGGAATACCTTGTGTTTGACACAATTACCATCTGGCTTTTAACCTTATTGGTCAGAGTAATTTGCAATTTACCATTAAAGGAAATCACTTAACATCACACCCTTGTTTAATTAAAGTGTTACACTTACACCTCATCATCATCTCCCTGGCCTTATCCCATACATTGTTGGGGTCGGCACTTGATTCAACCCGATGTGGCTGATCACCTGATTTTTATACGAAGCGACTGCCATCTGACCTTCGCAACCCCATTTTAGGAGGAAAATCTGTGATCTGGGTTAAACCACCAGTTGTCAGATTATTTTTAGGCCTCCGACTGACCTGTAACGATTGCCAAAGATGTTAAATTGGCAACCGGGACCGATAGCTTAACGTGCTCTCCGAGGCACGGAGGGACTCGGGCGGTCACCCATCCAACTACTGGCTAGGCGTATGGTTGCTTAACTTCGCTGATCGAATGATATGCGCAATAGCAACTGTGCCACGAGCTCCTCACTTACACCTGTAGTTGCTAGAAAACAAACATTCCCCTAAGAGAGGAACACGTTCGAAGCCGATTACCATCAGGCTTAAGTATATGCTTATTTGCCCACTTAGTGGCATGCAAACAACGGAGAGTGAAAATCATTCAGAATCACACACTCGTTTAAACAAACTGTTGCAGTCACGATGAAGCTAGAAAAATAAACATTCCCTTTAGAGTGGAAAACGGAACTTAAATGAACGCCCCGATTGTTTACACTTTCCGCTGCGTATGCACTCCAATACCCCATTATAGATTTTAACATGTTTTGATGTTGAAGATATCGATTACGTATTTTCCTCATTTTAATGGGAATAAAAATCTTCTTTAATTTGGAATTTGCAGTAGTGATTGTCGTCGGCTCGGCGAATCACACTCATTCAAAGTTGATGAGAGATCTATTACATCATATACCATAACATTTATTTTGGTACAAACGCAAGTCTTAAGCAATGTCTATTTATCACTTTGAATAAACATAAACCAAAGCATCTTTCACTTCGCCTACACTCACGCACAGTATACCAATAAGAATAAAGAAATGATTGATAAGCGCCGGGTAAAAAAACAATTAATAAATAGCAGTAAACAAAGAGGATACAAAGAAGAAACCAACGTACTTACTTATATACTAATAGTATAATGAAATGCAGTATCTCGTCGACGGCTCTCTGTTTAGATAGGCTCCAGTTATATTAATTATCATTTATTCTATTAACACATTCACTGCTAACATCTCCGTAAATTCGCTCACAGTTGGACGCGCAGATGTGTCGTTAGCAGTAAACGCGTTAACGATAATGAATTGAATTACAAAATATTGCGTAATGTGATATGATTTTTTGCACTCATATATACAGTATTATGGAAAATCAAGTCTCTGTCGCATACTAGGAAACTCCAGTATTAAGGTTACGAATGATTGAATATCATAATTATAAAGCAGAACTTAAATCTAGTTAGTTAAAAAGATAATTATAAATTTAATTAATTATACATACAACACGGAATTTAAATTTGTGTCTCATCAAATGAGTGTTCGCATTTTGCTGCATACGTTTAATTAAGGTAGCGTAAGCTCACACCGTTAACACCCTGTGCCCTTTATACACGGATTAGCTAGCATCGACTGTTTGTCGTGTCACTGATGAAACACTATCGGAGCTTGTGTAAGCTTTAGTGGAAAATTGGAAAAGCGCTGGACAAAGTATATGTTAACGCTTTAAAAGCATGTTTGCAATCTAAATTGCAGGTTTGTGGATATATCAACTTACATTAAAGCGTTAAAGAAAGCTGTATTTGAGTGTTGGGTTTCGATATTGTTAACATACTGAAGAGTTAGTTACTGTTTATGATACTTATAGAGTGCAATACCACCTCTATATCGTCGACTTTTATAAGCCCTTATAAGCCCGATACAGATTTTATTAAATAGTGTAGTTTTAATATGTGTTCGGTACTTGAACATTTACCTAAATGTTTTTATTGAATGCATGTTTCGAGCGTTCCAGTGAAAAATGTTTATTAAAGTCTTCTAAGAAAAGTACCTAATATAAAATAGTAGTAGAACCGTTTTTCACTGCTCAAAGTTGAAAGATTCTACGAAAAGTCCAAAAAGTAAAAAAAGTAAAAAAATCTGAATTGAAAATAAGCTTAAAGGATTTAATAGCCGACTTCAAGCAGAGCAGCAAATTCAAAAAGGCTTGTAAAATGAGTATTTCTTGGAATCGAACATGATGCAAATCAGTGGTTTTGCTTTAGTAGTAGTACTTTTTAGTTTACTTGTAAAGTATTTTGTAGAATTTCCCGTTCTCGGAATTCTAAAATAGAGAAGTAAATTTTGCTGAAAAGAACTTCCATGCTTCAAAATACGAAATTCATTCGCTTTCATAGTTTACTGATGACCCTGACCTCCATTAAACTATAGCAGGAAGGATTAATAGGAAAAGTGCACGAGTCGCCTTTCTCAAAGGAATGAGTTGGAATAATGACACTTCTGAGCCTTGTTTACTAAAAAGATCAACTTTCTTATGCTCTATTAAATTCTTTAGTTCATATGATGCATTCCTTCCTATTATTCTAAACATTGGCACACTACATTTTAACAATCAAATAGCTGAATAATATATCCGTTTTAATAAGTAAATCACATCAATTAGGTTATAAAAATACACAGAAGATATATTTAAAAAAAAGTAACGTACAAGCATTCAAATTACTTTCAGTTTACTTATTTGCTGTTCTTATCAGCCATTCAGTATGTAGATACTGATATTTTTTACAAAAATTGCTAATATAATCAGTTATTTGAAAAACCCACAAAGATCGGTCGTAGTTTTAGGATAGGCTCCGCCGAACAACCTTACAGGCGTTTTGCTCCAGTTTATAAATAACATTACATTGCTTTCTAGTGAGGATTCGGTAAGTGAACATTTCTTGTAATTCTGCAGAATGAACTCGATACCGATATTTTTTGCACGCACGGGTGACAAAATGTGCGTCATATCGATACTTTCGTCAGGTTGTACGTACAACACACGGTCGTAAAGTTCGACATTTTTACAGACTCTAGGCCCGAGCGAAGGCGGAGCTTCACTGCGTACATTGTCTATATCCGATGTATACTTATTAATATCTGGTATCGTTTCATCTCCAACGAATCTTTGCTTCTTCTGTTCTATGCTTTGTCCAATAACGTGACGTTCGTTCAAGGCATTACCTATTTTCACGTGTTTATTAAAACTATTTTTAGTAATTTTATTCAGTTTGGTGCTCCCTTGACTAACGGGATTAATCTTGTCGGGAATTTTCAATTTATCACCGTGCCCAGGTAAGAACCCGTGATTATATTTAAATATGGAAACTGAATCTGTATTATGATTCGATTGATTTGAAACCTGCTTTGCCAGTTCACGTCCCTTTAATATATTATCTTCTTGACGATTACTTTGTACAAATTTCCGTTCTTCGTGTTTGTATTTTAATCTAACAGCTGGGTGCCTTTTGTGAGCTTCAGCTATTTTGTCATCAACAGCAGTTTGACCATTATTGGAATCTAATTTTATTTTACGTGGAGTATAATCATTACTATACGATTTCACATTGTGCCATTTATTTGCATTCGAAAACTTTTTCGTGTACATATCCTGTTTTTCTTCTGGTTTCGTTTCACTATCCTGTGAATCTTGAATGAAATATTCTAATGATTTCAAAAAAGGCAATATTGCCATTAAGTTTTTGCTCTGTAATGTAAGCTCAGATAAACTCTGTTTTTTTTTCATGGGGGGCGGTTCAGTATAAGGTTTTGGTATTTTAAGTTTATAAATATCTCGTTCAATATTTTCGGGCGATTCTTTACTATCAACATTTCGATAAAATCTTCTATCATTTAGTTTTTGCTTCAAGTCTCCCCTGTTGCTTATTTCAACATATTTGGGCTTCGTTTGCGCATGTGATTTTATGATATTACTCCTAAGATCGTCTTCTAATATCTGAACGTTTATTTGCGGATCTTTTTTGGTCGATTCAATCCGTTTTTCCATAAAACTTCTTCTTTGAAACTGATTCGAGGGCCGCACTTTCATTTTATTTACTTTGAATTCAGAGGCATAGGGATAACTATCAGATATTTTTGATAAATGTATGGTAGGTGGTATTTTTCGCTGATCTCTGTTGCTGAAATTAATTGTTTTGAGGTAATTTAATACATTTCCTGCGAACTTTGAACTAGTCCATTGACCGTAAACTTTTGTATTCTTCTCCACTGGTGGAGGGGTTTCATAATCAAATATTTCTTCCGCTTGCTTTTTAGTGGGAAAATGTGTGTTTCCATTGCCATTAAATTCACCATTTATAGGTTTTTCTGTTCTGAAACTTTGTTTTAATTTTTGCTCAGCATAAATATTATGATTAGTTGGACCAGGTGGTGGCGGTGTCTCAAATTCCGATAAATCTGTAATATAATTACTTGGACTTACACTTTGTTTCGTTTGAGTTTTGAATGTCTGACTATTGTCATTACTATTCATGATACTCCAAAAGTTAACTCTATCATTTTCAGTGCTTTTTCCTTTGTCACTTGTAGTAAAACGGAACACTTCTCTTTCAATCGAAGTAGTGTCGAACATACTGTTAGTAGTCAATTCGATACCCACATCGTGTTCGATAAAACTGTGGGGTGTTCTAAGCCTTATATAGCTTCTGTTTGTGTTAGAAGAATGCGGAAACTTTGTTTTTTCAAAATTATTGTGTATTTCATCAGTTTGTAAGTCACTGAGTACAATATATTGAAAGTTTTTGTTTCGTTCTTTTAATTTATTCCTTTGAAATCGCTTTTGCTCGTAAAGGGGGTCCGATTTCGCCGTAAAATTTCTTTCTATTGTGGATGTCAGAATCATGTTAGCGCCGAATATTTCCCCTTCGAAGCCATTAGGTGCACCTGCAAGTATCGGTAACAAAATATGTATGAAATTTTAATATGATTACAGAGAATATTTTATGAAAGCTTTACACGTACCATTATCGGCAGTGCCATAGCCTATAATTACGCTTCCGCCTCCAGGTAAAACGTATCCATATAGCTGTAACAAAATTACGTATTTATTTGCCTTTTAGTGATTTTAAGTATGTCATTGGAACATTTGCAAATTGTAAAGTGTACCTACTGGCATTGAAAAACATTATTGAATAAACGTTGTCAAGGTACAGATCACCCTCAGGTGATTCGTGCTGCTTTTGAGAACTGTCTCAACACTCAATAAGAAGAAACCTTAAGCGGCCTTGTCTAATAAGAGCTAGTTGCAAAATACTTGTCTACTTCAATTTATCACATAATAATCTATACGCATAAAATCGTGGCCACCGTGACCTCAGATAGCCGTATAAAGATATGCGGTCATTTGACTTCTTCCATAATGTGCTTATACATTATTAGTTGCTTGATCGAAATTTGACTGATCTTATTAACCGTGACTCGTTTCTCCTGTCTTAACGTTCAAGCGGCCAAGCAGTAAAGTAGTTGTTAGAAGTGGTAATACGTACACTTTGTGCCGCTTCACAGGATACCAGTCGGGCGTCTATGTACAACGCCCAAACACCGAAATCAGCCTGATAAGACAAGCAAACGTGACGCCACACGTCCTTCACTATATCTACCGAAGTACTCGATGTAACTTTTCCATTTATAGAAATCTTCATTTGCTGCCCTCCGGAGTCCAACCACAACCTCACCACACGATTATTTCCATTAGCTGCAAAAAGTGAATATGCGTAGGTATTAGTGGTTGTGGGCAAGAAAAGCTCAATGATAAGTTGCGTATATAGGTAGTAGTTCTAAATTATTTATATCTCCATGTACGCCCTAATCATGTGCTATGGATACGAAATAGTTTCGAAACTACGGCTGATTTTGGAACGTTATTTACATAAGAATGTTTCTTATGAAAGCTTGCTCTAGTTACACACAAAATTAAACCTGATTATGTATTTAATTTAATGGCGTATGACGTCAAATTAGAGATTTTAACGCTCGTCTTTTGTAGTACTTATATGAATATATTTAAGATAACTTCCTAGCGTATTAAAAACTAGTATATACGGAACTATCTCATAGGGGTTGACCTTAACACCCTTTGAAACTGATTTATTGTAACCAAAACAACAGTTGCAAGAGATTTAAGAAATATGGCAAGAACCGGAATCGACGCCTATACGTTCTCTCTCGAGATTATTAATTGTGTCACCAGCGGCCTATCTATTACTCATTCAACTACTGACGCAGTCCCAAAGATGTATTAAGTAGTTAATTCAACCGTAATCGTGATAATTATATTGGTAACTAGTTGTACCCCGTGGTTTTACCCGCGTAGATATAATTACATGGGGGCGCCGCGGAACACTATGATTATTTTTGAATGAAAGTTATTTAAGCTACTTCTTGTTAGCTATTTTCCAGTAAAAGGCCAGCTACAATCGGTCCAGCTCATTTGGAGATTTGCCGGAACAAACAAACTGACAGACAGACAGACAGATTTAGTGAAAAGCTGTAACTTAGAATTACCAACAGACACTTCAATTTTATTTAATCCTTGATTCATCATTAAATACAATACATTTATGATATGAATAGCGCCAGAATACGTTATAGTAAAAATAATCTGTGGAATAAACAAAGCGTATATGAATGCTTTGTTCTTAGTTCATCTCTCAAGACTCAAGAATTTCATCTATTTAGGATACAAGCTTGGAAACACATATATAAATCTGCTCATATTCCGTTATATTTCACTAAATATTATCCCTTGTGTAACCCGAGGTCCACGAATAAATAAAATAACCCGTGCAATCGATACACATGCTTTGAGCGTTTTCCCGTCGTTCACAGAAAGGACGTAAAATATTTTCACAAAGCTGCCAATGCAAAATATTTTCGTAAATTCATCGCAAATAGAGTGCAACAGGTTCACATGTTTTTGGAAACTGTCGGATTTTCTTCATTTAAGTTGAACGAAATAACCAAAATGCTGCTTTGATTAGTATCTTTATGTTAGAACACATCTTACTTAACATTGTTTGATGACTATAGATTGCAATGCTCTTACATTAAAGAAGGAAAATAAATGATTACTGAACCATTATCCTGCGCCTTTCCGTGAACTGAATATTAAAATTCTTGTAAAATTATAGGACCGGGCCACCCCCGAGTACTTTCGATAGGATGCAAAGAGGCAAGGATATCCGATAATATTGAAGTTAAAGTGGGTTATGCAAATACGTTGAAGCAACCTCTGGGCAAATAACTGTAGAATTCAGTAGACTAGAATTCAAATTGCAAAATTAATTTACCGGGATGCTGACAAACCGCGAGCTGAGTGATTTTATACCGTTCCGAATTGAGATTGCATTTCCCATTGGTACGACTTCCTTTCAATATAGTTGTCCGAAGGTGGTTTCTCAGGATTATGTACCGGAATAAATTAAATAATCTTATAATATATTATCAAAATAACAAGAGAAGCATTCTAGTGCGCAAGAATAGGTTGAATAAAATCAACCTGTACCTATACTTCCATCTATGGTGATTTCTTGAATTTAAAACTGACTCAAATTCTTTTCAAGAGACTAAAATTACCTCATTACTTACCGACGTATGTGAAAATGGTTTGATCTCCACTAAGGTCGTACACTCGGATCCATGTGCAAAATGTAAATTCTCTAAGAGGCGGCGTCTCTACATCATATTGCAGGAACTGTAATAAGGATGGAAATAAAAACAATACTGTACTTTATTCAGGGATCATAATTGGCTCATTTGAGGGTATACAATACGAAAATATATTGTATGTATGATATACATATTTTTGTAAAATAAATTAGGAATAATCTAAGCTATAAAAAAAACTGTTTAGTTTTTGATTTTATTTATATTATGTACACTTGTCAAGTTGGTGTCACGTATTGGTCATACATTCTAATGCATTGTATTCTCACGTCATTGGTACTTGCATATTGCTGAAATGAATGCAATAGTAGTGTAAATTCTTATTAATAAATTATTAAATCACTATGATATGAGAACCCAAGTTATGTTGATCATAATATCAGGATGTTATTCTGTAAAGCAATTAACAAGAGTAATATGACTTGTTATTCAAGCGTATGAAATTCTTATTAGGTTTGTAATGAAGATACATGACTGCTTTGATGTGATCGCAAGGAAGGTATCGCAAATATGTCTTTTCCAAAACTGCTCGTAGCCATGAAAATACATGAGAAGATTTTTAAATTGCCCACAATATTTCAAGTCCGACTAATCACACAAACCGTACAATACATAATAAATTGAGCATTATAATTATTTACCTTACTTTATGTATTTTTATTGAAAGTAAGCTCAAAACGTATCCGCAACATGTTGGTAAAATATGGGTGGTGACTGGCTCTAGTTTTAACAGGGCTTAAACTTGTATTTTTTCCCTGTACGAGTATGTTATTGACAGATTTAAAATTGACCCCAGCTTTTCTCTAACGTTTGCGCCACGACTACAGCCGGGTATGATTGGCATTTGGCGTCCGTTTCATGCTGGTATTTTCCAAATATTCTAGCTCCAGTCAATAGGGCCGGCGGCGTCCCCTTTTACCAGTTCCTATATAGAAGGCTTAACTGGGATCTTTTTTTTTTCATTTCAATATACACCAAGTGAATCCACCCGGCTAAGCACGGTTATGACCAGGCGGTCAGTCATGAACGTTTAAGCAGAGCGTATTAAGAAATTTTTAGCTTTGACGTTCTATTTTACCGTACTAAAATGAAACGTCAAAACTCAGAAGTTCTTAATACGCTCTGCTTATGCATATTGTGGTAGGCCCTTTCTTGGAAAAAATATCAGTGACTGACATCCTGCTGATATTGCCCTAGGAATTAAGGCACTATAGATTTTGCTGGCTACCAAGCACATTAGCGCCGCCTTAACAAATAGAATACGCGACGAAGTGAATTATCAATGACCGCGCCCATTGACAGTGGAAATTATATGATATTCTCATTCTTAGGCCCGGTAAAGGACTTGTGACCAAATTTCGAAAGAGCAATCAAACCATTTAAAAATTAAAATACATCTATCATTTATAAGCTAAATGCTTTTGTTAGACAAAGATTTCACAAATAAACCTCAACCCACGGCTTTTTATTTGCATCAATTAATTATATCCATGTCTCGATTGATCTAAGAGGACCTTATTTGTCTTAATTTTGTGAAAGATATTGATAGAGTCTATTTAACTAATTACTGCGAAAAAACACATCCCCATATTAGATGTTTTCTGTAATAGTATTACAAGGAAACCATGTTATTATCACCTTTACCGAGCGATCCAACATTTTACGACTACAGCTCGTTCAAAGCTCGGCGTAATTAACGCGGTTCTCGAGTGGCTCATTGAAAAGTAATTGGATGTCAACTCTTCTCAATGCCTTCCTCTCTTCTCGTGATAGGAACGTCGGTGCAGTGCAAGACAATTTCAGGTGTAATTACTTTTTGATTGTTTATCGCTGAGAGCAGATAATTACACGACAGTATCACAGAGAGAGCCTTAGCTGATCTGATAACTTCACGTGGCCTCGACAATATTATTAGAAACATTTACAGTGAGTGCACTGTGTGCTTCTTTGTGATATCTTCTAACACATACAAAATTATAGCTTATGAAGCTGGTGTTTCGTGAAAGTGATTTCTTTTATAACAAAAGTACAACGAATGCAAAAAAAAACTATCTGGTCGATGGGGCCTGCCATCATCGCTTTAAGCAGAGCGTATTAAGAGCTTCTAAGCTTTGACGTGTCATGTTGTAATACAAAAATTAAACGTCAAAGTTAAGAAGTTAGGAAATCCCCAGGTTTTAGTGGCAACTTAGCAACTTAATGGCTGTGCTTAAGATATAAGTTGTATGATATGTAATTAATTAACTTACCTGCGCATATCCTTTTTGTGCTAATACTATTTTATACACTGGTCTATTAATGCATTCTACGACGGAGGCCGATATCATAAATACTATCAGCGCTGGCCAAGACATGGCCAGTGTATCTGAAAATAAATTAATTGATTTAGAATATTTTCAATTTTAAAGTTTTTCATATATGTAATGTCAAATCGCATATGTAAAGTACCCAAATTCAAATAAGGGAAAGTCTAATTTAGTAGTCAGCATATTAATTATACACAATTCATCGCAGTGCAGTACCATAGTATCGAGGTTCTCAGGAATATCTATCACCCAGTAGCTAATTTCACGTAATAAAACCGTAACTAACTAGTAACCACAGATGCCGTAGCGACATAGTCTTTGACAGTGTTTTCGTATTCATTACAACAACATTTTCGTCACGTAAACGACTTATTGAGGTGAATTCCTATCGAACTACGATTTCACATCACGTGAAATCATATATATACATAACTCACATTGGGAGAGAATTTCAATCGAATAAAATTAATCCTTCAACGACAATCGTTTACGTGAATTACCGAACACGGGAAGTTAGGTAGTTAACTGAGCCTGTAGACAAATTAACATTATCCTCACGCTACGTTAGTAGAAACGATACAAAATGTACGGAAATGACATATGTCTCATGACTGATTTATGACATTTCCATAAATTTTTTATCGTTAGCGTTAGCACAAGCATGAGAGAATGTTACTTTGTCTAGGCCTACTGATCAGTATAACAATCAAACCAACTTACAGAAACACAATATCCCAATTCCAGTATTTATCCAATGTAGATGTTCTCTCAAGAAAAACAAATTGACTACTGACAACTTTATAATTTATTTCAAAAGTTTCAAATCGCTTGTTTTGCTTTGATTGTATGTTTGTAAACCACTGCGGCATTACTATACAACTGAACATTGTTGCACACTGATTGCACACCATTCATACTTCCCTTAGGAAGACGACACACGTACGTTCTACTCTCTACGTGAATGTATTCCAACAATATTATATATCTTAGGTATAGAGTAGGGTATTCTTTTTAGGTTTATAACTTATGTTTTACCATTGAAGTATTTTAATTTGATAGACAATGAGATAGATAGATAATTTCATATTAATTAGTGGTTCAGTAAATTTATAAATACAGGTATATCTTAAAATTAATAATTAAATTTCATAAAAAAATTCTGGTTACTAAATGCAAAAAAAATACTAAAACAGTAAATATACTATTAGATCAGCAATAGGAGTATACATTGTCACTCCTGTTGGATAGATATATCTATTTCCTTAGCGATAATATTATATTTGAGTGAACATGCACGCCCCGGAATAAAAAACACATTCATGTACATTTAAATATATTTTTAAAAAGAAAATACTACGAATGTAGTTCTTTTTGCATTCAGATATAAATAATGATGTCCTTTGTTTTGACAAAAGTGCTTTGACTCGTAAACGCACGAGTACGGCCGGCTTAAGTATGTCTATTTGTGGTATGGTATTACTAGCAGTCGACGATTTTCTTTCTTTAACGAGATGTATTCACCTCTTATGTTTACCTCCTAAATATTATTGTTCTACATTCTTTCAACATCTTTCATCGATGCATGAAACTTATAAAAATTATTAAATTGACTCTTACTGTTAGGTCCATTCGTATATTGTCAACTGCAAATGGAACCAAAACTTGAGATCACAAAGCTAATGATTGAAACTTAAAGCCAGATTTGAAGGAGCTTTGCGCATCTTAATAATGATCATATAATTAGTCAGTCAACCAGGCACTTAAGCTAAAGAAACTTAAGACTCATATAAAAGGGATTTCAACCCTCTGAATGTTGTTATTGGCATAACGTGTTTTCATCATGCAAGAATGCAAATTGTAAATAAACCAGTCAGTCACTAATAGACGTCATATAAACGTGTATTCAACCCTTTGAATGCAGCCACTATATGACTTAATGTGATTCCGTGGTTAGAAGATTATATTAAACACCAACGACACCGTTACAAGACTAAATAGTAAGAAAAATGGCGATAGACCGATAAGGATATTATATAAACGTATATTGAACCCTATATGGATGTTGCTACTATATAACTTAACGTGCTTTGTTCATAAGAATATGATATTGAACACCGTTACAAGACTAAATAGTTGGTAGTAGTTTTAAACTTTCTATATGACCATATTGCTGTGTATATTTAATCATATACCTCTTTTTTTACTTAGGAAGGCTCCTTCTTATTCTTCATTTGAAACGTTACCTAGAAAATCGAAATTTCAAAAACCTACTTGTATGTGAAGTTTATTTAGATTGAAAATTATTAAGAGCCGTGGTGACTGTGGGGTCTGAGCAGTTACCTGGTATGCATGTGACGCAAGTTCCAATCCTAGCGGCCTGTACTAATGATTTTTTTATAAAATGTCACCCCACGTGCTTTACAATGAAGGAAAACAGCGTGAGGAAACCTGCATATGCTAAGAAGTAATTATGACGTATGCATAGTGCCTGAGACGGAGATGAACTCACCCTCTGTCACGTTGGCAATTAAGTATCTCCAGTAAACTACGATATTGTTATCATAAAACCTCTGCTTACCCCTTACCCATCTGGGATGGCGTTGGCAAATTTATTCTTTAGTCTAAAATATATTATTGTTGTCGTAGGTAAAGCCCGCGCCCGCCTACTATATGGGCGGTCAGGCCCCGAGCACCCTGCCTCGTGGAGGCAACGTGATGCACGGCTTCTCCGCAGCACCCCCAGTGCCCGCTGATCGCATCAAAGCCCCACCCGGTAAGTAAACACCACTTCAGATACCCGTGCATTCTAAACTGCCAATGATGTTTCAATAGAATTTTCTATGGATTGAGAAACTGATTCTATGGATTGAGCTCTCTCAGCAATTGTATTTTTTATCAAAATTTTACCAGACTTGGAAATAACTATAGCCATTTAGCACTATTGGTACAACAAACCGCTAGGGTCAAATCCATGCAATGCGATATCTTAGCTTAAAATTTTGATCATCAGTCTCATGTTCACCTAAGTCACCGATGCTTGATAGATGAGACATTTGCGGAATGAATTAGCTCCTTCAGTAAGTTCCAAGCCATTGTCCTAGATTGTGACTATTGGGAAGTACTCAGGTTTTGGAAATTCTGCTTATTATAATGACATGTTATCATGAGAGCCTATTTTGCATGTAATAAGTAGTTAGTTAGCTTTTTACTGAACCGTAATGAAGTCCTACACATTTTAAATGTAGACTTAAAATTTAAATTAAACGCTGTAAATACACGTTTTTATTTAACTGAACTCAAAATGACAAACGAATTTAAGCGTCTTTTATATTTTTTCCAAGAAGATTTAAGTTCAGTGGTTTGGAAAATATAATGATTGGACTAGAGAGCCAGCAAAGTCACTGGTCTACGAAGCTCTGGATGTATTGTTGCTGGTACCACTATTCTCTAGATATCTAAACTATTTCAATCGGACAGTCCACGTTGTTTTTAGTTGTGTAATTCTTAAGGGGTTAATAATATGGGGCAAGGGTTAACTATATTGGGTACAGCACAGTGTATGTGTAGGTCACCCTGCCCCTGCAAAGCCGATGCGTTCTTACGTGTCAATTGGAGGGACGGAAAGGTGCTACTCGTTCGGTACAGCCGACTACTCCCGAGGGCATGACCAACACTACACCGGTAACGAGAGTCAACTCTCCATCACCAATGTTACTCTTCTACCTATTGTCGTTCAACTTTATTTACCGTGTTTAGTTTTGCTTTATAGTAGTTTGTAACATTTATCTACAACGATTCGAGGAAATAAACCTGTTTCTGGAAAACATAATGCTAGCGGAGAATCTCACGTTGAAGAACTGTTAACTGCAATAAATGTCTGTTTTCCTACTAAACATCCCACAATCTTTTGCAAGTTGAACTACACTGAGAGAAATTTTTTGAAAATTGTACTAGGTCTCATATAATAAAGCTACTAAACTAGATACGGAACTAGACACCAAGGACTGTCTTGATAAATTAAATTTAAAATGTGAACGTACAAATGGTATGATGTTTCGTACTTTGTAATAAGAGAAGAATATCTTTGCTAGTTTTACGCCTTTATTTGCAGCGCTTTGTATGTCAAGTTTATACGACACCGAGAGATATTTTCTTTTATTTATCTTGGCACTTGGGATTCAAACTCTTGAACGAAAGACGACGTACAAAGGAGGTGTCAGCCCTCCCTTGACTGGAGGACTGACGGATATTAGAATATCATATTCAGTGGCGTAGCTATCGAATGGCAGGGCCCCAAAGCTCAGGGGGCACCCTAAGCTTTGATAATAAAGGAGACACCAGCTGCCGAAGCTAGCTAACCTCGAACCAGCTATATATAGGTAACAAGTTCAAGTTACACGGAAAGCTAGTTAGGGGCCTGCTTTTATACACGATCCCCTGTCCAGCTAACTACGCCACTGATAGCGAATTGAATTTCCTTGCAGGCTGGCACTAATTTGAACGTATAGTCGAATATTAATCTGTCTTTGGACGCTGTCGCTTGAAAGGGTTTCAAGTTTTGTTTTGTTTTATATTGTGTTCAGTATTATGTATATTTCGTTTATTTACTGTATAATTAAAAAACTAAAGAGGTGGAAAATAACTGCTTTAATATCTTCAAACTGAACACGTTAAGTCATTGTGGCATGCTGCTGCACGAGTACACGCTTATGTATTTTTTTGTTTTTCACAGTAAGTAAATCGTCAGCCTACTGCAATATATTATTACAGTCACCAACATTAAAGTGTTAATTTTGTATTTGGGCGTACATGCTCAAACTTATGTTTTGGCTGAACCATGCTAGCTATAAAGCCTGACTGAATGGGTTATTAAACTCGTATTTGTTCGGCTAGGCGAATGTCCGAGCCAAATGAAAGCGAGCCTAAAAATACTATTCAAGCACTTGCCTAGTCATCTAGTGAATGACCGTGCAAATCATAATCCATGCAATTCGCGACAGCTTGAATGGTACGCAACCATATTGAATATAACTCTAATCATTATCTGTGCCACATTGATTTTCGCCACCGAAGTAAGATTGTGAAAACATTTAAAATTAACAAATACTATCCTGAATCTGCGTCCCCTTAAAATCTATTGGGGCACGAGGATAAAAGGTTTATTGGGGCACATTACAGGTCATGCCGGAGACGTGTACATGTCGTCGCCAGAGCGCAGCGGAACCCGATCCTCATACGAGGACCCCCCCTACTACACGCAGTATATGGGTGCCGCGGCTTCTCGGCCCAATATCACCCCAGTTATCGATGAGGAAGCCAAGTAATTTCTTAAACTTCTCTCCAAGATAGCCAACAGAACTTATAATCTCTAAATGTATGAATAATGCAATTTAGATGTTTCGTGTTAACATTTTATATATAAAAATATTTTGAAGATTACCACTTGCCTCAAATCCGCACTAGAGTTTCTCCAATATCCTTAGGCTCAGCATTATACCTATGAGCGAATCAGGTTATCAAATTCAGTTATACGACTCAATTGGACGGTCAAATATTTCAGCGATGCTGGGCTGATTGATGACCAATACCAGCATTACGGGGTGAATGCTGGGATGGCTCCGGCGCCTCGCCCCATGCCGCGCCCGCCGTACGACAACAGGTAACTTAAATTCAAGGAAGTCATCATAAAAACTTGAATATATTTTTGCAAACATGTTGCATCAATCATGAAAAAAAATTAGAGTATTAAATGCGAAAGTGTAGGTACTTGATGGATTGGCCTTTAACAAAGCACCTTAGTAGCACGTCAGTTGTTTTTACGAATTTGAATACAAATTTAGTGGTTTCCAGAAGATAATAGACAACGCGAGGGCTAGTTCATATAATTAATCAAAATCGATTATTTCGATGTCACAACAAAACTTTAGGTACTATGAATTACAATTATCATGTTTATTAGCGTCTGCATATGGGGCTAAAATTTGATGATAATATAAGTATATTTCAACATTTATGAAACACATGCCCGCATATGTGGTTGTCTTCTTCCAGTACGCCAGCTTTAAAAATCATCATATAGCCAGTTTCATCACTCAAAGCATCACTTCCAGTGGTATTCAAATGTCCCTTCTTGGGTGATCGGAATACCGCGCTGTGCGACGTTGTTGCCTTATTGATATCAGCTTAGCGATTGTCGAGCAATTAGCGAATAATTGGAATGTATATGATTATTGTTGATGTTTATAGAAACAACAGTGCGAGAATAGACCTCTCAATATTTTTCTTTTGGAGAGATACATAGTGTACAAGATATACAGTTTATTGAAAATAAATAAATGTGGTTTTAATATATGCCAAGATAATTGCTTTATTAGCCTTAGAAATTTTGATTCAATGATTTTTATTCCGAAGAGACCTCTAATGAGCGACTAGAGAATGTTTCCATGGTATGCATTTCAGGCATGTACAACCAGAAGAATTGCAGCGCCTCCGTGTCGAGAACATGGAGCGCCAATTGGCAAATTTGACCGGCCTCGTGCAGCAGGCTCTGCAAGTGCCGGCAGGCAGCGCTGCCCCGGTGGTGGCACCGCGTCAGCCGGACTATCAGTATGGTCCACGAGCACCCAGCGGTAAGTTTAGATAAAATTCTCTGCCGGCAGATCAAAGAAACAAGGGAGCTTTACCATACAAACATTATTAGTATGTGTACATAATGATCTTAGAGAATAATTTGGTGAAAACTATCGAGTTCCGTTATGAGGGCTTAACCAGAGCGTCACATTACGGGTAATCATTGGTTGTTTGTACTTTGGTGTGCGTGATTATCTACATATTGCTAACGGAAATGGTGCGTGTACTTTTTTACTACTACTTGTTTTGCTTGTATTTTTCTTACAGTGACAACGGTCTTCGTTGGTTTGAGAATAAATTAATTATCTCCCTTGTTATACTGTATGATCCGAATTTCGATTGAACGCGGAAACCTTCCAGATTTTTATGTGTTCCGTACCATTAGTAAAAGCTTACCCTAAATGATTGATGTACTAACGTAATGGTTTGTACACGACTATTAATAAAATTATATATAATTAAAATTATATACGTAATGAAAAGTAATATAACACATATAAATAAAATGACATTTGATTAAATGGAATAATAGGATGCAAATATGTTTATGTAAATACACAGCGTGCTACACAGATTTTTGGGAAAGCAAACTATATTGAAGAATTCATTTCATTAAATTTAAGCCGAGGTATATTATATCTTATTATATATCTTATCTATATATATTTTATCTTACAAATGGTGGTCAGTAAGTAATGAAGCTCTTCAAATATTTCCAAATTATTTTTATGCGAAAATGTGTTTTTGGAAAATGAGCACTTGAGTCTAAAGTATATCCACTAGATTGTCCACCTACCTAACCACATTTAAAATATTACATGGTACGGGACACACATTTCAATATGGTGACTTTGAGACTGGCATTTAACCTATTTCTTTACTAACGAGTGCATGGGTATATAACAATACAGGGTGTCGGAGAAAAAGGAACACTTGTCTTCTAGAAGTTGTAGGGTTTTATGAATGTATACTATATTGAAATCGCAAAATATCTAGCTCCACCGATAACGTAGTTATAAGCTATAGCCGAAGAGCTCCCGGCCTTAAGCGATTGAATGAACGCGCGGCCGCGTTTACCTACATTCCGTACGCGGTCATTAAACTTTTTAAATTAAGGGAAAGTCTAATGGTTTAAAAAAAATGTTTTATGGGATTATTTCAGGATTTATTAGTGGGAGAAAAAAAATAAAAAAGTAGTTAGATTTCACGTGAATAACTCTACGTTACAGCTGATTTTTATGCGCAAATAAGGTCAACTTTGAACAACAATTACTCGAAATCGGAAGAAAATATTTTTGTCATAATCATTTTAATTGCTTACTAAAATTATACCCTATCACATATTTTTAGAGCTGTCCCGGATTCCCCGACAGCCTGTATACATATTATGTAATTACTTTAAATTTATTTTGTAAGTATTTAGCTAAATACGTCACATTAACTTGAAATTTTGAGCATGTACTAATATATAACATGTATAATAAAATAAAATAAATCCGACATCGCAGCTAAGAATTTAAATTAATAATTAACCATAGGGTGTTTTCAAACGTGAAAATAAAAATTCTGGTTGCTTTTATCATTCGTACGAGGAAATTAACGAACACTTGTTGTCGTTTCGTAGGCCATCAAATTGTATTGTTGTACATAATTGTATTCGTGTGGTGGTCAACACGGCAAACGTCAGTTCGTTAACGTGGTTTGCGTTTTGCATTCAGATGCCGCGCGATATGCCAGCAACGAGCGACCTCCCAAATTAGGGAGGGACAAATTTCGTAAGTGTCATGATTGAACGCGGACCAGATCGCGCTACTAATGCATTGCTAATGTCTCACTATCGCATCATATAATTATACCTCTAAATTCATTAACATTGTACTACTAATGTAACTACTAATTACCTAATTAGACATAGGTATATTTAACGGTGCTTTCGATGGCTGTAAAATGATTTCTCTTACTTTTATTACAGTATATTTGATTAACGACAAGGTGTAACCAAAACCACAAATCGTTGGCACTGCCACAACTCATTCCGCAAGTGATAAATGTAAATGTTTCTGCACATCTGTGTGGGACAGGGAAAGTATCACTTTCACTCAATTAATAGTGACGAGTACAAAGTCACTCCAAAGACATTCATGTGCAAGCTCGGTGGGCATATTATATTCAATAAGATATTCAACAAACAAAAGAAACGTTCGATGTTCGCAATGCATCCAGCAGTTCAAATTTTATCACGCCGAAAGCTTGCTTACTAACTAACGGTTTCTTCATTATTTATAGCTTTCTTTTATAAAAATTATTTTAGGCATTTTTTTTATCAATTTAATCCAACGGCACGAGGCGTCATCGTCATGATGCATTATATTATTATTATTATTATAAGTTTCGATAGTTTCTACGACAATCGTTTGAACCGTGTTTCGTCTAAGCTAATCTAATGTCTGATTTTAATTAATTAATAATACATTTTCTTTGTGTTTTGCATAAATGGAAGTCAAATAACTAATTATAAAATAAACAATATAAAATTTTAAGAGAATATTAAATAGTAGAATATTACTCCTAATTTATATGAACCACAAAGATATACTAAGTGCGCATAATGTATACTTCTAATAATTAATGCTTTCACGACATACGGTTTTCACGAGTAGCCGAGATGAAATACCGGGTGGTTATTCCCTGATATCGTGAAATTAGACAAATTGTTTTAATAATTTCAACCGCATATTAATACGTTAGAGGTATCTTATTTAGGTGGGTAGGCAGCTTGAGAAGTAAGCCCGAAAACATTAAAATAGTAGTAGGTAATGGCTCAGGGTTGACACTCAATAGAACGGTAGCATATAGTACTTAAGCTAACGCAGTTGTGCGTTAAGTTAATAGTGGCAGTTTGCGCAGGCGTTTATATGCAATTACTTTTTAAGTTGTAACGAAAAGATACGCTGGTAATTTTTCGTATATTTATATTGGCAACGGCGCTTATAGATGTACTTTCATTATTGTCAATAGATCCATAAAATAGGTACAACCTGTTTATACATTTTAAGTTTACGTTAGGAAACGTAGTTTAATAACATATTTTTGTGGTTAGTGTTTAAGTACATCTTTGCCCTGACACTGTGATTTGATGTTATTCCGTACTATTGAGGCCATCCCTTACTTCTCTACTACCACTACTAGTTATTACATGTATTTACATCTTTACACACAGTGCAATACTAAGATACAAATATTTCTGATATAAGCTGTTATCACAAAGAAGGTCAATACGATTCGTTGTATTTTAATAAGATGTGCCAATTGTGCATTGCACCCACATTATTTAGTTGATGAATAAACACTCGCAAGTTGCCGACCTAGAGCGGTGAGGGATTCGGTATACAGATAATATTTTATTGTGGTGTCCTAATGCAAGTGTTATAATGCACAAACAGTTGGACGTCTACCGTCACTTGTGATGTCTGCTTTGTAGTACTGCACACCACAGCTTTAAAGTATAAAAATGTTCAAAAACCGATAGTGAAATGAATCATATCATTTTCAATATTTGTACTTGGTACGTACTTTTGTTGTATGTAACAAAGACTTGAGTCAACTTGTAGATATTTATTTCCTATTGATGCTTTTGGTATGTTACAGCGGAAAAGCCACCCGGCCACTAATCGGAAGCACAACGCATCTTCTTTAAATCATAATAAAGCACGTCGCAGGCGGCTCGTCAAATCCGCCGTATCGTCGTGGATACGTGTTTTGACCCTTTTGACTGGTTACACTCAGTTGAGCCCTGGGTGAATTTTAATTTACATATATTTGACAATTGGCTATATTCGAGCGGCGAGTTTCACTAACTGACTGTGACGTTTACGCGGTACAAAATTTGTAGGTCTTGCCATTTTAATTATCAGCTTTAATTCTTAGTAGCTAGCTGAGTTGTGTCATTTAGTAGTTGGGTCACCCAGGGTAGCACGAAATTGTAACAATAACAAATTAATTTCAGCACTTTGAAATAATGTAAGTATATGTATATATTATGATAAAAAATCTGAAGGAATGCTTGAAAGGGTATGTACCTACATAGTTTTTTTCCTTGTGATAACAAATTTATTTTCAATTTTAATTAAGTAGGTAAATTATTTATCATTCCAATATACAAAAGCTTTAGACAAAAAAAAAGAAAACGTTGGTAATGTTCACCGACCTCGATAAAAGTTTATTGCATTTTGCTCTGGTTACGTTGTTATAAATGTTTACCACTAAGCGGCGACGAGTCATGACCATATGCCATCGGGTCTTAAAACTCTATTTGTATACGAAACTTAACAAAACGGCATAGTTTTAACCTGAAAATATTTTTATTTTTAAATATTTTTTTGACAATTTTTTTTAAGCTCTAAATTGTATATATTACAATTTATGTTAGTATTTTGTGCCTAAGTGATATTAACATGAGTATAAAATGTTTAGTTATTTGCTTAATATTGAGGGAAAAGCAACCGCTCAGCATAGGGTTGGAGCGGTGCGGCGCCGTGTTGCTAATGTTACTGTTAGTGAGGCTGCACCCATAGGCAGCATGTTCAAAAAGTGTAGTAAATTTTCATTTTTATATATAGTATATAAAATAAAACAAAATTATTTGGCGAAGGATTTCACACAAAACATTTGCCGGGTTATTAAATTTCGCACACATACTTTATTATGTACTTACTGAGATCTTGTAGATTTCTTCTAGTCACAATATATTGCTGCGCATTTCAAATGCGAATCTATGACTGCTTAAACTGTGAACTATTTACCATTTCAGAAAAGTCCGTCTCGTTCGAGAAGTCGGTGTCGTTCAGCGATGATCCTCCAGAGACCAATAAACAACATTCACCTCAGCATTCAGGTATGCACATCAATCAAAGACAAGTTTCCTATAATTATTTGAAGCCCATCACTACATTTAGTCGAAATGTCTAGGTTTTTATAAAATATCGACGTAGCTCGGCTAAGAACTTTTAAAACACATCTTGTGTCAATGTGTTTAGCGAATTTTATGAATAACTATTCAAAATAAGTATAAGCATAAGTAAAAACCTTTGGTTTAGAGCGTTGGGTGACTTCCTCTGAATATAATATTACAAATATAATATATAATGTCCTTAATTTATAAGTTGATGATTTCACTATTACGCTTGGAGTTCCTTGTTAGCTATCTATAATATAAGGCTAATTTACTGCTATGGTTCAGTATAAATCCTAATAAAGAAATATAGTAGGTAGGTAAAATAGTCATCCTCGCATCAAAAAGTCCGTCTATCATAATTCAGTCCATTTTTCTGCCTCCTACTCAAAATACGCCGAGTTCTTCAGTCATAGAGCAGCCGTAGGGAAAACTATTAAGTATACTATAAGATTGACCTTATTACATGATGTAGTTTGACAATTGCAAATATTTCAACTTACAATGAGAGTCTGCAGAAGCTATTATAATAATTAAAAAACACAAAATCAATCCTCACCCCGGGCATAGGTACGCAATAAACACACGCGCATACGCACTTCCACATACACCCATAAGTACCTACACTTCAATACATAGGAACTCATCTGCACGTTCAATAAATTACACAATTATAATTATGTTTATCTTAAAAGGTTTAACATACCTCTTATACTGTAAAAAAATATAATTATTGAATTATAATGATATTTATTTCATATTAATAAAGGCAGTTTACACTTTAAGTAAAGTTTACACTTTTGAATTAACTCTTATGGTTGAAATATTATGAATTACAAAAAACAGTGCAATTTGTATACACCGTGATGTCAATATTTCCAAATTAAAAATATAAGAAGGGAAATAAAAATAAATGACAGACTTTTATCTTTACAATTAATCTAAATGACGAACACAAAGGGATTCAGCATTATGTAGATAAAATCTTTAAAGAAGCTCCTCCTATTAACGTAACAAGTATTATTTCATCACTTGCACAGGCCAAGGACCTCAGAGACAATTATAACAATCAAACAATCAATAGTTGACACAACAAATCAACCCTATTTTCACCGTCCCTGCACACACAGAGATCATTAGCCAGTCGCATTGTCGTCAATTTTGTTTATTTCATCCTGATTTGGTATCATTATAATTATCATAGATGTAATCGTCATACCCTGGTTAGTGTGGGTGCTCCTAAAAACATCCCAGAAAGGCGTACACATGCTATAAGGAACATTATTTCTAAATTATGAATACACAATTAAGTCGTTCTCATGGATATTATTTAGTACTTACTATTTTTTGTAATCATTTAGTAGTTATTGTCATAACCATGATCACGATTCTTACATTTGATTTCTTTCCGCTTACTTCTTTGCCATAACAAGCTGATACCAAACCAACAAAACCGGCAATCAAATCATCAACTTTACCGAGGACCTCTTCACAAGGTAACTCTTTGATATCAATAGTATTTGGGCTGACATGTTATGTATTTGGGCTCGATGTACCATTATATCTTGAAAGAGCTTAAACACCTAAGTTATACACACAACAGTAGCTTTAATGGACACGTCGATTATTATTGTTATGTCATTACCACGCTTTGATTGTTTGCTTAAATATCACCGGGGCTAAATTGGTATTCATCACTACAGTGATAATATATATGTTTATTGCATTACAGAGCGTGATCGCATGAAGCCAGCCCCACCGCCAAAGCCAGCTGGCTTAGTTGGCCAACCACTATCTGTTGTGCCACAGAGGACTTATACCATTACGGTGCCAGTCGATTTTACTGGACAAATGCGAGAATTGCAAAAGCAAACCCGTGATTTGAGACTCGAGGTAGGTCTAATGAATGTATACAGGAACTTACTAAAGCAGATTTGCAGAAATGTATTCATATTATGGTATTTCTTGCAATTTGTGTGTATGCCTTAATGCCTCTCTGAGTAAATAAAAGCGAATGTATTCAGATTGCTACTAGCGAATTTTTAATTCAGCATTTGCTAATGATCGGCTTGTTCATGTTGAAAAGTTGTAATAGAGGATTTATTTGATTCACAGACACGGAATTTGCGTCGATCAACATTAGCTCATGCCATCCAGATGAGGCAGCTCATTGCGGAAACTATAACCAATATAGGAGCTCTCGCAGCAAGCTTTAACGATCTCGACCCGAATTCGGTGCGTTATCATTACATTGAGGTATTATATTTTAAGTAGTCCTTACGGAAACCAGATCAAAGAAAGACTTGTCAAACTGGACTAATTTCGTTCGATGATTATGTCGAGTACCCCATGATTCAAAGAGCTAAATATAGCGGTGATATTTCCAGAGTCGATGAAATAAGTACTGACCCAAAAAATAATGCTTATAATTAATCAAAATTATATTTGTATTATTTTTTTCTTTCTTTTTTACAGTACTCAGATGTCAATAAAAATATAGAGTTCAAATATGTAAAACCACCCGAGGTTTTTTAAAGTCAGATGAGATGTATAGAGATTTGTTTGTAGTCATTGATTTGGATATATTTTAGGACTGTAGTATAATCTGTGACAAAAGAATGGGCTACTTTAAATATTATATTTGTGCAATAACTAGCAATATTTCCCAATACTACGTTGTACGATTCTCATTTCTGGACTTGTATTTTAGCAATTGACCCGTGAAGAGGAGATATACAGGCAGGACATGCTGCTCCTAGAAAACGATCTTTACGAGCTTGAAGCTACAGTCGAACGTCTGCGTGGCCAAGCTGCTAATAGGTGATTTTATGGTTTAAGTAAAATATTTGAGCGACTGATAGATGCCTTTACAAATTGGACTAAATAAGTATAATGATTGGTTTTGTTGCAATGTATCTTCCGTACAAACTTCTAATTTGCAGGGAGACGCGCGTTAATATGGCCGATATTGAGAGAATCGCCATGGTGCTATCTAAGAGCAGCAAGACAGTTGCGGATTGGAAACTTAAATTTCCGATCCTTCAGGAAACAATGAAGATTAAAATGGCCAATGAAATGGAAAAGGTATGCCTGTGCTTGCCAGAGGCATATGTACGGTATGCAAGTCCTCAGGCGAGCACTACTTGTCAGGCTTCTAATTATAAAATCAATATTATTTGCTGAATTAATGTTGTCACCGCATATTTAATACTTTTATTTCTAATAATAACAAGTACAAATATGATTACACTTACGTCTAATACTTTTAATTAGTACATAGAAGGCATAATAATTACCCCTTTGCTATAAGTACTTAACATTTTATTAAGTCTTATTGTATTAATAACTGTCATAGTCGGGCTTACTTCGGGTGGGTACCTTGCTGAGTAATTACTGCATTCGATTCGTGGTGTATATGTTTTTAGGCTATGTAACACTTTATTTTGCATTGATTGCATTTATCATCTCAAGCGAGACATAGGTACGTAAGATGATTTATCACAATGTTCACAGGTATTTTATTATTCAAAGGTACATTAATTATTTAGAAAATTGTGAAACAAAATCCTAACTATATATAGTACTAACATACGCATAGAGTTACAATATTATTTTGCCCACATATGCAGTATCATACAAAATGTCCCTTTATTTGACGCTGTGATGATGGGTAACAAATGTGGTGCTACGTTCTCAAGCGTCAAGCAAAACCTCGTGAAAAAAGTGACGCCGAATACGTTGTTTGCACCCGCTCTGAAGCGACCGCACATGCTTGAGTGTCACACGCTTACAATTTGCAAGATTACTAAGAATATCTATTATAAATATTATTTCACGTTATTGTACTGAATGCCGCATCCACCACCGACGTTTTCACTAAACTACTCGAAATAAGTATGTAAGCAACACTAATCGCCAAAATCTCTTCTGGCAATATTCAACTCTATGTTTTGATATCACAAGTGGACAGTAAAATGACACAAAGGTATTTATGGCCTCTCTGGACATGTACGTAGCCGCTCTACTGTCCCCTTATGTGTCTGAGACGGAGTAACATTCTCTAATATTTACAGGCACTGATATAAATATTATAATTATATTTTAACTATGAATATTCTAACTAAATCGGTATCTATACAATTCACGGATGATAACCGAATATTCCGGTTAGGCATTATAAATGTATCTGCATCACGACAATATCCAGTGGGAGAGGCGATTTACAAGTTTATTTAAAAATGCACATTACTTTATTTAATTTTATGCTATAGAATAAAACAATATTTATGTCTGTACCTAAAACAAGTTATAGATAGAAAATTTGGTCTTTCTACTTTTTAATAGTTTTAAGTACTGGGGATCTACCATCATCAGTTTAAGCAGAGCGTATTAAGAGCTTCTTAGCTTTGACGTTTGATTTAACGGTGCCAAAATAAAAAGTCAAAGCTCAGAAGGTCTTAATACGCTCGGCAAACACCAAAGATGGAAGCTCCCTGTTCCTTCTATATTATAATTATTAAGAAGTTATTTTATATTAGGTACTAAACTAAACATATAGTAATATAACCGTATCACAATATTGATGTTATAAATAGTTATATAACATGGATAGAAATTATTTTTATTCACTACAATTAGGATTCACCCCCGCAAAAGACAAGTCGGAACGTGGAACGGTATGCTTACACACATACTGAATACTTATGTAATGTACTCGTAATAATATAAATTATCTGCAAAGTGAGAGTAATGATACTTAATGCGTAGTATTTGTTGAATAAATACTTCCTTTTATTTCATACATAGGTATACTACCTGTACTCTGCTATTCGTTTTTGTGAAAATTGTATTTTATTGAGGCTTTTTTCATTAAAAGAAAACACGTGGCTCATAATTTCTATAGAACAAGCAAAATGCCTAGTATCACTGTTACACCCTCGAGAGAAGAATGAAAAGAGCTTCCTCCAGGTATTTCAATAACACAATGTTTTATTTTCTTATTTATTTGTAATATGGACCACAGATAAGAGCATTAAAAACTAATATTTATCTATATCAATTCTATAATTATCGCATGACACACAGAGAAAAATTTTGAAAATTAGTTTTGATATCTATATCGTAACTCAATCAAACTTTTAATATATAACCGACTTCTAGAATAGCAGGAGGTTCTAATTTCAACTATATTTTTTATTCTGGAAATATACAAGGCACAGGGGCCCAACTATGAGCTCTTATTGAAATGTTAATTCAGTTGTGCGACAGTGACAGATTTATGCACGTCATATACATCTGTGTCATAAATGAGTGAAACTAAGCAATAAGAGATCATGGTAAGGCCCCAGAAGTCTCGTTAGTATAATATTAAATATTTTAAATGGAATGACACTCGGAGTTTGTTTCTTACGCCTATAAAATTAGATTTTTGTTTAATATCATTTGGGCTTAAAAAAAAAATTTGTTGTAGTTTAATAGCACTACTAGTGGAGTGATTTTCAAGATGGCTTTTTGTTTCTAACATATCAGAATCACTGGATTCCGGCTTACCCCACGTCTGCGTTTCCCCCATCTTTACAACTAGTATAGTAATGTTAATAAAAATATATTTTATAAATAATGTTCTTGTGTTGGACATCGTCACACAATATCATCAAACCCCAAACTCAGCAAAGGTTGTAGGTACTAGACGACGGGTGTAATTATCGACATGTTTATATTACTTATAGTTTCCTAAAAGCATGATTTTGCAACTCTTAGATAAGTATTACATTTCTAATATGACATGAAATATACAAGTATGAGTAATATTATTATTATTTAAAAATTATGCTAATTTACAATGAAACTAGTTTAACTGTAAGCGCCGCTGGATTGAAATTATTTTGCTGTTATCATATCTGTGGCTGATGGAGAATTTTAGTACGATAGTAATTATACATTCGTGACGCCCTCAAGTAACCCGGAAATGTACTTACTCAAGTATCTTAGTAAAATTCTTCAATGTGGAGGATGATACATCAAGAGGTAAAATAAAGAATAACTATAAAATGTAAATGTAGAAGGCCGTGAGTTTTGTTCGAAGAAAGTTCGAATCCCAGCGGGTCCTGTACCGATGAGTTTTTGAAGAAGTGGAGGAAAACTTCGTGAGGAAAGGTTTCCAGCAGGTGCATGTGTCTGAAAAGTTATATTCAAAAACAATAAGATACTTATATAATGACTGAGACGGCGATAGACTGACCATCTGCCACGTTGGCGTCCTGTTGGCAGTCAAAGATCTTTGGTGCAAAGTAGGTGTTGATTACAACACCTCAGCTTACTTCTGGGACTTCAAGCGTGAGATATAGAATACAACCCTCGTAAGATGCTTTAGGATTTAATGTAAAATAGCAATGGTGTCGAGCATTGTTATTTCATCAAATGTGTTTCTTTTGATCAAGGATACTGCATGATATTTTAGGTTTTTTTTAAATACTACACGTACAATTGGTATATATTTTTTATTATTTGAGAATGTATTTACAGTTTAATACGAGTACCATCTCGTTAGAATAATAATAAAACATTAACTTTAATCTAGTAAAATAATTAAAAAATAAAATAAAACATACTTTAAATTTGTGTCTGCGGGAATGGTTATATACATAAAAGATGTCAAGTATATTTTACATTATACACATGAGATGGCTGGTTATGCAAGACCTCGACTGCGCTGTTTTATTCGTGTGTCAAAATTACGCTATAACTAATTAAATTAAGCTAATATTTAGAATAATAACTAAAGTTTATTAAAAAAAAAAACGAACCAACTTATTTTAAATGTGGTGTTTTGGTTGGTGTTAAGCATAAACAATAATTCAGTTGAAAAGTAATCCTTACCATAACATTCTATGTGTCAATGTAGATAGCAATCGAAATTGGAATTTGTGACATGGATAGCGCTACCCATAAAATAAGAATTAGCTGCGCATTCTTTCAATATATGGCTTAACCTTTGCTAAACAGCCCTTTGATCTCTCCCTTGTGCTTGTTGTTGCAGGTTGTTCGCAAGGAAAAGAATTTGGAAGAGGAACCGGAAAGACTAGAAATTGCGCTCCGTCGATGCAAGAAACTAACCGGGACATTGGTCACTCTGAAGAGGTATTAGACATTTCCATGGCTCAGAAAATTGTTCCGTTCTATACAAATTTATGTAGAAATATAAAAATATGTCATGTCCTAAAATATAATAACCTACCCACTTTTGACCTAAGGCATTTTTAATCAAATAGGCTGATTGCCTAACTCCGAGAAGTTAGGTTAAAGCGTCAATAATTATTTTTTGGCCCTCATCCATTAAAACTACTTTAATTTACTTAAAATAAACTTGTATTTATTTTAATTGTCCTAGTTTGGTAGGTAAGTGTCTAGTTAAATAACTTTAATATATAATATATATGTTATTGAAGATTGGCCTGCGTTCAAGAACAGAGGTTACCTCTGTTCGACGGACGCACATCACCCGACTCATCCCAGAGTTCAATGACTACGACGGTCGGCCCATCCGAAGAGGAGTTCGCGTCCGACGCGTCCTGCCAACAACCCCCACCAAATAAGGTATATACAAAAGTACAATCTTCGACAAAACCTATGTACTTATTCATTTTATAAATGCAGCGCAGTATAAGAAAATATTTTTGAGTTCAACTTAGTGAATAAATTATGTCCTCGATGACATTCATACTAAAATTAACTAGTAGTATGGTGAAAATGCAGAATAGGTACCTGGAATGTCAAGGATGTACCGGTGCCAGCCTGGGGTAAAGCACAAGTTTAAAAAATGTAAAAAAAATCCAAGGCAACTTTTTTTAAGGATAGGATTTTAATTAGTATGATTTGAGACTGTAGTCTATATAGCGTGGTTATATTAAAAATATATATTTCAAATAATCGTATCCATTAAAAATGACTTGGTGTTTTTAAATATATTTTTTCATACAAATGATAAGTTAGTCTTTACTCTGAGACCGGTATGTCCTTGTGTACGGGACATTATGTATAGGAATGCCCATTCATGTACAGAAACTATCCATTACCCAACAGTCATAATAATTATTATTGGCATTCAGTAACTATTTAAATATAATATTATGCATGCTGAGTCTCAGCATAAGTTTAGGTCGTACATTGTCGTACATCAGAGTTGACTTAAACCCCAAGAAGATAAATAATTTATACTGCATTATTTGGTTTTAATAATATGTCATGTGACATAAGGTTGTTTTTTCGGAAACATAACTATTATTTATATCGATTCTTTATGTTTACCTGATGTTTTGCTCATTTGCTGGGTAATCTCCTATAATCACATCTAAAATCTAAATAAATATTATAAAATTAGAAAAAAATATGAGAGAAACTATTCTATAGTTTCTCACTCTTTTTCGCATCTGAACCGAATTTGCAGATATTTGGAATAGATTGGTATACATGTATATTGCTTTAACCCCTAGTAGAGATGGGGACATATTGTATTCTTACTAAATAACTACCAATTTTCGTGCACCGACAGTAACTATTACTTATTAAATTGAATAGGGAAAAAAACATCTCTGTCGAATTAAGAATTAAAAATATTTTCTTAAAATGCGTTTGCCTACAAATCAAAACTAGTACTGAATATTCAATAAAACATTTCACTATTTTCAGAGATTATGGAGACATTCGAATTTTATATAAAAGTGTTTCAGATAATAATATATACCTACTTTATAACACGTAAGACACGCGCTTAACAATTGCAGGTTTGCCAAAAGTTATAAAATTTGCATTTTTTTCCAACACTTGGATTATTTTGCATAGTGTTAGTTATTGTTTGGTTGCTCCCCAAACCACCCCTCGGCTTGTTTTAGTGTCACGCCCTTTTGCAGTGTGCTTCCCAATCTTGCATGTGCCCCTGTTTCTACCGCATGCATCTGCATTGTTACCAGTATAACATAAACTGACATCAATTACCTAATAAGTGTTTTATCTGCTTCGAAATTTGTTACCTACCAGTTCCGGAACTATTATTAATATTACATGAGGGATGAAAACCACTTCACCAAATCAGTTGTAGACAGAAGCCACAATTAGCAATGACATATTACGTGATAGTGATTGTGTAGTATAGTCATAAGTATATTAATTTTCTAACCGCACTGTATCATTTTGTGCGAATATGATTGTAATCTGAATTAAATATTATACGTGTGTTTTAATGTGTAAGTGCATTTTATTATGGAGAAAGAAAAGGATAGCAAAAAATTACTCATTATGTGGGTAAGAATACGAGTAGATTTATAGTATGGGTGGTCTAATTGGATGAGTCTAGTTGGACTACATGGTATGATGGTGGTCCATGTTCATGTATTACATATATTAAAAATATATATCTTTAAATAAAAATAGTGCAGGACACTATTTGGTGAAGTGGGAAAGGCCCTCAATCCGAGTATACCTACTTTAATTATGTGTCTCCTATAAATTATGTATTCTGAGTGTATAACAAACAATTGGCCTCAAAATTTTTGTATTCTCGCAAATTCTTCTACGAAATACATAATATTGTGTTTCGTCAAATGTAAAATGAAATTGGCATACAAAATTTAAACAAAATCATTATTTACGTCACGCTCTGTCATAGTTTGTAGACGCTACACGTAAACAAAATTATGTAAGATATATTTGATTCTGCCAAGTAAATAAATATATCACAGATTAAAAAAACATAGTTTACAGAACAGCACACCAAAATTTTTTTTTTATTAAATACACAGGTATTCGTTTAAAAAAATAGATTTGTGTAAAATGGAATTCTGATAGCAGGAAAGTCATATTATTTATTCTCTTTTAAAATTATTTGTATAAATGTAATTTATTTTTAATTAAATAAAATAAATCAGTATGGCAAAAGTACATAAACCATAATTGACACCAGCGAACAGAGACAATTCACAAAATACATTCTTAAACTATGTATGAGAGACACCAGCGAACTTACGAACTACATTCGAACAAAATATTGTACGTTATTCCATAACATAAGGAAATAAGTGCGTAGAATTTCCTTTAAATTTTTTATTTAACTATGCTTTAACTTTGTTAGGTATACATACGCACTGTAGATTTGCAAAATGCTATTTGCGAAATTTGCGTTCTTGCCATAATATAAATAAGCTTTTCGGTAAAAATACCGTTCATAAATAACCGATGCTTTTGGCTTTTATTTTCACCTCTTCTTTTTAAAACTACCTTCAATATATAGTACCTACTGAAATATTTGTACTACAGGTACAATTACAGACTGTTTGAAATATATAATATAACATTTCGGTGGAATTGCGAAGGTGAATAATATCCACAATCAATAATGTATTTTATCAATAGGAAGTCTCCAATGGGTAGATGAGAGGAGCATTTAGAGGTTAAAGAAAAAGTAACGATTGCACGATATAACTGACGAGTGGCGCCATCTAATGGTTAAGATAGAATATATGTCTGTTATCTTTTCACGGCTGAAACGCAGAACCAATTTTGCTTTTGGAAAAGAGATAGTTTTAACCCCAAGGACGGACTAAGGTAATTACTGAAAATTTGAGTAAAAGGCACAATAAGTTGCGGGAAACAGAAACAATTTAAAATTCTTACACTTATAGCTACACATAGAATTCATTGGTTTCCAAAAACAATCTAAGGCTGTTTATCATCTGGAGCGGAGCGACGTTTACGGAACGGTGAGCGAGGTAAAAATCCACCAATACCTATTGTTACGATAGCACCCCCGGCGAATAGTGGGTGTTATAACACTTCTGCATACCCCTTCGGGGACCCATCCGGGGACCCTTCCGGGAAGGTGTGAGCATAACAAATAATTTAATAAAATTTAATCTGTCGGTAACGATGGAGGCATTTTAAACGCATTTTTTATATTACACCAGAAGCGTGCTTTACATTTGACGTAAGTATCTAGGTGTTATGTAGGGGTATATATAGCGTTGCAATCAAGACAGAGCGTGATGAAAAAATAACAGAATACAATGAAATATGAAGTTATTTTGCACATATCCCTGCAACCAATGCACCATCCGTTAACGTTGCATTTTGTATACCTTGCTTCAGGAAAATAATGCCAATTTTAATAACACAATAAATTTGAGTACAGTAGAATGGCCTATCAGTGATCACTGGCGACAGTGGCACTACCGACAATATATATATATATATAGGTACCTTTACCATGTTCTTTATGATTCCCCGATACTTTAGGTGTTATTTTATTTAAATAGATTTTTCGATACATTTCCTAATATTGGCGCATAAATCTAGAACTTAAATCTATTTATTCAAAACTTGCAATTAGTTTAAGACCTTCTAGTGACCGTCTCAAGTTTAAGGAAATCAAAAAGAACATCACAATATTTAAACATAAGGGTGAGTCATTGAAATGAGCTTGAGAGATTTAGAAACGAACATAACTCTGGGAAGTTATTGAGATCCAACAATTTAACTTATGTATCAATTTAAACTAAGGTATCCCCAAAGGATGCGCTTGACCCACGGGCTGCAATTAGCTTCTCTATAATATTATTGGCAAGGGGTAATTTTTATCGAATAAAAAGAAGCTTATATTACTACGCGAATAAATAATTAAGGAGTAAGTACTTGGATTGAAATCGATTCGGTTTTGTGGCGTGTAATTATAATATATTTAACTGCTCCCTTGCGATGACTCACCTTCTTTACTTACATTATATTATAATTATAATAAAATGACTGACGTAGTTTGTTCAAAGTTTGAGACAGATACCAAACCCAGTATATTCAAGTGTACTGTAATAAGTAGTGTCATAATGTAAGCTCGTCCAGTCCCTTCATTTCTGTCATTCTCGATTACCACCGAGGCATTAGCAGTATTAGCAGTATTGGCACAAGCGACGCCGCCGACAGATGATGCGGCCCCACCGTTCCTAATACTCGTGTATACTCTTATTCAAGCATGTCCATACAATGACATTGTGCTTACTTTCTAGATACTCTTTCTTGCTAACTATAAAATTGAACATTGTCTTGTATTGTAATATTATATAATGTATAAGTATATATATTTCAAAGTAAATTTAACAATGGTTTTCGTGGTCTGTTTTCCGTGTTGGAACCCGTCAGTTCGCCTGGAGACACAGTCAGTTCTTCAGAGAAGCTATAATAGCTAGCGAGTAATAAATCTCTTCGTTATATTATTATATCCATTAATATTATTCATTAATATGTTTACGTAATTTTATTTGTATACTTTATACCTCATCCGTAATAATTACTTTCTTATTATATTTACTTTGGATATATTCATCTCTTTATTTAATTTAAATATCACGAATTTTGCTATATTATGTAGGCATGTTGGTGCACTGAACTGTCCTCAAAGCTTTTGTAAAATTATTAAAAAAACGGTCTCTGATTGTCTTACGACTGATATTGGTGATACTTATAGAAATATTGAATATTTTTTTCAGTTCAGACAGTACTGAAAAGAGCGGTACGCATGCTTACATATTTAATTGAATTTAATGGTAGATGATGTGAAGACATGTCTTGGTGTTAATTGGAAGTTTTTAGAGATCTTTGGAAACGGTTTCCAGTAACAAGGGGTAATGTCACTTATACTGTAACCGAGCTATTTATAATAATACTCGGTAACATAAATTCTATTTGCAAACTCGTAAGTAACGCCGTTTCCATGGATACAAAAATTTAAGGCTTTTAGGAATATATGTTTAGGTAGGCATTTAACTTGTAACTGTCCTTTAACTACTATCTTTCGTTTTAAAGTCTCTCTCTCTTCTTAATACGTAGGTGTTTCCCGACTGTGTTACTCTCTTGTTTTATTTTTCTTCACACAGAAGCTAATGGTATCTAACCCTTCTATTAATTGAATTTATTAGTCTGTTATTTCTGGATTAGTCCTCGTTTATCACAGTCGCACTTTAAAAAAGAGAAAGAAAGTAAAGCAAACCATTATATATTTTATTTACATATTAAGCATTATTATATGTTTTGTAACCTTCCCACATTAAGCAGTACCAATCTACACCGAGCCCTACCCCTTACTAAGAAAAGACCAAATTATAATGTTTATTTAAAATTTTGACTTTGTTCAAGAATTCGTCATTTTGACTGTGGTTTGCAGGGACTAACTTGAGTTTGCCTTCCTGATACTAACCGCTGTTGTTCTTAGATCACGCTGTGGGACGCATGTCTGGACATAATATTGTTGCAATCTAATAGATCATATTATGGTACATAATATACTCTGTTAAACTCAAGGCGCTAATTAATAATTGCTCCCATTACTTACGTTTTATCAAACAAGGCGTAACTTCTTTGAATTTAACAGGGT